>JAENPR010000174.1:0-600000 GCA_018135685.1 Themeda triandra
TGCTCTAACCACTAGGCTAGAGACCTTTTTGTTGTTTGTTTGTTTGTGAGTGTATGTAATTTGTGGACTTGGTTAGTGGCCATATCCATATGCATATATATCTTCAAGTTTAGATTGAGCTAGAACTCTAGATGCAGTTATTCTATGTTTGTGAGGAAGTTCTATAGAATTCTATGGAAGTTTTTTTTGTTAAGTTTAGGAAACCCTATTCATCACCCCTCTAGATGACACATCGATCCTTTTGCTTGCAAAATATTTTTCATCTTGTTAGAATATAGTTTTATTCAACTAACTCCTATGATATGAGCTAAACAATAACATATAGTTGTAGCAGCAGGCTCATAGTTCACGGCTTGAGGAAGAGATCTAATTGAGTTTATCTGTAAGAGCTTGAGGATAAGAAGATAACTTTGGGAAAGGCTTGCTTTCTCCCCAACTCAGGTGAGGTAATGGTTGAAGAATGGGTGAGTTGTTAGCGCCATCCTTCTTCAAAGCTTCGGAAAATTCTGTCCAGCAGGGTGAGGTGGGGATCCGAGCTCTTGAACCATACCATGGATGAAGGAGAGAGAGCAAGAGTGAGTGGGTGGGGGGAGTTTAATTTTGTTGTGTGATAGAGCTTAGAGGTGGATAGTTGGGCTAGTGAGGTAAAGGAAACTTGATATGAAATGTGGTGAGAGTGTTTCTGAGTGCTAGTGTAGTTGTTGCATGCTAGCCATGCTATCGGAAAGCTTCGATAGGACCTCAAGAGTTTTGTTCAGTCTAGATTTTTGTGATGATCTTTAGGATTAGATATAAAGTGAACTTTGATTTAACTAATATTTAATTGAAGGATTTTGACAAACTTATTTATATTCATGAGTCTCTCTCTCCCTCTGTCTTTGTATCTCTTCTTTCCTAAATGTGCATAGTGTCGCTTTCTTGCATCATTTCATAGGCCTACATGATCAAGTTTGATGAAGAACACCACTAATGGAAACCGGAATTTTTTGAGGGTTTCAAAAAAAAAAAACGTTTTGCGGTTATTGCGTATATAATTTTCTTGTGGGTTGTAATTTCCTTGTCAGTTTAAGGATATTAGGAAAACATTTTTTCTCTGATGTCTACAAGTCAACATAGAAACATGGAACACCAACAAGGAAATACATTTTTATCATTTCTCTATCGGTAACGTATGATTTTTTTTTTGTCGGTTTAACACTGACATAAGTAAACACCTATTTCTGATAGTATTTTCTTCATGATTCTGGAAAGTTAGTGCACAATTTTCTTGACGGTGCACCGTCCGATGTTTGTTTAATTCCCTATCCCAAGTGGTTATTCCCTGACGGTGCACTATCTGAAAATTAGTTTTGTTTCAGCAGTAATAGACTCATAGTTGTGTGATGGTGTAAAACCAAATTATTTTACAAGGGGTGTGATGTTTGCCGGCACAAATAGAATTTTTTTACTATTATCAACACATAGGACATATACCCTTCCCCTAAGAGTGAATGTAAGATGAGTATGACCACTTGCTAAAAAAGTTCAGAGACGCGTGCATGCCTAAAATACCATGACAGCCACATCTTTGCGACTTGATGTGCTGTGGTAACCCACATGAAACGTGAAACCAAGAAGGATCGGAGCTAGGAATTGCATACATCCATATATAGATATACACATGCAATTAATTAACTACCAAGAAGAGAGAGAGAGGTCGGGAGGCAAACTCTCATGGCCGCACAGTTACATCGGTCTCCATTTTGACATCGAAGTCGTCCTATATATATAACCAACAAACCAACCATGCTTGTTCATCAATAACAAACAGCAACAAATAAACACCCACTCTCCCTCGCGAGAATGAAGATGAAGACCACCATGGCATCTGCCGCGCTGCTCTTGGTGCTAGCCCTGGCGGTGGCGTCCGCCCCGCTCACAGCCGAGGCACAGAAGAAGAAAGCCGAGAGCGCCGCCGGAGGCGGGACGCCGAAGGCGGAGAACTCCTACTGCGGCACGCTCTGCGACGGCAGGAAGGGGACGGACTACGTGGTGTGCAAGGACTCCTGCGACCTCAACGAAAAGGTCAACCTGATATCGCACTCGAGGATCGAGTGCGAGGAAAAGTGCAGGCAGAAGGGCATCACAAAAGAACAGACGGTCTGCAAGGAGCAGTGCGGCAAGGACTACAAGGTGAAGGCCTTCGAGATCGCCGTCGCCTGCAACAAGACCTGCGAATTGGAGAAGTTCCCGACGCTCCAGTATGGTTGCAAGTTGGGCTGCACCCTCCTCCATAATCTTGTCACTATTCTTAGCATTCCTTTCCATAAAGAGTGAATGTAAAATTAGTGAGTATGACCACTTGCTAAAATGTTCAGACGCGCGTGTGCATGCCTATACCTATACCATGCCAACCGCATCTTTTTGCGACTTTATTTGCGACAAAATGTGATATCTTGGATATTACACCTATTCCAGTACCAACAGGGGGTTTATTTACTGCCCAACAAAGACTAGAACTCCAGCAAAATGTGATTTTTTTATAAACTAACATGTTAAAGCTAAATCAATCTTTACTTATACCAGAATACTGTCAGTTTCCTTCACAATTCCTGCTACAGTCACTGGTTTTTTTAAAGAGAGTTTCATCGACTTTTAGTGAAAACCTACAACAGAAAAAGAAAAGCTGGGGTTACCAGCTACCCATACAAGTCTGAAAACATTAGATGATCTAACAGCAGGAGCGTAGCAGTTCAAGCCAAATTCAAAACGTTTCTTTTGGCGCCATCAGTCCTCTGCTGCAGCACCTGTCTTCAGCGAATCTCCCAAAACCAACTTGTAACTTGAAAGGCAAACATCACTAGGCTTGAATTTCTTCAGTCCATCCATCGCCACCGTCTTCAGTTGCCGAAATCGCTCTTGGTCTTTTTCTTTCAGGGCGACACTCCACTTCTGCATATAGGATATGAAGCGTATGATACATGAGTAGAATTGTTAGGCATTTTCTTGGCAATAGCCATCTGGTTCGTTGTTAGCCAGAGCGCCCTTATCCATGAAGATGCATAAACTCTTTGGTAAAGGAACTCCTCCCTCAGCCATGTCTGACAGAAGTCATCCATGGAGAGTGGATACACATTTAGGCCAAACACTCCCTTAATGAAACTCCACACAAATCTAGCCATAGAACACTGGAAGAAAATATGATCACACAAGATTCTATTTTACCACACAAGCAACATTTATCTCCTCCTCTCCCCAATTTTTCTTGACTAGATTCTGGGCTCCTATCATTGGAGAGTTGCCAGAGATAAACTTTTATTCTTAGAGGAATTCTACTCTTCCAGATGATAATAACAGCCACTCTATTAGTTTTGCCCCTATCAGATGATGCAGATTTCTGGGGTTGATGCAGATTTGTCAACCTATCTCTCCAATTCCCATCTTATCACATCAACTTTGTTGTCAGTCAGAGCTATATCCTTAGTATAGCCCCAGCCATCTGTTAAACTCAGTAACAGATAAGGATCTGCTAAAATCAATAAACCAAGCATCATCTTCTTTGCAATCATTGACGAATGCAAGGGGCACCGTAACAAGCTTGTAAAGGTCATTATAATAAATTGAGCAGTCCTCCCAAAATCTGCAATGGGCTACAGTCACTGTTACAGTACTAGTCTCAAAAACAAGGACATATTGTGTCAGAAGTCAGAACCTGAAAGTAAACATATTACTAAAACTTTTAAGAACAATCTGGAGAAGCACATTCATGCCTTAATAGATAATTAATAATCAATAGTAGATTCCAGAAAGAAGACTTGTTACAAGTATTGTGGTGGAACTGAAAAAACAAACTCCCTCAATATATAGTTGTCCAACTAGCTCATGGTGTCATGCACGCAATCAGCCACAATTAGTAGTTAACATATAATCAACCATGCTCCTCCTCATAGCTCACCATCTTTCACATTACATTACTATAAGCATGGTCCTCACCCTTGCGGCTTGTCTCAAGTCTTTTCCCCTTGTGGCAAAGAATTTTTTTGCATTTAAGTATAGGGCTGCTCCATGCTTTTCCCATCGATTATCATAATATATTAGTACATATTTGAGTGATTCCGCTTTGTGTTTCAAAGAATGCAGATGCAATTTACTTTCAGACTTAATTCAAATCAGGAGGTAGCGTGTTCAGAATAACTAGAGTAGTGTACTAGTATGTTTATTCTCTAGTGTTAAACATACTTTTTTTTTTGAAAACTGCAAACGTCAAGTACTGGCTGGCCAATGAATACACTGGTTGCAACCGCAACGGGTTGCATCCTTGCTTGAGCTGTGAAGAGAAAAAAGCAATATTAGAAGCATGGACGGAACTAATTAAACGATATTAGAAAGGTCCGACCATTACAGAAAATAGAGCTTCTAATTAACTTTTGGTGAGTTGAGTCAAGGATTAAATTTTTGTACCTCCTACAAGGGAAAAAAAGGGCAGGGTATACAAAAAAAGGAGGCACTGAGACCTTCAACTCAAGAAAGTAGGCCGGCAGCATGAGATAGGTTGACAAATCTGCATCAACCCCAGAAATAGTAGTCTTGCAAAAGTTACTCATAAAAACAAAGGAAATTCTACTCGCCGTAGCACATGGAAGTTTGAACTGTTGGAAATTCAGTCATAAACAAATGGTTGATAAAAAACTTGAAACCAAGAGATATCATTAAACCGATTTCAATGAAAGCATAGTAGGTTAACTTGCATGTTTGCAGCATAGTTGTTCCTGGCATATTTTTCATTTGTAGATAAGTTCAATGTTTATAGAGTTGTGTTTTCTTTTTTTTCAGTTATAGCTATTTCCATCCTGTTCCATTCTTGCACCCACGATGTAAATAAACTTTGAACACACAAGCTCATTGTCCGTGGAATATAAAACACTAAGTTGGGTGAGCATAATATGAAGGCAAATTGTATCTTTCAGTAGATAAAAAAACAGGTACTACCCTGTCAAAAGGCTGAGATGTAGCTAAACGATGGAATGCAATTGAGGTGGTTGAAGATCTTCTACAGTTCTAGCACTTCTCAACTCATTTGCTATGACGTAGTAATCTGGAATATTTGTTCATTATTAGTAATTTGTATATGTCAATATGTATTGTTGAGAATTTGAGTGGCCGAATTTACTTTTGGTTGATCTTGTCCCTATTGCCTGTAGTTCAACTATACTACTAGAAACAAGCACTTACTATAGTATTCGAAACAAGAATTTATTAGTACTTTTGAATTGTTATATAGTGTCACAAGCAAGCACCAGGATCAAATCACTGTGGGTACTATGTGTGTGAGTTTCTGAGAAGCAATGGTCGGTACACCAAGAACTAGTTACTTCTGATGTGTTGTGTGTCTGCAGGATATGGAAAAATTCCAGCAACCTAAGGTATTTGCTCCTGACAGCGGCGGTTGAACTATTAGTTTGGTGACAAAGGTCACTTATGAGTCAGGGATGTGAAATTTCCATCTATTTGTTTTATGTGAGATACCTTTGTGACTAAGGCACGTGTTGAACACTTAGTTTAGTGTTTGTGATGAATGTAACAAATATTTTGAGTATGAATTGTGAATCTATGGATTTGGTCATGAATGGATAAGTGGAATATATTGTTGGGCATACATATGTTACTGGATTGTTTGTGGGTGTGGGCTTCAAATGATGCCCAAATAAATATGGGGTTGTATGGAATTGGCCACTCCGGCAAGATTAAATAATTTGTGACACAAAAAGCGAGATGTCATAAAGGTTATGGCATTGAAAATCAATGTCATAATGTTATGACATGAACATTTAAATGTCACAAGTTGTCATTATAGACGCTCATCTTTTGACATTTGATTTTCGTCAACTTGGTGTCATAAATGGTGACTTGTGACATATTTTATAGGTATTATGACATATATCAAATGTCAAAAGATGGCACATTTCTTGTAGTGACTCTAAGAAAGTAAGTAAAGTCACACGTGAAGGTCATTGCAGATGCCAACTTGATGTTGGTTAGCATGTTAATGTGTGATGACCTAATATTTTTTGCAGGTATACAAGTGTGTGGATGTAGTGGATAACCACCTTTTGGATGAAGATCTCTTGAACATTTGCAATGAAATTTGCTGGTTCATCCTGAAATAAATAATTAACAAGGATGGGAAGTATTTTGACCATTTGGTGAGTTAGAAAATCCGAGCTCCAAGATGTCTTAGATATTTATATGCTAGAGGATTATTATAATTAGACTTAGTCATGGAGAAGAAAAGAAGCAATTATTGGAAAGCTTCTGTTGTTCAGAGTTGGTTTGAGTTTTGATGTCATGCAATTGGGAATTTGTTGTCCACGCCTGAGTGTATGTGATGACTATTTGTACGGTTTGTTTATATATAGACTGTTCATCATGGACAAATTTTTTACTATGATCTTTTTATGAGCCTGTGAAGTTGTGACCTACACAAAGCGCAATATTATGGCGCCAAAATTTGAATGTTTAAAAAGATTTAAACTGTCGGTCTATAAGCATACCGGATTGTCCAAAATGTATTTACGAAGACGATTTTATTAGAACTATCAGTGCAAATGACTTTAAACCAGACGACATCAATATGCAACCCGTCAGTGCAAATGACCTTAAACCAGTGGATTCGTTGTACATCCGCTTGTGTAACATATTTTTAGGAACAAACCATGTAATCAAACCGACATTGATAACGAATAACTCCATCGGTACCCTATGTCAACCGCTTGTGGAAATTTATCTTGTAACGGCGGATGCTACAGGAAAACCGATAGTAGTATGATGCTTATCACAAGCGGATCTTAAGTAACAACTTGTAATATGCTTCTTTTGTATTGTCAAACTCTACCGGCGGGGCTGTCTGCCTCCAGTATAAATGCCTCTGGATCCGCCAGTACAAAGCTCAGCATCGTACCAGTTAAAACCAATGAGCTATGAATTGCATGCGTCTATACATTGATATATACTGCAATTAGAGCAAAGAGGTAGGGGGGCAAATTTCATGGCCACACACTTGCATTTCCTTCCTGTGATGTCATATGTACGACCAACAATTAACCTATGTTAGTTCTATAAGCAAAAGTTGTCATCTCGATACTCCTCCATCACCACCACCACCAAGCTCAATAGCAACAACGACATCATTACCTCCTAGAAAATGATGACAATTTCTTCGTATTATCCCTCACACTAGTGGTCATACCGCTGATAATAGAGGCAAAAGAGGCCGATGATGCAAAGAAGGGCAGCAGAAGAATTCTATGTCACTCATTGTGTAGGAGCCGGCCATCAACAACAATTGTCTTGGTGCTTGGGCAAGTGCACCCAGTATGACAATGTCACGACATGAAGTCTTGCGAGGAAGGATGTAGAAAAGATTACAATGACAAAGGTCATGACCAACACTAGCTGCAACATGGTGCGGCAAGGTGGAGAAGTGCACGCTTCGTATCGAAGCATGCAAGAAGGAATGCACCTCGGACGCTTCGTATCAAGCATGCAAGAAGCAATGCACCCCACCTAGCTCCTAATTGAAGCATGCAAGAAGGAATGCACCCCGGACACGCTTCATATCGAAGCATGCAAGAAGGAATGCACCCCGCTAGCTCCTAACCTGAAGCATTTGTGTGTACCTACATAGAGGTGACCTAGCGTTCTTGGTAAAACATATAATCATTGTTGTATCATAAGTGGAAGTGACTTTTTGAAGCCATGACAAACTCACATGTGTTGAAATGCATGATTCAAATTATAGCTCAAGGTTGTGTTGAAAAGAAGAATGAGACAAAGATTGTTGTAATCCCTTATGAAGATATATATGTATATTGATAAGAATTAGCATCAAGATATTGTAAACTCCAAGTGAGTGAAATATGTAGACTTATCTTTTGATCTTGAGTATAGGTATGTCATACTATTAACTATTAAGTGAATAGTTTGTCAAGTACGAAGTGTTCAAATTAACCGAATACCAAGGGCTAACATGAGAGAAAACCTGGCACAACACATGAACTTGTTCATCTTAGAGCTTTTCGATCTACTCGTTTGATTGTCCCTATGAATAATCCTAGCCCAAAATCATTAAAATCGAGTTTGCGAGAAAAGAAGTTATTTCATTTTTGGCCAAATAGCCATTTTCGTTCCTGAACTTTCGGTCGAGGCTTAATTTAGTCCCTGAACTATCAAAATGTCAACCTTGTCCCTCGCCGAATCCTTTACATGGGCCAGTTCATGTTGTTTTCGTCTCCGTGGTTTCCTCCCTCTCGTTGTGTCTAGCATAGCCATGGGCATCTTGAAGGTTCAAGGTACTGCCCAAGATCAAGCTCTTCTTCGTCAAGAGCGCAGGCAAGAAGGTCGTCACCGCCGTAGAGCTCGTCAAGTCCTTCGACGAGTACATGGTCAGTTTGCATGCATACCTCGCCATATTATTCGATCGCCGACGCACTTGTCATCATTTCGGTGATGTTTGTGCTTATTGTGTATATAGGAGGGGGTCAATGGCGAGTTCTAGGAGAAAGAAGTCGGATTTTCAGCCCAAAGGTCGTCGAGATCTATGAGTGTGCCCCTGCACCACTCAAGGTAATAATGCATATAATACTATGTCACGGTGCATGGCTTGGAGGAAGAGATTTCCATCGGCAGATTTTTCATCTTGTTTAGAATATAATTTTATTCAACTGAACTCCTATGATGTGTGAGCCAAACAATATATAGTTATAGCTGCTCCGGCTCGAAGTGCATGACTTGGAGGAGGAGATGTACTTCAGTTTATCCGTAAGAGCTTGAGGAATAAGAAGAAGATAACTTTGGGAAAGGGTTGCATTCCCCAACTCAGGTGAAGTCATGGTGGAAGAACGGGTGAGACGTCGGCACCATCCTCCTTCAAAGCTTCGGAAAATTCCATCCAGCGGGGGTGAGGTGGGGATGCGGAGCTCTTGCACCGTACCATGGATGAAGGAGAGAGCAAGAGTGAGTGAGTGGGAGAGTTTAATTTTGTTACGTGTGATAGAGCTCAGAGGTGCATGGTAGGGCTAGTGAGGTAAAGGAAAACATGGTATGAAATGTGGGGCAAGCTTTTCAGTGCAAGCCATGCAAGCTCCTCGAGAGTTTTGTTCGGTCTAGATTTTTTTTATGATCTTTAGGATTAGATACAAAGCGAACTTTGATTTGACTAAGATTTAGTCTCTCTCCCTCTCTCTCTTCTTTCCTAAATGTACTTAGTGTTACTTTCTTGCATCATTTCATATGCCTACATGATCAAGTTTGATGAAGACCACCACTATTGGAAACCGGCATTTTCATGAGGGGTTCAAAAGAAGTTTCGGTTATTTCATATATAATTTTTCTGTGGGTTGTAATTTCCTCGTGAAAATATTTTTTGACGACTACAAGTCGACTAGGAAACATGGGACACCGACAAGGAAATATATTTTACAGTGGTTTTCGCGACAGGATAACTATTCTTTTGCCAGCATCGGACAAATCATTTCCCTATCGGTAACGTATGATTTTTTGTTGTCGGTTTAACACCGACATAAGTAAACACCAATTATCGGTAACATATGATTTTTTGTTGTCGGTTTAACACCGACATAAGTAAACACCAATTTTCCTGATGACTCTGTGCCGACATGAAAGTTAGTGCACGATTTTCTTGACGGTGCACCGTCATACATTTGTTTAATTCCTTGTTTTTGCTATGTTCTAAGCGGTTATTCCCTGATGGTACACCATCAAGAAAATTGGTTTTCTAATTTCCCTAATGACATTTTCATTTTTAAGTAATTGCACCGTCGGGGGATATCCCTGTTTCCCATACTGCACACTAAGAAAAACAGAAGGGAATATTATGCTACAGATAATGGTCACACATATACAACAAATTACTAAAGATTATGTTTCAGCAATAATAATAGACTCACTGTTGTGTGATGGGGTAATACCAAATTATTTTACAAAGTTTGTATGATGTTTGCTGGCGTAAATAGTAAATAGAAACCTTTTTTTTTCTACTATTATGAACATATACTTTCCCCTGCTAAAAATGAGAGTGAATGTAAAATGAGTATGGCCACTTGCTAAAAATGTTCAGAGACGCGTGCATGTCTAAAATTGGCAACCACATCTTTTGCGACTTTGTGTTGTGGTAGCCCACATGAAACGGAAAACCTAAGCACCTGCAATTAACTAGAACCAAGAGCACAGAGAGAGGTAGGGAGGCAAACTCTCATGGCCACACACAGTCAGTCTCTCCATTTGCGATCGATGGCCTATATATACAACCAACAACCATGTTAGTTCAACACAAGCAATAAACCTGCTGTACTTCATCAGCAACAAATAAACACCCACTCCGATCCCTCGCGAGAAGATGAAGACCACCATGGCCTCCGCCGCGCTGCTCTTGGTGCTCGCCCTGGCGGTGGTGTCCGCCCCGCTCACAGCCGAGGCAAAGAAGAAGAAAGCCGAGGCCGCCGCTGGCGGGACGACCAAGGCGGAGAATTCCTTCTGCGGCGTGTCGTGCGCGGGCGAGAAGGGGTTGGAGTACGTCCTGTGCAAGGATTCCTGCGATATCCAGCAGAAGTCCAACCTGGTGACGTACTCGAGGATCCAGTGCAACGGCAAGTGCACCGAGCAGAAGGGCATCACCAAAGAAGGGATGGTGGTTTGCCAGGAGCAGTGCAGCAAGGACTACAAGGTGAAGGCCGCCGAGGTCACCGCCACCTGCAACAAGGTTTGCGCCATGGAGAAGAACCCGAAGAAAAAGCAGACCTGCATTAAGAAGTGCACCCCTCCAGCTTAAAGACGATCGATGCGCTTATATGTGCGGGTGACTGACATGATGGCATTCAACTTATATAGGCTGATGAGCTATCTATACGACGTCATCGACTCGATCTTCGTCACCGGCTGGCCGCATGCAACAATATTAATTTTGTATGGGTACCCATATTAATTTTGTATTTTTCTCGTTTTTATTCAAATGTACATCGTCAATCGATCCAAGGATCGATCTATCGACATGTACGATGGATATATAGTTTCATCGACTGCTTGATATTAGCAGTCCAATGTAATGATGTCACGCAAATAAGCATTTGTGTGGTTTTTTGTGTGATTGATTGTTGATTTTGAATAAATAAAAAGGCTTGCTGGCAGTTACCACTAAATAATCTTTGGTTCGGTGAATGTATGTTTATATATGTCAAGCACAGATTTTTCATCTCTTCGAGTAATCAATACGAGAATGTTTCATGCTGGATTAATCTCCGCCGGTGGCGGATACGGGATGAGAGACGGGGGGAGTGGCGGATGCGGGATGAGAGACAGGGAGGGGGGGGGTAAAAACAATGGAGATGTTGATTTGCATGAAGATTAATGGTGATTTTTGGTTTTAGCTACAGTAATTTTAGTGGTAATTAGATGCTTTAAGGAGGGGGGTTGGAGGGGGTTGGAGCCCCCCCTTAAGATCCGCCACGATCTCCGGTATGCAAGCATGTGTTACATTGTGATTTCACTACTGGCATGGAATGAAATTGGTATGTAAGTAGTATTGGCTGATGATCAAGTTTAATATATACAAGCATAGAGCAAAGAAATTAAACCATAGTGCAAATAAGTTGATCAAGCAGGGTAAAGATGGTCAGAATGTGTAAAAGAATATGAAACAATAATACTTATTCCATTATCGAAGAAACATTATTATTCACTCCATTCCAAATTAATGATAAACATTTTGGCTTTTTAATTTCTAGATACATCGCTTTTATTATGCATCTTCTTTTTTTGAGTAAATCCCGAGCTTTCATTCATTCAGAACAGGATTACAATCCGCGGCCGCCAGTGAAACCAGCCAGTTAGGGGCATCATCTAACCGAAAGAAACAACGTTCAGTAGAGCCGACATAGTGTACATCTAACTGCATAACAAAAGCTATAAATCGAGTAAAGCCAAAGCATCTTACAATTTGGAATGGATAAAGTACATAGTTAAAATAAGAAGTCAGACATATAGTTAATATAATGTTCTAAGATTAGGTGTTATATGTTCCAATCCATTGGTGTAATACAGTGGCAGTGATATTTATGGACTTCCAACAAAACCCTAACTAGGTACAATGTCAGTTTGCTTTATAAGTATTTATTATTGTTTTTCATAGCTTTTATCAGAATTGTCGATAATATATTAATTAATATATATACTCCTATAAACCGCCCCATCTATTTCAAATTATACAACATTTTAACTTTTGTAGTTACCTTGCTTTTAATTTATATATCTGGACATAGTATATTTAAGTACATAAAAAAATCAGCTATAAAAAATAAAATATAAACGAAAAGAGTAAGTCGGTATCATCTATTAAAGAGAGGGTGCATTTTTTTCTACTCTTGGATGTAGCTAGTACTTTCCTACCATGTAAATCAAATAATTCCTTTGTTCTATATTATAAGTCATTATAGCTTGTTTAGATACTTAACTATGTAACATTCTTAATTATTGCTCCCTCTATCTTAAAAGCAAAAGACATGGTTCAAAATTTCATTCTAAATTATAAGTTATTCTAAATTGCTTAAACATGCGGGTTTGCCCTTTAAACCGTAGAATGTTTCTTCTAAACATCACTCTGTTCAAAAGTAACTGAAGCCGAAATCAATAATATATACTAGAAAAATAAACAAGATAACCATTACTAAGAAATCAAACGAGGTACAATAAAGAAAAAAAATGCATTTTCTTTTTACATCGTGCACAACGTTGTTCCTTAGGAAAGTTCTTCTTTGTACTCTGCTCCTACTTTCCACTAAAAAACAGCGGCGAAAATAAAAGAAAAAAAAATCTCTGTTCATTTCACATCGAAATCTCCGCCTCCAGTCCGTCCTGCACGCTCCTCCCGACCCCCCATGGCGGCGCCGGCGCCGGCGGCCACCCGCCTCCACGCCCCGTTCCTCCTGCTCCCTTCCCTCCCCGACCGCACCCTCCACTCCGCCTCCGCTTCCTCCTGCCGTCCCCGCCGCCGCTCCGCCTGCGCCGCCGCTTCCCGCTGCTCGCGGCCGCCGCCGTCTCGGCCGGCGGCGGCGTCGGCGGCGGCGGAGGAATCCGCTGCCAAGAAAGCCGACAAGGCCAGGCAGCTGCAGAAGCGGGTCCTCGTGGGCGTCGCCATCGGGGTGGGCGCCGGCGGCATCGTGGTCGCCGGCGGCTGGGTGTTCGCCGCCGCCGTCTCGGCCGCCGTCTTCGCTGGCTCCGGGAGTACTTCGAGCTCGTACGCGGCACTGCCGGCGGTGGAGGCGGGACACCGCCGCCGCCGCCGCGCTACGTGTCCCGCGCCTGCTCCGCCATCTGCGCTCTCATGCCCATCCTCGCGCTGTAAGGGCGCATCGCGTGTCTTCTTCCATTGCTTATCTTTATCACCGCACTGTCTCTCTCATAGCTGAAATTTGCTTCGAGAGGAGGTGGAATTTAGCTACGTTTTTCAATATAAAGCCACCATCTTTTAGCGCAATGTGATTGTGAGCTGCCTACTGCTTGGGTCATAGAGTGGGTCTGACATTTGAGTGTTCAGGAGGAGCTGTGCAAAAAATTGCATCATCCTATTCATATGTAATTTTGAATGACAGTTTGATGGACTTGTTTGCAGTGGAAAACTGTTCTGACAAATAGAAGACTAAAATGAATTCAAGCTAGTTCATCAGCTACATCAAAGAAAAAAATTTAGCCTTTGAACTTTTTATCGTGTGAAATTGAGTAATCTTCTGGTGTGATTATTAAAATGTCGGGTTGTGGGATATTCGGATTATTTGGAATTTGATCTGTGGAAATTAGTCAAGAGTGGGCACTTCAGGGTCAGGTCCCTCATCACTCTGAATGCAGTAAGGAAGAGCTTCAAGGAATAATGCTTGTTCTAACATCCCCGTAATATAGCTGAGTTTAGGTGACTTTGGAGCTTACAAATTGCTTGGGATTTTAATATCAGTAGTGGAAAAACTCTTCGTAGTTCATTAGTTAGTTTTCAACAGGATAGACTGTGGATTGTAGATATATCACAGTGATACTTGCTAAGGATTCACAATTTCAATCTTAGAGCAAAAATTGGCCCCATGCCTGTATCTAAGTATTACAATATTCAGCTGTCATTTCATGTGAATATCACTACCGCTTTGATTTCATATGTTTCACCTGTCTATTTGCTTAGGTACTATGGACGCATGGATGTCACTGTGACGTTTTCTGCATTCGTCATTGCAATATCATTGCTTTTGCAAAGAGGAAATCCCCGTTTTGCCCAGCTAACTAGTTCAGTTTTTGGGTTATTTTACTGCGGCTATCTACCTTCTTTCTGGGTTAAGCTTCGATCGGGGCTAGCTGCCCCTGCCTTAAATACAAGTAAGTTGCTTGGTTGAATCGTCTTTCTTGTTCTGCCAGCCCTTGCGCTGTTTAGTTTGCTACTGTTGATACAAATAATGTGTATTAAATCTATTAGCCTGTGCCGTTTTAATTAGCTTACAATGATATTTTTACTATCAAAGTCCTTACAAGGTCATGTGGTTCTAGTGTTTCTGTTTCTTTGCTACCTGTAGGACTGTCTGCCTAATCTACAGCATGTTTTGCCAGGTATAGCATACAAGTGGCCAATTCTTCTTGGTGGACAAGCTCACTGGACAGTTGGACTTGTAGCAACCTTGATGGCTATTAGTAGCATCATTGCTGCTGATACATTTGCTTTCCTTTGTGGGAGGGTATGCTCTTTAATTAACACATTTTCTTTTCTTTTTTATTTCTTTATATTGTTGAGTTCCATATCTAGAGTGCCCAACTTGCGTGGGACTAAAGGTCTTGTTGATATTATTTATTTTGTGCTGCATAACATTACCAATGCACCAGTGTAATATTGGACTAAGAAACAGATGTAGTTGTTTGGGTTCTTTTTTTTTTTTTAGAATATTGTTGTTTGGGTTCTTTTAGCTCATTATTTTAGTTATAGTAGGTATCTTTTATCTGTATACCTTGACACAGTTATTGAAATAAGCCCTGTTGCTCATGAATTATAATGCCAACAAACCATGTGGTTCATGGTCTATTGAAGCTTCACCTTAGTACTAGCTGCACTCAACTTATACCTGCTTTATGCAGTGCTCAGTTAATTATTGGTATAATATGTGGTCAGTTAAGTTTACAGTTTAGTAGTTGACAGGAGTACCATGTGATCATGTTATTTATCCTCTGCTTCAGGCATTTGGCCGTACTCCTTTGACTAACATAAGCCCTAAGAAGACATTGGAGGGTGCTTTAGCTGGCCTAGCTGGCTGTGTACTGACCACTGTGCTGCTATCAACTGTCTTACGCTGGCCAAGATCGCTGTTGAGGTGTGACTTCTTGAATTTCTACTATTATTGTTTTAGCATGGAACATTTACTTTCCTGTAGGAAAGTGCCATTTAGCACATCAAGAGCAAAACCAAAAAAGGAAAACTATATCGTGTGCTTATTAGACTTTGGACTTGATTATCCTGAAAAGGGACTTTCAGCCTATCAATATTTTTTATCATTTTCTTTAAAGTTGCAACATATAGATTGCAATACTGCATTCCCTTGTTTGCGAATGGAAAATATTTGTGCTACATTTCATCCGGTGCCTAATTGCTATTTCATTGATATCAGTGCTACAGCTTATGGAATCCTGGTATTTTTGGGTTCATTATTTGGGGATCTTGTTGAATCTGTGATTAAGCGTGATGCTGGTGTGAAGGACTCCGGATCACTCATTCCTGGACATGGTAAGTCGTTAATCTCCCCTATGCCCTTCTCTTCACTGCTTGTACTGCACTGAAATTATTATTCCCCGAGAAAATATATATCATAGAAGGGGAGAAATGATTGCTGCATTGTATTCATGTTCTATCTGCATTTCATACTTCATGCATGAATGTGACACAATGCTACAATGCAGGTGGAATTCTTGACCGAGTTGACAGCTACGTGTTCACAGGGGCACTTTGTTACTCTTTTGTCAGAGTAGCTCTACCCTTGTATGGGGTCTGATTAAAGCACTGGGCTTTTTGTTGTTTTGTCTCTCTTGCCATCAGCAATGCAGTCACCACATTTTAACATAACAATGAGTATTGCTGAGATGCCCTAGATCAGTCTTCATCTCAAGACAACGTGGTCCCCCTATCCAAGCGAATTTGGTGGCCGAGTTTTTCAGACTGTTAAAGATAGAACCAGAGATTACGGCCGCTAACTCAAGACAGTGCTTTTTAGTTCTTACTTTGGGTTTGAGATGGCCTTTCCAGCTCGGCCAGTTTGTTGCAAACTTGTAACTTTCGGTGTACATAGTTTCTTTTATTATAGAGTAAAAAGGAAAGGCTAATTATTCATCACAAAAGCTGTTACAGTGTATTGAGGCAGCTTATGTCAATATGTACCAAACTATACTTGTTGATATCGATTGTTTTAATAATTCATGGCATTTTGATTGTCAACTAAATTCCCCATTCATATCAGCCGTTCAGATGCTAATGGCTGAGGGGAGCAGGGTATAATTGCTAGTCTCGATGGATGGATTCCACGCCATCATCTCAACTAATTAATTTGAAATATGCAGGCTCTGAACAGAAATGTTGCAAATCATTTACAACTAATACTAATCGTTCGAATGGCACTTTTCTGACAGAAAGCATCAGTTAATGTTACCATTGTATGTGTATATATTTACTGAACCAGCAAAAATTCTCTACATATATGGAATCTCAGATACAAGGTACAATAGATGTCGAACAAATCAATGAAAACTGAAGAAACTAGTCTCTCGTTCCATCTTTCTCAGTGCTGATACACTATCAAAGATTATATCAGCTAATCCGGGCCAAGAAGGGAGATCTAGGAAGTTTCTTTCAGGTGAGATCCCATCATTTTGAAAGCCAGTAAATAATCAAAAAGATGGTGCACGCCGCGATGACTGCTGAAAGAATTATAGTGTCCTTTGATTTCTTCCGCTTAATGGCGCCTGCAAGGACAGATAAGCATAAATTATATGGATATAGTAACAAAGTGGCTGCAGGGAGTTCCATGGGGAAAATATTACACAGCAGTGAGTAATACAATTGCATCATAGCATAAATAAATAAAAAACAGTGCTGCAGTATGCAAAGATGGGATCAAAATATTACCAAGAAGACCTCTGATTATCGGGAACTTTTCACCCAACTGCTTCACTTTTCCTTGAATGTCTCCAAACATGGCCCTCTGACTGGAAAGAGCTACTCTTGTGCTTTGAGCTTGGCCAATTACCTCATCAATCTGGAATCGAGCAGAAACAATGTAACTTAGTTCCTTGCGCCAGAGATAGAGCTCTGTACAAATGTATATTGACAGGCATTGGCACGGTGCAAATCTTCTTGAGTTGTAAACATTCCTGGCGGCCTATTCCTTTGCAATCTCAATTGCAGGAGTGAAATGGAATGTGCAGCAGCAGTGGCTAGTGAAAGATACAGTTGCTTCCATTTATATCATACAGTTTCACACATGGCATTCATATCAGTTTAGGATGAACAATTAATTTCTTGGAATACCTGGTTGATGCTGCCATGAATGGAAGCTCGCTCCCTGAGCAAATGCACTCTTGGCGACATGCCACCGGTGGCCTGGCCAGGATTTCCACAGAAGAGTGTTAAGACAGGCACAATACATACAACAGTGACTATACATTACAGCAGTGGAAGAGTTCCTAGGAAGAAATGAACCTTGGACTCAGTAATGTCATCTCTGACGGAGCTGAGCAGATCGGCGTGCTCCCTCATGGAGCTCAGGTTCCCCCTGGTCCTCCTGAACTCCTGCTTCCACGAACGAACCAACACCACCACTCGAAGCGATTAACCAGCGGTTCAACGAAACGAGAACGCGAGGAGCGGAGGGAAGGGAAGGGGACCTGCGTGAACTCGTGGAGGATGTCGCGGTGGCGCGCGAGCTTCTGGGAGACGGAGGTGGTGGTGGCGCTGGCGGACGCGCAGCGGCTCATGGCGTCGTTCACGTCCTGCAGCTTGCCGAGCAGCGACTGGATCTCGAACTCCATCGACTTCCAGGAGGAGCGGTCGGCGGTGGGGGAGGCGGCGCCGCCCGAGGAGGCCGAGGAGGACGAGCGCGCGGCGAGGCGCGCGTAGGACGAGAGCTTCACGTCCAGGTCGCCCTCCAGCTTCCGCGCCTCCCGCCGCAGCTCCTCCACCGGACTCCTGCAGCTCCAGCGCCGCGGCGGACGCATCCGACGACGACGACGACGACATCATCTCCGGCTCCGGCGCCGACGCCGCGCGAGATCCGATCCGGCGAGGGGGTCTGGGGCCGGGGTCGCTTGTGATGCGAAGAAGCGGGTGGAGTGGGACTACCTCCGATCTGGATCCGGCCGCGGGGTGCAGTGCGGAGGTTTGGACTCGCAAGGAGGAGGAAACGGCGGCGGCGGCGGGCGGCGGCGGCGGAGGCCGGAGGGCGAGGTGAGGTCTGTTCGATCGGAGGCGGGGAGTTTAGCCGGGGGAGATGGAATGGAAGGAATCACGGCGACACCCCTACTTCGTTGAAATATTTCATAGAAGTCCCTTCTGTTTCGTGGACTGGATCGTTACAATTTTTTTAAAAAATAATATTATTTTTTTTACCAAAAACAAATAATATTATTTTAATAAATAATTAAGGCTCCAGATGTTGTTTTTATGAAATCGTAAAACTAGTATACACCTGTCGGCCTTTGGCGGCCGATAGCGGCGATAGGTATAGGCCTGGGGCACAATTGGACTAGCAACGTTTCCAAATGCACCATTTATTTTTATGGTTTTAATTTTCTTGTAATCTCAAATATAATAATACCTAAACACCTTAATAAATATTTTAAAAAATTATAGATGCTAAGAATCAAACACGGCCAATTTTGCTTGGATCTATCATCATTGCTTTTATAGTTTCTCAAATTAGTTTTTTTCGGTAATGTTATATTTGAGTTTTCATGTAAGTTGTTTAGCTAGAAATGGTCTTAAAAAATTGAACCTGTCCATCCGGATTAAAAGTCAGTTGGCTAACAATTAGCCATATGCATCCAAACAAAAACTTAATTTGTTGGCGTAGATAGTAAGAGATGCACTTATGGTGCACACCGCCGATCTGGCGGAAGCTAAGATATTTAGTGCGTGAGTAATCCGTTATGTAAAATCCGGGCGGTAGTGCGTGTTTTAAATCTTGTTTCCACCCCTAAAATTGTAAAACTCTCTTCTACCCAAATACTGATGCGCAAAACCTTTTGCATATTCGAGAAAAAGAGATACACTTACGGTAGTTTAATGAATCTGGAAATATACCCTGTTCGTTTGAACTTATAAGGCGCTTTCGGTAGAGCGATTCAACGGTATTTTTCTCTCACAATAAATCAGCGAGAATCGTCAAAAACGACCAAACGAACAGGGCGTACATTTTTATCATTTAATTTATAGCGTGCATGTCACAATCCATTCATGACATTCTGCCGTTATTTGAAAAAAAAAAAGGATGTTTGGATGGTGTCCTAAACATCTTGCTACCTAGGCATCCATTTTTGATTGCCTAGGGTTGGATGCACCTCCCCGACTAGGGCCAGAAAAACACTACTACAAGAAGTTGTGCAAATGAAGCAAAAGTTCAATCAAAATAAGCTAGTATATGACTCGGTTTGTGTAAGTTAGTATAAATGGGTGACATGGAGGGGGAACGTGGCAAAAAAAAAAAAAGAATTAAAAAAGTACCATTTGGCTTTTATCGAACTTATTTTTAAGCTAAACAAATTATAACTAAATTGTACCAAATAAGTTCTAGAGCTTTCAGGTTAGGGCTCCATCTAAATAAGCGTGCATGTAGATCTGGCTCTTTAACCAGGACCACTGGTTGGAATTTGAGACTAGTGAATTTGAGCAGTTTCTGATGTGAATTTGAGGCTAAGAATTTATCTTTCTCCTTTGTGCACAAATAAACATGCTTAAGTGCCTCTATAATAAACATGCTTAAGTGCCTCTCGCGCACTTGTTGTATTCCAAACTCTTGCTCATTAATACATGGCCGGGCAACCGGGTCATTCAAAAAAAATATAATATAACTTGTCGATCAGCCAGGAGTGATAGAATTTGAAATGTTGTCCAAGACATGGATTGATCTTTATTCTTTAATTTGCACCGGGTTGGGTTAGCTTTACCATTCTGCAAGGTATCTCAACTATCTAGTCTATTGCTTCAACACGTAATGCTTCAGCTTTTGCCAGAACACGCATGTTGCTCAAAACACTCGTGTTAATGACGACAGAACAAAGGAAATAAAAAAATATTTATATTTAAGGCCCATCTTTACATTTTTGTACCCATGATATAGATTATTTATGCTGTGATGCTTCATCAAATAATAAATAAATCCCTTGGCTATTGATGACGATAAGCGAGTGGGTGATGATGATCCAGTCATCCATGCTTTGCATGTTATTTTCCAATAACGCGTTCACCAACTCGACCAAGAGATCATCATATCATACATTAACAAGTCAATTACCCGCCTTGCTTACATCCTTCTGCTGCTCCGCCGCGCGCTTCTCTTTCTTCTCCTCCTCGTTGGCGTCCTCGTCTTCTTTGGCGGCGGCGCTCTTGTTGCCCATCTGCCACGCGGTGGCGCCGACGATGCCCAGCAGCGTCACGAACGGCACGAACACGACGTTGGGGACCAGGTCCAGCCTCACGCTCTTCACGTAGGGGATGTGCCCGCTGGCCCTCTTGCCGACAACGGCCGCCACCGGCACGGCCAGCCCTGCCGCGATGAAGAAGCTGTCGTCCACCCTGGCTTCCTCACCCTCTTCCTCATGAACTCGAGAAACAGTTGCTTCCGTACATCTGGGTTCTGCTCCGGCTTCCACTCGGTGTCAAAAAATGTCTGCGTTGCAACGCAAACCCATGCATCATGCATGCCATGTACATAAGCTGCTACTATATATATTCTTCCCCCACAGAAACAAATGGACTTTGGATTGATTATTTACCTGAATCTCTATAGTTGATGGGGTGTCGAAATCTTGACCGGGCATTACCGTGTTGAAATACCTGCAGAGGTCATTGTGATGAAGTGCTATGGCAGGAATTGAAAACTACAGAACAGGAAGGACACCCACTTGCAGAACTCCACATAAGCAATATGGAAATCTTCAAACTTGGCAGTCTCCTTGTTTGCGAAATGCCGTTCATAAACTTGCTTGGTGGTTGCCGAGCTCAGACCTGGGACTCCTGAGAATGAGAGCACAAACTGTCAATTATTTTCTGAAACGAAGCATAGTCCCCAACTTCTTTAGGCAGATCCCTCCGGCATATTGCTTGATACCACAAACAAATAGAGGAATACTTGAAGGACAATTACCAAATTTGTTCAACACACTGAAGTTAAGACCCATCTTTGGTCCAACAGCAGGGCAATCGATCAGGCGTGCGTGCGTGTGATCACAAGAAGCAAGGGTACCTGAGTCTGAGTGCTTATATAGTTCTATGGAACAAAAGGAGCGCAAGCTTGAATGCATTCCTTTCCTTGTTATCATAACAAGGTTGTTTCTGCCCCCTCAATTCGATTCCTGCCCTGGAAGTGAAGTTAGAGTTGGCCTGCTTCTGAAGCTGCAGGTATCATTTCAGGGAAGGTTGCCAGCCTGGCCTTTTCTGGGTTTTCCTGAAAATGTTATGCGCAATTTTTCCAACATAGTAAAAATATGGTCCAACTGAAGAGTCTCTCCAGCCCTAGGCAGGTGAAAAGCTGATTTCTGGAAAATTGCTAAGGTTCCCAAAGAGAAATGGGCTCCTTTAACAGTGGTCTAAAGTCTAACCCTCACTTTAGAGTCATAATAGACATGCTTTGGCACATGCATATGCTTTATTGCTTGCACAAGACGAATTGAATAATCATGCCTTATCTGCCAAAAGAGAGATTCCTGGCACTGCTTCTTTTTGTCTCTTGGATATCGATGTTTTCAGATCCATGGAACATGAGTTGCTAAATATAGCATTGGTAGCCGGACACTGCATCCACATAAATTCAGTTCTGATATATGCCAGAGTTATGGTTTTTTTTTTTGGGCGATAATGCCAGAGTTATGGTTGTCTCTCTACCATTGCCAAAATTTAGACTATATCGATTGTTAGAAAAAGAATAACCCTTCCAGGAATAACTAATGGTAGAGCAAGAGAGCTTGCAAGGATCATCGGTTCAAGTCACCATTCTGCTTAAAATCAAAGATACTCAATTCCATATGTGCCTGCTCATTTCTTTCTCAAAAGAACAGTAATTCAGTTTAATCATTCAGGCTGGGTCGCTGACTTTTGGTGCTAGTTTTGTCTAGGTGATTCAGTACAGTTTTAATGCATCTAAAAGAAAAAAAGGTTTTGGTTGGTGTAGCAATTACCAGTTTTTCAGTTTTGATGTGGTGGGACTAATCTAAGAGCCACTCCAAAGATAAAAATTGCAGGTAGGAACACACAGATTACGAAGAAACAACATTTTCCAGTATGAGCATACATAGCAGCAGCCATGCTAACCTTAGATTCACTTTAGTATAATGTACAAACATAGAACTATCAGACCAGGGCATCATGGAACAGACAGAAAATTCGTGGCAATGTGTCAAAATGCATTGCATTATGTCTACTTGTCACAGTGAAATGACCATATCTTATTTACAGGAAACAATGACAGGTGGCAACTTGTTACAATTGTAAGTGCATTGTTGCACAGTGAGTCAGTGATACATCTCAATTTACCTTAGGCATGAAGAAAATGTGGCAACTGTTGATCTCACTTACAATTCCTCCATGGCTATCTTAAATTTCGACAGGAAAGAAAGATTGCACTTCCAATTTTTCTCCCAGAAAAGGTTGTTTTCTATGGATGTGGTGGCAGGTTATCCAAACATGAAATCGCCTCCCACAACTCCAATCATAATGGTTGGATAATACATCAACATGAAGCAATTTTCAAGTTCTTTCATGAACCAAGCTCAACCCAAGTACATCCAACATCCTTTTCCAACCCTTTCTCCTTCATCACCTCCCGCAGGTGGTCAATATCGTCCCACAAGCAAGCCCTTGCATATAAATTTGACAGCTCAATGTAAATCCCAACATTGGTAGGTTCCAATTCGATTGCCTTCTGAGCTGCCATTCTCCCGACCTCAACATTTAAACACGCCTGGCAAGCACTGAGCAGTGCCCCCATGTAGACACACCTATTGCACGATCAGAGCCATCCTTGGTGGCAATTTCCCACGCCTTGGCCACTTCCCCTGCCCGGCACAGCATGTTGACCACACAACCATAGTGCTCTGGTGCGGGCACTAGCCCGTAATCTTCGTGCATGGATTCAAAGTAGCTGAGCCCCTTGACCACCTCCCAGCATGCATGCTGACAAGCTGATAGCACAGCTAACATGGCCAATTCATCCGGATAGACACCAGAAGCCACCATCAGGTCATACATCCGGATAACCTCCTCGCACTGTCCATGCCGCGCATAGGCATTCAACATGGCCGTCCACAGCACGACGTCACCTCTGCCACCACTCTCCTGCTGTGCAAGGCTGAACACACGCTCCGCTTGGCTGATAAGCCCGCACTTGGCATACATGTCCACAAACGCGCTGACCAAGAACACGTCCACCTCTATACCTCCCAACCTCCTGATCGCATGCCCATGCGCCTGGACGCCGAGATCAGCGTTTGCCACCTCGCCGCAAGCCCGTACCACAGCCGTCATCGTGTACCCATCGACCGGCAGCCGCAGCTCTGAGAACCTCCTCGCGAGCCCCAGCACGGGCGCCCACTTGGCCGCGCCCACGTAAGCCGCGAGAACGGCGTTCCCGAAGACGCCGTTCTTGGTGGGACTTTCGTCGAACAGCCTCCGTGCGTCCTGGTACTGGCCGTTCCCGCCGTAGGACGCGGCGAGCGCGCAGGACACGAAGATGCTGCTGAGCCAGCCGGACTTGGCGGCGAGCGCGTGGAGCGTCTCCGCGGCGGCGGGCGTGGAGCGGAGCGCGGAGCAGAGGGCGTACGAGTCGAGGGGCACGCGGCCGGAGGCGTGGGCGAGCGCGACGGCCGGCAGGGCGAGCGCGCGGAGGCGCGTGGCCGGGGAGGACGCGGCGGCCGCGAGCAGGGAGTTGAAGGAGATCCGGGGAGGCAGGCGGCAAGCGGCAGAGGAGGAGGAGGCCCTGAGGAGCGCCGCGTGGAGGACGGCGGCGGGGTTTCGCGCCAACCGCTGCGGCGGCGGCGGCATTCAGCCGGACAAGGAGAAGCCCGCGCGCGCTTTTTCGAACGGCCAGTCTGATGTAGTAGTGCTGTACTGCTACTCCAGCACATTTGCTAATGAAATAATGAAATTGCCAATGAAATCTGTCATTAATTTTTTGCTGAAACTTGGTGTTGTGATCTATTTGAAAACTCGTAAATTCACCAGGATTTTGTACGAGTTATTCTGGAATTACATCTGCTGATGCGTTACTGGATTTTGTTTTATAACATGGCAAAAAATGAATTTAAGCCACAATTTGGAACACAGGGATCTTGAAAAGCTTCCGTGCTCCAAATGAGGCCTAAAAAGATGCACTGTCAGTTTGTCAAAAAACCAACAGTTACAGTATTGATCATACTAATTTATAAGTAGGATTTCATTTAATAGTTTGAAATCACACATTCATATTATGCAACACATCCTCACTGCTTCAGACAACTTTATTGCGACCAACAGTAAAATAAAATCATACTACGTATTTAGTATACTGTACAGAGTACAGGAAAGAGGAAGGCGAGTCTTGTTTACCATTTTGACCTCGACCTCACACACTTCTGTAGAAAAAAAATACTAAATATTTACTTGACTCATAGCTGCACACATAACCTGGATGCTAAAATCAGAAACATCACATGGCACGCTAAACAAAAACAAAAAAGAACACATGACTACTGTATGTATCTTCCTAAATTTGCTCCTCCCTAATAGCTGGCGCCGCAGTTCACAGAGCTTGAGGATTTGGAACCCCCCTTGGGCTGGGAACGTTGCTCATGCTTGCAGTTCGAAGGAGCTTGGAATCGGACAGGCTTATCTTCCCATCTTTATCGATGTCGGCCTCCTCCAGCAGCGGCTCAATAGATCCCTTCAAGCCAGTGTGCTGCATCTTGAAAGAAAATCTCAATGAGAATACTGCTGATTAGGATTTCAACGGTGCAATTCTGAATATCTGTCTAAGTAACTTTTTGGTAGAAACCTTAACATGTTTTATCTTTGCCAATCTAAATGCTGAAATTATCACAGCAGTAAGATGGTATAGGAATGATTGTGTCGATCCCTGGTGCGTGCAGATGGATTGACGATTGTGATGGAGTGCGGACATTTTTTTCGTGATTAAAACATTACAGGGCTTCCATTGATAAATTATTTCATCACTGAAAACGGAAAATTAGCAAGTGCAACCAAACCAAACGCACAATACGCAGCTACAGCATCTCAAGATAGCCAAGCCAGCTAGTTATTCATGGGAAGCAGTGATGATAAGGATCATGTGAACTGTGCATTCATTGATGAAGCAACATGAAAACAAAATAGGAATAGAAAATTACCATTCTAAGTTCGTCCGGTGTGATATATCCATCACCATCCAGATCAAATTTACTGAAAGCAGCTTGGCAGCGTACACCCCATCTTTCAGAGTCAAGCTCCGCCATCTGGTGTATATGGAGAGTTGCTGCAACGAACTCTTTGAAGTCCACAAGCCCATCGGTGTTGCTGTCAATCTACCACAGAATAAAATCACAGTTTTAGTTATATATATCCTCAAAACAAGGCCAGATATTTGCTTGGAAATAAAGGGAGTAACAAAAAATGGACAAAAAAGGCTCAAACTTACTGCTTGAATAATCTCGAGCACACAGGGACCCTTCAATCTCCAGGGAAGATCCTTTGCAAGGGCCTATTGAAACATGTACAGATCATCAACACCTCAAAGTAATTCAGGATCTAAAACATTTTCATCAACAAATGCTAACAAAACCTACATGGCGCATTTCCTCGATACTAATTGATCCACTTTTATCAATATCAATTGCATCAAACTGATCCTTCAAATCTGCTAGCTCTTCCTCATTAAGCGTACTTGCCAAAGCCTGACCATGCCACAAAGAAATATTGTAAGGAAAAATAAATGTAGTGTTAAAAGTATTTTTTATGTAATCACTATAATTACCGAAGTGCGAATTGTTTGAAACGGCTGTACTTGACAAACTGACGCATGTTTGATAACACAGATATGTCAACAGGGATATCGGATGCTTCTCCTCCTTCTCTTACCCACGGATGTGCTGAACATATCAAGAACAATCAGGATCAGTAAAGATGATAGTCATTCACAATACAGATATAGGGATGGTGGGCAGCAAACCTCCAATGACTTAATAGTTCATTATAAGAACATATTAGAACTAGAAAACCCCAGTGGTACATGCTTGTTTCATGTGACTTCTCAAATCAGGATTAAACATCTTTTACTAATGTATTATGGTTTCCCATTAATGTTCTAAAATGGTTCAGGACAGAAAAATCGTCGGTATTTTCATATTGATATTGTTATAACTGATTCAAAGGCATGATGCAAGATGTACATGTGTTCTCAGTTCTCACATAGAAAAGGAGGAGAAGCATGCCTAGGCTAGTAAATTAATAGAAGTACCAAAACTTACAGAGAGCTTGAGCAGCTGTTAGCCTTGCCCTTGGGTTCTTCACTAGTAACCTTTTAACAAAATCTTTAGCACCTGGACTGATGCTTGACCAAGGCCTCTCTTACGAAAATCAGGCTTGTTCCTTAGAACCTAATTATGAGAAGTGAAAAGATGTAGAATATCACATATACCATCACATCATGTCCTGGCTGATTAAATATGCATAAAAATATTTAAATAGCACCAAAAAGGTGAAGGTATAGTGAAAATGGAAACCATATTGCTTAGCAGCTTTTACAGGTCGAGTATTAGAGTTTAAGACAAGAGTAAAAAAAGAGACCATGACATATTTTGGCTGAGACAATGATCTCAAAGGCTTATATCCTATAAAGTTGAATCAGATGTCCAAAACTAAGACAACTAGCCATATCTGAAGCTCATTCGAACATTCAAATTAGCTATGCCAATGGCAATGCCTTGGTATCTTGAAGGGCCATTGGTACCACAAGTCATCTTCAGACTTCAAGTTAACTAGAAGTGCAATGCAGTTTTACTACTTATAATCGTCTTAAGGTACATCTTAATGAAGTTTGCGTAACACTGAACATTACAAATCTGAAAGATGGTGGGTGTTATTAAACTGAACACCTGCATATAGTGGGTTTCTGGTAGATAGTACAGAAATCACTTTAGGATAACCTGACCAAATAGGTTTTTACAGTGTTCAGATAGTAAACTTATATTGCTGAGTGCTGACACTGACAAATAGTTTGACACTGAAATATTTAAGGTAACGCTGCTATATGATGTAGAAACAAATTGTAGAAAACTGTATCAGCACACTGAAAACGCTGGTCCTTGGTACGACACTCTAACCAAGCATATTTTGCATCAACAAAAAAAAATACCAAGCATATTTTACATGTAAGCGCATGTTATGCAAAAGCCATCCACTTACCTCCTTGAATATACCGTCTTCGGTTTCATCCCAAAAGGGCCGCTCCCACAGAGCAAAATGTAGGTTATAACTCCTATGCTCCAAACATCTGACTCAGGACCAGACCGTCGTTTTAGTACTTCTGGTGCGACATAGTAAGCACTTCCAACAATGTCATGAAACTTCTTCCCTAAAGCATGCATTAGACAACAAAATGGTCAGCTAAACTGCAGACTTGTCCTATCAGGTTCCAGACAGATTCAGATGGCCCCAAGTAGCTACCTGGCTTAATGAAATCTGACAAACCAAAATCTGTTGCCTTTAGTGGTGAGTCCTCCTTATTTGATTTGAAAAGGAAGTTCTGGGAAGGAAAATAGGTACAGTCTTACATGACCTGAGGAAGTAGTGAAATATCACCAAATGTTTACTGTGTGCAAAGAGATTGAAAGTATTTGATTTCTACCTCAGGCTTCATATCTCGGTGAACTAAACCACGTAGATGACACTCCGCAGCTACTTTGAGCATTTGGCGGACTACCACTGCAGCATCTTTCTCACTATAACGGCTATTCTTCCTGTCCAAACGAACACAACATTAAGTAAAGGACCTTCAATGAGCAACTAGAAATCAAACAAGCAGACAAACAAAATAAAACAATCTGATTTTACAGCACAAAAATCTAGAAATTCAGTGAAAAAGACTGAGGTACAGGAAACAAAGAGATGGAGATCCTGTCTTCTTACTTCGCTAAAATCCGGTCCAATAGTTCACCGCCCTCACACAGCCTGCAAAAATAGAAGGTAAGACTTAAGAGTTGATTCTGGCATATAGGAACATCTATCTGAAATCACATGATCATGTATGCCATTCTTATCTACATTTTGGAACCAGGAAAATCCTAGTTCCTGGCTAATGGTGATTGTGGAAGATGATGTTATATTATCTAAGAAGTGCATCAAGTTGACAAACATAGAACAATGCAAGTATTAAACATGATAGAATTCTGACTGAGTGTTATAGTTCCCTGAATTCAAATTCAAAATGCAGATTTGAAAGAACAGTCCCATATATCTATGTTAAGAAAAATGAATCGAGAATGCATCTGGTATAGCTATAAAATGAGTTATACTTAGGAATGACATTTTAGTGTCTAGGATTCTGGAAACAAGATAAATGTTGTTGGCATTAAAACATTAGAAGCAAATAAGTCATAGATATGCTCTACTGGCAGGAGTAGGTATGGCCTTCTTACTCCATCACAATATACACGTATGAATCATCCTCAAATGCGTTGTAGAAGTGAACAATATTCTGATGTCCTTTAAGTGCTTTAAGAATCTTCACTTCTCTTTTCACATCCTCCACAGCAACAGGACGGGTCATCTGTTATAGAAAACTATAATCTTAAATTCTTAATTGCCATAAATCACATGTTCTAACTTCTAAAGATGACGTGGAGTAGAAAACATGTGAAGGCAATGAGGCATAACAGTACATGGAAATCATCTAATGCTTCAGTTACCTACTTGGACGAATAAAGATAGAAATAGAATGACAAAACACCTGGGCAGGGTTATGATTTGTCGAGTTGCACATGTTTATACTCTATTTTGATTCCTAATTCCTTACCTTACCATCTCACTGAATTCTGATGCAAATTAATCCAAACAGATTATACAATCACTAAGTATGCAAATTCATTGATGGCACATTGGTTACTTTCGGCATATTCCACAAATACTAATGACCATTTGGTGACGATATTATTAGCATCCATGTGCAACTTGAGGTCATGATCTCCAGGAGGGATACTAGATTAACCTAACAATGTAAGCCTCGAGGTATATAAGACTATGTTATAAATTATGATCAAAAGAGGTATCCTACTTGTCTGTCTCAAAGGTTGAAAACTTGAAGTCATATAAGCATAAATAGTCAACAATATCGCCAGAGTCTATATTCCTATCAGCACTGATGCTCAGACTCCTCCCCTTACCAATAGCAGGCCTAACTTTCAGACAAATGTTTAGTGCCTTTTTGACAAGGACATCACCAGTTTCTAGTAACACATTCTTTCACAGACACATGAACGATATTTCCAATGACACTATAACACTAATTTCCAAAAGATGGCATCAAAGGTTCCACAAAATTTGACATTTTGTATTCCAGAGGTTCAAATTTTCAAAAGACTAATAAAGTAACTTTGACGGTTCAACAGAAAGTCCAAAACATTTGATGAAATCAAAACCGCGTTGATTAGTATATATGTGTTTATACAAGGTCAAATTAAGTATACTTAGGAAAATGCTGTCCACCTATAGTATAGAAGGCAGGAAGTGTTGTCCACTGCAAGTGGGCAATGGTTATCTTTCCTGACTTTTTCTTCGACAGGAACCTTCCAAGTTCCAACCATGCAAGGAGACAATCTCAATGATCCTAAACAAATAAATAAAACTATTTGGACGCTTCTGTAAAGATTCAAATTGAAATTTTCTCCCGCACTCCCCAACAGAGGTTCGAGAAATGAAGCAAAGACAACATCAGCAATCACACAAGCAATAGGTCCATATGAATTGTGTGCTGCATAAATCAATCGTAGTTCCAAATAAGAAGCATTAAGGAGTATCGCAGTAAACCCAGCAATGTCTTGTCGAAATTAGTAGGACACTGAACACAGCGTTTCCATGAATAGCCAGATGAAAAACGCCTTTCCCGTTCCGAAAATAGCACGGCTGTAGTGCCAAACTCTATATTCCTATCCAAGATGGCCGCTGTCAAAACCACCTCTCAACTTCCGCAGCTCACAACCACCAGCAACCAACAAGCGACAAAAGCTTGGAAAGAAATGAAGCGGCCGAACAGCTAGAAATGGACTTGAAATGGGAGCAATTACCTGAGCTAGACGCCTGCCAAAGCTACCGGGAACAACCAGCACCAATCGCATCCCAATTCCCAACCGAAACACCTAAACCTCAGTAAGCAACAAAAAGAAAAATCCCTACTTTCCCCGGAATAGCACGAAATCCTCTCGAAATGCACCCATCACAACGCACAAGGAGGCACAGAGCACAGTGGTTCGATGGACCAAAGACAGAGACAGCGCGCAGCGACTTGGGGGGCGGCAGGCGGGGAGCTGACCTTGGCCTTGTCGATGCGCTTGACGGCGACGCGGTCCCCGGAGGCGCGGTCGGTGGCGGCGAAGGTGTAGCCGAACTGGCCGTGGCCGAGCAGGCGGCCGACCTCGTAGCGCGCCTCGAAGTCCCTCTCGTACCCGAACTCAACCCTTGCGGGAGCCGCCGCCGGCGCCGCGGCCGCGCCTTCCGGCGAGGCTCGGCGCCTCCGCTTGGCGTCGTCGTCCCTGGACGGGCGACGCTCGTCGGCGGCAGCGCCGGAGGCGGGGCCATCGGAGGCGGGGGAGGAGGAGAAGCAGGCGCCCATGGCCGGCGGCCGTCGTCGGGGTCCGGGGCAGGCCGGGGATGGGGATTGGGGGAGCGGGAGCTGGGCATATGGGTGAGCGCGTGGGGGAAGCGGGGGGAGGAGGTATATAGCGGGAGGTAGAGGTAGGGTGGGACGCCGTGTTGGTTGGTTGGCGCGGTGGGGCGGGCGGGCCGGGGCGGGAGGGGAGGAAGGTGGAGAGGAAGGTGAGGGGAGGTAGGAGACGAAGGAAGACGACGACAGATGAGATGAGAGGAGAGGATGTCGCTGGTCAAGCGGTCAAACTGCCAATTGTCAAACACCTCTCACTACTCACTCATTCACACCCAAGACACTCTCTCTCCAATCTTGTTTACATTTGCTATCTTTATCTTTATTATTAATTAAATTAATTAATTAATTATATAGTATCATAGTATGATGATTTTTGTATCTTTTCATGTAACCTTATAGGAGTTGACTTAGTATTATTATTTTATAATTGTAACATTTTTTACATAGAGGTATCTATAACTTATCTTGAATTTGGTGTCTATGATATTTAGACTCAAGTTCAAATGTAGGACGCCTTTTTAGATCTTATTACAGCAAGTATAATAAGTTTTATTCAGCAGGCTGTAAAGGGATCCATGTCATCAAAATTCTACGTGGAGGTAAGAAAATTGAGGAGGGAGAAGGAAGCGGGTTGTTAGTTAACAGCCAGCTGCAGGCAAAAGCTACGAGAAAAAGAAGTCTTTTCTATTCTCTCCCCCAATCTCATGCGTCCTTTTACTGCTATTTATTTCTTACAGCCAACTTATATGCCTCCTTACTACGAACGAACCTGTAAACAACCATTACGGCCGACCCTCGCGTTCTTATTGTCCTTGCTCTTAGAAGATACCATAATTTTAGGAAAATATGCCATGACTACAATTTCGAAACCAGATAGTCTTACGAAAACTTTGTCATTGGAAGTTCTAACAGAAGCTTCACTCTATATCTCTTCTTTAAGTTGGTTTTTGTGAGTCGTTGAGTTATACCACTACCGTTTATGAATAGCGAGATTTACCATGGCTGCAATAACCAAACATGCCATTAAAAACCAAGTTAGTTATATTCATGAGCGTAGGTTTGTTGCTAGTTATTTTTCAAAGAAAAAAAGGCATTTGTTTGGGCTATTTTAATTTTGGACTTCAATCTGCCCTTTGACATTTTGTTGGGTTAAGGAATGGCTGGTTTAAACCCTTGGCTTTTTTGGGGTGGATACTGGATAGTGTGCGTGTTTCACTTGTTTGGGTTATTTCTCGGGGTTTTCTTTGAAAAAACATAAAGATGTACATTTTTCATGTGTGTTTGAAAAAAAAACACACACACTTGCTATTTGCTTGAGCATCACCATGTAACCATTTACCCTAATGCAGACCATAGTGGTTCTTTAAAAAATATCACTCCTTGCACATATATCTCATCTCAAAATATACCATCAATTGCAAATAAGATTTATTATAAAGTTTATCAAAAATGTTCGGCTCAGAATCCGGATAATAATTACACATTTTGGTGCTCTATTTAGCCTATGACTTTCGTTGTCTTGGTAGGACCAATCCTGATGGTTCCTAACAGCAACCTCCTAGTTTCCCTAACAAGAAGACTCACATACACAAAGACTACTCCATAATCTGTCTGCTTGACAGCGCTATCTTGGTCAGCTCTAGTTAGCTACACAAGATGCGCGTGATGACTGGCGACTTATAGTTAACCAAATTAATAGCCTGATTATTCCGTCATGCTATTGTCATCAATCTTATATATATGTCATTACTACTAGTCAACAGTCACTACTGTAGCTTGTTGTGACTCCGAGTCCCAGCCGGTCGGCCTCTCCCTCCTTCCTTGCACCTGGATTAATTCCTCCTTGGAAGCAGTCTTGGTCAAGAGTAAGACCCACCGTCCCTGTGATAACATGTGTACCTTTTTTAAAAAACTTTCCACACATGCAGAATGTCGTTGTCCTATCATGGTTACCCTCAGGCCTCATTTTCATGGATTGACACCAAGGCTTTGAATTACAGTGTTGCCCGTCTTATTTATACATCGAACTATAATACTTTCTCCGGTCACAAATAAGGTGACATGTTAAGACTGTACTCCCTATGAACTATAAATCACTTTGTACTCTAAATTTTTTGGTATATCTGTTTTACTATATTTCTTTTTTTCTACAATTCAAGAAAAATAGCCATTTATTTTTTTTTTTTTTTAATTGGAAACGCAGCACGATCTCTCAAAAAGGAGGTCTCATCAATCATCATATCCTACTCCAGAGCAGTGGGGCACTGGGAAGTAGGCACGTAGCTGCTATATGGGGCCCAGTCGAAGTGTGTTGCCCATGATGATTATTCCAAAGTGAGCTCTACAAAGAGACCGTACCTTGAATGAAAGTATTTTTATGACCGGGTCAGGTCAACAAACAATCAATTATATATATCGCCTTGCTTGCTTTCTTCGTGATGGTGTCCCCTTTCCATGCTTCCCACTGGCGTCCTCACTGGAAAATGTCCTCACAGCATTATCCTATATACACACATTCTTCCGGCCTAATAGCCTCGTGGTTTAGTACCACAACCATTAGTCTAATACAATGGCCATAGGTTTTCTATGTTGCCATAGCGTTCAACCTTTTTTTTTTTTTTGGCGGCTAAGCAGGAGTTCAACTTACTGCCGGAATTTTATGTATTGACAAGGAGACAAAACTTAACCTGTCATATGACAAAAGTCAATACACAATAACGTTTGTTTCATTGTTTTCTATAACATTCCATTTATTTATGTAGGACGTATTTTAGAATAAAAATCCTAAAAATGAACCTTTGTTTGATCATTAATTTCTCCTAGTAGAATATATTGTCAACTGTTAAATAATATCGTATCAAGAGAAATTTGAAATACAAATCTACTATATTGAAACTTTAAGGCGTTGATATACATTAATTAAGTTTATCAATTGTTTGCCAACATTTAAAAAGCTTGATCTTTTAAAGCTTAGACATTAAAAAAATGTTGTCGAGTATCCCAAAACAATTTTTTTTTTGAGATTTTATCCCAAAACAATAAATAAACATATTTGAAAATCATGTAAGATGTATTTTTGACTAGAGGTGCATAACCCTGTGTTCCCGAGTTAAAGACCTGTGGCCTATACTGTACACGCAGCCCCACCTTTATCAAGTCTTTTTTTTTTTCTTATCAGAACAGGGGCGCACCTGTACACATTATGTTGGTGATAGATTTCCCATTAATTCAGTTTTTCTTTGATATATTATGACGGTAGCATTATTGTAGTATTATTATTGATGCCGATCGATCAATGACAAATTAAAAATAATTAGGTACATATATCTACAACTTTTTTTCAGGCATACATCCACGAAGTTAGAAACACCAAATATATATAGTAATAGGTGCACGACACGACACGACACAGAGATTATAAGTACAGTTAGTAATTTGTGTCAAAAAAAAGTACAGTCAGTAATTTCTAAGATGACTGGAAATTGGTTAGGCTGAACTTAATCAAAACGTGTGCCCTGTGACATAAAAAGCTGACCACGCTAGCAGAAAAAAAAAAGAATCTGAAAAATGCTGGTGAGAGCTATTAAACAAAATCTAAAAGATGGCAAGAGATATTTAAAATCTGAAAAAAAGGGCGAGAGCAGCAAAAAAATAAAAAAAAAAGTATGAGATATACAGTCAGGTATAGAGGGAGTGGGTGTAGATAGATAGGTCAGTATGCATTTCAGCAATATATAATAAGCGTCATATACGCGTGTACATAGATAGGTCAGCATGAATTTCAGCAATATATAATAAGCGTCATCATATACGCGTGTACACGTGTACGTACGTCCATAGGGTCAAGGTACCGCGTGTGTGTACACGTACGTACCCTCTCTCTGTGTCGCCGTGCTAGCTAGCAGTAGTTTGAATTCAACGACGGCGACGACGTCGCTGGCTCGATCCAGCTCCATCTGTTGGTCGATCGGGCTCTGGTCTATTTGACCATCCGTATACCTGGCTGCAACGAAGCTGCATGCTTCTCGTCATCGTCACCGTCGACGTCAACCTCACGTCGCCGCCGATCTCGAGCTGCTGCTTGCCTGCCTGTGTCGCCGTCACCCGAAGCTTGCTGCTTGTTGATGGATTCGTCATGCATGTCTTCTAGCTAGCCAGCAGCGGACGGCGACTCGAGTCGAATATTCAACACCGCGTCGAGAAATCGAGGCACGCACGCGCGGGCGCGACCGCCGTCCGGCCGTGGTACTAGACGACGACGACGACGATGGCGCGCGCGGCCCCGGCGGCCAGGTCCGGCCAGGTCGGAGGCTGAGAGACAGGGCGGTGTGCCGTTTTTGTGTATCTCGCTCGTCAACACTGCCAGCGGCGGCGGCTAACCTGAGTGTTGACTTGAAGAGGTGTATTCTTTTTGGACCCACACGTCATTTAGATGTTGATTTGCGTATAAAAAATGCATAATGGAATTATTACCAAATAATAGCGCAGGAGAAGTTGAGCTGTACACCTTTCATCTTAAATTACACGACGTTTGACTTTTTTTAACAAGTTTGACCGTTCGTCTTATTTAAAATTTTATTTAAAATATCATTGACGTGGTTTTCTTTATTAATAAAGTTCTTTAAAAAAATTAAATTTAACTAGTTTTACATAATTTTTTTGAATAAGGCGAATGGTCAAACTTAAGGTTAAAAAGTCAGGCGTCTTAAGTATTTTACATTTTACTCAGAAACTGTGAATCCCTCTCTATTCAAAAGGAAATTACCTTATATAGGTTAATTAATTGGTCATCAAAGTCAAACTACTATAAATTTGACCAAAAAATATGATAATGTATATATCAATTCTTATGATACTAAATTATTGTTAGTAAAATCAATTTGTCATGTACGTAATGTACTAGTGTCATATATAGTGTACCTATATATATATGGTATTATAAATACTACTAATGTTTTTCTCTATGAATCTAGTGATCAAAAGCACGGTAGTTTGATTTTTAACTAAACCAAGGCCGCCTAAGGCGAACCACAGGCGAGAGACGTTAATCCGTGCGATCTGAAAGCCGTGGATTCGACATCTAACGGTGAAATGAACATCTTGCCGAGGAGGAAAGAATAAAAGGTTGGTCTCGAAAAAGGAAAGAATAAAAGGGACGAAACCGAGTCGGCTAATTAAAAAAACAAAGGGAGGATAAAAATCAATCTCGCAGCGTGTGAGAGTACCTACGATTCCGAGGCAGTAGCACACGAGTACCCGCCGCCGCCGTCGAAAAGAGAAGGATGCGGAAGATCCTCGACGAGGGCGAGATCGCCCTCTTCAAATCCTACGTGAGTGCCCCCTCCAGGTTCTTTTGCTGATCTGATCGAGCCGGTTTCTTGTTACGGCTTGTCTTCGTTCTAGCGTTTGTTGGATTCGTCCTGGCGGATAGATCGATCCATGGCTTATTTGATTTTATTTCAATTCATGGCTTGTTGCTTAATACTCCCTCCGTCCCAATATTCTTGACGTTCTACGGTTCAAAAAAAGTATCGCAATGCTTGACGTTTTAGCTCTGGCACCCTAGACCGATATAGGCGAGTACGGCAGCCGTTCCTTTCAGTCAATTCGTTGTCGTCCACTACATTGAATAAAAAAAACAAGCGGTGGAAAGGTGAGAAAAATCGGAGCCTTATCCTTTCACGGGTGGTCACGCACATCCGGCTCCGCCTCTCCGTCTCCGAGGCTCCCGTCCCCATCTCCTCTGCGTCCCCATCTCCGCCACCCGGCCATCTCCCAATTTTCTCTGCCCGCCCCAATACACGCAAGCGTCGGGCATGGCAATAGGGGCGGGTCGCCGTCACCCGGGTCCGCCCGGCCGGATCCGTCGCCGTACCCGGGTCGAAATCGCGCGGCGCAAAGGCGAAGCGTAGCGCGGCGAAAGTGACGGCGATGTGGCCTCCATGGTCACCCTGAAGGTGGGGGGCGGCGGCGATGCGGCCTCCAAGGTCACCCTGAAGCTGGGGGCCGGCGGCGATGCGGCCTCCAAGGTCACCCTGGAGGTGGGCGGCGGCGGCGATGCGGCCTCCATGGTCACCCTGGAGGTGGGGGGCGGCGGCGATGCGGCCTCCATGGTCACCCTGAAGGTGCGGGGAGGCGGCGATGCGGCCTCCATGGTCACCCTGAAGGTGGGGGGCGACGGCAATGCGGCCTCCATGGTCGCCGTGAAGGTGGGGGCGACGGCGTGCGGCCTCGAAGGTCGCCGTGAAGGTGGGGGCGGACGGCGTGCGGCCTCGAAGGTCGCCGTGAAGGTGGGGGCGGCGACGATGCGGCCTCGAAGGTCGCCGTGAAGGTGGGGACGGAGGCGATGGTGGTAGCTGCGGTCCTAACATGGGCACTGCGGCTGTGATGGGAACCGAAGCACATCGTGGAGGTGGGGGCGGCGCCCGGACGGGGACGATGTCGGCTACCCTCCCATGTTGGGTTGCTGCGGTACAATCTATTCCGAAAGCACCTTGTGGCGGAGGAGGGTGGGCTGTGAAGGCACCGCCCTCGCAACTTGGGGAGTTGCGACTACTGTGGGAGCCCGAAGCACCAGGGACATGGTCGTCTGCGTGTTGCCAAGGGACAATTGTACGTTCTCGACTCAGAAGCTGAAGACAGTGACCTGGAGGAGAGCTACCGTCCAGTGCTCCGCCGGCGAGTTCAAGGGGCCTTTGGCGGTCCATTGCTGCAACCGGCAAGGTGGCCTTGGAGGCGGGCACAACCAAAGCTACCACGGTTGCCGACGGAGAAATGACTGAAGAAATGGTCCAGTGCATGGAGGGATGGCTTACTGGAATCGAAGAGGCCAACAGGGAAGTCTTTATCCCCTGGATCAAGGTTCTCCTCACTTCTACCTACACCCCGCACTAGTTGTGATGTGTGCATAGTATGTGTGATGATGAAGTGCCGCTTTTGTGTGTTTCACTAACTAATTATGTAGTGTGAATGTGTGAATGTGCCGCTTTTGGGTATGAACTAGCCAAAACCCCGTACTAGTTGTTGTTAGCGAACTGAATTTGGGAGCTTGCAACATCATTAGTGGTTGGCTACTAATCTGAATTGTTATTATCATATATCGTATAGATCGTGAACTTATGATTACCGCTATCTGAACATTATGATTCGCGCAGCAGACTAATGTGTTTCGACTCGAGTAAAATTAGGTGCAGCTCTATTATTAGAAATACAAACCTGGAGCTTAGCTTAGCTGAAACAAAGATGCTATTCCTAGCGGCAAGAAATGCATGCACACGATTAAGTAGGAATCCAGAGAAACCAAAATAGTTTTTATACATGTACCACAAAAGGCTTTCCTTCGCCCCACTAGGATTACAAGATACTAAACGTATGCACGAACAGATGGTGTATTTAGCGGCAGGAAATGCATGAACATGATTAAGTAAATAGGAATTTAGAGAAACCAAACATATTTACAAGTACACACATCATACTAGTTTTATACATGCACCACAAAAGGGTTTCCTTCGCCTCCACTAGGATTACAAGATACTAAACATATTTACAAGTACACACATCATAATAGCAACATTAAGCAAAAGCTTGACATCCATGTCCCATTGTTGCTGCACCTCAAAAACTAGACGTCCATATCCCATTGTTGCTGCACCTCAAAAGCTACAAATCCATATCCCATTGTTGTTGCACACCTCAAAAGCTTAATAAACAATTCGATTAGCTGTTCAACGACTCAATTGCCTTCGAACTATCTCCTGTCACAACTAAGAGAGTTGGGAAGCAGACCTAGTGCCTCCAGCCTGGGCTTATTGATGTGGGGGATCTTGTACCTATTCCCTCCATTATCTTTCATAACCTCAATCATGCATCCTTGTAGCGTCAGGAATACCCTATTTAGAATAACAGGGTTGTAGTGTTCATATTCATTGAGCACATTTGCGATGATGTCATTCATGTTTCTAGATGTCGTTCTATCCGTCATGGACTGAAGAGATGCAAAGAAACCAAGATCTAGGCAATTCATATCGGGAGAATTAGCGAGGTTGATTCATTATGCGTATATCTAGGCCCGTGCGGGCAGCTAACCGCGCTTTAAATTCGGGATCATCGGCGCGGATATGTGAGGGAGCATTGTCTCTTTTGTATCCAAATTATCTCGTTGGCATCTTCTCGAGGCCAACGAACGCGTATAGCTTCAACAAGTTTTGTGATCACATAAGATCTCATTGTTTGTCTATCAACCTTCATTGTCTTCATGATAGGTGTGCCCCGGGCCTATTTTCACTTCTTCTTGGTGCTGGTTCCCTGAATGTACAAATATTTATATGAGAATATAGTTATGCTGATTCTTATGTATTGAAACTAGAATAAAACATGGTGAGAATGCTACCTCACGGATAAAAGGCCAACAACCTAACTGCCATCAAAATAGCATACGCCTTGACATCAAACCTATTTGTGTTACTCCCGAGAATAAAACATGACTTTATCAATGGCATTCTTGTTTTGCACTGTCTGTGGGGGTCTTGTTCGTTTGGAGCCATGTATATCTTCTTATTCTTTCTTGTCCCATTGAACCACTTCTCATCTGTGTGGATTATATTTTTCATGTGTTTGAACTTGGGATTCGTTTGCAGCGTACTTGGTTCTAGCATAGAGAGACACCACTTTGCAACCTAGCCTTTTTATTTGCTTCCTTCAAATAGGGCTTCAATGAGTTGGAGTGTCGTCGTAGCAATCCTTGTTTGAATGCCCTATGCGAGTGCTTTTATGGACACCTAGAGCATTTGCAAGTGACCTTAGAGTACCCTTCTGCTTATGGGAATATCTGCAACTCTAGAGATATCCAATTGAACTTTTTACGACCACGAGTTCTTAGGTTTCAAACCCACGACATCTACTGGTATGCACACGCAGCCCAACATCTTTTTGCTCTCTTCCATACCCGTTGTATGGTACGTTTGGGGACATTGTACCTATCATGAATAATAGTTGTCTTGTTTCTTTTTAATTTTCCATTGTTCTGCACGAAGCAAATCTTGAAATATGTCTTGTCTTTGTCTATCCGTTAAATCCTTCAATCTATGTGGAGCCGATCATGGGCTGCTTGGTCATCATCTACACCATCTTGTGCTTGCTCATCCTCTTCGTCATCATGTGTTTGCTGATCCTCTTCACCATTTGAGTCCGACAACTCATGTTCATCAAAGGCAATGTCTACATTGTCAGTGTACACGCCAAAAATCTCTATGAGATCATCCAAGGCATCTTGTTCACCTGGATAAAAATAGAACTGATCAATACAAATCATTTTGGACTTTGAGTTAATAGATGTGTTCTAGGAACTTTTTATTTGGATCACATGCTGCAGATATACAGATAATTAATCTTTTTGGATCACACATGCTGCAGATTTGCACGCAATTACTAATAAATTTTCCAAGGATGTGCATAAATGTATTAAATCTTTTTTTCAGCAAAGATAAGTCTGTGCTCAAGTCAGCGATTGGAAATAATCACTGTCGCAGGTGTTCTTGTTCACTGCCCTGTTGAGGAAGATTCAAATCAAAGGGATGGCAATGAACTGGTGTATCATCATAGAGGCCAGGTAAGGCATTTGCTCCTTCAGTAAAGTCATTTATGAGACCTTCTGAAGCTCTATCATTGCCTGCACCAAAATTTGTTAATGGTTGTATGTATTGTCGGTACATAGATGATGACTTTTTTGTTTTCCAAATTTTTGTGTACTAATAGAAATACTTATCTGTCATCAGGTTTCCTTGTTCTCTTTCAAGTTGATGATCACTTTCAGTTAAATGGATGCCCAACATTCTGCCCGCTACAGTAAAAAGATTTAGGAGGAAGTACTTCACACACTTATTCTATGAGAAACTAAACAAGTAGAGACTGATCTTAGGAGAATCATATGAAACCAAGGAGGAGAGGGAGAGGGAGGGGGAGAGGAGGAGAGGAGAGAGGGGAGGGGAGAGAGAGGCATAGAGAGAGAGGCATAGAAAGAGAGATGGATTTGCCAACCTTGATGAAATGCTTGTTCACCAGCTTGACCCACTAGAGAGAGAGAGAGAGAGAGAGAGAGAGAGAGAGAGATTTGCTAACCTTGATGAAATGCTTGTCCACCAGTTTGACCCACTACGTCCTGGAAGGGATCACCATCATCTTGAGCTTCCAGCGGGACTGCTGTTGAGATGCGGCAACTTCTCCCCTCCGTCCTCTGGTGGTGCATTCAAATCCACCGGGAGCTTGGCCATGTGAACGACCGGTGAGTGTTTGAAAAGAAACAGGCAAGATAAGCTGGCTGGCTTTGGTATGGAGGAAGATTTGCAGAAATGGCGCGTGCTTTGAATTTTTGTTTTCGTGTGTCGTGTAAAAAAAGCGCCAACTGCATTTTGGCGCTAGTAATTGGTTTTGGCGCCTCATGTGGTGCGTTTTGTTTAAAGTTAAAATAATGCACCAGTGGCCGAAGTGTTGGTTGTACTATTATTTAATGCAAAAGTGGTGCATGGTCTTACAACATGTCACTTTCAGCAATCATTGTATTGTAGGGGTGGTGTGGTCTTTTGTCCATGCCTTGATTCCTGTGACCGCTCCCAAAACGTCAAGAATATTGGGACGGAGGGAGTAGACGACGCTCGGGCCATACTCAACCAGCGTCGACAAGATCGAAAAGGAGATAAAGAAGATGGCAAAGAAGATCAATGACCTTCAAGGTAAATATATGCACAGTATTTTGGTTCTTCTACTTGCATTACGTTCCAGTTCTCAAGACATGCTACTTTTTTTTTTGAGTGGTTACTTTTTTGACGAATGCGTTGAGTGGTTCCTATCTGTAACTATATAAAGTTTTCTTGAAATCCAGGCATCAAGGAATCTGATACTGGATTGGCTCCACCAAGTCAGTGGGATCTTATTTCAGATAAGCAGATTATGCAGGAAGAGCAACCCTTACAGGTAAAGTTATTATGCAATTAGCATGGCATTATTCCTCTGGTCCTTATTTGTACATATATACCAATCGATAGTTGTACTGTGTCTGCTTTCTCAGTGCTGTTCTAATGTTAAGTTTTTGGAAGGTTGCTAGATGCACAAAGATCATCAGTCCAAATAGTGCCGATGATGCAAAATATGTAATCAGTATGACTGCAAAGGTGTGTAATGCTTATATCCTAACTGAGACAATAATCTTGTTCAGTGATGACTGTTTCTAAATTTTCTTCTTTTTTTGTGCATAGTATGCGGTTGGATTGGGGGACAGGGTTTCTCCCACTGATATTGAGGAAGGCATGCGCGTTGGGTAAGTGGCTTCTCGATCTCTTAAGCATACAGAATGCAACTTCTTTGACTTTATTCATAATTTTCTCAAATGGTATATGGTTTAAAACATAGGCAACACAACTTGATAATGACACTAGGAACAAAGTTTCGAGAATTTGATATTTGCTAAGTGTGTTGCAATAAAATCTGCTTTTTGGTATGAGAAAACCCTTTTTCTTAGTTATATATTTATATGCCGACAGATAGGAGACACAAATAAGTTTTATGTTACTCAGCTTGGAAGAATATGGGAGTTCCTGCATCATAGAACTTAATGTTTGTAGCAGCATAGGTTCTGTTGAGCTTATGGGATTTTGTGGGTTTTTTAGAAGGAAGTAGTATCTGTTCATAATCAAACGAAGTTATACTATCATCAGTTAGCATGTTGATTCTGATCCTGTCATCCTGCATATTATATTATAACAGAGTTGACGGAAACAAGTACCAGATTCAAATTCCTTTGCCACCCAAAATCGATCCAAGTATCACCATGATGACTGTCGAAGAAAAACCTGACATCACATACAACGATGTCGGTGGATGCAAGGATGCGATTCAGATGATGCGCGAGGTTGTTGAACTCCCCATGCTTCACCCAGAAAAGTTTGTGAAGCTTGGCATTGATCCTCCTAAGGGTGTCCTTTGCTATGGCCCTCCTGGAACTGGGAAAACACTCCTTGCAAGAGCAGTCGCAAACCGTACAGATGCTTGTTTCATTCGTGTCATAGGAAGTGAGCTAGTGAAGAAGTATGTTGGTGAAGGTGCCCGCATGGTCCGTGAACTCTTCCAAATGGCCCGATCAAAGAAGGCTTGTATCATCTTCTTTGATGAGGTTGATGCAATTGGTGGTGCTCGCTTTGATGATGGTGCTGGCGGCGACAATGAGGTTCAGCGCACCATGCTTGAGATTGTGAACCAGCTTGATGGGTTTGATGCTAGGGGAAACATCAAGGTCATCATGGCCACCAACAGGCCTGATACCCTGGATCCCGCGCTGCTGCGCCCGGGAAGGTTGGATAGGAAGGTTGAGTTCTCCTTGCCGGATGTTGAAGGGCGCACTGAGATCTTCAGGATTCACACTCGTGGCATGAACTGTGATCGGGGTGTCAGGTTTGAGCTCCTGGCTCGCCTCTGCCCCAACACAACAGGTAAATGTTTGTTCTTTCTTGGCCAACAGAAATTATTTGCATGATGATCGATGGCTTATGTATGTATATGATGCCTGTTTATCTTTATCGATCATAAACATCTTCTTCCTTTCTCATTTGTGTATACTACGGATGCAACGCAACAGGTGCTGAGATAAGGAGCGTGTGCACGGAGGCGGGTATGTATGCGATCCGGGCGTTGAGGAAGACTGTCACGGAGAAGGATTTTCTTGATGCGGTGAACAAGGTTATCAAAGGGCACCAGAAGTTCAGCGCCACCCCGAAATACATGGTGTACAACTAGGCAGTTCATCTTTTTCTCTTTTTCCTTTTGGGGCTGGCTTTTGCAAGTTGTGTTCTCGTAAGAGGAGATTTTCTGTAACAGAAAATGTAAATTGGTGGTAATTCTTTTTGAGATGGAAATTGGTGGTGAATTGAAATTGGTGGCACACTGTTTAGGCACTCATGGAGCATGTGTCCTTTGGCTCTGACTCGACTATTTTGGGCCAGCATTGCTCGTGGCCATCCCTGCATTGGATGGATCTTTTATTCAGCGACACTTTCTCGCTCATTTGCCCCTTTCCGCGCGCACTCTGTCCGATCCGCGGGCGGAATCCGGATCCCCCGTGCAATAATCGCAGTCGTCGTCGTCTGCACCGGCCGGCGGCCGGCCATGATCCACTGTCCACGCCGTCAACCTCGTCGGGCGTGGCGTCATTGTTAGTCGCAATTACATTGTTGCTGTTGAGGTAGAATTAACATTCCGTACGTCGGCGAGATCGATCTGCTGCGCCATTGTTGCCGGGCGCGTTACGTACGTTGTCCTCGAGCTGATTGATCCGATCGGAGCCACCGGAGGAGAGGAGAGGAAGCTTGGGAGAAATCAAAGCTAGCATGGGGCGAGGGGCGCGCGGCGAAGACGGAGCCCGATGCTCTCCCTGAAGCTGAGGGCCATCCTGTTCCCCTTCCAGATGGAGCCCCGGCGCGAGGAGCTGCTGCATGAGCTAGGGGTCCGTCCTGTCCGTTGTCGTCGTCTCCGTTCGTTCCACCTTCTCCTGTCCTCTCATGGCCATGGATACATGCAGGACATGTGGGATGAGATCGGGAAGCGGAGGATGACCGGCGAGGGACGCTGCAGGCGCTGGAGGAGGACTGCCTCAACGTGTACCGCGCCAAGGTGGAGCAGGTCCGGCACCACCGCGCGCAGCTCAAGCGCGAGATCGCCGACTCCGTCGCCGAGGTCGCCGCCATCTGCGCCACCATCGGCGAGCCGCCGTCCACCGTGCACACCGCCTGCTCCTCCCTCCAGGTACGTTCGTAAGAATGGGCAATGGTGATCGATGTCGGTGGTGACGGCGGATTGGGACCAGGGCACAGGGAGCCTGAAGGAGGAGCTGGGCCTGATCGCGCCAGAGCTAGCGGAGATGCGGCGCCGGAGGGAGGAGCGGCGGCGCCAGTTCGCGGACCTCACCCAGCGCGTCAACAGGATCCAGGAGGAAATGAATCTGCAGCTAGGCGGCGGGCAGCCTCATGCTCACGCCGCCTTCGTCGTCGACGGCTCCGACCTGACAACGACCAAGCTCGACGAGCTCAGAGCCTACCTGCACCACCTGCAGACGGAAAAGGTTCTATCATCCGCCATTGATGCATGCATGCTTAGCGTTACGTTTGTTCTTGCATAATTTGGATCGAGATCTTGACACGTGTCGTACACGCAGGAAAATCGTACCAAGAAGGTGGCGGAGCTCGTGGCTCAGCTGCACTCGTCGTCCTTGGTTCTCGGCATGGATCCCAGCGAGGTCAACAGCGTCGTCCACGGCGGCGGCGTGCAGGTGCAGGTGCATCAGGCCGGCGACATCAGCGACGGCGCGATCGCGGAGCTGTCCGCGGGGATCGAGCGGCTGCGGGAGATCAAGCGGGGCCGGATGGAGAGGCTACAGGACCTGCTGGGCAGCATGCTGGAGCTGTGGAACCTGATGGACACGCCGGCGGAGGAGCAGCGGCGGTTCCAGGGCGTGGCGTGCAACATCGCGGCGTCGGAGGACGAGATCACGGAGCCGGGGGCGCTCTCCATGGCCTTCATCCGCAGCGTGGAGGACGAGGTGGTGCGGCTGGAGAAGCTCAAGGAGTGCCGGATGAAGGACCTCGTCGTCAAGAAGCACGAGGAGCTCGTGGAGATCCGCCGCCGCGCCCGCCTCCCTGAGCACGACGAGGACGACGTGGCGGTGATCGACGCCATCGACGGCGGTGGAGACGCCGAGCGGGCGGTGATCCTGGAGCGGCTGGAGGTGCAGATCTCGGAGGCCAAGGACCTCGAGTTCAGCCGCAAGGACGTGCTGGAGAAGATGGACAAGTGGCAGGCCGCGCTCGAGGAGGAGCTCTGGCTCGAGGAGTACAGCAGAGTGCGTCTCGATCGTCGTCAGACTCTCTTAACAATTCTCCTTCTCATCATTTTCATCTTCTTGATTTCGTTGTTGCAGAACGAGAACAGATACAACGTGGGCAAAGGGACGCATCTCGTGCTCAAGCGCGCCGAGAAAGCGCGCGCCTTGGTCAGCAAAATGCCGGGTAACATAGCCTCTGTTCTGGTTCAGCCATGGCGTCTCTGATTTCAGAACATACATGATAATCCTTCTGATAATAAGGAATTGATTGACGTGTGATCGAGGTGCAGCAATGGCGGAAGCTCTGATGGCGAAGGTGGTTGCGTGGGAGAAGGAGAGAGGCGCCAAGTTCGAGTACGACGGTGTACGCCTGCCTTGCAAAACCTCCATTGCTTTACCTCAAATTTCCTTCATGGATGTCACGTCGAACGAACGTTGATGCAGGAGGTACTGCTGGACATGCTGGAGGACTACGGAAACGCGCGGAAGGAGAAGGAGCAGGAGCGGAAGCGGCAGCGGGACGCGCGGCGGCTGCTGCAGCAGGTGCAGGGCGCGGCGGCGGCCGGCGTCGCGCTGCCGGCGGACCGGGATGTGGCGGTGTCGTCGCCGGTGGCCCGGCCGCTGCCCAAGAACCTCAAGAACGTGACCAGGACGCTGTCCCTGGGGGGAAACGCCGCCGGCGGAGGTGGGGGAAGCGCCAGGAAGGCGGCGCCCGTGGCGGCGGCGTCGTCGTCCAGGCCCGTCACGCCCAGCTTCCTCAGCAAGTCGCCCAAGTCGGCCCGACGTGGCGATAGCGACGAGGGGCAGTTGATGGCGTCTGACTCCTTCGAGTGATTTGGTTGTAGTCGAAGCTGGAATGGCCATGGATACCGATCTGCATTCTGCAACGCCCACAATTTGTTTGAAATCTGAATCTGAATGAATTAATCCTCCGTTGAATTGAAACCGTTCTCCAAAAAGGCAAAAAGTACAAGTTCTCCGACTTTTTGGGGTTGAGACATTTCATCAAAATCAAATGTGCATCACTGCATGCTTAGATAACGCTTTATAATGACAAAAAAAATGGAAAAAAAGCATATGGATTTCATTTTTAAAATGAACAAGAAACTTTGGAACACACAGTTCGGTATTTAAAAAAAAAAAAAAATCAAACAGACACCAAAAGACAACCACTGGACATTCAAATTTAAAAGGAAGCACGGGCCTAGTTCAGGCCCAAAATTTGTTAAGCCCAAGTATACAAGATTGGGCCAGGCCCACGTGAAGTCCAGGAGAACATAACTCACAACAGCATCTCGAGCGATCTCCAACCGCGGCAACCGCCACCGCCACCGCCAGCGCCGCCGCCGCCGGCGCCTCGGAGCATTGGATTGGCCGGGCGCGGGACCCACCGCCCCGGGGCCGCGAGCAGCAGCGACCCGCCCTCGCCGGCCATGACCTCCGCTCACTCCAAGCTCTACTCGGGTGAGCCCCGCCCCACTCTCGCATCCCCGTACTCCCGCGACGCGCCATGGTTGATGGTTCTAACACACGCGCGCTCATCCTGTCTTGCGCCACCCGCCGGCGCGTGCAGATGACGTCAGCCTCGTCGTGGTCGTCGTCGACACCAACCCCTTCTTCTGGGCCGCCGCCGCTCCCCTTCGCCGACTTCTTCGCGCACGTACGCAACCCTAACCCTCACTTTGCCTGCCTCCTTGCTCGATATTCATTGATAATTTTCTGCATTATTATTAGATGACTCGTTGCTAGATGTGCCCTGATCCATTGATTGGGCTTTGGCTTCCCCCCCTTGAACTTGATCATGATGTATTTATGTAATATCCATGTCTGTGTGCAGCTGATCCACTTCGTGAACTCGATCCTGCTGCTGAACCACCTCAACCGTGTGGTCGTCATCGCCGCGGGAGTCAGCTCATGTGCCTACATCCTGGATTCCAGCGACGCCAGCCCCTCCGGTGGCGTGGGCGTCTCGGACACCTTCGACAGGGCAAGCCGCAAGGCGGATGAGTTCGTTGCACAAGATGCACGCTCCGCTGCGGGCAATGGCTCCGTTGTTGCTGCCAATGCGCGCGTCGCTGCTGTCTGGGGCGCTGTCTCTCGCTTTGTGCTGTATCCAGACGCTTGAATTCCTTGATTCTTGTGTGTTTTCTCTATCTTATTTTGTGCTTGTGTTGCTTAACATGGTGGATATTTAGATATACAGAGGATTTTCCGGTCGGGACTCGGCATCCGCAACCTCGGGTGAGTGGATACCTGCTGTCATGTAGGGTTCTGAGTGATATTTAGTTTTCATCATTTGTGATCAACAAGTAGTGCTATGTTTCGTCCATAAATTGTTTTAGTCATATAATGCCACGGCAGTTGATACTAACACGAGATACAGATTTTGTGCCTGCAGGGCTCTCCAGATGGACCTGAACAGTATGCCTGCACCCTCATCAATCCAATTTCTAAACTTTTCAGGGTTTTTCACTTGATAAATGAACATGCAGATATGTGGCAGTGATGAATTCAATATTTTCTGCTCAACGTTCCATGGTATTGCATCAGTTGGTTAATCTATTTTTGTCCCATTGAGATTTATTGATCCTTCAGTTTCACTGGCCAATCGCTATCTTGTTACTTATTGCTTACTATTTAAGTGCCGTGCATGTAGTGGGTTCAGAGGTAGCAAGACTTGAAATGTGCCTATATAGTTATGCATCCATAATTGTTTCAAAGCTTTTAATAACTAGGGTGGCATAATGACTGAAACATCTTACAAATATCTCAGGTTCCAATTGATTCTTGTATTGTGGGGACACAGGATTCTGCTTTCTTGCAGCAGGTAATGCTCTTTAGTACGCTCTTGAATTTTACTGATCAAATTCATTCACACTGTATACTGTCACAATGTGCCCTTGCTGACTACTTGCTGGTGTTTCATCATGTAGGCTTCGTACATAACAGGAGGAGTTTATTTGAAGCCCCAAGAACTAAATGGTCTGTTTCAATACCTTGCCGTAAGTTAACCAGGTTCCTGCTGCTGATGTTGATATATCTTCTCATATATAGTCCTATTTTTCCTTTGGGGCTCTTGGAAATGTATTTATATACGTATTGTTATTTTCTTTTTATGGTATTTTTGTGAGAATAATCCTTTTATAGTTGTATTGTGCTCTATATTTTCGCATAATAGTGAAAGGGATTATCCTAGGTACTTTGAGCACACTATCCTGAATATACTAACCTCTAAAAGGGTGCTGACATAATTATCATTTTGTTACCATCCCAGTTGAAAATTTTCTTTGCTTTCATTTTTACTCACGTAGTTGGTTTGCTATTAAAATTAGTAAATCAGAGAGATCTTTTGTCTTTTGTGCTTTCCTTGACTGTGAATTGGCACTAAGAGCTGTAGAAGTTCATTGGTCAATGTTGTATCCTTTGTGTTCAGATCTTTATCATGTTATACATTATAGTCGCACAAAATTTTGGATTTTATATATATCTAAGTAAGAGATTAGCCATGTCTGATAGACAGAACTGTGATCTGCTTGCTGTCCAGATGTCTTTCTTCACATTAGTCTCGCAATACCTGTCTACTAGAGAATTTGATATTTGGATATCATATTATTTTGATATCATCTTCCTTTGTTTGTATACATAACTTTGTGGGGGATTATTTCTCTTTTGATTGCTCAAGCTCATTGACACGTTTCAACAATAATGCAGGCTGTATTTGCAACTGATTTGCACTCTAGAGCATTTCTGCGCCTTCCAAAAACTCTTGGAGTGGACTTTCGTGCTTCGTATGTGCTTCTGAATCTCCTCTATTAAGCATCAATACTAGACCTATCTTATTTTTGTGAAAATTTACTATCAGGGCAAAGGCCGTTCCACATTAGCAACTCTGGTTCCAGTTTATTTCTTTCAAAAAAAAAAAAGATTACATTCATCTAATATTGGTAGTACTTCAATGCACTCAGTATTATTTTACTAATTTGCAGGTGTTTCTGTCATAAGAAGACTATCGACATGGGATATGTCTGTTCAGTTTGTTTGTCAATATTCTGCAAGAATCAGAAGAAATGTTCAACCTGTGGGTAAGTTTTGTGTTCAAGTGTGTTCCTCTGATGACACCCTTTCTTTTTGGGTCCCTTTTGATGATACCAAATTTGTGTTCTGTTCTTGTTTCTAGACTCTAAGTCCACAGTTTCATGAATTTGCTGTGGCCAGGATCAAATTTGGTTAGGAAAGAAGCTATCAGATGCTTACCAAGTTTACTCCTGAATAGTTTTACTTTGACTTGCACTGCATTTTCCCTTCATTTCTACCAACCTTATGCAAAATTGGAATCATCTCAATGTTTAGTTTGCTTTTGCAGTTTTTATAAGCCTACCACAAAAGCATGTCTTGCCCAGCAGTTTGTACATCTAATTTAGTTTCTGGTAGTCTTTATACTAGTGTTTTTTCTTGCTGCTTGGAAAATGATTGTATAAAGATACTTGCTAAGTTATTGTTTTCCTCTGGTATCATAAATATGGACATTGATATAATTTTTGTTTGCTTTGGCTGCAGATCAGAATTCAGTCGTGTCATGCCTGATTTGAATTCCATGCCAGATCAAAGCAAGTAGTCAGAAAAGTTAACCATCAACAGACATGCTTCTCTCTGTCTCACAGGTTTGTTTCAGACTAATCGTTGATGAGCACCTCGAACATGTGTACATGACATTTCTTTGATGGATATGTAAATGAATTCCATGTCTGATGTCAAAATATCTGTGATTTGCTCAGGATGAACCCTGCACCAGTTTACCCATGTATATCCAAAAGGATGGTGATTTCACTGAAGGCGACGAACGGTTTAGCTTAGGCATTGACAATTTTGTCATCAAAATGATTTTAGGGCAAACACCATTGCTATTGGAACATAGTTCTTGTGGCAATTAGAATTTTGCAAACCTGGTGACAGTGATCTGTTATGAATTGTTCTAAAAAGACAAAAAATATACTGCTGGTGAAAATATCATGGCATGGTTGCCCGTATTGCTTGGATGAGAAATGCTCTGAGATGGCAAACCATATAAAACCATTGAAACTGCACGTAATTATCTCTAGCACAGAAAGTGAGTCCATACTATCTTACAAGATCACGTAGATTATTACGTTTGTCAAAATGTTCCTCCAAACCTCACTAGACGTGGAAACAAAAAAGGCCGAAGAAAGAGAAAATACACCACAAGAACCATTCTGGCATTTGTATCCCAATGCTGAACCTGAACTAATTCTTTGGCCCCGCAGTGGAATCATCTTGCCAGGTTGCCTGCCATTGCTTGTCATAGAACGTACTCTCGTCGATAAGCTTCTTCAGTGAGTCAATGTCCTCATTTTTCCTGACCAGCAGTACACCAGCGACAGCAACAAACAGTAGCGTTTTGCAGAAGAAGTTGCCCATTTGGTCGACAAGGCCCACACCCGTCAAGCTATCCACAAAGTACGCCATGAAGAAGCCAACCATGGCAGCACGACCTGCATTAGATGAGAAGAATTGGTTCTGAATGTGCATGCACAGTTTGAATTGAAACAGAACACATCGTATTCAACTGTTCTTGAAAGCAAGCTATCATATTGAGTAGTTTAAATGACAAAAAAAGGGCTTGGTGATAACCATTTAGCTTCTCGGCTTCAGGAAGGTGGAATCGCTTCATCCATGCCCACCATGGAATAATTGACGTGTCGAAGACAACAGCCGCATCAGTGCTAGTTGCCTCTGGATAATCTTCAAGCCATTTCCTTCTCCTGGCCTCTGGAATCAAACAGATGACTGGCATCAGTATGGCTGTGGCATTCCCTAGTAGCTACAATGTCGGGAAGATGCGTAAAAATCGCAAGCTAGCCATGTTGCTTGCGCCCACTCGTTGTTTGTAGCAAGCCAACAAACGTCTGAGTTTACACAAGCATGTCCTGCATATCAGCATATGCATGATTCTGTCCCTAGTCAGTTCACGTGAGCTATAGCAGAATTGCAGGGACACAACTTAAGAAAAGCACGCCTCCCCAGTTCAGAAAATGTGTGGTAAATCAACTCAAGACCAGCTGAGACTCAAGCGGGACTGATGCATCTTATCTTCCTCCCCTCGCTTCCCCAGTCCTAACCAACTAACATCTGTTTGGAGTTTAGACTGGAAATTCGTCTTCAACCATCAGCTATTGCTAAGTTGCTATTCTACAATTACAAGAAAAAAAATCAGATCCAACCCCAAATCTTTGCTCTACAACCACAACAAAAAAACAGAAGTTCAGACACACACTGCAGCCACGCCTTGTGCCTTGTTCAGTCAGCGAGTATGCCATTTGTCTGAGCACACCAGGCTGCGAAAAGGCTGTAAGATGTATGCACACTGCATTCACAAGGATGACAAAGCCATATAGCCCTGCACACCATAGCTTAACCATCTAGGCATTTCCTTGCCTGACGCTAAGCATTCATCTAATTAATGACACTAGAGCACACTTGTGATGATGATTGCTCATGAAGCACAGAACGAACTCGCCGCCACCTACAGGCTAGAATTGCAATGGCAGACAGGCAGCAATTTGCCGCTCCAGCATGTGAATCCAATCCAGAGTTCCACATCAAGCTGTAACATATCGGCACACACTATCCAAGATTTCAGTGCATGCTTAGCAAGCTTTCCGCTCGCTCACACTAGCAATCCAGCATGATGACAGCGGAGAGAGCGAGACTAGGAAGGAGGATTCGGAGCCCTCACCGGCGTCGATGACGGCGTCCCAGTCGACGACGCCGCCCTTGTCGAACTTGGCGAGGTCCCAGGTGCCGTTGACCCACCTGTCATCCCGGAAGGCCGGGAACACCGTCGCGGGCGCGGGCTTCGCGGCGGGCGCAGCCTCGGCCTTGACGGCGGCCCCGTTGGAGGCCGCGGCGGGGGCCGGCTCCGGCTCCGCCTCGTCGCGCTGCTCCTCGACGGCCGGCGCCTCCCCGGCCGCGGTGCCGCAGACGAGTCGGCTGCCGCGGAGGCGCAGGAACGGGGTGAGGTGGAGCTGGACGCCAGCAGCCTTGGCGCCCGCCCGCAGGGGCTGCCTGAGGGTGGCGGGGCGCGGGGAGAAGGTGGAGGTCGCCATGGCCATGGCAAGCGAAGCAAAGGGGAGGAGTGGCAGTGTGGGGGAGGGGAGACGGAGAGCAGCGAAGCGAAGGAAAAAGGATAGAGGAGAGGATAGTGTGCGGCTAGGGGGCCAGGCCAGGCCGCCAGTGGGCCAGTTGGGCTTTGGGCCTCTTTTTTGGGTGACGTGGCATGGCCGCGCTGACGTGGCCGGGCGTGTGGACCGTCCTAGCTGCGCTGCCATTGGTGGTCTAGACAGCAGCAGACGTGAAAATGGAGTATTCTTGTTTTTTTAAAAAAAAAAAGAGTGTTCAGACGAATAGAGATGGGGGTTTTTTAAACAAAAAAAAGAATAGAGACGGGCGTTGAGAGGGAGAGCTCAACGAAAATCCCGAGAGCTGCTGCAACTGTTTGTAGACAGGCTACATACAGAGGCGTTATATATCATCAAATGGAATCTGTCCACATGGGCACGAATAAAACGTGACGAGCATTTAGCAACAACAGTCACCAACGTCACCCCAACGGCTGAGCAGTGCGTTTTGTCTCATGAATTTATCAACAAGCTCCAATTTCGCATATAACCCGTTGGGGAGGGAGTGTTTGCTAACACACTAGATAGATCTAGGTGCGGATTGGCCGTTCCAGGTCCCTGTAAACTTTAATTAAACTTTTTTTTTCTATTTTTTTTATCTACTGCGAGTCCGATACGGCGTCCATGTTCGATTCGAAATAGAACAGCATCATATCTGTGATAAAAAAAAGAACAGCATCATATCTGATTATATATCGACCTGTACGCACCTATGCCGACTCGTCTCTAATCTTTTCTTTGTAACGCTACATGAACCAACAGAGGAAGAATGACGTGCCAGAAGAGGAAGAGGACGACGAATGCACACACCCCATCAGCGGAACCTATCCCCGAGCTGTCTGATGAGATTGTTCTGGATATTCTAGTTCGTCTGCCTGTCAAGTCCCTCCTGCGCTGCAAGTCCGTCTGCAAGGCCTGGCGAGCCATCATCACCGACCCCTTCTTCATCCGTCCACACCTCCAGTGCTCGGCCTCCAGATGTGAGGAGAATCCATGCGTCGTCATCACCCCGCACACCATCGGCCACAAGTTCGTCCCAGGAGGGCCCTGGCCGACCACCTTCTCCAACCACATCCGCTTCTACCAGTGGCAGCAAGGTTCTTCCATGGCTACTCTGATGCACGACGAGGACTTTGGCAGCGAGTTCAGATGTGTGCGTGCCTTTGCTCAATGCGATGGTCTCGTGCTGGTTCCCACGGACACAGGCCTCTACCTCTTCAACCCAGCCACCAGGGAGACTCTCGCGCTGGCGGATAATAGAAAGAGTAACCGGCGCGACGGCCCTATGCGGTCGTGCTGCTGCTGTGCTGGCCTGGGCTTGGATCCGCGGACAGGCAAGTATAAGGTAGTCCGGGCCTTCTACCGATGGGTAGATCCTGACACATACATGGGGAGAGACATGGGAATGGAGGTGTTTACCATCTCAGGCAGCAACAACGGTGCTTGGAGGGAGATCACGGATGATCTTCCATACCCTCCTGAAAACTGGCGCACCGCTATGGCGGTCAACGGATTCATGTTCTGGCGCCTTGGTGACCAGGCTCCATGGGGTCTTCTCCGGTTCAGCCTGGCGGATGAGACGTTTGGCATCACCAGGCTCCCAGATTCAATGGATCTCATCAAACCTGATGCCTATACAATGGATGTGCTGCAGGGGGAGCTATGCGTGTCGGCATGTACCTCTGAGGGAACGGTGACCATGTGGATGTTGCCGATACAAGAAGACGGGAGCCAGGGGCAACTCTGGGAGCAGCGTTACACTGTCGGCCTCACTAGTATGTACCATCCGTTGGCTTTTCTCCCTGGTGGCCGAATAATGCTGAATTTTGGTAATAGCATTGGCCTCTATGACATGGCTACTGCAAAGCTGAATACCGTGTGCGAGATGGATCGCCTCAAATACCAGGGACGTAGGGCACGGACTTGGAAGAATATTTTCAGGTACAACGCTCATCTGTATACGGAAAGTCTAGTTCGGATCACTACATAACCCGCCGACGAAGCATTTGTGTTTGAGAGAAGATGAAGCATGTGTGTTTGAGAGAGAAAAAAAAGTGTTTTATTGTTTGGCTTGCTACGGCTATGTCCGCATGTCGCATGCTGTGCCTTTTATTTTGTTTTCAACAATATATCTATTTTTTTATTTTTCTGAATTTCGTTTTCTATATCTCCGCATCATCTATGTTTACCGTTTCATCAAATTCTAGTTTGGTTTCATATCTGTACGTGTCCGTTTCTTCTTCTTTTTTTTCTATGTTTTTTTATTTTCGTTTCAACCTGTGGAAGTCTGATTTTTTTTTCTCCACATGTTTTTCAGCTCGATTAGTTTTTTCTTCTGGTAAAAGAAATGATGTCTAGTCAGGTGCTCCCCTCTGTTGAACCAGCTTAGATGCTAGGGGAGAAGAATAAATTATTAACATTATAAAAAAGATATACATAACTAATAACAAATGGGTGCTGGTAGCGGTAGAACAGTAGCAGGTCCCGCTCGCCTGCCTCTCCCCGCATCGGACACGCAGTGCGTACGCACACACGCGGACACAGCACACATGAAACCCCCCCCTCCCCTGCGGACACGACACCCCCTGCTCCTCCGTGACGCCGTCGTTGCCCGACATGTCTATGGCCAGCGTGCTCTGAAAAACAAAAAGATGAATCGAAAAAGTTAGAAAAAAATGAAACAACGAGATGAATGAAAGTTGAAACAAAAAAAACATAAAAATGAAACAAAAAAGAACACATAATCTGAAACAACCTCGGTAGATAAAAGAAACAACGTGAACAAACGTTTTGAAAACAAAAAAAGAAAGAAGAACATAGAAACAACATGAACAAACTACTTAAAACAAATCGAGAGAGAAAAAGAAACACCAAGAACAAACTACTTGAAACAAATCGAGAGAGAACATGACACAACACACACATCCACAGATCAAAAACTGAAACAAAACAAAAATCCATAATGAAACACAGAAAAATCAGGAATTGAAACAAAAAAATCTGCATCAAATGAAAAAACTCATTGAATTAACTGAAACAAATATAACAAAATGTGTCGAATTCGCCAAAAACAAAACAATCACTAAAACCATGACAACAACAACAAAAAGATAAAAGTTGAAACACCCGGCCAAGTCATAGCGAAACAAAACCAAAACAAACAGCGAAACATCCGAAAGGGAGGGGTAGAATCAGCCGAAACATTTCGGCAAACCCCGTTGAAACACCATGGGGTGTGTCTGAACCAAATTAGACGCGCCTGTTGAAACGCCCCGAGAAGAGATGATGGGAGAGGGAGAAAGGATGCTCCCGCTCGACGGAACCCTAGGCCCTCGCCGGAGTTCGGAGTGAAACGAGGAGAGGAGGGGAGGAGAGGAGATACCTACCTGGACTCCCCCGATCGGAGCCGGATGCCGCCGCTAGCCGAAGAAGATGGAGGCCATCCGAGATAGATCCACGTCCGCCCACCGCGCATCCACCGTCGTTGCGGCCGAATCCGAGCGTGCGAGGCGGAGGAGGCCGGGAGGGCTGCGGTGCCCGACGCAGCGGAGTCGGGGAGCCGCCCCTCCTCGCCGCCAAGGATACGGCGGATCCGGCGGGCACCACCGGATTCGGTGGGATCCGGGGGCCGGGCGCCGGATCCAATCCGGCACCACCTCCCCGGCTTGCGCCGACGAGAGGAATCAAGCGGGCGGGGATGGCGGGTGCCCCTCCCTAGATCGGGTAGCGTGCCCTCCCTCGACCGACGATGAGGTGAGGAGCTTGCAACCGAGGCGGGGAGCTCACCGCCGCCGACCATGGTGGCGGTTGTGGCCGCGCGCCGGATAGGCGTAGGGCGCCCGCACGGAAGAGATGGGGAAGTGGGGACGGAGGCTGCGGGGGTGGGGAGAAAGGCTGCCGAGGTAGGGGAGCTCACCCGCTTGGGGCCATGGAGGCGGCCGTGCTACGCGCGCGCGCAAGAAGCTGTGAGCGGAAGGGCGGAGGAAACGAGTGGGTGCCGGTGTTGGGGAGAAGGTGCTCGAGTGGATAAAGGCACGTAGATGGGCTTTCAGAGGAGCCCGCCCACATGCCGTTCGATGGGTGGAACGTCTTATTACTAGCATTACTGATAACAAATCTATCTATATCTATACCTAATAATAAAGAGTTAAATTTCTCTATACTTATTTTTTTCACGATTCCTATTATACACACTCGCCACGACCCGCTGTTCTCCGATGCTCGCCATGCACTACTCCTCCTCGATGCCTCGATCCCTCGCTCTCCACCCACATCCGCCAGTCCGCCACCATGGTGGCTCCCTCGTCCCCTCCGTCGCGACGGCGGCTCTACATCAAGCCCTAGCGCGTCATGACGCAGGGGTGATGGTTGGGGCTGGCGGCCGGGGTGAGAATGGGCAGTGCGGATGCCATGGCGACATGGAAGAACGACCGGAGGAAAAAGAAAGCCAACATCCGTCGAATCTTCATCTCCAATGGCTTAGATTGGTCGTCTAGAATAAAATCTCAAATTAACAATTCCAAAAAATCCCAGATTAAGAATTTCTATTTTTTTTATCACTCCTGTTTTTTACTTTCCAGAATAAACTCGCGCCCTCTCTGTCTAGTATATGACCTGGATTAATAATCCATAATCATACAAGTTGGGACAACTTGCATCTAGCGGCGGCGACTTACGTTTTCATATGTGATTGGCTAATGGCCCAGGCTCATACGAGTTAGAGTGATTCACATCTAGCGATGATACGGAGTCCGATTTTCTATATGCATTGGTAGAGTTAGAACACATGAGCATCGGAGAGACGGAGGGAGGCAGTGTGCGGCTAGGGGGGCCAGGCGCTCAGGTCTGGCCGCCAGTGGACCAGGTGGGGTTTGGCCCATGGGCGTCTCCTCCTTTTTTGGGTGACGTGGCATGATCATGCGATGTGTCCGGGCTTGTGGATGGGGCGCCGTCGGCTGCGCCGCCATTGGTGTTGGTGGTTTAGAGTTCGAAGACAACAGCGGTTGTGTAACCGTACACGTGAAAATACGTACCAACTCCTCATTCCATAGTGAAGATGATGCATCCATTAGAGCGTTCACTGTGAGATCATCAGGTATTTGGACAATGGGGTGAACAGGATAACAGGAAGCATTAGGAATCCATTTATCCTTCATGATTCTAATATTTTGACCATTACCCACTCGCCAGAGGATGCCACGCACTAGGAGGCTTTTCCCAAACATCAAACTACGCCATGTATAAGAACATGATCTTGTGGGACCGAGAATCCAAGAAGGAACATTTTGGATAGTATCTTCCTTTGAGAACCTTTGCACATAAAGAATCAGGTTCTGTTAGCAACCTCCAACATTGTCGACCAAGCATTGCTTGATTAAAGATCTTCATATCTCTAAATCCCATTCCCCCCATAAATTTTGGAGTTGTCAACCAATCCCACGAAAGCCAATGCATTTTCTTTTTGCCTCCTTCAGAACCCCACCAGTAGTTTGAAATTGTAGTTCTCATTTTATCACAAATGCACTCGTGCGAAGAAAGCAGCTCATGACATATGTGGGTATAGCCTGTGCCACGATTTAAGCATAATTTCCTTTCCTGCTCTAGACAGAGGCCTATCACTCCATCCCCGGATTCGTTTCCACATTTTCTCGGAATAAAGTTGAAAGCACTTCTTTTGAAGGACCAACATAGGTTGGCATGCCAAGATAAGTATTCTGGAGGGCTTCATTATGCACATTCAGAATCCATTACCTTTTTCTTAATATCGCGGGACGGTGATGGCCAAAGTATAAGGATGATTTGTGCAAATTGATCTTCTGGCCCGACCCTCTGCTATATGTCTGCAGTATGTTATTCAAGGTATTAACACTTTTTTCATCAGCACGAGTAAAGAAAATGCTATCATCAGCAAATAAAAGATGTGATATAGATGGACCCGAGATGCCATTTCTCACCCCTTTTAGATGACCAGCTTGTTCTTCCTTCTTCAATAGACAAGATAGTCCCTCTGCACAAAGCAAGAACAGGTAACGACTGATTGGGTCTCCCTGCCTCAAACCTCTTGTTGGTGTAAAAGGTTCAGAAAGATTACCATTTACTCTCACAGAATAACGGACTGAGGAGACACAACGCATTACACCTAATGTTAATCGAGCCCCGTGCAAAGCCAAGCTTTTGAAGGACACCATGTAGGTAGTTCCACTCAACACGGTCATATGCTTTCATCATATCAATTTTAAGTGCAAAAGAAGGGGTTTTAGCCTGCGACGTCTAATTGTATGCATGCATTCATAAGCTATAAGCACATTATCAGTGATCAGCCTTCTAGGAACAAAAGCACTTTGCTCTTACGCAATTATACTCGATAGTAATCCTTTTAGCCTGTTTGCTAAAACTTTTGATGCAATTTTATACAACACATTGCAAAGACTGATTGACGATAATTTGTTAGATGCTCTGGCTTTGACTTCTTAGGGATAAGGACAATTGTTGTATCACACAGACCGACTGGTATGTCATCCCCTTGAAGAAAATTTCTCACAGCTTCACATATATCATCCCGTAGCATGTTCCAGTGCATTTGATAAAATAAGGCCGGAAAGCCGTCAGGACTAGGGGCTTTTGTTGGTCCCATCTGAAAGAGCGCTTCCTTAATCTCCTCATTATGTATCCTGGCCACTCACTAAGTCGGGCATATATACTGTGAAATCAGCTTACGTCATGGCTAAAAGTGAAGCAGTACACATAAAAGCTAGCATTAAGGGTAAGGGAGAATCATCAAATCAAGAATGCATTGCAAAAGAATGGAAGAGTTTATGGAATATCAAAGTTCCACCCAAGATGAAAATTGTGTTGTGGCGATTTGCACATAATTGCCTCCCAACTGGACAGCAACTCAAACTAAGAAACATCTCAGATAATGATCTTTGCTGTCATTGTGGGCGAATTGAAACTGTTGAACATGCATTTCTTAATTGTCAATATGTTGTTCAAATATGGAAAGAGGTGAAGAAAAGAAGTGGCTTCAGGAGTTTGATCAAACACTTTGTGTCTCCTCGTCAATGGATTTTTGAAACCTTGGCTATATGCACAGAGAAAGAGGCCATCATTTTGGTGATTTCTTTTTGGCATATCTGGGAAGCTAGAAATGCAGTCCGAAATGGCGAAAATGAAGTGCATCCTCACTGTATAGTTGAAAAAACACTTGCATATGTGGATATGGTGCTGCTGCACATGTCTCAACCTATCATCTCCAACAGGTGTGACTCCTTTAAGCTGAGGCAATGGAATCCACCGCCGGAAGGATGGGTTATGGTAAATGTTGATGCAGCGGTGTTCAACAAAGTTAATCATATGGGATTGGGCATTGTGATTAGGAACCACAGAGGAGATTTCTTGGCTGCTAGCAGACAAGGTATGGACAAGATCACAAATCCTGAATTAGCGGAGTCTATTGCTTTCAGGCAGGCTTTGCTCTTTGTTTCGGGGCTTCCTTATAGCCATGTTATAATTGCATCTGATTGTCTTTCTTTGGTTCAGAAGCTCCGTTCGAGATAAGGATCGCTCCATATTGGAATCATTGTTGAAGATATCAAGAAAGCGACTTGTATTTCTTCTGTTGTTTTCTCCTTTATTCATGTAAACAGAGAATGTAATGAGGTAGCTCATGTTCTTGCTAGGTCTGCCCACCAGCTCTCTCAGTCGTGCTGGTTTTATGTACCCCCTGACTTCCTTTGCCCTGCCCTTTGTAAGGATCAGCTTATATAATGAAATGATGCCTGTTACCCTCAGGAGGGGCAGGCTGCAGGTTTCAAAAAAAAAATAAAAAAATAGAGACGGACGTTGAGAGGGAGGGCTCAACAGAAAATCCAGAGATGCAACTGCTTGTAGTCTCAGGCCATACAGATGTGGTGAACTGGACTAACCAACAGCAAATTACAGATAGATCACTTGTCTCAACATGCCCACAAGTTTTATACTGACAGAAGCAGACCAATTCCTCCTTTTCAGTTGTAATAAGTAGACCACACTGAATTCTGTCGTGATAGACCATCCATAGAAAGATTTGAACCTTAACGGCCGGGGGACCAAGCATTCTCAGATTTCCTTTGACCTTTGATTCCTGTTCCTGACACCAAAAAAGTCAAGTAAAGTAAGTATCTGTAAAGGGACTTGGTTGTGATAAGTTCCGGCAGACGTGTCGGTTCTATGCAGCATTCGTGTCATGTGGGGAGCAAAATTTTCTGTGAAGTGTGAAAGATGAACAGGATGGATGGTCGGTGTCGTCAGGGTTGTTGCTGCTGCTTCCTTGCCCAAGAGCTGTTGGAATGAGGTGGCTTGGAGTTGGAGGTCTATCTGGCAAATATACCACAGACACTAGAATAGATTGGCAATCAGCTGCTGTCGCAGTTAAAACTCATCAAGATCGATCACCCACGTTAGCATCAGAGTTTTATGCTCCCTTCCATGCAAAAAGTGGCGTCAAGTCAGCTAGACGCTCCACGATGGCATGCTTAGGCCTGGCCCTGACGCCCCTGGGCTGCCATTGCCTGCTTGGCTGATGCAAAAGCAATCACCAGCCATACAAGCATTATATCAGGAGGAAATCTAAACAAAACTCCTTAGCATTGAGCCCAAATAAGTTAATCTAAACAAAACTCCAGAAATGAAAATACTTTCAAGAAAACCATCCAAAAATGATTTGGAAGACAAATTAATCTACCACTTCATAACATATAGTATGGTTCAAAAGGAAATAGAAAATACAACATGTGACATTCGGACATAGCCGTACCATACAAAAGAAGAATAAAGTGCTAATTTTTCTCTCTCAGAAACACACGTGCTTCATCAACAGGCTATAGACCGATCCGAACAAGACTTTCTGTATACAAATGAACGTGGAAGTCAAAGATATTCCTCCATGTACCTGCCGTACGATCCTGGTATTTCAAGCGTTTTAACTGGCACACAGTGGTCAGCTTTGCAGTACCCAGGTCGTAGAGGAAAACTTTGTAATCTGGATATGCATATAGCATCATTCGGCCACCAGGAAGAAAAGCCAATGGACGGTGCAAAAAGGGGAGGTGGATAGTGTAACGCTGCTCCCAGGTCTGCTCCTGGCCCCCATCCTCTTGTATGGGCAAAAACCACATGGTGACGGTGCCCTCATCCTCAATACATACCGACATGCAGAGTTCCCCGTGCAGCACATCCAATTCAAAGCCATCGGGACACACACAATCCGGAAGCCTGGTGATACCAAATGTCTCATCAGCCAGGCTGAGCCGGAGAAGACCCCATGGACGTGGCAGGTCACGGTGGTCACCAGCGATGTCCCAGAACAAGAATCCATTGACTGCCTTACGGGTATTCCTGTTTCCAGCAGGGTACGGAAGATCATCCTTGATCTCCCTCCAAGCACTGCCGCCGCCATTGCTGTTACCTGAGACGGTAAACACTTCCATCCCCATGTCTGTACCCATGCTTGTGTCAGGATCTATCGACCGGTAAAAGGCCCGGACTACCTTGTGCTTGCCTGCGCGTGGGTCTAGGCCCAGGCCAGTACAGCGCAAGCGCTCCCAGATACTCCTGCGGTGCCGGTTACTACCTCTTTCTGGCAGTGTGATGGTTTCCCTCGTGGCTGGGTTGAAGAGGTAGAGCTTGGTGTCTGTGGGAACGAGCACTAGGCCATCACAATGCGCAAAGCTGTGAATGGATCCGAATTCACTGCCAAAGTCCTTGTTGTGCATCAGAGTAGCCATGGAAGCACCTTGCTGCCACTGGTAGAAGCGGATGTGGTTGGAGAAGACACGGCGGCCTAAGGTGTGCGCCCCGATGAGGAGGCATGGATCCTGCTCACATCTGGAGGCCGAGTGCTGGAGGTGTGCGCGGACGAAGAAGGGGTCAGTGATGATGGCTCGCCAGCCCTTGCAGACCGACTTGCACAGCAGGAGGGACTTGACAGGGAGCCGAACTAGAATATCCAGAACAATCTCATCAGACAACTCTGGGATAGGTTCTGCTGGCGGTGTGTCTATGTTCGTACGCCTCTCCCCGCACGTCTTCTTCCTCTTCTGGTTCATAGCGTCCATGCAGCGAACAAACAAAGATTGAAGATTAGTGACGAGTCAGCATACGTGCATACAGAACGAGATATCTCAGTTCAGACGTGATGATGTTCCATTCAGAATCAAACATATCGGTCTCCGAGTAGAGAAGATAAACAGGACTACACACCTTAAAGAAAAAGACAGTTTCTTTTTGGATTTCTTCAACATAATAGCTGAGATTAAACTACCAAAAAGTACACTACAGTTAGATTTATTAGATTTGTTGCTAAAATATCGGTATTAAGCCCGAAACTCCCAGCAAATGGCCACAGCCTTTCTTGTCGTGTCTAAAACTAATCTTTTACTTCAACATAACAGCTGGATTAATAAACTACCAAAGAAGTACCTGATTAACAGGTGGTTCAGAGCATTCGCCATTGCTAATGGGGTGCCCCTCCTGCACAGTGATGCCGCGGTGACGTCGAAGACGAGAGTGAGCTACACCGAGCGGAGCAAGCACAGCCATCGAGGTGCCCCCCTCCCCTGTGTGCTCTACTTCAGTACGGGCAGGCACATCTCTGACCCACATTGAAGTCGTCATTTATACGGCCTTCTGAGACCCGCCTAGAATCAGCCATTGGAGAGGAACAGAGTTGCTCTTGCATCAACCGACTATCCAAATCCATATTTCCAAGTGTTGTGTCCAAATCGATCCCCGATTGATCTTCATCGCCTACAACGCCATGAAAGGACGGCCCGTCCTCCACATCCACCTTCCTGGAGCCATTCTCTATCACCACCTCAGCCATGGTCACATTTGACTCTTGGATTACCCTTGTGTAGCGCAGCCAATGACCCTCGTTGCGCAAGGGCATTAACACATAGTGTGCCCTAGTCTTCCCACTGTCAAACCTACCCTTCAATGTGAAATCACCGACAAACTTTTGCTCCATGCGCAACAAGAGGTCACTGAATCTTGGAGGCTCATCGAACATTTCCAGTTCTTCTTCCATATCCTCAAGCACCCCGTCTTCTTTTCTAACACTTCCTCCATAAAACAAACGAACTAAGCAATTCATCTGCAAAAGCATTTCACCGAACTTCATCAATTCTTTGAAATCACGTGATTGCATACAACTGAGTAAACACTAAACCTTGCAATATTTTAAGCTAACTAACTAATTATACTGACGCTACTGACTAAACTACTATAATACTAAAAAATAACTATAATAACCTAACTAAAATAACTAACACGGGAATTTTTTTTCTATATACTAAACCTAAATACCAAATATTTCCTTGAAATCACCATGGAAATAAGCAAATCGAGAGGGGGAGTACCTTGCCTAAGAAGAAGGGAGGCTTCTGGGGTCACCCCAACCCAGAACCACCGACGACAGGGCCGCCGGCGGTAATGGCCGGCCGGCGGCGGCCGCCTGATGCTAGCGAGGGGGCGCCTGCTCTGAGGCGAGGGAGGGAGAGAGGGCGCGGCGGAGAACCTCGGCGGCGACTGGCCGGATGCGGGGTTGGGAGCAAGCGGCGGCGGCGGGACTCGAGGCGCCGGCGCGAGCGAAGCGGAGAAGGCGAGAGTGAGAGAGAGAGACGAGCGCGCCCCTTACCAGGCCGAGCCCACACTGGAGTCGATGGAGCCGGGCCTCCCTGGGCCTGGTCTCGGTCTGCTGGGCCAGCTGCACCCCGGTGTGCGCAAGTGTGGTTGTCTCTTCGGTTCTCAATTCTCGAAAGTTTTCAAGAAATTTGGTTCTACAAAATGAAACCGATCGATTTAAAAATTTCTAAGAATAAATCTTAAATTTCCAATTATTTTTGTTCAGGTCCGGTACTAACCAACTTTTGTAGTCACGACGAACGACGACGACGACAAATATAACTCTAAAGCAAATTTTAACAACACAACCTCTATTTTAGATAATTAGATAATAAATATTAATTGACAAGAGAACAATAGTAGTGGTCTAGGGACGGAAAGAAATAACACTTTAAGTATGAGATTAACGGACGTTGAGAGCTCAACAGAAAATCCATAGAGCTGCAATTGTTTGTAGCTGTAGACAGGCTACAGATGCGGTGAACTGGAGTGACCAACAATAGATTACAGCTTGATTGAGATTACATGGATAGAGAACATATTCACTGAGGATACACGCAGGACATGCATAAACAAAAAATGATTTACTCCTCAACTCTCCCTTCCAACACCTCAACAGAAATCCCCTCCACGCTAGTGGGGGACAGAGACCACCCCAGTATAGAACGAAAGTACAAGTCCAGATAAAGGAAGCAACTGTGCATATGTGATCAGTTGTCTCAACTCTTACCCACAAGTTTTACACAGAACAGAAGCAGACCAATTTCTCCTTTTCAATTCTGTCACGGTAGACCATCCTAGAAAGGTTTGAACCTCAAGACCACATTCGGTTACTCTATATTCTATATTCTACCAGGAATCAATCTAGATTACCAAAACTTATATAAAATTATACAGGCAAACCAGGCAGGAATGGTTCCAGGCCACAGTACACCAGGAACTGAACAGGCCCTAAGGGGACCCTGCATTCCCAGATTTCCTTCAACCTTTGGTTCCTGACATCACCAAAATCGACGCAAGATAATCGCGCCCCCCCCCCCCCGTCGCTCTCCGTACGGGCGGCACGGGGCGACTCCCTCCCCCGTCCCTTCCTTCGCCGGCGTGACCTCCCCGGCCGCCGGCGTGACCTTCTCGCCGGCGGCGGCGGCCGGCTGAGGCGCCCCGCAAATGGTGGCTCTCAGCGCCTTCCTCCCGCTCCCTTCCTCTCTCTCCCTCCCCCCTCCCCCCCCCCTCCCCCCTTCCTTCGACCTCGTCCATGGAGCCGGCCGGCGGCGGGCAGGGCTCCGGATCCGGGACCTTTGGACCCGATCCGGCGGGCCTTGCCCCGATCCGGGTGGCGGCGGGTGGTTCCAAGAAGCTGTCTCGGCGTTCCGACGCGGGCCGGCAGCCGCCGGCGTCCCGGTGCGGGTCCGCGCCCCCGACGGGGATCGATGGTGGCCGGGCGTCCGTCGCGCCGGGGCTCGCCGCCCGCGGTGCCCAACGCCCCGCGGCGGTCTTCGGCGCCCCGCGGCGGTCTTCGGCGCGTGGTGGTTGGGATGCGCCGGCGGCGGCTTTGGCGCGTCCCCGGGCGTGGTGGTCGGCCCGCGGGCGCCTGCTTCGCGGCCAGATCCGGCCTCCCGGCCGCGGATCGGGCGGCGTCGGCCGGGCCTCCCCGCCGCACCTCTCATTGGCGTCGGCCCGGGCGATTTCCTCCGCACCGCCCTCCGGCCGAGGTGCTTTGCCTCCGGTGGCTTGGGGGCCGAGGCCGGATGCATGCGTCACCCGCACCATGGTGGTGTGGGTGGCGCTCCGCACTTTGTCATCGACGCCGTGGTGGCGTCGTTGGCGTTGTCTCGCTCGTGCCTCACATCCGCGGCGTCAGGGTGATGGGGCGGTTGTGGGTCGAGCGGACGCTCATGCTCCTCTTCTCGACGGCGGACAGGGGTGAAAACCCCGCATGGCGGCTTCTTGCCAAGCCTGCCGACGACGGTGGTGCTCCTATGTCATCACCTTCTTGAAGGCGTCGTCCTTAGTCCGTCGTCGAGACCCGCCACGACTACCTTGGGGATGATGGTCCCTGGGTGCTTTCCACAGCGTTGTTGGCGTCCGCGGATGTCATTTCCTTCATGAAGGCTTCACTGTTGCCCCCCTTCATCGTGCCGGCTTCCTGCTTGTCGCCCCTGCCGTGTGGTCTCTATGGACGCTGATCTGAGCCTTTTCGTGCTTCGTGCTTCTCCTCACTTTGGTATGTCTAGTAGTGTTAGTGGTAGCCGTAGTCGTCTGTGTTGGGCGGATGCTTGGCCGCCGGTGTTGTTGCAGGAACTTCCTCCTCGCCCGTGGTCTTGTGGGCTTTGGCCCTAAGTGACTCGGAGGAGATGTGCGCTTTGCCACCGAGGACGCATCTCCGGCAGGTTGGCCGTCGAGGTCGCAGAGGTGGGGACGGATGCTTGGCCGTCGGGTGTTGTGCTTTGCCACCGAGGACGCGTCTCCGGCATGTTGGCCGTTGTGGTCGTTGTGGTGGGGACGGATGCATGGCCGTTGGGTTTTCGGGCGGATGCTTTGTTGCCGTGGCGCGCTTTGCCACCAAGGACGCGTCTCCGACAGTTGGTCGTTGAGGTCGCTGAGGTGGGGACGGATGCTTGGCCGTCAGGAGTTCGGGCGGTTGCTTTGCCGCCGTGTCTCGCTGTTTCGTCTACGGCTCTTTTCACTACCGGCTACCTAGGTATTGAGATATATTTTGTATTAGGCTTAGTTCTTGGGGTTGTTAGGTGGAGGGTGCCCCCTCTCCATGTTCTTGCTTTGTGTTTTTGTGTTGGGGTTTCATTGGTAATCCTTGGATTACCTGCGAACCTCTTTGTAACTCGGCCTTCTTTGGCCTTTCTTCTTAGAGAAAAACGGGTGAAGTCCCGATTTCGAAAAAACATCACCAAAATCCAAGTATCTGAAAAGGGAGACCTCCAATTCCCAAGCTTTTCTGGAAGCAACAACAACCCTGACGACGTCGGCCACTTATGTCCAGCCTCTTCATCTTTCGCTTCACAGAAACTTTGCTCCTCCTATGTGCTGCATAGAACTGAGACATCTGCCGGAATTTATCACAGAGACATTAGAATAAATTGCTAATCAGCTCTTGTCGTAGTTCATACTCATCAGCAGCATCCACGCTAGTGGTGCTCCACGATGGCATGCTTACGCCTGGCACTGACGCCCTCGGGCTGCCTTTGGTTACTTGGCTGATGCAAAAGCAATTACCAACCATAAAAGACAGGACACATGGTTTGTGTCCATGGTAGGAAGAACCAAGAAACATATGCATACAAGCATCATATCACGAGGAAATTATGATCTGAATCAAAGCTAAAGTAGATTACAGGTATGAGCCCAATTAGCAAACCAACAATGGTCTCCCTGCATGCCTAGGCGTTATATATCATCAAATGAAATCTGTCCACATGGGCACCAAGAAAACGTGATGAGTATTTGGCAACAACAGTTACCAAAGTCACTACAACCTGTAAATTTAGTTTCCACCAGGTGAGCATTGTTTTTTTGTCTCATGAATTTATCAACAAGCTCCGATTTCACATATAACCATATGTATCAAGACTGAATTTTCATTGCTCTACTCGTTGAACTCATTGATTGCTGCACAAAATCAGTGTTGTCAGTATGAGTAAGCAACAAATAAGCAGAGGGGGGAAACTACTTGGGCATACAAAACGGGAGCAAAAGCAAACCAGATGCTGAACTTTGAACCATTTGGTTGATTGGATTTTAGCTAAAATGGGAGGCCACAACAAGTAGGATGGAACCGTCCTTTTTTCCACAACAAGGATGGAACTGTCCTTATGCTCCACTTCATCAGTATGAAGTACAATTTCGTGGCTCCCAGTGATTTGAGCACACCAATGTTGAACAAAAAAGAATCCAAGATCTGGATTGTGATTAATTGCTTAGACAGCTCCTTAGCATTGAGCCCAGACAAGTTAGTCTAATGACACTCCAGAAATGAAACAATTTCAAGGAAACCCTTCAGAAATGACTTGGAAGCGAAATTAATCTACCACTTCGTAACACATGGTTCAAAGGGGAATAAATGGTACAGTATGCGACATTCGGACATAGCAGTAGCGTACATACAAAAGAAGAGTAAAGTGCTGATTTCTCTCTCTCAGAAACACACGTGCTTCATCAGCAAGCTACAGAGTGATCCGAACAAGACTTTCTGTATATAGATGAACATTGAAGTAGCAGCCATTCTTCCATGAACGTATTCTACGACCCTGGTATTTCATGTGTTTTAACTGGCAAACAGTGGTCAGCTTTGCAGTAGCCATGTCGTAGATGCAAACTTTGTAATCTTGATATGTATACAGCATCATTCGGCCACCAGGAAGAAAAGCTAATGGACGGTACCAGGAGGTGAGGTGCACAGTGTAACGCTGGTCCCAGGTCTGCTCCTGGCCCCCATCCTCTTGTATGCGCAAGAACCACATGGCGACGGTGCCCTTACAGATATATGCCGACATGCAGAGCTCCCCGTGCACCACATCCAATCCAACAAAGGCATCGGGATGCACAGAATCCGGCAGCATGGTGATGCCAAATGTCTCGTCAGCGAGGCTGAGCCGGAGAAGACCCCATGGGCGTTGTGGGTCATGGCGGATAGGGGAGGCGCCAGAACAAAAATCCATTGACCGCCATAGCAGTAGTATTCCAGTGATCATTAGCATGGTACGGAAGATCATCCTTGATCTCCCTCCAAGCACTGTTGCCTGAGACAGTAAATACTTCCATCCCCATGTCTGTTCCCATGCCTGTGTCAGGATCTATCGACCGGTAGAAGGCCTGAACTACCTTGTGGTTGCCTGTGCGCAGATCTAGGCCCAGGCCAACACAGTAGCATTTGTAGTGCTGGTTTCTATCACTATGTGGCAGTGTGGCAGTTTCCCTTGTGGCTGGGTTGAAGAGGTAGAGCCCGGTGTCTGTGGGAACGAGCACCAGGCCATCACATTGCGCAAAGTTGTACATGGATCTGAAATCACTGCCAAAGTCCTTGTTGCGCATCAGAGTAGCCATGGAAGCACCTTGCTGCCACTGGTAGAGGTGGACATGGCGGCCAAAGGTGTGCGGGGCGATGAGAAGGCATGGATCCTGCTCAAATTTGGAAGCCGAGCGCTGGAGGTGTGCGCGGACGAAGAAGGGGTCAGTGATGATGGCTCGCCAGCCCTTGCAGACCGACTTGCACCGTAGGATGGACTTGACAGGGAGCCGAACTAGAATATCAAGAACAATCTCATCGGACAGCTCTGGGATAGGTTCTGCTGGTGGTGGTGTGTCTGTGTTTGTACTCCTCTTCCTCTTGTGGCAAGTCTTCTTCCTCTTCTGGTTCATAGCGTCCATGCAGCGAACAGAGAAAGATCGAAGATTAGTGACGAGTCAGTATATGTGCATACAGATCCATATATCTCAGATCAGACATGATGATGTTCCATTTCGAATCAAAACGTATTGGTCTGGGACTAGAGAAGATAAATAGGAGTATAAACCTAAAGAAAAACAGCTTCGTTTTGGAAAAGAAAAACAGCTTCTTTTTGGATTCCTTCATCATAATAGCTGAGATTACACTACCAGAGTAATAAAACAATAGAAGTAATAATGTAATATTCTGCTCCATGCCTACTTTAATCACTTTTAACAGCCATCCTCCATTATAATCTGATGCACCTTAAAGTACAAACTCCCATTTATCATCTACGATACGAATATATATATGTGATGTAATATTCTAGTAATATATGTTGATTAAAACTAACAACAAGTAATAACACAACAAAAGTAATAATGCTGAAGTAATATTCATTACAGCCATCCTCGTCAGTGTCACAATAAAACTTATCTTTTACTTCAACACAATAGCTGAGATTAATTAAACCAACAAGGAGTACCTCATGAACAGGTGGTTCGGAGCATTCGCCACTGTTAAGGGGATGATGCCCTTCCTGCCGAGTGATGCTGCGGGTACGTGGCCGACGAGAGCAGTCTACACCGAGCGGAGCAAGCGCAGCCATCGAGGTGCCCCCGTCCCCAGCGTGCACCTGCACCTCTGTGGTGGACGGGTCCACCAGATCCGGCGGACCCCGGCCGGCCCCGGCAAGGGGACGCGACGCCGACGCGTCCCCGCCCACGGCCTCCGACTCACCGTGGGGCGAAGGAGCGCCGGCACAATATAGCTTTCGGCCACCGCGTCCTCGCCTCATGCCGTCGCCGGACGGATTCGCCGGGCCTCCCTGTGCCTGTGCCGTGGAGCGGCCAGCTGCAACACCTAGATCTATCCAGCGGTAGCAACCACTCCCCGGCAGGCGACGGGGCGGCAGCGGGAGCGGCGGCGGGGAAGGAAGACGAGGGCTGGGAGGGGAGGGGCGAGGAACGGAGGAAGACGACGAAGGGTCGACTTCGAGAGAAATGCACTCGCTGGTGTGTCTGTCACTCCGTCTAGAGGTGAGCATTCCGTTACAAATTCAGTTTTCAGTTTTTTGAAAATTTTCAAGAAATTCGGTTCTAAAAGTTGATACCGATTGAAGCATTTCAATTTTCAGTTATTTATTAGTTGGTTCCCGTACTAACCAAACTAACCAACTTTTTTTAGGCAAAGACTAAAAAAAAAATCTAATGCAAATTTTAGCAACACTACCTCTAATTTACCGATAATAATTATTGGCAAGAGAACAGTAGTAGTATATACTTCCTCCGTTCCAAATTGTAGTTCACTTTGATACGATGTACTAAAAAAAGTTAAAATGAACTATAGTTTCGAACGGAGGGGGTAGTAACTTAAATACATATAGTTCACCCACTAGCCATTCAATTTTTCTAAAGCTCGCTCCAAACGTGACACATCATCACTATTTAACAACATTGTTTTCTCACTTTACATCCTTCCATTTTAATCTTCCGGATAAATTAATTCATGCTTGGTGTAAACCTACGGATTTCTCCGTTGATCCTCCCTCTCACACTCTTACCATGCAGGTATGTTCAAGCAAGATGCAGTAGCTGTCATCAGTTAGTGTCCAAAAGCCACAGTCCAATCAAACAAGTGACTGTTTGCCTAGAGGTGGACGCTTCACCTGTCTAATTTTGATTGACCGACTCTGAAAAATCTCTCTCTCTCTCTCTCTCTTTTTTTTTTTTTTTTTTTTTTTTTTTTTTTTTTTGGTAGTGGCACTCACAAGTCACGCTCTTGCAGACTGACTTGCATTGAACTAGAATTCCAAAAACATTCTCGTTTGGACAGCTCGTGGATACGCTCGCTGACGAGTCGGGATGGGTGCGTAGAGATGGAGACATATAGGCATGATGATGTTCCATTTCGAATCGAATCGAACACGGACGCCGTGTCGGTCTCAGTCTCAGAGCAGAGAAGATACAAAGGAGAATTTCTCATGTACCAGATGGTTCAGAGTTCAGCATCCGGACGCAACGCTACTACCAAAATGTTCACCAGTTTAGTAGCATCTGATCTGGCGAACGGATAGTAGTACCTACAGACATACATACTCGGTATCCTGTCATCATCATCATCATCATCCTCTTCGTAGAACGCTAGAAGACATCACTATTACTTCATTTTACTTGTCTACATAAGAAGAATGCACTGCACCGTGTGGTCAGCAATGCGTGAATGTAGCAGGGTAAGTATCGTGGTGTTTTCCCATCAAAATTCTTGCCAAGATTGAAATGTTTCAGGTTTTAGTGGAACTTCTATCATAGCATCATCAAAGAAAACGCCAGTGTTTAATGGAATCCATCCATGACTGTATAATGCCAAGCCAAATCTGGATATGAAGAAAGCTGGCATAATCTTAGAACAAGAAGCTCCAATTTCACATCAAAACCGTGTATCAAGACTGAATTTTCCTTGCTCTACTCGTCCAACTTTAAAATTACATTTGCCGAGCAACAACGGAAAAAAGCAGCAGCAAAGAGTAAAAACAGGAGCTAAAGCAAATCACAGGAACTTGAACCGGCGTGTCTCCCATTTATAGCTATGGCAGAGGGCTAAAACGCTCACAATGGGAGATTCTACCAGTTTGAACTGTCTATGCACCACTTCATCAGTATGAGGTACAATTTCGCTGCTCTGCAGAGATTTGAGCAGACAAATTTTGAACCCAAAAAAAAAAAAGATCCAAGATGTAATCAATTGCTTTGACAGTTCCTTAGCATTGAGCCCAACCAGACAAGTTAATCTTAACAAGACTCCAGAAATGAAACGATAACTTTCATGAAAACCCTCCAGAAACATATATGGTTCAAGTTTCATCATGTATGGTTCAAAGGGTACAGCATGCAACATTCAGACATAGGCGTAGCATACAGAAGAACAATAAAGAGCTGATCTTTTTGTCTAAGAAACATACATGTTTCAAGTTTCATCAGCAGGCTACACACTGATCCGAACAAGACTTTCTGTAAACAGGTTCACGTTGAAGAAGATATTCTTCCATGTCCGTGCCCTACGATGCTGGTATTTCATGCGATTTAACTGGCACACAGTGGTCAGCTTTGCAGTAGCCATGTCGTAGAGGCAAACATTGTAATCTGTATACAGCATCATACGGCCACCAGGAAGAAAAGCCAATGGACGGTAAAAACAGGTGAGGTGGATAGTGTAACGCTGCTCCCAGGTTTGCCTCTGACCTCCATCTTGTATCTGCAACATCCACATGGTGACGGTCTCCATACAGACACGCGCTGACACGCATAGCTCCCCGTGAAGAACATCCAATGCAAAGGTAGAGGGGGTCACAGGACCCACGGAATCCGGCAGCTTGGTGATGCCAAATGTCTCATCAGCCAGGCTGGCTGAGCCGGAGAAGACCCCATGGACGTTGTTGCAGGCCATGGCAGTTATTGGCGAGGCGCCAGAATATGAATCCATTGACCGACTTACCAGTATTAAAGTTTTCAGCAGGGTATGGAAGATCATCCTTGATCTCCCTCCAAGGACTGCCGCCACCGTTGCTGTTGCCTGAGACAGTAAACACTTCCATCCCCATGTATGTCCTCATGTCTGTGTCAGGACCTATCAACCGGCAGAAGGCCCGGACTACCTTGTGCTTGCCTGTGAGAGGATCTAGGCCCAGTCCAGCACAGTAGCAGCGGGTGGACAGACCGCTGCAGTGCCTGCCTCTATCACTACCAGGTAGTTTGATGGCTTCCCTTGTGGCTGGGTTGCAGAGGAAGAGGCTCATGTCTGAAGTAATGAGCACCAGGCCGTCGCAGTGGGCAAAGTAGCGAGTTGATCTAACTTCGGTGCCAAAGTGCTTGTCATGCATCAGAGTAGCCATAGAAGCACCTTGCTGCCACTGGTATAAGTGGATGTGATTGTTAAGAACAAGGCAGCGTGCGACGTCGTACGGGGTGATGAGGAGGCATGGATCCTGCTCACATCTGGAGGCCGAGCGCTGGATGTGTGCACGGACAAAGAAGGGGTCAGTGATGATGTCTCGCCAGCCCTTGCAGACCGACTTGCACCGCAGGAGGGACTTGACAGGGAGCCGAACTAGAATATCCTGAACAATCACGTCGGGCAGCTCTGGGATAGGTTCTGCTGGTGGAGTGTCTGTGTTCGTACTCCTTTTCCTCTTCTGGCACGGCTTCTTCTTCTGGTTCATAGCGTCCATGCAGAGCAAACAAAGATAGACTGAAGATTAGAGACGAGTCAACATACGTGCATACAGATCAATTTATCTCAGATCAGACATGATGATCTTCCATTTCGAATCAAACATATCAGTCTTGGAACAAGGTAAATAGGAGTATATACTTTTAGGGAGCGTATCGTGTGCACCGCCTCGTATGCAACCTTTGCAACATCCAATCACAGGAAATAGATCTGCATCCGATGGCCAAATCAAGAGGTGGGTATTTTTAACACTTAAACCCCCATCATTACTTTTACTAACAAAAAAATCCACTAATCCCTAGCTCCACCGTTTCCTCACGGCGACTTCACGTACGACCACCACCGTACCTACGCAGCCACCGTTCGTACATCCCCTAATCCGATCGATGGCTTCCCGTACGAGGATTGGAGGACCCTAGTGCGCCGCTTCATGTACGACCAGATCGAGGTGCGCCGGGTCCTCACGTACTCGGACCGGGAGCACTGCGGCTTCACGTACTGGAGGACGCTCGGATCTGGAGGATCTGGACGTCGAGGCCCACCACCGCGACGTCAACCACTTTGCATCGGTAAGAATACCGAGCGGCGGCGGCGGCGTACCGATCTCATTCGTAGCGTCGAAGCGAACCGACGGGACTAGACGGAACGGAACGGTGGAGTCCAGGAGATTTTTTTTGTTAGTAAAAGTAATGGTGGGAGGGTTTAAGTGTTAAAAATACCCACCTCTTGATCTGGCCAGCGGATGCAGATCTAGCGCCTGTGATTGGATGTTGCAAAGGTTGCATACGAAGGCCGATTGCACACGATACGCTCCCATACTTTTAAGGGAAAACAGTTCTTTCTTCTATTCCTTCAACATAATAGCTGAGATTAAACTACCAAAGAGTAACCACATAATAAAAGGAATATTCTACTCCATGCCTCGTTACTGATCTTTATGACTTTAAACAGCCATCCTCCGTTATAATCTGATGTACCTTAAAGTATATACTCCTAGTTATCTTCTACTAATATGTTGAACTTTTTTTTTTTTGAAAGGGTGGTTTTCAATTACTTGTGGGCTGATTGTTCATCAACGACAATTACAATTATACGTTCTGGAAGCAAGCTCACAATCGGCTCATCTCCTTTCCGCACGCCGCGCACACACCCAGCCAAGTGCTAACTCATGAGCAGCTCTATTATGTTCTCTAGAAATGGAAACACAAACAAAGGAATTAAAATTTGCATTGATCATGCACTGCAACTCTTCAAGTAAGTTGAAGTAATATTCTCCTAATATGTTGATAAAAGTAATACGTTGGAGCAGATTCTACTGATATGTTGATTAAACTACGAACAAGTAATAACACAATAAAAGTAATATGTCGAAATTAATCTTTTACTTCAACATAACAGCAGAGATTAAATAAACTACCAAAGAGCTGTACCTGATTAACAGGTGATTCGGAGCATTCGCCACTGTTAAGCCCTTCCTTCAGGGCGATGCCTCCCGTACGTCGCGGGCGAGAGCGCGCTACACCGAGCGGAGCAAGCGCCGCCATCGAGGTGGCCCCCTCCCCAGCGTGCGCCTCGGTGGTGGACAGGTCCACCACCAGATCCGGCGAAATGCGGTCATTCCCGGCGAGGGGCAGCGCCGCGCCCCCTCCGCCCACGGCCGCCGACTCACCGTGCGGCGCAGGAGGGCCGGCGCGCTCTAGCTTCCGGCCACCGCGTCCGCGCCTCATCCGGTCGCCGGACGGGTTCGCCGGGCCTCCCCGTGCCTGGGCCGTGGAGCGGCCAGGGCCAGCTGCACCTGGATCTACCCAGCGTTCGCCGGTGGCCGCATGGCGGCGGCGGGGGCGGGGATGGACCGTTCGCCGGCGGCCGGTGGGGTTGGGAAGGGGCGGAGGCGGAGGCGGAGGCGGAGGGGAATGAAGACGAGAGGAATTCACTCGTTGGTGTGATATGTGTGTGTGTCAAGAGGTGACTGGTGAGTGCTGTCAAGAGGTGAGCATTCGATTTTCGTTTCAATTTCGCTTCTCAGTTTTTTGAAGTTTTGAACAAATTTGGTTCCTAGAAAATAAAAACAGATCTTTTTAAAAATAGAGAATCAATCATTTCAGTTTTTTTTTGTTTGGTTCCGGTTCTAGTTAACTAACCAACTTATTTTTTCCAACGGAGACTAAATCAACAAAAGAAATAAATGATTCTAAAACAAATTTTAGCAACACTGCATCTATTCAAATAGTAATAACTTATAAGAAAAAAAGGTTATATAGTAACACACGTACATCGCGCTTCAAATATGAGACGTCACATGTAAACCACATTATGACAATGCAAGTAGTGAAGTACATGTGTTATAGTTTTTCTTAGTTTTTTTTTTTGTGTCAGTACGTGGGGTGTTTAGTGCAAAGAGGAGGAAGACGAGAAGGCTCTCTTCTCTTCACTCTTTAGAACCTATGGTGTTGGCAAGCTATGAAATATTATTATTTTTAGAATAATACAATACGGCCGATCATTGCACTTGCCTCCCTCTTCTTTCACACGAGAGATAGTGGAAGCATCAACGCTTAACTTCTCTAGGCTCATGCTAAGTAATCAATTAATTACATCTTAGATCTTTTTAGTTTAAACTCGTCTTAGCAAAATTGTATGGAGCATAGGACAATGTTTTTCCTTGATTGTTCACTTGATTTGCTCCAACCTAGCTTGTAGATGCATGGCGGAATGTGCATAGTTAAAGAGGGAGAAAGAGGACCTCCACAGAGTGAGTTTAGCCGGCGAACTAGTAGCAGATCAAATAGTCAGCGAGATGAATTGAGCAGTGGCGCGGTGGATCCCAAGAGTGGGTTAATTAGGGCGCGTGTGGGATTGTACCACGAACTCTGTTCCACAAACTTCACTATTGAGCAGCTCCACGGAAACCCTGGAGTTTGGAGAGAATCTATTTAGGTGTTCTCATAATTCCACTTTTTCCTCGAGCATGAAGAAATACCTGTTTGGCTAAATTTTTTTTTTGGAGTGAAGTAGTCACAAACACCCCTTAATAGTAGTGGGTGGTGGTAACCTCAGCAAAATCTCTTCAACACGGTTAGCATCGATGAGAAGAGGAAGAGAGGCACTAGGCACTCCATAACAAAAATAGCGAATTAGAGGGTCCTCTCTCTTTCCTTTTTTTTTTAAATTTCATTGTGAAAATAAAACTCAAAGAGTAAGACAAGGTAGATTAAGATGCTATATGGCAACGGTTAGATTAAACTTAAAAATGGAGTACTACGTATCTTCACTCATTTAGAAACATGCATCCCAAAGTAGTACTACGTATCTTAACTCGCGACGGTGTTGGAGCTGACGAGACATGACTGTTAACTATAGGAGAGTAGTTGGAGCTAGGAACGATGAAGCTAACAGAAAAAAGAAAAGCTTGACTTCGTTAGTACAGAATTAAAACCAAGTTCCACGGGTCAGGCAGCGTACTGTCTGGCAACTCTTAAGGAAGATTTTCAGGGAGGTCACTGGGATACCCCCGCTCCATCCTTCCTTTGTATCAGGCAATCACCACGGTACAGATTGGCAGCGGCAGAAACTCTTTGTGTTTGGCTGGATGTTTGGTGAGGCGAAGAAGCGCTAGTAGCTAGACAGGTTTCCTGTTCTCTTCAGTCACTGTAAATCAAAGGTGGATACAGTACAGCATGCCACAGAATGTCCCAGCAAGCTTTGACAGACCTGCAATCGGTATTCGGTGCAATCTATCTTGGATGGAACATCTCTTGTTGATAATCCTGACAAGAGGATATCCCCATTTTCCATGGGGAGTTCAAAACTCTACACTGGGGGAATTTACAGGCTGTTAAGAGCTAGGGGCAGAACATTGGATGAAAAAATCAACATTCATTTGGAAGAACGCAGCTCCACCCCGGGTACCTTTGGCTGCTAACCTAGAGAAGAATCCAATGCCAATCAAATCTACTAAAGAAGCATATAGTGCAAGCTGCGAGGTTTCTGGCCAACAGGATGAGAACATTTGCCTGATCTACCAAAAATCCCCATCAGTTTAGCAGCATTTGGTGTTCTAACCAACCGGGGAGACAACCGTTCCTCCTGCTTGAAACACAATGCGCGCAGTTTCATTCGGTTTCTTTACCTGCAGGACAACTGGGTAGAATCTCCAATTGAGTGCTTGACCACACCACTACAATCTTCACTAGAGAAAAAATGGAAGGCCGCAGCCAGCAGGATGCAACTGTCCTTATGCTCCACTTCATCAATATGAGGTACAATTTTGTTGCTCCAAGTGATGTTGAGCAGACCAATTTTGAACAAAGAAAGATCCAATCTGTGATCAATTGATTATACAGGTCCTTAGCAGTGAGCCCAGACAAGTTAATCTAAACAAAACACCAGAAATGAAACAACTTTCAAGATAACCCTCTAGAAATGACTTGGAAAGAAATTAATCTACCACTTCATAACATATATGGTTCAAAAAGAAATAAAAAGGTACAGCATGCGTCATTCAGACATAGCCGTAGCATGCATACAAAAGAAGAATGAAGAGCTGATTTCTCTCTCTCAGAAACACACGTGCTTCACCAGCAGGCTACAGACCGATCTGAACAAGACTTTCTGTATATAGATGAACGTTGAAATAGAAGACAGTGTCCCATGAATGTGCCCTACAACCCTGGTATTTCATGCAACGCAAATCACACACAGTAGTCAGCTTTGTGGTAGCCATGTCGTAGAGGCAAACTGTGTAATAATCTGTATACAGCAACATTTGGCCACTAGGAAGAAAAGCCAATGGACGGTACACAAAGTTAAGGTGGACACTGTAACGCTGCTCCCAGGTCTGCCCCTGACCCCCATCCTCCTGTATCGGCAAGAACCACATGGTGACGGTGTCCTCACAGATACGTGCCGACATGCAGAGCTCCCCATGCAGCACATCCAATTCAAAGCTCTTAGGACGCACAGAATCTGGCAGCCTGGTGATACCAAGTGTCTCATCAGCCAGACTGAGCCAGAGAAGACCCCATGGACGTTGTGGGTCACGGTGCTTATCGTCTAGTTTCCAGAACAAGAATCCATTGACCGCTGTACCAGTACTCCAGTTTTTAGCAGGGTACGGAAGATCACCCTTGATCTCCCTCCAAGCACTGCCGACGCCATTGCTATTGCCTGATACGGTAAACACTTCCATCCCCATGTCTACCCCCGAGCGTGTGTTAGGATCTATCGACCGGTAGAAGGCCCGGACTACCTTGTGCTTGCCTGTGCATGGATCTAGGCCCAGGCCAGTACAGCAGCAGCAGGACCAGATAGGGACACGCATGTGGTGCCAGTTACTATCTGTACCTGGCAGTGTGATGGTTTCCCTCGTCGCTGGATTGAAGAGGTAGAGCCTGGTGTCTGTGGGAACAAGCACCAGGCCATCACATTGTGCAAAGCTCTGAATGGATCTGAATTCACTGACAAAGTCCTCGTTGTGCATGAAAGTAGCCATGGAAGCACCTTGCTGCCACTGGTAGAAGCGGATGTGATTGTTGATGAAATGGCGGCCTACGCTGTGCGGGCTGATGAGGAGGCATGGATCCTGCTCACATCTGGAAGCCGAGCGCTTAAGGTGTGTGCGGACGAAGAAGGGATCAGTGATGATGGCTTGCCAGCCCTTGCAGACCGACTTGCACTGCAGGAGGGACTTGACAGGGAGCCGACGTAGAATATCCATAACAATCCCGTCTGACAGCTCTGGGATAGGTCCTGCTGGTGGTGTGTCTATGTCCGTACTCCTCTTCATCTTCCCGCACGTCTTCTTCCTCATCTTCTGGTTCACAGCGTCCATGCAGCGAACAAAGAAAGATTGAAGATTAGTGACGAGTCGGCATACACACATGCAGAACGATATATCTCAGATCAGACATGATGATATTCCATTTCGAATCATAATACATTTTTTAAGAAAACACAGATTCTTCCTAGATGGGAATCGACATAATAGCTGAGAATAAACTACCAAGGAGTAACAATACAAAAGTAATGCTTTACTCCATGCTTCCTAACTAATCTTTTACTTCTATTACTTTTAATAACAGCGATCCTCCGTTATTATAATTTGATCACATTACAGTATATAGTCCTAATAATCTCCTACTAATATGTTGAGGTAACATCCTACTAAAATGTCGATTAAACTACCAAACAATAATAATAACACAACAGAATCATTATCTTGAACTTGAAGTCACATGCATAACAGCTTAGATTATTAAACTGCCAAAGAGTAGTACCTGATTAACAGGTAGTTCGAAGAACACGCCATCGTTAAGCGAATGCCCTTCCTGCCGAGTGATGCTGCGGGTGCGAGGACGAGAGCGGCCTACACCGAGCGGAGCAAGCGCAGCCATCGAGGTGCCCCCGTCCCGAGCGGGCACCTGCACCTCTGTGGTGGACGGGTCGTCCACCAGATCCGGCGGACCCCGGCCGGCCCCGGCAAGGGGACGCGACGCGTCGCCGCCCACGGGTGCCGACTCACCGAGGGGCGAAGGAGGGCCGGCGCGCTCGAGCTTTCGGCCACCGCGTCCGCGCCTCATGCCGTCGCCGGACGGATTCGCCGGGCCTCCCTGTGCCTGGGCCGTGGAGCGGCCGGTTGCATCACCTGGATCTATCCAGCACTCCCCGGCGGGCCAGAGAGGGGGCGGGCGGGTGGCGGAGCTAGGGCATGGGGAGGCGGAGGCGGAGACCGGAGGGGAAGACGAGAGGAGTCCACTCGCCGGCGAGTGTGTGGGAACTGGGAAGTCACGAGTGTACATGCTGTTCCGTTCCAGTTCTAATTAAACTGACCATTTTTTTCTAGCAGAGACTAAAACAACAAAAAGCAATAAATAATTCTAGAGCAAATTTTAGCAACACTACTTTTATTACTTTATAAATAATTCTAAAGGCCTAAAGACGAATTCATACCAGCAACGTTACATAAGCGATGGCTGGTACAAGCAAATATATTATTTGCCATATAAGGGAGCTGCATTGCGAAATTGGCACATGATGTTTGCAATTTTGAGCTCCAGCGTTTGACATCATTCCAAGAGTGAACACCTCTCGCACACGGATAGCTGGTGTGCTAGAACCAGACTATGCAGTGAATTGAACCAGACTTTCAGTGGGGCAGGTTCTGCTGCTGCTGCTGGTGGACCGTGTGTTTGTGTTCGTCCTCTTCTTCTGCTGGCACGTCTAATTCCTGGATTGATGGTTCATAGCGTCCATGCAGCGAGCAAAGAAAGATCGGAGATTAGTGACAAGTCGGCATGGGTGCGCACAGATCGATATTTGTAGACATTTCGAATCGAACACGTACGTTGTATCAGTCTCGGAGCAGACAAAATAAAATGGAGAAACAACAGTTTTTTTTCCCTTCGGTTCATTCAAGCTCCACCAGATGGTTTAGAGTTCCACATGTACCAGATGGTTCAGAGTTCCGCATCCGGACGCAGCACTAACCTGACCTACCAAAATCTTCACCAGTTTAGTAGCATCTGATCTGGCGAACGGACAGATACCCACATACATACTCGGTATCCTGTCATCATCATCCTCTCTTCGTAGTCGTAGCACGCTAGAAGACATCACTACTACTTCGTTCTACTTATCTAGTATATAAGAAGAATGCACTGCACCGCGTGGTCAGCAATGCGTGGGTAAGTATCGTCTCCTTCACTATCCTCCTGCTGTCGAGAATTCAGAATCCATTCACAACGAAACTTGTGGGGCTGTACTCGTAGTCTCGATGTGGGGCAAAAAAGGGCGTGGCATGCGGCGCGGCGCCGATCACGGGCACGAGTTGGAGCGCTTGAGGAAGGGAGCCCGGGAGTGGCCGTCGTCCTCCAGCGCCACGATCCGCAGGTGGGAGGGGTCGTCCAGGAGCATCTTGGCCACCAGGTAGCCGGCCACCGACCACGTCTGGAACTTGCGCGCCTGCTTCCCCACGTACCGCCCCGCCTTGCCGTCATAGTACTCGGGGAAGTCGTCCTTGGCCAGCCGCTGCTCCATCAGCTCCACGGCTCTCCGCGCCAGGTGCGGGCGCCCCAGCTTCACGCTCACCGCCACCAGCAGCCACAGCAGCACTGCACCAGGGGGTCAAACAGAGTTACAGAGATGAGCAATGCCACTGGCGACATAACTAAAGAAGATGCTGATGCAGAGTGAAGGATGCACATATATCAATTCGATTTCTCAAATGGAATGACCATTCATAAACATTCCCTTCTGATTGATAATACAGCCTTCAGTTTCTACATATATCCCTTTTACCAGCAGAACACGCATAACACATTTGCCCTCAAATATGAATTTTTCAGTAAATAAACTTACAAACTAAGGTCATATTGCTAAAATCAAGTTCAGATTGACATATAGCCAATCTCATCTATTTATTCCATTTAAAAAAGAAATACTAATTTCCTAAACCACATAATGCAACATGCTACTACTGCGGCCATCAGTGGCCAGAGCTAAAGGGCCCATGCCATATAAAATGGGTGCTTAATGCAGGTTGAAGAATGTCTGGATATAAATTCATCACCAAACAAAAGAAATGTTCATATTTGCAAACCTAGATTGCTTTGTTCCAACTGACAACAGTTTTCAGCATCTATATATGTTATCCTCTCTAACAGAAGTTGGTCGGTAAATTATGCAAGTACAGCTTTGCTAAACACAATTATGTTCATATCGATAAACAATGTTCAGTGTTATCGATTTTTTAAACCCAAAAGATGAGGTTCATATCAGCAAATTACCCATCTGATTTGTTTACTCAAATTGAAATGTAACTTTTACTTCCTAATAAACCATAAAATGCAAAAAAGGAACAGAATTGGCAAGAATGTTTAACAGCATAAAGCAGTGCTACTTCCACATATCAAGTTCACCTAAAGCACTCTCACCTGGCCACGAGCCTCCATTGTGGTAGCTCCACCTGGTGTTCTTCGGGTCACATCCAGTGACTATCTGCCATTCCTGATTTTCCATTGCAGGGTAACAGATCTTGAGTGGCATCTCACCAATGAGTTCTTGCCAGCGCTCCTCCACAAGATCCAGTATTGCTTCAGCCTGTTCTCCGGTCGCCAGTGATGACAGAATTGCAATGAAGTTGCCCAAGCAAAACCAGCGGAAATCCATCCTCGCAGGACCAACGTTGCCAATGAAGTATCCACCCCGGCTAGGCATGAAGTCAAATATCCAATCAGGTATTGATTCAGGTATCACATTGAACTTGTTCAAAGCTGTCTGTGAGTACTCTTCAGTCTTGTAGCGGTATATGTCATTAAGTCTTTGGAAGTCTAACCAGTAGTAACTGTGCAAATGGTAGCTCAAAGCTTGGATTCTTTTTGTGATGTGGTTCACAAAGTCAGCATCAGAATCTTGTTTCAACAAGCTTAGGGCACATCTCATAGCCATGAAAAAGAGAGCCTGGATTTCAAGTGGGTAGCCATATATGCCCTGCACAGATTTCAGTCAATAGTTCAACAAACAAGGTGCATGAATTATGATAAACATGTACAAACGTTCAAGACGAGCATTTAGATAACTTGCTGTTCCCAGGACCAAGAGCATAAAAAATGGTTAGCAAATTTTTTTAGGTTTTCCACGAGATGAATATGTAGTCTACAGGAAGAACCACTGGGAATTAACAATACCTTCAATACAACAAAGAACACGATCAAACTAAAAAAATCTAAAAGTTGCATAGAGAAGCTTAAGAAGTTTGTCAACATGTTCTCTAACAGCAAAACAAACTCAACTGTTATTCACAAATCACAACTACATGCTTCCTGTATGTTTCCAAAACCCACACACTACCTTGTACCATTACTAATGTTCACAATCCTCTTATGTTCCAAGTATTTGATCATGATTTTAATAGCTATAACATCATCCTATAAATGGTTCCTCCCATAGAACCCATAGGGAAAAATATCCAAAGTACAGATATATTTTCATGAGCTCAAGCAGTTTCAGTTGAATGGGACAGGACTTCCAAGGATGCAATTGAACAATAAGTTTGTAGTAAGACATAAGAGGTACAAGAAAACAGTAGTAGCTAGATTGAGGTAGGCAGCCTACCATTCTTCGGTCTATCATGGAGCACCCATCAGCACAAAGCAAGGCTGGAGAAGTATCACATCCCTCTGAGAGACACAACCTGAGAATAAGGTGCATAGCCCTTTGGCAGTTAGGACTTTCAGCCAGAGAATTGTCCCCTGTCCATTTGGTGTAAGCACGAAGGAGAATAATCCACCATAAGCCAGAATCTACAGGAGCAACCCTCCCAATGGCAGTTTCACCAAAATCAGCCAGTAAGCTTTCTGTCTTCTGGGTAGGGTTACAATGATGCACCTTAAAGCTTGCAGGCATCACACCCTGACCAAGCTTGAAAAGGTCAACCATCTTCTCCCTTGACTGAAGGCGTGCAGTTTCTACCAGAAAATTCTTCACTATCAAGTGTTCTCCTTTCATAAGAAAAGCCAATGCGCTAGGAATGAAATCCCTCATGAAAACCTGTCCCAATGTACGGAAAAAAAAACATAAATTATTGCTGATCGTTTTGCATGCCTAGGCACAATGAGATGTATAATTCATGCATGAGATAGCTATGATGTATTTTTGCAGGAAGCTGATAATGTACACATGAATAGGACTAGGACTACCATTTACGATAATGATAGGTACAAAACAAAAAGTAATAGAAGGGTGTATAGAATAATATGAAAATTGTACGAACTCTTTAAAATTGACAGCACGGCCAACACATTAACTGGAAGCAGAAAAGGTCAGTAGGTCACCTGGTCATAGTTGAGTGCTGCCCCCTGAGACTTGTCTAGTGCAGCAACAGTCCCAATTGGCTGGTCTCTGAAGTAAACTATTGACCTTTTGAGGGCTTCCCAAGCAGCATCTGCAATTGCATGCCTGTGTGATGCATTAGCATCTGTAGGTGTTTCTTCATGGAGCGAACACTGTGATCCTCCTCCTGGGCTTTTCTCAATGGTTTGGAGCAGACGACGAGGTTGCAGGTCATTAAGTTCTATGTCAGATAAGGTCACAACACAAGATCTGTGCCTCTCAATATGGTGCATCCTTGTCCTTTTCTCAGGTTTTGGTGGCGAATCATGGTTCTCATCATCTGTCAGTTCTGTGATCTTACTCTCTGGGAGCTTTAACTGGGGAGGAGGTTGAGTACATTGTACCATCTTTGCTAGTTTCTGAAAGAGAGCTCTGGTCAATAGAATGACAAATAAAAAAGAATAAGCATATATGCATAACTTGTTTCAAAATTTCAAAATCAGAGCATTATACAAAACTACATTAAGTTCTCATGCCCCGAAACATATAAAAGAACTGCATATTAGTTGCATTGCTAGCTCTTGGCATCAAAATGAATATAGGCACATTGTGAACATTTTCCACATCATGAACATTTCTATTGAAAAAAATAGAAGGCACATCATGAACATTTCTATTGAAAAAAATAGAAGGCACAACAGGCGCACAAGGTTTAGGCAAAAGAAAATAGGGACAAGTAAAAACTTTCAGATCTATTTTAACTAAGTCGTCATTGGCTTTCATTTTACAAGTAAATAACAGTACAGTGGGGCAGCACCTGGCCACCTATGCCTGAAAGAAAGGAAGTTCAACTATGGACTGCCAACAATCTATGTATATTCTAGCAGTATAAAATGTAAAGATTCTATAAAGTACTTCTCTCACATTGAACATCAAAGTCAAAATTTATTGTTTCCTTAAGGTAACTGAAGCTGATACAACATGCTACTGCAGCACTCTTAATTCTTGATCATACTCTCAGATTTCAATGGCAAGTGGAGACTATTAACTAACTACAGATTATTCCTATTCCATAAAATAATGGCCTGTTGCTGAAGATAGTATACAACTTCCAGGCCCAAAACTGTTACACCAATCTAGTGAATCTAGCACTTTAGAAAGCACAGAATAACAAGCCATTTCAGCTTTCTGTATAATAAAATACTCCATTGCACATACATATGACTACAAATATCTAATATAAGGGGCCACTTTCTAGTTCCCACATTGCCACCTAATTGAAACCCCACGAAAGTTTGAAACCTGATAAGATCGGATGCAGCAAAAGTTCTCAAGTGAAAACCCATAAATGCTGTGAGGTCAGTCTGTAGTGCAGGTGACACGCAGTCACACACCCAAGATTATGTTAAAAAGGATGTACAAGTACAAGCAAAAAATGAGAATGCTAAACTTAAATCCATATTCGGATTTCGAAGGCAGAAGCACAACCATGATTAAGTTTTAGGCATCGCAGCCACAGCGCCCAACTCATACTTCTAGATTTTAGGAACTGCGATGTTTACCGGAGTAGGAAGCAACGATATATATAACCAATCACGCCACACAGAAATTATGTTACCACAAACTTTCAGGTTTCAATCATATCATTTACATATTGATCAGAAATTATGTTGCTTATTTGAAATTATGGTGGCAACCTAATGACATTTTTAAAATATGGCTATAGTTGACACACCATACATGTGACAAAACTGTCCAGCTTAACCTTACCCAAATGAACTTGTCACTATTACGACACTAAGCACTCTTGAAACCAATCAAATTCCATAGTTTGTCGATCCCACCTGAATGGAGAACCCGATCCACCCATGTTTCCATCACATCTAGGACGATAATACATAAGTCATTATGTACAATCAACATGAGCCTGAGAGGGGGTGTTGAAGTGGGTCACTTAAAAATTAAACCTAGGCTCAAATCCAAGAGGCACAACCCTCAGTTTTCCTATAAATATGGTGTACTATAACTAAAGAAATAGAGAATGATGAACCATGTTTCTTATCATGGCAATCTTGTTTTCTGTTTGAACTGAATGGTCCTCAAGGCCTGAAAGGCTGAAACTCTCAAACTCAGAGGGCTCTTCTCAGGCCCAGAGTGACCAATAGCCGTGGTCAGGTGACAGCTGTAAATTTCCTAGCATCACTACAACCATATAGAGAAGGGCCATACATTGCTAGAAAAAGAATGAAAACATTACATGGCAGATTATTGAACCTTAAACAATCATGCCATGAGACAGCATAGCAACATCATGGTTTAGATTAAGATTGCACATAGCAGCTTGATCCGTCCTAATGGAATGAGCAGGGCACAAATGTAATGAACGGGACAAATAGTGCTAGCGCAATGCAGATATGGAAATAGCAGTAAACTCTGAATCACCATTTCTCAATCCTAAACAGAAATGATGGACATAATTTGACAGTGGAAGCATAGAGCTGAATCAATCAATAAACTTATCCAGAAAATTCTGAATTATGGTTCACAGAACGTCGCTGCCAAAAACTGTGCACATGTTCAACTGGACTATTTTGCAGCTGTAAATTGTATATCAATTTTGCAACAGGTAGTAAGGCAACAGTTGTAAATTTTGCAGCATCACAGTAAAATTATATCAAAGAAGGGCCCCACACTGCTAGAACACATGGAAACATTACGAGGCAGATTACTGAGCCTTGAACAAATAATGCCAGAGAGGATAGCAACACCATGGTGTAGATATATAGCAGCATCGTCCAGATGGAATGAGCAGGACACAAATGTAAAGCACAGGATGCATAATGCTCGTGCAGAGAAGACATCAAAATACCGGTCGAGGACAGTAAACTTCGAATCACCGTTTCTCAAACACAAACAGAGATAACATAGCTCGACCCTGGCAGTAGCAGAGCTCAATCAATCAATCAATCGATAAATTAATCCAACCTGTTGTTGCTCAATTGTCACAGCTACCAGATTCGACAGTACAGACAGAAGCGCACACATGACACACGCATCAATCGATCGGTCAGGAAAAAAAAACAGCGCCATACAAATACCAAGTCAGTCGCCAGTCAATCTAGTCGATCTACAGAACCTGAGAGAGCAACAAACAAAATCGCATCTCGATCGCACTGGAACCAAACACCACACCACGCCGCGCATGGTTTGGGTTGGGCAACGATTCAATTTCTGGCGCACGGAAGCGGAAGCACCGTGCACGCATGGCCGGCCACCCAATGGAAAACCCCACCAAAACCCTCGATCGAATCGGACGAAGCCGAAATTCCAGAAATCCAGAGGCGCAAACCCGACCAGCGGGTGGAAGAGCGAGGAAACCCGCATTCCCTAGCGATCCGCTTTCCTCAGCTCCAACGGGGCCCCGCGGGACGGGTTGGGGTTTGAGGTTTTCGTCATTAGCGCGCAAAGCATCGCAGTCGCAGAGACCATTTCGCGGACGCGGGCGAGAGAGAGAGGAGGTAGGGAGAGGGATGGGGTGCGGGCTCACCTCCGGCGAGCGGCGGCGGCGGGCGATGGAGGCCGGGTGCGCGAGGTGGGTTTCGCCTTTCGCGGCTCGCGCTGCCTCCCCTTCCCTCGCCTTTTGCCCCGACGATGGACAGGACAGCTGGACACAGGTGTGGAGCGGCGTCTCAAGTAGGAGTGGCGTGAGCTCTCCCGTGCTTGCCTTTTTCTGCTCTCTTTTTTTTTTTCGTTTTCTGGCCGTCATTTCCTCCGTCTGCGTTCCGGCCCGTGTGCACCTTTTTTTTTTTACACAACCACCCGTGCGATTTGGGACGTGCCGGGCCGCGGTGGGGTGGCCCGTGTACCGGCTCCACGTGCCAGTCTCCGTCGCCGTTATCAGGATGCCGAAGCTGTACACGAAGGCCACTCTGGTGCCACTCTCATTCAGCCACTGCTCACGAGTTTCCTCTCATTCAGCATGACGGTGCCACTGCCACATATCTTCCAATCCAAAAAAAAAAAAAAAACAGAAGTGTTTCGAGAATTCACATCAGTCATTTCATTTCACCCGGAAGAAGATTAAACATAATACATCAGGGGCCTAAAACCGCCCCGGCTCACCCCAAATGTTCCCATCGATCACTCCGGTGGTGACATAGCTCCTGTCTGAGCCCAGGAGCTTGGCGAGACCAAAACCCGAGACCTTTGGCTTTGGGTTCCACCTCCTGCCACTGCCGCTCGAGGTCGCCATTGTCGACTACTCGTACACCAGTATGCTGAGATCACAAGCAACGCAACCGGCAACCGGCAACCGCCGTAGGGTACAGTGTGCAGCACGAACAGATTACCAGAACAAGCAATGCAGTCATGCTATGCAGCCGTTATCTTTGAGATCCACAACCCAAAGACACCACACAACAGACTTCTATCCCTCTTTTAATTACTGTTTGTTTATAGCAAACAGTAATGTGTTGAAATAAAAACCGAGAAGGAATATTAAAATGCAAAGCTAGCATATCACAGGGACCGGCTGAGCGTCGTCTTCATAAGAATACTACCTAGTACCTTGTAGAGCTTGGTAGGGGTTGCATAAAAATTTCCAATAATATAGGTAACAGGGGCACAACTGCTAATATACATACATCTCAAGACGGGGACTACACAAACTAGCTAGTTTGGTCAGGTGAACATCGTCAGCATCAGGATCCGAGCACAACCGTGGAGTCATTTCGTTCTTCCACTCCACATAAATCATCTACAGAAACTTGTAATGGTAGCTGAAGACAGTAACTTGGTACCTGAGTTCCTTTCCTAGAACCCTACGGCATGTAGCCTCTGACAGAGTGAGTAGGGTTTCTACAATGACCATGGGGTGCTTGTTCTTCGTATTGCCGTGGCAGGTAGTCCCGACTTGTTGCGATGGCACGTGGAGAGTGCAGAAACCTCGAGCCAGCATGTGGGGAGTTTAGCAGACCTGGGTCTGCCCCCTCACCGCTGTAGTAACTGCTCCTGGACGGTGGCGCTCGGTCACCTGATATAACCTCCTGCAGAAATCATAATGAGCAGCGTGTTCATCAGCCCACGATTACAGTAACTGGGCATTTCATTTCTCTAAGGCCTTGTTTAGATCCCAAATTTGCCACCAAATTCACTATGCAGAATTTCTATTCCCCGTCACATCAAAACGTCGCCTATGCATGGAGTACTAAATGTAGATGAAATAAAACTAATTGCACAGTTTGATTGTACTTTGCGATGGACGAACATTTTGAGCCTAATTAGTCAAAGTTTGGACAATTTTTACCAAATACAAACGAAATGCTATAAGTGCGCTGATTTGACACGGCACTATGCAAACTCCTAATTTGGACCGGAACTAAACAAGGCCTAAGATAACTTTGTCTGTAGTACTCATGCTTTTGTGATTAGCCTCTATTTGTTCACAATGCCGTAGACAAAGTCACAAACAGTTCGATTGTGCTGAGTGGGCCACTTTCATGGTAATGTATCAGGTGTCTTAAAGTGTAGCGTGTGTTCCAGTTTCATGCTAATCTATCGGTTGTCTATGTTAAGATTCGAGCTAGGGAGGATGGAATTCTGAGGTTTTCACTACTTGAGATCAGGTTAAAAAACCATCACCAAGTGTAAAAACAGACTTAGACAGAAAAACAGATTTCTCCAATCCCTTCAATTACTTTTAGGATGAAATTAACTAGCTTAGTCTAAAAAATTGTATTTGTCTTCTTTGCAATAGACAAAACAAAGCTTGCAATCTTAAAACATTTTTTTACTATAATCTTAACCCAGCAACTTACTAGATAACCTGAGTTCTTGGGCTCTAATGGTGCTACATTATCAATTTATCATCCATACAGCATCCTATAGCTTAACTCAGCAACTAAGTACAAGACTAGAATGCAAGATGTGCTATGGGGAGATAACCTGCACAAGTTGGTGTGCAGTTTGAACTTGTGAAGGAGTGCCTTCAATCCTAACTCGAACCTCGTGATGATCTCCAATTTCCTCAAGAACCACAACTGCTCCACTAACAGAGTGAATGGATTCAATGTTTTCTCCCCTCACACCAATTATCTCTTCAGCATATGCCAGTGGGACTTGCATTGTCTGTGTAATCTGAAAGCCAAAATGTTGTGTAAGTCATACAAGTGTCATTGTTGCAAAAGATGATTCCTACAGTTAAGCTTAAACTTACTAAAAAGTAAAGTGGCATGATAAAAATGAAATTCAAGAGAAACCTGGATATGATAGCTCATAACTTCAACCAAATTAGACAAGCAAGATGAAAAACTATTTCAACTATAGCTATGAGGTACAACATAAGACCTTTGTTATTAACAAATCGGCTGGTTGGCTGTGATCTCGAGAGTATGGGTCATGAAAAGATGGATCACGTGCATACAAGAATCTGCTGCCTTTTGGGTTACCATGACTCCGCTGATCAGACAACAAAAAACATGGAAAAGTCAGATGCAAACAAAAATGTATATAACCTTTGTAATTTGAATGAAACCGGCAGGTACAAAACATCTAGGCTGCAGCTACTAGCTATAGACTCACACACCTGTATCATTAAGGAATCAGTTGCATGGCAGATATCCGGTGAGTGTGGACTGCAAAAAGATGGATCATGTCCATACAAAAGTCTACTGCTTATTGGGCTACCATGACTGTGCTGATCAGACAACAAAAAATCCTGGTTCACAGCAAGAGGATAATCAGAAGTATCCTGTGGTTGAACTACTTCATGGTTCTGCAAATAAGAAAAACAACATCAATGCATTAGAACACCAATGCAACAACATTTTGGCATAAGAGAGCAGGAGAAATACAACAAGGATTACCTTCCTCTCAAAAAGATGAAGCACACCATGATCAACTAGGAACTTCCGGAGAAGTTCAAGCACTGACTTTAGTGCATTTAGGACCTTGAGGGAAGCACCACGTATCTCCACAATTCTTTCATCCACTGTCTCATGACTCAAAAGCTCATCTAGAAGAAACAGATGCAAATGGAAATGTCACATGTGGACTATGGAACTGGAAGTCTATATATTAACATAAACTTGGAACAAGTAAATAGAAGACATCCAAGGGCATTGAGTTCACGATTTCAGCCCTTTATTAGAAGACTTTAAATTAAGAGAACAGTAAAAGGCACCCGGATTCGAAACTAGCATTTGATACTATGTTTTGTTTTACTTATTAGTCACTACTAATAAAATTAATTTAGAGAAGAGTAACAATCTTTTCTTGAAATAGGAGACATTCAGGTAAATAGGGCTACTGCAAGTTCCGAGAGAAGTGTGGGGGTTGGGCTACAATCTTTTCTAAGCAACCACTAATGAATGCAACCTTTTACTTGAACGATTTTAGATGGAACAACATACCTTCATCTATAATCCTTATGATAGTACCTGTACTTTCCTGAATTGCCTTAACTGAATTGCCACTTAAGTGGACAGCTTGTACAAAAGGAACTAGCAATCTAACAGAACAAATTTCTGGTGCAGAAGCAGATAAAGTTCCATCAGAATTGATATCTTCTATGTCGTTTATATGCTTGAAGATCTTAATTGCAGCATTCATCGCAGGTGACAACTCTGCTTTGACTTCTTCTTTAGCAGATACTAAAACCTAAATAAAGGCAAGAAAACAAATAAAAGAGTGTTACTGCAACTTTTTTCTAGGCACAAATAACATGTGCAGTTAACTCAATTGAAATTAGGGCATGCACCATACCACCTGCACATGTTAGTATGTTACATTAGTTATGTATACCACGTTTGTACCCTTTGTACATGGTTAAGATCTTTGTTCCAATGCTTGCAACAAAGAATGAGAATGAAACAGCAATCCAACGGAACGCATGAACCATGATTTCTAGTGACAACAATGTAGCTTTGTAAAGTAGCTAAACAACTTAGAGATGTCCGTCCCCCGCTTCCCCCGCCCTCGGCGGGCGACTCGCCTCCCCAACCCAAATCCCCCAAGATCTACCACCTCAATCCCAATCCCACCCACCAAACCACAGATCCGGAATCTCCGCGCGCTGATCTACATGCTGATGGGCAAGACACCGCCCCCCGAAGCCCGGTGGAGGAGATCCAGGGAGATTCGGCGATGGGGCGCAAGGACCGGTCGCGGTGCCCGATCCGGAGCAGCGCCCGTAGGTACAACGGTGATGCGTCGAGGAGCTTCGCCGAGCTGGAAGCCGCCAGGGAGTCCATATTCAAGGCGGCACGCGAGGTAAGGGCACCACTGTCAGATCTGGAGGTTCCAGCCAATGGTCAAGAAGGTGCTGCGGCGGAGAGTCAAGCAGAGCTGGAGGCCACCGAAGTGGCCGTGCTGGAGAACCTAGCCCGAGACATCTACGCCATGCTCGTTGCTAGGCCGGTGCAGAGGTCTGAGGAGCGAGGCCAGAAGGACTTCAAGACGGGGACAGAGGCTGCAATGGAGAAGCAGGCTGCGGCGACAGAGCATGGGCCGCCCCAGAAGACCACCCAAGGTAGTAGCAGTCATGGCGCCGCACCGAAGCCGCAGAATCCACGGGGCCAAAGGGGGATCCTCGCCTTCAAGTTCCGTAATCCCAAGAGAAGCAAAGGGAAATGGGTGGAGGGGCATCTCAAGAGCCCCCAAAGAACGGCAGCCATGGAAATCTGGGTCCAAGGTCGAGTCAACATCACTTCATCGGGGAGCAAAGTGAGCCGCAGCGGGTGCGAGTTTCAAGGAGAGCCTTCATGGTTCAAAGAAGAGAGCGCCGGCCGCTGGACCGAGGTCAAGAGACCCTTCCGGTGGAGACGGGAAAGGCAAACCCCACGGACGGCGGCGCACAAGACAGACACAATCCGGAAGCCAAAAATTCAAAGCTCGTCATATGGTAAATGCTACAATTGCTTTGCCGGAGATCACCATGCAAAAGATTGTGGAGCTCCTCCCACCTGTTGGAAGTGCAATAAGAGCCGGCCACCGATCTCACGCATGCAAGAGCAAGCCTCCATCTCAGTCTTTAAGAACCTCGGGCACAACCAAAGTTCAAGACCATCCCCCACTGCACCCTCCTCCCAAAGAACCACCAACCAAAGCTCCAACCCATCCGGGCCAAGGGCGTTTCTTCCCGGAGGCGGGCCCGCGGCGTCCCGACGGACATGGCGATGGCGTTCCGGCGTACCCCGGTGACCCCGTGCCCGCCTGGGCGGCGGAGTCGGTCTTCATCTCGGCCACGGGGACACCGGAGGAGGAGGGATGACCTTGGCCGGACGGCCGTGTGCAAGCCGGAGGGCAACGGGGCCATGACTCCACGCGACCCAAGTGCGTGAAGCTCGCGCTTCAAGTCGGGGATGGGATGGCCGGAGTTCCAGGTCATCAAGCACTACCCCTGCCAGCACTCTCATCATCTTCAAGAATGAGCATCTCCGTCGCCGCGCCACCGGTCCGCACAGGTGGACCATGATGGCCGCGTCTTCCACTTCTCCAATCGGGATGAGGCCAGGGGGCTTCCGACGCCCACCCGGAGTTCCACGTCAACGTCCGTCCTGGAGGGCATCCCCCCACACGCCGGGAGGAGGTGGCGGCCCGCATCCTCGGCCGCTCGTGCGCCATCCACTTCATCGAAGAGTACACGCGCCGGAGGAGAGGACCAGGACCTACGATGTCCGGGCATGGTGTGCACCTTGCAAGATCCCGAGGAAGGTGTGGCTCACCATCACCGACCCCGACGCCGAGCAACCGCCAACAAGCATCCCCGCCCCCAAGTCCAGCACCATGACGAGCCAACCGGCCTCAAGCACGCCCGGGGTACGAGGTGTTCCCCACATTGAGGTGGTGGAGGACCCGTCCTTCATCAACGGTGACAGCGGGGGGGGGGCCCGATCGCAAGCGCCGCCGCGTCTTCGAGTGGAGGTACGCCACCCCGACTCTCCCGGGAGGTCCGCAGCAAGAGTAAGCAATGACCATGGGCGTGACCATCACCGCCACCACCGGCGGGATGACAGGACGATGATCGCGGCGGCCAACACAGCGGCGCCGGAGCGCGTCGGTCCGGGGGCCGCGCCGGCCGCCGCCGCAACGGCATCGACGATCGCATGCGGCTCCAATGTCCGTGGGTGCGGCTACTTCGCGCGCCGGCGGCTCCTACCGCTCGAGGGGGCCGCAGTGGGTTGCCAAGAAATGCTCCTTCAACGCCAAGGTCACCCCGCCGCACTCATCACCAAAGCAAGTAAGAAAACCAAAAGAGTCGCACGACCCAGCTTGTAACGGTTTTGGGGGAGGGTATGTCTTTATCTCGTTGTCTCTTCTATTGTGCATCGTCAAACATCAAAGGCGCCCGAACCCATGCTTGACAACTCTCGTTTTCCGGTCATGAAGGGCCCGACAAGCTACCGAAGACAGTCGCCGAACACCCTGGACACGGAGCCGATGGACAAGGGCAACGACCTGATGGGGGGATGAGACCTACGCCAACAAGGTGGTGGCGCGGCCGCTGCAATCAACGACATCCCGCTGGTAAACCCCGCAATGCCTCCATCCACTCGGTCTGAAATTAGCAATATTAAAGATACAAATGTTTTGGAGGAGCCTAACTCACTCCCGGTAGGCGAAGAACCGGGCTTTGGGTCATCGGGTGAGTTGTCTCCGGTATGACCAGCCCTTCTAGAGTTTTTGAGCTGCATTTAAATACAGAAAAAGTGCCTAGCCTAGATTCACGTAAAGCACATCTTAGTTCGATACACGTGATGATGAAGAGGCTCGGGCACCGATTTACAGCTCTCAGAGGCCCCATCTTAGGTTTGCATCAACCAATAGAACCTATAACCGAGACAATGCCACGCCGGCCCCCCACTTGTGCACCCCGAAAGTGATCAAAGCTCATACAATCGAATTACAACAACCGGTAGAAGCCTCCACTCTTGAGCTACAACAATCGGTGTTGTCCCCCGAACAACAACCACAAGAGAGACGGGTGGATCCGATTTTAGATTTACACCAGCCAATAGAGCCTTCTCCCGGGCATCAATCACAGCTAGACGTAGATCGGGGCACAATGACATGCCATGACCACTTAGAGGCACCTGTAGACCCCGGACGCTTTCCTCGTGTCCATCTCCAAGCCAATGGACCTACCCCTCCTACCCTCCCGTAAATAAGCTTAGTAGCGCACGAGGAAGAAGAAGAAGAAGCACCAGATACGCAACGTAGGAGTATTAGACTAGCAAATAAAGCACAAAGTCGAATGGGGAAAGACAGTTTGCAAGTTGCCCAAGATCTTTTATGCAAGAAATTGGGAGAAATAGTTCAGGAAACCACAGCTGATACGGTTCCCCGACATTGATTCTCTTTCACAAAGATCCGGTCCGGCCGGCCAACAAGAAGGAACTTGACGCGCTTCAGTCCTCATCGAGCATGGTTTGAAGATGGAGAAGAAGACTGCTGGGATGAAGAACAAGGGTGAGGCTCCCATGGCCTTAGCTGCCTAGGGACCTCGGCGACGATGACACGGTAGAAAGCCTCTTCAATGGTGCACACCGGTGTCATCAGTTTACAGGACGGAGCGCTCCTGCCAGTTTCAGCTTACATTTGCAGTCGTAGTTCATCTCCAGTGTGTTGGGCCATGCGTGGCCATAGTTTGTCTCCAGTACTTTGGGCCCTGCGTGGCCGTCAGGGGCGCTCATGGCCCATGTATCATCCGAGAACCATTTTATTTCCCGACCGTGGGCTTCGGGGCCCGCAAGTGGGTGTGTCCCGGGAGTCGGTCCAACGGTGTGGAGGCCTTGGATCAGCTAGTTTGGTGTGTTCCCGCTCTTCGGACATGGAGGTCCAGGAGTTCGGGAAGCGGAGGGATTCTCGTAACCCGGCTTTGCTCAGGTGGAACATTGTGTTTTAATGGCTCAACAAAACTGCGCGTTATTGTGTTGGAATGTTCGTGGATTAAATGATGGGGCCAAAAGAGCTAGCGTGCGCAACAGAATTGTTTCCTCGGGAGCGACCATGGTCTGCCTCCAGGAGACCAAGATAAAGGTCTGGACTACCGGCTTGCTGTCGGAAACACCGGGACCCTGGAATGAGGGACAACGTAGCTTTCCCGGCAGGGGTCGATGCGGGGGAGTGATCATCGCGGCGGCGGAGCGGTTTTTCAAAGTGACCCCAATACAAACCACCCTACACACTATCTCAGCGAAGATCACAATGTTGCAAGAGAATGTAACCTGGAGCGTCACTGGGGTCTATGGACCGCAGGCAGATCCAGATAAAATCCTGTTTATGCAAGAACTGATTGACTTGAAACAACATATGGAAGCTAGATGGTTACTCCTAGGGGACTTTAACTTAATATATCGGGTCCAGGATAAAAACAACCAAAGAGTACACCTCAATATGCTAAACAGATTCAGACAAACAATAGACACACTTCAAGTGGTGCCTCTTGAACTGCATGGCCGCCGCTTCACCGGTGTAATGACCAAGAACAACGGCCAACAATGACCAAGATTGACCACATCATGGCCTCGAAGAATGGATAGAGTTGTTCCCCGAAATGATCTTCGTGCGTTGTCGTCCCCGGATCGAGACCATTGTGCCTTATTTCTACAGGCGATACGGCATACGACTTCTATAGTGGCTTCCGGTTTGAGTCCTATTGGGTGAAAATTCCGGGCTTCAACGAGAGTCAAAGAGACATGGGATCAACCTGTCAACACACGTAACGCCCTACTCGTAATACATGTCAAGATGCTGCGGGTGGCTAGAGCTCTGAAGATTTGGCGCCGCGCCCATTTTGGGGAATGGAAACTAAAGGCCGCCATGGTGGAAGTTCTGTTGAACGAACTGGAAAAGGCACAGGAAATCCGGATGCTCTCCGAGGATGAAATCGAGTTCAAAAAGTTCCTGAAAGCAAAATCTTTGGGGATAGCAGCGATACTGAAATCAAGGGCCAAACAACATTCGCGCCTCACTTGGATACGCAAAGGAGACTCAAATACAAAGCTCTTCCATATCTATGCAAGCGCGCGCCGGAAAAAAACTTTCATCGCTACCCTGGACTCCAATGGACAGACGGTAACGAACCAGGTTGACAAAATGAAGGTTGCCACAGAGTTCTTTAGCGCGGGGATGGGTCAGACGGCAAGCAGGACCCAAAGGCTAGACTGGGAGGCATTGGGTTACACACAACATAACCTTGACGAACTAGATGCCCCTTTCACTGAGAGCGAGTTATACCAAACAATCAGGAAAATGCCGGCCGAAAAGGCACCAGGCCCCGACGGGTACATTGGTGCGTTCTACAAAACTTGTTGGGAAATCATTAAAGGGGATCTGATGGAGGCAATAATGGGGTTTTACACTCATAAAACATCGAAAATGCATCTTTTTAATGAAGCCAATATAGTGCTACTTCCAAAGAGGGAGGCGCGAGGACCATCACGGACATGCACCGATTAGCCCGATCAACGACCTAGTCAAGATCATAACAAAGATCCTCGCCAACCGTTTGGCGCCACATATGAACGTTCCGGTCTCTCACGCCCGTAACGCTTTTATCAAACGAAGATGCATCCATGACAACTTTCTATACGTACAACGAGTGATCCAACTCCTCCATAAAAAGAAACAACCGTCCTTATTCATCAAGTTAGATATTTCGAAGGCCTTCGATTCCGTCAGTTGGCAGTTCTTGCTGGAAGTCTTGGAGGCATTGGGTTTCAGTAGAAAATGGAGGGATTGGATATCTCGACTGTTTAGATCATCATCCTCCAAAGTTTTGATAAATGGAAAGACTACGGGGCCATTATACATGCAAGGGGACTAAAGCGGGCGACCCACCGTCCCCACTCGCTCTTCATTCGGCGATCGATCCATTGCAGCGGATCATCGAGAGGGCGGCCCACCAAGGATTGCTGCAGCCGGTGTTGCCAAGTACAGCAAGACTTAGGTGCTCCTTGTACGCTGACGACGCTGCATTATTTGCAAAACCATCGGCAAGGGAACTATCATATCTACAGGGGCTTTTGTTGTTCTTTGGAGAGTGTTCAGGACTGAAGGTTAACATGGCTAAGACGGAGATTTATCCGATAAGGATGACCACTGAAGCTCTGCAGAACCTCATGCACAATTTCCCCGGACAGATCGCCTCTTTCCTGGAAAGTACTTGGGACTCCCACTGCATACAAGAAAGTTAAAGAAGATTGAAGTGCAGCCACTCATCGATAAAATTGGAGCAAGGCTACCGGGGTGGAAAGGAAAACTATTAGCATCCTCCGGAAGAGAGGTGTTGGTGAAGACGGTCCTGTCATCGATACCCATCTATCATTTTACTGTATTTCAAGCACCGAAATGGTTAATAAGAAAAATTGATCAAATCCGAAGAAGTTTCCTTTGGCGTGGAGAGACACCGGATAAGGTATGTGGAGGACACTCACTGATAAATTGGCCAACTACATGTTCACCCAAGAAGCTTGGGGGCTTGGGAATACTGGACCTCGAACGCTTCACCAGAGCCCTTCGCCTTCGCTGGTTATGGTACCAATGGAAACAACCAGAAAGAGCCTGGAGCGCTTTGGAAGTGCCATGTGACAAGATCGATAGGGACTTGTTCAATGCGTCCACAAAAATAATAGTTGGAAATGGCAAGAAGGCGATTTTCTGGACATCAAGCTGGATCAATGGGGTCTCGGCCAAGTCTTTGGCTCCGAAGCTGTTCCTCAAATCAAAAAGAAAAAGGTTCACAGTTAGCCAGGGCCTGAATGCCAACAAATGGATTGATTACATTTACCCGATGACGTCGACAGATGAGATAAGAGAGTTCGTTCACTTGTGGGGAGCTATTGAAGACATACAGCTTAATGAAGCGACAGAAGATGAAATCATTTGGAGATGGACAGATAGTGGGGAGTATAGCACTAAGAGTGCGTACTTAGCTCAGTTCACAGGAAGGTTCGCCAAGATCAGAATTACACATATCTGGAAAGCCCATGCGGAGGCCAAATGCAGGTTCTTTGCCTAGACGGTGCTCCATCAAAAGATCCTAACGGCAAACAACTTAAGCAAGAGGGGATGGACCGAGGACACCGATTGTAGGTTGTGCGGTACTATGTTGGAGACACCAACTCATTTATGTAAAGACTGTCAGTTCACGAAGGAGGTTTGGGGCTTCATTGTACAATGGTACCAATTGTCAATCCTCAATTCTGTGAATACGGGTGGATCTCTATACAACTACTGGTGCCGCTGCAGACGAAAGGTCCACAAGAACGAGCGAAGACAACTGGATGGGATTCTTATTTACTTCTGGTGGAATATTTGGAAGGAAAGGAATAGGAGAGTGTTTCAACAGATGCAACTATCTCCTGTCCAGGTTGCGGGACTGTGCAAAGAAGACATCGATCAATTTAGACTAGCGTTCGCAAGTAGTAGAGGAGTGCCAGATCAATAGAAGTAGTTTGTTTTTTTCTGCCTTTGGTGCCCTGTTTTGGCCGGGGTCGGGTCGTGTGGACCGTGTGTATATGAGTTGCGAGTGGCCGGCTTGGTTCTAAAGCTCTTGTAAATCTGTTTTTCTTTTTTGCTTTTCTATCGTCTAATAAAATCTGTGGCAAAGCTTTTGCCACCCCTTCTAAAAAAATAAAGTAGCTAAACGAAAAGTCTAAAATAACATAACTATAACATTAGTGTACAATAAGGTTGGTAGCATAAAAATAACATACAGAAAACAATTCCACAGTTATGAATCTTGGCTTGAACCACATAAAGATTGATACACAAAACAAGCAAGATGCAGCGGTAACATGATTGATTACGCAGCTAAGTATGGCTGGCTAACACATTGCTGAACACAGCAGTTACAGCATGTCTGGCAAACACTCTCCAGAGGAAACTGCAATGACCCAATTTACAATTGGCAGGCACAGCTCCCAGAGCAATCCAATTTCTTATTAACGTAATGAAGTGAGACCGTGTCGGTATCAAAGCATGCTTCACGTGCGTATACTCAAATAAACAATTGAACAAGCTGATTAACTGCTTTGCTTGGTTGCTTCACAGTTCACAAAGCAGTACATCACCTTCATCAATTGCTAGGTACATGTAGCTGGAATGAAGCAAGATTTGCGGAAGGAAAAGGAGCGGGAGTCTTACGACGCGGCAGGCGGCGCCGAGCGGGGCGTCGAGGACGCGGACGCTGGCGCGGGTCTCGTCGCAGAGGCGCCTGACGGTCTCGCCGCGGCGGCCGATAATGCCGCCGACCTTGTCCGCGGGCACCACCAGCCGGAACACGCTGACGCCGGGCCACCCGGGCCACCGCCCCCGCGGCCTCGCATCCACCTCCCCATCGCCCTTATTCTCCGCCTCCGCCGCCGCCGGCTGCTGCTCCGGCCGCTCGGCACAGGCGGGAGCGAGGGATGGGGTCGGCGGCGGCGGCGCTGGCTCGAGTGCTGGGCGCTTCGGCTCCCGCTCCGGCTCCGAGTCGGAGGAGCAAGTGAACCACGACACTAGCTCCTCCGGGTCCTCCTCCTCGTCGAACTCCTCCGGGTCCTCCTCCTCCTCCTCCTCGTCGAAGTCGACCTCGGCCGCCTCCTCCTCCTCAAGCGGGCGCGGCGCCGGCGGCGAGCGCGCGGGTGACTCCATGGCGAATGGGGGTTTTTGGGGGAGCGTGCTGTTGCTTTTTGGGGGTTTTCCGGTTTTTTTTTTTGTTGGATTGAGCTGCCGAGCAATGCGGCATGTGTTGGCCGTTGGGTGTGTTCTCGGAATAATGTACTACCAGTCCATTCGTTAACATATCATTAGAATATTTAGATTTAGATTTGTCGTAATTTAAATCGTTTAGATAAAACATATATCACAAGTTTGGAAATATAAAAACTATATGAATAGATTTGTCATAAAAAAATATGTTTTTCATTAAAATATACCTATTATATCACTTTTTGATTAAATAATTTTTATATAGATAAGAATTCAAAGTTATATTTTTGATGTCTTTGACCTGAGTTACCAATCTAGATCTCTTATAAAGACTGTACTAGCTTGGTATTTCTCTCAACATACAAGCTATCTACATCAAAATCCACTAGAAAAATTATAATTATAGTCAACTATCACATGTAATTATGATAGTAATCTCTTCATGTAAGTTGCATCTAATTGTCCACACCAATATGTCAAACTATTTAACAAAATTATTGTATGATAATTTTATTTATATAACTATAAATATAAATAGTCTAATTTTTTTTGAATTATCGGAATCATTAAGAACACTCGCGTATTTTCCTAGTTACCAATACGGTGGAAGTATTTTATAGTAATGATACATTTTAAAAATCTTTCAAATTCATTAGATTTTGTAGATACTTAAAAAAACAATCATGTTCTCAAACTAAACTAGTGCTTTTGAAGTTGTTTAGCGAGCACTGTTCAGAACGGTGATTTGTATATTTGTTTTACTCAGGGCATATATGAGTTTCATGAGATCCTCTCCCAGACGCGCTCTCACGTGCAGCCTGGCAGTCACCCGCGATGAGCAAAGCAGGCGGCGGTCCTCCCGGCTCGGCGCCGGGCCCGACGGCGGCGGCGGCGGCGGCGGCGGTGCAGAAGCAGAAGTCGCTGCTGCAGAAGGCGGACGCCGACGTCTCCAGCCTCGTCGACAACTTCTCCTCCCTCGTCAAAATCGCCCGAATTCCCGTGCGCTCCTGCTCCTTCCTTCCCCCTCCTTCGAATCCGGCAGCCTGAAGCACTCCGGACTAACCCTAGCTCGGAATGCCATGGCTTAGGTCAAGGAAATCAACGAGCCGCCGGCACGCAACTCGCAGGGGGCCTTTCAGATGGACATGCGCGCCGCCCGCGTGGTTTGGAATGCCGACGATCCGCCAGTGCGCAACTCGCAGGAGGCCTTTCAGATGGAGACGCGCGCCGCCCGCATGGTATGGACGAACCCTTCTCGCTGCCCACCCATTAGTGGATTTGGCTCTGAAACTGTGTTCGAATCAGGCATTCCTAAATTTGTTATTTTTCTAGATACGTGAGCCAAAATTTGAAGCGAGGATATTTCACACACACACACCCAAAAAAAAAAAAAGAAACTGTACCGTGGTTTCTAAGCCAATTTGGCATATAATATCGTGATTGTTATGCTTCTGCAGTCCCCCAAAATTGGGATTAGAGGAGAGGTAAGTAAATTGCATTGGTCTGGTTCTTATACAAGCAACAGATTGTTGCTTTCTAGTTTGTCTGGAAATATTACTTTCGCTTTAATTTCTTGATTTTACTGGGGCATGGGAAGCTACAAGGCGTTCTCACAAGCTCAACTTGGCTCCAATCTAGTTACTTTACTGGATAAGGAATTGGATTATTAAGCCAGTTGTCCTTTGTGTCATTGTCGTCAGTTTATATCATGCACAACGTAGTAGCTGTTGGGTGATGTAGTCTTATTATAGCTCCACTGCTTGAGATAGCCAGGCTGTAGAATCATAAAGGATATGCTTCCTCCGATTGGTGAAATATTGGTCCTTCTAGGTTTGTCATAAGTCAAACTCTTTTACCTTTGACCATGGATATCAAGATTTGTATAACAACACAGGATTCACATTACTAGATGCATTATAGAAACTAAAAAGATATTTTATGATATGTATAACTCTCTTATATTTAAGGTAATATATCTGTATAAATATTGCTACTCAAAGTTTTTTTTTAAAAAAAAAAATCTCTGATCAGTGCAAGTAATATGCTAGCATACATGTCTGTCTGTAATATTAAATTGGATACTCCATGGTGATATGAAGTGCAAAATGTGATACTGTTATATGTGTGACTTGCCATGGGGATGTGATATCTCCCAGATGAAAATGAAGGAGCTAGATTAATGAGAATGTTATTGAAACAGAGACCAAATTGGTAGAAGCAAGTTCTGATTGTGTATAACTGGAGAAGTGTAGATGTACATAGCACTATCTCAGAAAGATAAACCTGGGTTGGGGCATGAGAACCTGGATTTCATTTAAAGTCATGCATTTAGAGCTGATGTTCCATGATACACAGTCGACACACCTTATAGACATGACAAGAAGAGAATTTTACCTTAGAATTGACCGTATTTAGGTCACTATAGACAAAGTGGTCATGGAAGACATACCATGTCCCCCCTTCCATATGATATAGAGGAAAGTGAAGTTTTGCTTAATTGTCTTGTCTCTGAGATATGCAGTCTGTTATTTAATTACCTAAAGCACAATTCTAGAATATGATGAAAATGGCAAGAAGAATCATGTATCAACTCTTGAACTTAAAGATTTCTGATATTCCCTTGTGTCTTTATTCTGTTTAGGTACATTCCGCAGACTCTCTGTTGAAACTAGTGTCGGAACTTAAGAGGACAGCCATCTTTTCTGGACTTGCTTCATTGAATGAGAATGTGGATAGGAGGATTGAAGTGCTGGATCAGCAAGCGGAGGAAACTGAGAGAATGCTGGAGAGGATCGGGCAGGAGGCAGCTGCAAGCCTCAAGGAGCTAGAGGCACACTACTACTCATCTGTTGTGCGGTTACCATCCTATGATTGAGGCTAATCTTGTCATTCCAGGATAAAATTGCTCGTCTTTCCAATATGCACTCATTTCACCTATGGTTTAACAGCGTTTATTTGTTCTATCTTGGAGTATCACTAAGTTGTTGCAGTGTTAATGTGCGGTGGAATGATTTAACCTCAGTCGTAGCTGTATCTTGCTTTACATATATATAGGTGCATGATGCGTAGTTCATAAGGTTATAATGTTATATGTCTGTTTGATTATTTATCTAGTATAAATTTTTCTTTACTTGATAATAATGTAAGGATCAATATTTTGAAAATGAATTTCTAATTCAGATTAAGATTAGAAGAGAAAAGGAATGAATACAAGTGTTATGGTATGATTTTGAATACTCTAATCAAGGGAGGGATGCTGGAGAGAGAAACTTCTGGATATGTTCATTGCAAATGTATCAACAATAGATTCAATTTAATTCTGAATTGCAACAAGTGAGTGGGGTATCTCAAATAGAGATGAGCTGCTAGACTATGCCAAATAATGTAGTCAATGGTTTGGGAAAAAAAACTAAGAGATAGATGCAATTATAAAAAGAATCCTGGTTTCAAAACTACCAATTGCCCTACGCTGTGGTATGGTCTTAATGTTAGAATATAAGGCAATTTCCATGTCAATTTAATTCCATAAATTAACAAAATGATGATGACATTTATATAATTGTAAATAAAGATCATAGTATCAATCATGTTCAAAAGAACATGAACCACGTGACTAATAATCATGCAAAACATATCATAATCAAAGACATATAAACATGACATATATTGCATAGCATCAAGATTAAACATGTATATCATGGCTAAAAATAAATTGCATAAGAAACATCTCAACAGAGCTACTTTTGGAACATGCGAGAGAACAACCGACGAAACATTTTAACGGAGAACTATAGAAACGAGATAGATAATACGTATAGCGAGACAGCAAGAACAGAGACAATATAAGAGCTGAAACGATGTTCGGATCTAGTGAAACATAGCGACAACACATACCGAAGCATCGCATAACAGCTATCGAAACGAGGCATGATCGAAATGTGAAAACTAAAGAGGAGATGAACAGTTCATACCCTTCGCTCCCGAAGTCCGTCCATCTTCTAACGCCATGATGAAGACTTGCAAGAGCCGATCTCTTCTCCGGGATGTAGAGGAAGAAGACGAACTCGCGATCTCTTCTCTTCCCAACGCGAAGAACAACAACAATGGAGGTTGGGCGATCGCGAAGACGCTCCCCAAAAACCTAATTGCCGAGGCCAGGTGCAAGGTCTCAATCGCGGAGGCTCGGAGGCACTCGCCCTCTCGCTTCACCGTGCGCGCGGATCAACGAGATGGGAACTCTCTGTTGCTTGCCGAGGATTGCGGTTCGGTTGTATGTTCTCTCTTTTGAAGGAAGAGGGCGGCGCCCTTATGTAGCCGGCCAGGAAGAGGAAGAGGGAGAGGTTGCGCAGGAGCTGAAGGGTTAGACGGAAGGCGAAGAGTTTAACTGAGTTGAAACTCCCGTATGTGAGTGCTAAAAAGTTAACACGTCACGTCACGTCCGTCCGCCCGCCGGCCTGCCGCTCGCCACGCCACGGCCGCCGGCCGCGGCTGTGGCGGCTACAACAGGGCGTGTGGCACACCTTGGTCCTTTTCCTTGCTTCTCAAATTAAGTGGAATAATTCTCACAATATAAGTCAAGTCAAGGACCGTTGGTCTTCCAATCCGGTACAATTAATATTCTCCTCAATTACACACCATAGAGTTTATTTGATTTATTAAATCTAAAATGGGCCTAGCCCATAATAAATCCAACACTTAAAAGGTAAATATGTTGATAGTGAAGTAGTGACATTTTGAAATCTTCCATGTCAGTTTAATGACTTTAAAATATATATGCTCTTAAATGAAGAGAGTTTAAGTTATTATTAAAGTCATTTTGTCAAATCACATTATGAAACATCGAACTCATTATTAAGCAGCAACGAAGAAAGGTTCACAACTAGGACAGGGATTAAAGTGATGTTCAATGTTGATACGGCTTTTGATGAGGATGGGGGCATGTTAGTGTCGAAGTGATCACAAGAGATTGCACCGGGGGAGTCTTAGCTGCTGTAAAGAATAAAGAAGGAACTTTAGAAGCATCTTCTTGATCAAGTTTATCACTTTTGCACTCGATTTCCCTTTCTCTTACAAAGCTTCAAGTTGAACAAGCGCGGAAGTTTATGTTTTGAAAGAAGGTTTGATGCTAGCACATATGCAACCTGCTAATTATCCAATCAAATTGCATGAAGTATGTTCATAAAATGGAGGGAAGATTCACGGCAAATTTGGCAGAAGCCTTAGGGCAGTCCCAATGGGGAATTTATTGTAGTTTCTATCTTTATTAATTACGTGGACAACTCAGCATTTTGCTGATGTGGCACAACGGTTAATGAAGAGAGAGAGGAAAAAAGATGGAAACGATTTCTTGTCCACGAAATCGAGTCGACCCTCGCAACGAGGCTTGTAGAAACGAGCTTTTGCGCGCTGGGGAGAAACTACTCGTTTCTTGTCCCCGAGAACCGGATCGGGTGCTCCGCCGCCGCTCCACGCGCTCATCTCCTCCCTGCGCGCGACGAGCGCCTCCTTCCCGCGCGCGTCCGCCTGCTTCCCGCGAGCGCCCACCTCTTCCTGCGCGGCGGCGGCGGCAGCATCGCCGCTGGCCTCGGGGTCTGCAAGGTGGACTCCGGCCTGGTAGAGAGTGGCAGTGTGTTCGGCCCTAGCCCCGGCGTCGCGCCGCCGCTAGCCCCTGCGTCCGAGAAGAAGAGGGTCGAGTAGACGGGATGCCATTCAAGAACCTGGTGGCCGAGCGCCGCCGCCGCAAGTGCCTGAACGACCGCCTCTCCATACCGCGCTACGTTGAGTGGTTCTGTGCGTCCCCAGATTCACTGTTGTTTCTATAGTTCGTGATCTCATTACCTGCTATTTTAGTTGGAAGCAGTTCGAGCTCTGTTCCTCATCAGAACGAAGCAAGGCAGCAGTTCGTTCTCTGAGCGCTGGAGAGCAGTCTCTCCACCTCTGTTCATTGCTCGTGGTGGTGTGTAGCCCCATGGCCAGTCGTTCTCCTTCCTGTATATCTTTGCATGAGCAAATTGATCAGTAGAGCAGCAGCAGCGCTTGCATTATTTCTTTGCTGATTGACTGAAGGTTGCATGTTCTGTCCCACAACAAGTGCTTAGCTTGTTCGTGTTCTGTATCTTGGTTTTTGGCCTTGTCACCATCAAGCAACGGTGAATCAAGTATGTAAGCATCTTGCAGTGAATTCATCACTTTGTTCAGGTGTTACTTTTGTGCTTCATTGAACATTCTTCCAGTAATTTTGGACACTAAACAGGTTTGCAATGCATTCGATTCAGGGCAGCAGCTGGACATTGATTCAGTGCTTGTGCAATGTCATCTGTTATCTTTATCTACGAATTCGTGTGTACTGAACTATATGGTACCTATTATCTTTATCTCTGAATTTTGTTCTGAACTATGTGTGTTCTCGGAAGCGTATTTGATTTCCTTTCTTTGTCATCGTCTCGTCTGATTCTTGTCTTCGGGAGCATCAAGAAATGTGGCAGTGTGTGCTGTAGAGAGCTAGTTGCCACAATTGATCCATCTTATTTCAATGAGTCATTTAATTTATCCTTTGAATGAATATTGCTATGGAAACTATGGATTGAGAAGGATAGTTTCTATGGACATTAATTATTCTTGGAGACTGAAACTAGAAATCACCCATTGGGACTGCCCTTATACGACGAGCGCAATATAATATGAAGCGGTTTTGAGGATATAATGATTGAGCATTTTAGTAGAGGTGAATCAAGCGGTGCATAATTTAGCAAGAATAGCGACGCAATTAAAACAACATTGTATTTGAAACGGGCCGTGTTGCTGGGCCGACCTGGGCCTCTTCGGTAGCAGGCTGGCGTCGGACGCAGTGAACGCTCTTTGCTTTGCCACCTCGCCGCCGACGGAGCTCTCAGCGGCGAAAAGCGACCGGCGATCCAGCGTCGGATTCCTCGTCTCCTCAGAACCTCCGACGTCGCCACCTCTTCTTCCTCAATGCAACGCCTCACCTCTGTCCGTCAACCTCTGCTCTCTTTCATGGCATCATCATCGCTTGCGCGACCTACCCATCGTCGTGTTTCCCGGTGACTTCCCTCCTCCGTCTCATGCTAAAGTTTGTGCCTTTTAGTTTTAAGTTGATTGCTATATATATTGGTGATTGGGATCTGGATTGTAACCCCAAGTTTGTGCCTTCATTTACCATTCTTATCATGCTGATTGTCAAAGCAGAGACAAATAAATTGATTTCAGGCTTAGATATAGATATATATATATAAGATTTGAATCTTGATTGATTCGTACCACCTTATTTGTGTCGGACTGTCGGATGCTGAAATTGCCCTTTTTTTCATGCTCTGCAATAGATTTGCTCATGGATCTCGGCACATGGCAGCAAGCACCATTGGAGTAAAAGGCGAGGACTTGGATAATAAAACAGGCATGCGATCCCTCAACCCTCATGCCAATATTGCAGAATGTGAGAAGGGAGGAAGCAGGAACGCCATTTCTGGTGATGAAGATGCTTGCAGGACGACCTTGGAGTGCACAGATAGCAAATCTGATGCTGATGCAGCAGGAGAAACTGTCGGCATAACAGGTTGTGAGTTGAGGAGTAATGATAATGATCAAGAGTGCAGGGATGCAGATGAGCCTGATCACTTCTGGGATGAGGTGGACCCTATGTATATATTACCACATAGCAGCCATCGTGACGGTTCTATATACAATGCCATAGATAATTGCTGGAAAAGACCATTTCGCATTGCTAACCGTAACGAGAGTAAGTGATCAATCAAATCTCTTTAACTATTTTTATTTGTTAGTAGTAGGGATTTTCTCAAGCTACAACATAAACAAACACAAATCCGTTCTCTCCTGAAAATTTTGATGCTAATTTTGCTTTACTTTGTTTACTTTTATTGATTGATGATGGCGGTATGTTAGCATATAGAGGGAAATCATTTGAAATACAGTATTACTCAGTGATTTTATTTCTTGGTGTTTACAAAAGTAGGACCATCGTGCCTTTAGCAAATTGCAGCTTGTGCCATTGGACGTTGTCATTGTCTGCCCTCGTCAGTCCTTGTTCCCTGGTGTATGAGTTAGGACAGCATAATTTCGGTTTTGATTCAATAAATATTACTATATATAATCTATCCCCCCAATGTTTTCTGATTGTCCATATTAGCTCCCTAAACCATTTTCAGTTCATTTTTGCCATGTTCCCCTTCCCATTGTTTCCCCTGAAAATGTGTTCAGTCCACTCCAAAATGGTATCAATCATTTTTGTTTCTCATCAAAGCTTTTTTATGTTGAAAATTTGTGAGGTGACACCCTGTGTTGTGGCTTTTATTATTTTCCGCGTGTACGTGTGCACTAGAAGTGCTAAACAGGTCTGTGTGCCCCTACCTATGCAAACAGTCATTGAAAATTACTGAAATAATCATAACATAAGGTACGATGTTGCCTACCATCAGAAAATATCAAACATAAGAGCAGACTTCTATGAAGAAACACAAAAGAAAATAAATTTATTATGGGGCAAAATGACCTGTCTTTCTGTTTCTTTTAGTTCAGTTCAGTGAACCAAGGAATAGTTTTCTGGAATCAGAGCAGTTCAATGACATTCGACTGTGCTCTGAGTTGGACAGTAGTAGATCGTCTGAGGGTTTGCTGTCACTGTTTCAAGTGATTTGCCATTGGTTTTCCTGAAAAGGTAGTCCAATTGCTTCCTCTTTTCCTTCTCATCCTACTCGCTCTGCTCTGATTCTTCAGGCTTCTCGTTTCTCTCCTGTGAGCAGCAACTCACATAAAGGTTCCTCAGCAGGATGCACCATTCACAAAAGAACATTCAAGAGAACAAAATTCCTACTCAAAAGAACAAACATAGTTTCCACTTAGATGAGGGGAAAATTTCCAAGAGGACCAATGGAATTCTCAAGTGCCATTTTTACTACTCATATTGCAAACTTTTTTTTACTGTTTTAGTTTCTGATTCTAATAATTCTTATGTTTTTCTGTGTAGCTCGGTTGGAGGCAATGAGGTTTTCACATCCGAAAAACTGCTGGATCCGTGATGGAATTTGCATGAAGCACACAGTTTCGCACATGCTGCAAATTTTCTCATTGAGGTTGACTAGAATTCCTGTAGAGCATGGCTCAGTGGAGCTTTATGGATACATTGCAGCCCGGGATGGCCTGGATCCATTACTTAATTATATCGTCAATGTTAGCAGGGATGACCCCATCATAGTGAAGCAGGTATGAACATGTACACATGCAATTATGTTTCAGTAAGTCTTAATATTGCATCATGAGAGCAGCTGCTGACATGACCCCATCTGCTAACGGCATGCTGATAGTATTGGGCTTAATGGGCTTAATGCATTTGAGCCCATGGGTTCTTGTTGGGGCATGACAAATTCTCGTCCATGGCAGCAAGCCACTACTATCCAAGTCTTTGTATTGTTATTTACCATTAAAACCTATCTAATTTTGAAACAATCATGTACTCCAAACAAAAATCAAGTAGAATAGTTCTTGACTCTTGGTTGCTGCCAAGTAAACCTCACAAAATTCATTCCATTTGTTTATAACCATAGCAAACATAGCGTGAATGTTCCCATCACTACAACCATATATCTTCCTTTTATTATGAGCTAATATAGTTAATTATTTGGTAGGATCCAAAACAAAATCAAATAAATAATGGGGGCTGATTTTCCTCTCCGACACCTAGTGTATTTTCTAACCATCGGTTTGATACTTGACAAAACATCTTGGCTGTCAATTACAAACATGTCTTTATCACTATCTAAAGTTTAGATGTTTCTTACTTTTATTTGATTCTGTGGGCTCCCTCATCAACATGTCTGGCCCTAAGCGTGGGGTCGTACTTGTCGACACTACTCTAATTGAATACGATATGAAGATCAAGACAGGCAAACAAGAAAATGAAGATCTACAGCTGATCGATGGTGTATCAACTGTAGATACCGTAGACACAAGGAACTGTAGGCCGTTCACAGAACGCATCCATGGTGATTGTGGCGCAATTGACCTAACAGCCTCATGTCTTTACTCTGCAGTCGAGGCAACCGTAGAAGTTGCCATATTAAAAGTGCAAGGCAGTTTCAGAATGCGTCTCAGTTGTTTTACCAGTGGAATACATGAAGAAATCCGGCTCTTTGATGGTACTATTGGCGAGCCATGTAGCTTAAAAAGGTTTGTGATTGCTGTAGTTGAGGATTCTGAGATAGATTTGAGGTTCAAGGTAGCCAAAGAGTCATGCCTCTATTGCTGTTCCTTCAAGGCAAACAAACACGGGCATGCTAATCGACAGATAAAGACTGGTCGTGCACTATTCGCAGTGAAGGTGACTTGGTCTACTCTAAGGTGATTGGCCTAACAGCCTCAGATTGGACTAAAACGAAAGTTTGGGTGGAGGGGGGTGTACTAAGATAAGGTTTAGAGCTGGTACTAAGTTAAGGTTTAGAGCTGTGTGAGCTTGTGGCAGCAACCAAACTTTGTGTTGTAATGAAACTTGTGTAATAAATAAAAGTAGGTTTCTGCATCTGCATGCACATATGTAGGGTTCAGCGGTCATGCAAGCTCTGATATTTTCTTTAAAAAGGTTGATTATGAAGTGCTTTGACATCTAGTCGAGGAGATAAAATTGCTATTATAGGATGCGAAATAATGGGCTTATATATGTTGCTACATACTCAGTCAAATTATTATTTTAAGTTTGACTAACTTTGAGTTATACTAAATCAAAGTACTACTTGGTATTGCTAAATGTTGTCCAAAACTATTGTATTTTCCAGTATGGACGGAGTATTATTTAAGTTTTGTTAACTTCATAGAGAAGAGTATATCGACATTTATACCACACCAAATAAGTACATTATAAAAAATATATTTGATGGTGTATCTAATGACATTGTTTAGGTTCTGTAACCTAACTTATGACCGTTTGATTTTAATTTTCAAAACGCCAGTATATATTTAGCTGTATCCAAACCTTTCAGTTTCAGTAATTATAAACAAACGATGTCCAATATTGCAAATGGGCAGTCTATTTAAAGCATGCGTTGGCCTTGATACTGATTTCCTGAAAACGTGTAATAAACCAGAAGATGGCATTTTAATTTTGTGCACAATTGATGTGATCGTGAAATGCCACAAAGAAGCCGATGCCTCGGCAATGAAAATCCATGAATGGTTCAATGAGAAGAAAAACAAAGGATAACAATTGTCGAAACTTTTTACTTACAACATTCGATATAACTTCTGCACACTCTATGCCAACCAAGTAGCAACTGTCAGCCGTTATACTGTAGATGTCTTTTTAACGGGTTAAACAACCTTGAAAAAAAGTTAGTTTTTTTCTGCACAATTTTGTACCCTAAAGGCGCTAATCACCACAAGATCCTTAAATAAATTAGAGGTGTCCGTCTCTGTTAATGTTTGACCACTATCTCCTAAAATCATTTGTGTACGCCAACTCAATAGCTAGACGGTTTGTTCTAATTTCTGTCTTACGATGAGTAGAGAACCAGCAAAAAGCTGGAACAAAAAAGTCCTTAGCCTCTTCCGCACATTCTTTGATAAGACTTAGGGCCTGTTTGGATCCAGAGACTAGGGACTAGGGGCTAATCAGGGTCTACAAGAGGGACTAAAAAACTGTTTGGTACTAGGGACTACAAGGGACTAGAGGATATGAAAAAAGACCAAAACACCCCTACTTTTATCCTATCGCCGTGCTTTTCTGCTGGCCTTCATCTTCATCCCGCATCGCGCTGCTCATATCCCGCCGATGCCCCTGCGTCACCGTGCCAGCCGCGCCATCGCTGCCGCACCGGGTGGCTTCCTCCACCTCTCCCTGCTCGTCCCCCTCCGCCGCCGCCCCCCGCTCCAGGCGCACGCACAACTCCTACTCCTGGGCCTCCCGCTGCTCCCGGCCGCGGTCTATCGTCTCCTCTGCCCGTACCTTCGCGTCGGCCACCCGCTCGCCTCGCTCCGCCTCTTCCTCCGCATGCTCCGCGACCACCAGCCCGCCCCAACATACGCAGGAACCCCTCCCCAACCTCCCGTGGTGTGGCAACCACTTCTGCCATGGCCTCTGACTCGACGTCGTCGTCCTCACTGCCGCTCCTCTCCGTCTTCATAGTTGCCACAGTGCCACGGCAGGGGGGCATCGTGTGGGAGGCCTTGGGGATGGTGAAGCGTAGCCCGCTGCCGGCCCCACCATTGGAGATGAGCTCATGCAGGCTCCTGCTCTGCACAGCCTCCTCCTTGGAGGAAAGAGGGGCCTCCGCCTCCTCTGCTCGACGCCACCGTGGGTGGTCGTCCGTCGTCGACGCGGGACGCGCTGCCGTTGGTGAGGATGACGGATTCTTCGCAGGATCCTGCTGCCCGAAGTAGAGGAGTCGGGGCGCTGCCGCCCCGCCGTGGAGCAGTGCGCCGCCGCCTAGAGGAGTGTGCCGTCGCCGATACGGGCGAGGAGTTCCCCATCGTAGAGCTAGAGAAGGGAGCGCCCTTGACGCGCCCCAAGATGCACGCAGACACCAGCGTGGCGAGCAGGAGCGGCGCGACAAGGAGGAGTGCCAGCGCCGGAGGAGGAGCTCGCCGGGCGGAGGATCTCGGCATCGCCTCGCTTGCGTCGCAGGAGAGACGCGGAGGAGAGAGAAGGACTCACGTGGGGAGAAGGGCAGACACTGTCCAACAGGAAAAATAGTCCCAATTAGCACCTCAGGAGAGACTAGTGGACTAGGGACTATTAGTCACTCTTTTAGTCTCTATGTTTGGCAATTTAGAGACTAATTGGGACTAAAGATTAGTCCCTAGTCCCTGGTTCCTGGGAACCAAACAGGGACTTATTAGAGTGTTTGTGCTAAAAAAGGAAACGTGTATACCTACTTTTTTTTTCTCATTTTTTTGAGGGAAACTTTTTTTTTTCTCATAAACAAGCAACAACATAGAAGTGATCGAACTCCATCATCACTTGTTGTCAAAAAAAAAAAAAAAACCCCGTCCATCATCACCTTGATTGGAAGGGCTTTTATTTGAGAAACACCTTGACTGGAAGGGCTGCGCGTATTGCTCTGGTGGCCGTGTTGATGGGCCGCCCTGGGCCTCTTCGGTAGCAGGCTGACAGGACTCAGGATCGGATTCTGCTCAAAAGAGAGAGAGAGCCGTCGGATGCAGTGGACGCTGCACCCCGCCGCCGACGGAGCTCTCAGCGGCGAAAAGCGACCGGCGATCCAGCGTCCGACTCCTCGTCGTCGTCGTCTCCTCGGAAGCTCCATCGTCGCCACCTCATCTCCTTCCTCAATGCAACGCCTCGCCTCTGTCCGTCAACCTCTGCTCTCTTTCATGGCATCTGCTACACCTCGCTGGTGGCCATCGTCATCGCTTGCGCGACCTACCCATCGTGGTGTTTCCCGGTGACTTTTCTTCTTCTCTGTCTCATGCTAAAGTTTGTGCATTTCAGTAGATTGCTATATTTATATTGGTGATTGGATTGTGACCCCAAGTTTGTGTGTTTATTTTACCGGCCTTAATATGCTGATTGTTTTTTTTTTTTAAAAATGAAATAGTATGCTGATTGTGAAGACAGATGTGGGGAAACCTTCCCGTTGATCTCTTATATGACTCTCAAAGCAGAGACATAAACCGATTTCAGGCCTAGTTATATTACATTATTAAGATTTAAATCCTGATTGACTTTGTAAAATAAACGCACAAGTTTTCTTCTTTGAGATTGGGATCTGGTTTGTGACACCCTAAATTTGTGTTTTTATTTACCGTTCTTATGCTGATTTTGAAGACAGATGTGGGGAACCCTTCCTTCCTTCGTTAATCTCTTATATGTCTCTCAAAAAGCAGAGATATGAATCGATTTCAGGCTTAGATATATCACGTTAAGATCTAAGTCCAGATAGATTTGTAGCATCCTATCAATGTATGATTGGCTTCTTATGCTCTTTGTGATTGTGATAGATTTCCAAATGGATCTCGCAACATGGCCAGCAGCACTGGAGTCAAAAGCCAGGACTTGAGTAAAGCAGACGCGCGACAGATCAACCCTTCCATCAATGATTTCATTATCCCCCTGGGCAAGGGCTCTGCTATCACCCAAGACATAAACAAAGTACTGAATATTGACATAGCCCTGCAGGTCATCGATAGCAAACCTGATGCAGCAGGAGAAATTGTGGACATAATTGGTTGTAAGCTGAGTAGTGATGATAAAGAGTGCTTGGCTGCAGAGATACCTGATGACCCCATGGACGACGATGGTGTATACCCTATGGAGATATTACCATATAGCAGCCATCGTGACGGTTCTATATATGGGCCCGTCATTAATACCTGGAAAAGAGGGTTTCGTATTGCTGACCGTAGTGAGAGTAAGTGCTCAATCTCCTTTTCATATTTTTATTTGCTAGTAGGGAATTTTCAAAGCTACATCGTAAACAGATGCATTCTCTCCTGAAATCTTGATGCCATTTTTGCATTACTTTTATTAATTGATGATGGTGATGGTGTTTGCAAGTAGGGCCATCGTGCCTTCAGCAAATTGCATCTTGCGCAATTTGCCCTTGTCATTGTCTGCCCTTGTCAGTCTTCCCACCTCACCTGGGTGTAGGAGTTGGGACAGCATGAAGGTTGTGATTCACTAGACATTGTATCTCTCCTATCCGCCAATGATTTCTGATTGTCGACATAAGTCTCTAAACCTTTTTCAGTTCAGCTTTGCCATGTTCACCTTCCCATTTTTCCCCTGAAAATGTGTTCAGTCCACTCCAGAATAGAATCAGCCTTTTTTGTTTCTCATAAAAAACATTTTTATGTTAAAATATGTGAGGTCATACCCCTGTGCTATGGCTTTTTATTATTTTTTCCATGTACATATGCATTAAAAGTGCTAAACAGGTTTGTGTGCCCCTACCTAAGCAGGTAGTCATTGAAAAATACCAAAACATTCCTAACACAGGTATGATTGTGCCTATGGTCAGAAAAAAAATCAACATAAAAATTGACTTCTATAAAGGGAAGAAAATAAAATTCGTTATGGGGGTGAAATGACCTGTCTTTGTGTTTTGTGTAGTTCGGTGAACCAAGGAATCGTTTTGGGGGTTATAAAATAAGTGTACCTTTTGTTTTCTGAGGTGATTAGATGTTACTCTCTTTTCAGATTTCCAGTCCATTTCTGTGGTATCAGGACGAAAACAACATTATTACGTCCCAGGTTTTTGGCAGAGCAAATGCATCTGCATGATCTGCAGAAGCAACCAAAACGAGGATTGAGTTGACCTTGCCTTAATCCTCCTGAGTATTCCTAAAGATTGCAGGTAGTGTAGAAAAGTGTAGCAAACCCTCAAATGACCCACTACAACTATCGAACTCAGAGCACTGTCCCCCCCCTCCCCTGCCCCCAACCACCACCACCCCATTCCAGCTCATCCTACTCGCACTGCTCTAATTCTTCAGGCTTCTCGTTTCTCTCTTGTGAGCAGGAACTCACATAAAGGTTCCTCAGCAGGATGCACCGTCCAGAAAAGGACATCCAAGGGAACGAAATTCCTACTCAAAAAACATAGATAGTTTCCACTTTGATGAGAGGGAAAATTTCCAAGAGGACCATGGAATTCTCAAGCGGCATGTTTAACTTTTCATATATCAAACTTTTTTTTAAGTATTAATTTCTGATTCTAATAAATATATACTTGTGTTTTTCTATGAAGCTCCGTTGGAGGCAATGAGGTTTTCACATCCCACAGATTGCTTGATCCGTGATGGAATTTGCACGACACACGCAGTTTCACACATGCTGCAAATTTTCTCATTGAGGTTGGCTAAAATTCCTGTAGAGCATGGCTCAGTGGAGCTTTATGGATACATTGCAGCACGGGATGGCCTGGATCCATTACTTAATTATTTCGTCAATATTAGCAGGGATGACCCCATCAAAGTGAAGCAGGTGTGAACATATACACATGCAATTATATTTCAGTAAGTCTTAATATTGCATCATGAGAGCAGTTGCTGACATGACCCCTATGCTAACAGCATGTTGATAGTACTAGGCTTAATGCATTGGAGCCCATGGTTTTCTTGTTGGGGCATGACAGATTCTCGTCCATGGCAACAAGCCACTACCATGTTGTAAAAATAGTTATTTACCATTAAAACCCATCTAATTTTGAAACAATCGTGTAGTCCAAACAAAATCAAGTAGAATAGTTCTTGACTCTTGGTTGCTACCAAGTAAACCTTAAAAAATTCATTCCATTTGTTTATAACCATAGCAAACTTAGCATGGATGTTCCCATCACTATAGTCATATATGTTCCATTTATTATGAGCTATTTAGTTAATTAGTGGTAGGATCCAAAACAAAATCAAATAAATAATGTGGGCTGATTTTCCTCTCCGACACCTTGTGTATTTTGTAACCATTCGGTTTGATACTTGACAAAACATCTTGGCTGTCAATGTCTTTATAACTGTTTAAAGTTTGGATGTTTCTTACTTTTATCTGATTCTGTAGGGTTCCTCATCAACATGTCTGGCCCTAAGCGTGGGGCTGTACTTGTCGACACTACTATAATTGAATATGATATGAAGATCAAGACAGGCAAACACGAAAGCGAAGATCTACAGCTGATTGATGGTGTGTCAGCTGTAGATTCTGTAGACACATGGAACTGTAGACCGTTCACAGAACGCATCCATGGTGATTGTGGCGCAATTGACCTAACAGCTGCATGTCTTTACCAGGCAGTCGAGGCAACTGTAGAAGTTGTCATATTACAAGTGCAAGGCAGTTTCAATATGCGTCTTAGTTGTTTTACCAGTGGGATACGTGAAGAAATCCGGCTCTTTGATGGTGCTATTGGTGAGCCATGTGGCTTAAAGAGATTTGTGGTTGCTGTAGTCGAGAATTCTGAGATAGATTTGAAGTTCAAGGTACCCAAACAATCATGCCTCTATTGCTGCTCCTTCAAGGCAAACAGGCACGGGCATGTTAGTGAAGAGATAAAGACGGATCGTGCATTATTCGCAGTGAAGGTAACTTGGTCTACTCTAGAGTGAGGCTTAACAGCCTCATATTCGACTACAAAGTTAAGGTTTACAGCTGTGTGAGCTTGTGGCAGCAACCAAACTTCGCTAACAATATTGCGTTTGCCTAGTCTACCAACTTTGGGTTGTAATGAATCTGATGTAATAAGTTGTAATGAAACTAGTAATGTAATTAATGAATAAAAGTAGGTTTCTGCATCTGCTGATCCATTGGCGGATCCACGGGAGGGGCTGGGTGGGCTGCAACCCCTCCCAGGAGCCACAAACTCAGGCAATAACTCTTCTTATTTTCCTATTTTTAGTACACAATTAATGCATTTTTATGTTTTTTTGCCTATTATTAGTACATAATTAGTGTAATTTTTATATTTTTTCTATTATTAGTATATAGTTAGCATAATTTTTTATCTTAAATTATCTCCAAGAGTTTGCCAAAACTCATTGCTATCCTTATTTTTTGGCAAAACTAGGAAAATCAAGGTCCAACAGTTTGGCATATGGCTTTGCAAATTTTTCCAACTTGCCATCCACCGGTCCTTCACGCGCATATTTGCGCGCGGTAGGCGTTTTGCCATCGCGTTGCCATCTTCTTGGGTGAGCATGCAACCACTTGTTTGTTGCCATGCAACTACTTGTTTGGTGCCATGCAACCACTAGGTAGTTGATCGGTTGCAAGTGGCCTTACTATTTTGATTTTTGCCAAGCTTAAATGGTAAACTATTGGAGATGCTATAATATTTCACTTGCCATATATTTTAAACACTTGTCAAATCACAAGATTTGGCAAGTGAGTTTTAGCAAACTCTTAGAGATGCTCTTACAGTTTTGTTTTAGCCCCTCCCTTAGTCCGTTTCTGGATCCGCCACTGTGCTGATCTTTATACATATATGTACGGTTCAGTGGTCATGCAAGCTCTGATATTCTGTTTAAAAAGGTTGATTACAAAGTGCTTTGCCAAAGTTTGACTAACTTTGCTAACTTTCTAGAGGAGTATTGACATTTGAGAAATTTTACCACATGGAATTAGTGAGAGCCCTTATATTTGATGGTGTATGTAATGACAATGTTTAGGTTCTGTAACCTAACTTATGACAGTTTGATTTTTATTTTTCAAATTTCTGTAATGACGCTTGTTCTAATTTCTGTCTTACGATGGGTGTTTGTGCTAAAAAAGGAAACGCGTATACGTTTTTTTTCTCATTTTTTTGAGGGAAACTTTTTTTTCTCTCTCATAAACAAGCAACAACATCGAAGTGATCGAACTCCATCATCACCTTGATTGGAAGAGCTTTTATTTGAGAGAAACACCTTGACTGGAAGGGCTGTGCGTGTTGCTCTGGTGGCCGTGTTGATGGGCCGACCTGGGCCTCTTCAGTAGCAGGCTGACAGGACTCCAGAGGGCCGTCGGATTTTGCTCAAAGAAAAAAGAGTGCCGTCGGATGCAGTGAACGCTCTTCTATGCATGCCACCCCGCCGCCGACCGAGCGAAAAGCCACCGGCGATCCAGCGTCGGGTTCCTCGTCTCCTCGGAACCTCCAACGGCGCCACCTCTTCTTCCTCAATGCAACGCCTCGCCTCTGTCCGTCCACCTCTGCTCTCTTTCATGGCATCTGCTGCACCTCGCTGGCGGCCATCGTCATCGCTTGCGCGACCTACCCATCGTCGTGTGTCCCGGTGAGTTTTCTTCTTCTCTGTCTCGTGCTAAAGTTTGTACATTTCAGTTGATTACTTGATTGCTATATTTATATCGGTGATTGGGATCTGGATTGTGACCCCACGTTTGTGTGTTTACTTTTACCTTATTATGCTGGATTGTGAAGACAAATGTGGGGAAACCTTTCTCTTAATCTCTTATATGACTCTCAAAGAAGAGACATATACATATACATTGATTCCAGGCTTAGATATATTTAAGATTTATAAATCCTGATTGATCTGTACTGTACCATCTTATTTGTGTTCGTAGCTCAAAGTCAAACTACCTTCTTCTCTGTGATAGATTTCTTCATGGATCTCGTCGCAACTTGACCAGCAGCATTGGAGTAAAAGGCGAGGACTTGGGAAATAAAACAGCCGGGCGATCGCTCAACCCTCCTGCCAATATTGCAGAGTATGAGAAGGGAGGAAGCAGGAAGGCCATTTCTGGTGATGAAGATGCTTGCAGGACAACCTTGGAGGTCATAGATAGCAAACCTGATGCTGATGCAGCAGGAGAAACTGTGGGCATAACTGGTTGTGAACTGAGGAGTGATACAGAGTGCAGGGATGCAGAGGAGCCTGAGCCTGATTACTACTGGGATGATGTGTACCCGATGCTTATATTACCAAACAGCAGCCATCGCGACGGTTCTATATACAGGGACGACACAGATGATTCCTGGATAGGAGCGTTTGGTATTGCTGACCGTAATGAGAGTAAGTGATCATTAATCTCGTTTCTCATACTTTTTTTGTTATTAGGACATTTTTTCCATGCTATAATGTCAACAGATGCATTCTCTCCTGACGAAACGAACATTACTACAGCACACACTTTTGATCTGCATGATTTGCAGAAGAAAATAAGATAAGGCTTGGGTTTGACCTTGCCTTAAGCCTCCCAAGTAGGCCTTTCGTGTAGAAAAGGAAGCCAGTTCCTAGGTGGTGTATGAAAAGAAGCCGCCATCTCAAGAAAACCAGTTGCAGATCACTTGCAATCACAGCAAACCCCCCTTCGCACTGCTCTGATTCTTCAGGCTTCTCATTGCCAATCCTCTGTAAAGCTGTAAACCTCATGTAAACACCTTTCGAGCCGATTTTGGGCTAATCTATAATATATTCAGGTGGGTTGGATCGTTTCCAGTGTTACTCGGTTGAAGCACTCAATCTAAATGGTGTGTTGGATTGTTTTGAAAAAGAAATTGGCATGTTGGACAAAGTAGTGCCCAGCTCTAGATCATTTTGTTCATGCATTGCCAAGTTCTTCTGGCTGCCATTCTGAAAGCACAAATGGTTTCTTAGTTTCCACAGCATAGCTGCTGTACTGAAACTGAAGATATTAACTATCAAGCACCCCATGTTTCTTGCTAAACAAACCTTACCCACTGATTCAATGCTACTGCCTTACATGGATTTCTGTGGCTACATCTGCCCACATTCCAGTGAATACCACACACTGGAAGACCTGATTTTTGATGGTTTCCTTGTCTGTAACAGAAAAAAAAAAGGATCAAAATGCCTGATATTACTCTCTTTTTCCTCGGCGTTCCTAGAGAGCTTTTCAAGGGAGTGAAACTCATACTCAAATGAGCATAGATATTTTCCACTTAGATGAGAGGAAAATTTTCAAGAGGATCATAGAATCCTCAAGCAGCATGCTTACTTTTGATACAGCAATCATTTTTTATTGTTTTAATTTCCTATTTTAATAATGCTTATGTTTTTCTGTGAAGCTCCATTGGAGGCAATGAGGTTTTCACATCACACAAATGATTGCTTCATCCGTGATGGAATTTGCTTGAAACACAGAGCTGAGCACATGCTGCAAATTTTCTCATTGAGGTTGGCTAAAATTCCTGTAAAGCATGACTCTGTGGAGCTGTATGGATACATAGCAGTGCGGGATGCCATGGATTCATTACTTAATTATATCATCAACATTAGCAGGGATGATCCCATCATCGTGGAGCAGGTGTGCGCATCTACACATGTCTGCAATTATTTCAATATAAATCTTAGTACTGCATCATCAGAGCAGCTGCTGGCATTGACCCCAACTGCCAATGGTATGCAGATAACACTGGGCTGGACACATTTGAGCCCATGGGTTCTTATTGGGGCATGACAAATCAAAAGTCTTGTATATTGTAAATTAGTGATTTTACCATACAACCGTATCTAGTTTTGAAAGTATCATGTAGTCCAAACAAAGTCAAGTAGAACAGACTTGGTTGCTACCAAGTAAACCTCACAAAATTGATTCCATTTGTTTATTGGCATATGAACATTCATAGCATGAATGTTCCCATCACTACAATCTTTTCTCTTTCAGTTCTTACAGGCTTTTAATTTAATTAATTGTTTGTAGGATCCAGAACAAAACTAAATAAATAACAAGGGTCAGTTTTCCTCTCGAACACACTAATACCTTATGTATTTTGTAACCATTCAGTTTGATACGTGACATGGTCATCAATTACAAAAATATGCCTTTATACAAAATTTTAGTTTCTTAGCGGCCCTTCCAGCTGTTTTAGCTTAGCTGTGTTTTCTTTTCTTCGCTTTGTTTTTGTACAGGCTTGTTTTTTCCTTATTCGTCTAATATAAAATAGCGGCAAAGCTTTTGCCGTTCCTTTCAAAAAATAACTACCTAAATTAAGTTTAGATGTTTCTTACTTTTATTATTTGATTCTGTAGGGTTCCCTCATCAGCATGTCTGGCCCTAAGCGGGGAATCCTACATCTCGACGAAACAGCAATCGAATTCGATATGAAGATCAAGACAGGCAAACATGAAAATGAAGATCTACAGTTGATCGATGGTGTATCAAGTGCAGCTATGATAGATACATGGAACGGTAGCCCGTTCACAGAACGTATCCACGGGGATTGTGGCGCAATTGACCTAACAGCTGCACATCTTCACTCTGCAGTCGAGGCGACCGTAGAAGTTGCCATATTACAAGTGCAAGGCAGTTTCAGAATGCGTCTCAGTTGTTTTACCAGTGGACTAGATGAAGAAATCCGGCTCTTTGATGGTACTATTGGCGAGCCACGTGGCTTAAAGAGGTCTGTAGTTGCTGTAGCGGTGAATGGTCGGATAAATTTGGGTTTCAAGCTCTCCAGAACCTGGTGCACCCATTGCTGTTCCTTCAAGGCGGACACGCATGGGCATGATAATCATGAGATAAAGACTAATTTTGCATCAATCGCAGTGAAGGTGACTTGGTCAACTATATGGTGATTGATCTAATGGCAAGTCGTTGGTGTTGTCTTATAAGTGGTCTCTCATGTAATGCCACTTAATTTTATGATGACATAATAAGCAACATACTGTATACTACATTGATTGTTTTTAATAAGTTGTCTCATAGAAATTAAAAAAATCTTAATTTTCGCCTAGAATAAAAATAAACTTATCAGTTGCATAATAACAATAATCATACAGTGATATAATAGTTGTCTTATATAGTCCTAAATCTTGGGTGATGAGGTAGTTGTTTACAACTTCTCTCTCACATATAATAGTTGTCTGGGCTAGAGAGGTGTGCCTGCAGCTCGTGGACTTTTTTCTTTCGTTGAAACTATAGCTCGTGGCCGTGGCTAAATAACATTGACAAAACTTATGTTTTCAAGTTAACTTGTCATATCACAGAGCATCAAAATGCAACGAACCTTTTGACATGTCACTGTCGAAAATGTCATGATAGTAAATTTTTTATGTGCCCATCGGCCCTGGTTAATTTGTACTTTGCACGGGGGGGTTTGATTTCTAAGCAATGATTCTTTTAGAAGAAACCAATTTCTTATTATTTTTAGAAAATTGAAACCACCTCTAAAACTAGTCATTAGGATCAAATATATCTGGGTTCCGTAATTGGAGGGTATATATATGCGTAGTAATAACAATTTTATAGGACGACCGTGATTTGTTTTTTAAAAGAGTAAATTGCATCGGGAGTATAGAAACTATACGCGTGGGTGCAAATTACCCCAATAACTATTAATTTGCTCTATATGAAATAAGAACTTGTCATCTTGGTGCATATACAGTCCAAAAATACAATCCCTTAGCCTGCACGGCAATTTAATCTATACAGCTCATGCCGCTCACAGGTACACGGCTCATGCATATATGTACATGGCTCATGCATAGCAGCTTGCAGCTCGGTCATATGCGGCTCGGGCGACGGGGACAAGCTCGTAGATGTCATCATCGGTGTGCTCGTGCTGCTAGTCTGCGTTTTCTTCCCTACATGTGTAGTAACTCATGGTATATATAGCAAAATTCCTGGACGTATAAGAGGGACCATGTATATATCACTGTTGCAAAAATCAAATCAATCTATTTTGTTGTCCATATATATCCTTTTGTTGCCAAGTCCACAAAAAAGCCTCCATGATGTATTTCCACACTGAAGTGATCAATATGATCACCTGCAATCAATAATTAATAATATACTCTCCTTTAATTAGTTCATAAATATTACAGTGCACATGAACCAAAAATACAATCTGACCAAGTTCACTCATCTTTGAGGGAATTGTATGAACCGACGTGGTTTAGATGCAAATAACAGATGAGAACTGACCGTATTGAGGTGGAGCAGCGCCGGGTTCTCGGCGACAAGGGTCCATTGCTCGTGGCCACCTGCGATGATTCGCCGGAGCGCTGCTTTGTTTGGTCGACAACTTCCTCGATCTACTTCGTGTTGATCTTGACGTCGGTTCCGTCGTGCCGTCGAGCAAGCCGTGTACAGCGGGGTCGACGTGCTCCTCGTTTTGAGGCGGAGATCATGGGCTTATGATATGTGCATCCGATCTGCTATATGCACGCGTCTATCCTGAGTGCCGTGAGCCGTGTATGTGAGCTGAGACCTACTATCACGAGCTATGCACCTGTGGGAGCCGCGAGCCATATATACGTGACAATGCAAGCTGCACGAGCTGTGTGCATGCAAAGCCGCACAAGCTGTATACTAATACGAGTCCAAACGTAGCCGAAAACTGCCGAGCAAGCTGAGGGATTGAATTTTGGACCGTATACGCACCAATATGACAAGTTCTTGTTTCACATAGAGCAGGTTCAAAGTTGCTGGGGTAATTTGCACCCACATGTATAGTTTTTGTACTTCCCATGCAATTTACTCTTTTTAAAACGCAGACCGACGACCGCCAATTGGACCTGGCCCATTCAACAAATCATTTTCAGTGGCCGTAAGCCCCAGCTAACAGCAAATGCATTTGTTTTTTTTAAATACTCGTAAAGTTCATTAGCGTTCCCTAAAAACATGAACGAGCACTGTCTCCCAATCCCAACCCTAGCTCTCTTCCCAACAAGCAAATACTATTGCCCCTTTTTTCCTCCTTCCTAGCGAGATCAGGCTTATGGTGAAGTTCGTGTTGGCTCTAGTCTTTTATGGGTTTTTTATTAATTCCCTCCGAGTATTCCTCTTATTGTTTTCTTGGTTGTGATTGATTTTATTGCTTGTATGAGATTTTTTTCTCCATCCAAGCATCTTCTCGGGGTTTCTTGGTAGATCTTTTCATCAATTTGGTCTCTTGCTGTGTTTTTCTTTGGTTCAGTTTTTCTTAGAATTATGGTTTCTTGGTTAAAAGTATGGCTTTACATAGTCGAACAAATACTTTTCTTTCTTGGCCGTATTCTTTCCTTCACCAAGAACGCTCTAGGCTCTAGCCTATGTGTTTTTTTCTTCCCTCGAAGAATGGATCTTCTTAAATTTATATATTCTATTTTTTTAAGAAGTGTGGCTCTGTGCTGTTTTTTCCGTGAGCATTACTTCTGGTCTAGTTTCTTGGTTAACTGGGCTCTACCACGGATCGTGCATAATCCGTGGCCGTTCTCTCATGCATATAATGCAAAGCTTTGCACTCACGAGAAGAGACGATCCGCTGGGTCCATAGCCACACGGTGTGCACACACCTACACTGACATGCATGTACATGCGTGATCTAGCAAGAACCATTCTCTGGTGATGATGACTATGGACGACAACATATGGATACCACCTCTTGTGTGTATTCTATAACCACACTATGATGACTTCATGCCTAGCCATGTGGTGGATACTTCATTGGCAACACTACTCTTGCTAGGATGGTTTTCCACTGGTTTTGCTTAGGCAATTTCATTGCAATTTTGTCATCACTAGCGACTAGAGAGCTGGCTGAAGCAATACTGGATCTTGTTGAGGAGCTTGGCGAGAACTCATTGGTGAGATGCCACTCAAGATCTGTTACCCTGCAATGGAAAATCAGGAATGGCAGGTAGTCACTAGATGTGACCGGAAGAACACCAGGTGGAGCTACCAGTACAATGGAGGCTCGTGGCCAGGTGAGAGTGCTTTACAAACTATGATATGTAGCACTAGATTATGTCGTTAAACATTATTGCCAATTACTTGGATTTTTTTGCATTTTATGGTTTATGAAGTAAATAGTTGCATTTTCAAAGTGAGTAAACAAATCAGATGGGTAATTTGCTGATCTGACCCTCATCATTTGGGTATAAGAAATCGACAACACTATGAACATCGATTGTCGGTATGCATAATCTACCGACCAACTTCTGTTTTGCTCTGGCTATTGGCTACTGATGCCGTGAGATGTGTTGTGCATTATGTGGTTTAGGGAATTGGTATCTCATTTTTAATCGAATAAATTAAGATAATATTGGCTATCTGGACCTTAGTTTGTTTATGGAAATTCCATCTTTGAGGCAAATGTGTCATGCATATTCTACCGGTAAAAGGGATATATGTAGAACTGAAGGTTGTGTTGTCAATTAGATTCGGATATTTATGAATGGTTTTTGTATTTGACAAATTGGATTGATATCTATGTATCCTTCATTCTGTGCATCAACATCTATTTTAGTTATGTGGCCACTATTTCACCCCTAGTGTAAATATATGTTCTTCATGCAGTGTTGTTGTGGCGACTTGTGGCAGTGAGTATGAAGCTGGGGCGCCCTCACCTAGTGAGGATAGCCGTGGAGCTGATGGAGCAACGACTGGCGAAAGATCTAGATTAATCATGGATCTTGTGAAGAAGCGCTGGCAAGAACTCATTGGTGAACTCCACTCAAGATCTGTTACCCTACAATGAAAATCAAGAATGGCAGCTAGCCTTTGGATGTGACCCAGAAAACGCCAGGTGGAGCTCCCATAATGGCGGCTCCCTGCCATGTGTCTGCTTTGGAAAATCAGGATTGCATTATGTTGTTAAGCATCTTAACAATTATGTATTTTTTTTTTTTGCATTTTGTGGTTTAGGGAGTAAGTAGTTAAATTTTCCAAATTGGATAAACAAATGTGATATTATTTCTGATCAAAATCTTATTTTTTAGGTTTGAAAAATTGACAACACTATAAATCATTTATTGCTATGAACATATTTAGGTTTGGCTAACATGTGACCAATTGTTTGATCATTTTAATAGATTACAGTTCTATAACTCATGAGTGGGAACATGTTTATTTCTCTAAAATAATCAGAAAAATAAGAGGGCTTAATTCAATCCCGAGAGAGCCTAGCAATTCTGTCTTCATCTCTTTGGACGGCTTGGATAGGTTCCTGGAGATCTATTTGACAGTTATTGGACAACTGCACCAATGTTGTGAAGACTATGGTATTTGTAAAGATTTGTGTGATGTTGGGCGCAATGTGGTTGTTTTCACCTCAAGTGACATTTTACTTCAGTGTAGAGTGTCGAGGCCAAATCCTTAAAGTGCTACTGTATTTGTGAGACCTTTACCTAATGAATGGGACATATGAAATGAAAATGTGTTATAATAAGAGCAATAATTATATGACAGCAATAATTATATGGTTCGACTTGCCACCCTTCTGTAACTTAAAAAGAATTGCAAATTTCTTGCGCCGAGCACTGAGGAGGGTGGTGCTGGTGGAATAATACAAAATTTCTTAATTGGTCTATCTGCTTGCCAGATTGCGTTTGAAGTTATGTCTGAAGTTAATCTGAAATACTAAACTAGATTCCCCCTAGATGTGTACAAAGAAGTAGTTTTTCTATATTGCCATGGTTCTTAAGGTTTTACTCCTAATGATAGAAGTAGGAAAGATAGGTAACCATTAAACCCAGTTGAGAATGGCATATGGTTCTTGAGGGCATAACTACTAAGGATGGGAGTAGGAAATCTAAAAGGTCCTCCCAAGGGGAGAGAATGACATGGTTGTAAGGATGGGAGTAGGAAAGGTCCTCCCGAGGGTAGAGGGAGAAGATGGAGGGTCGCCTCAACAACAAGTCACTTGTCTAAATTTAGGTTTGCAAACGATAGTGGGAGGGAGATAGAGTTCCATGTTGTCTTGCTCTTGGCACTATATATAGGCAATGACAACTTACAAGCAACTGCTTATAGTGGGGGAGGATTGCACAAACCACCACACTAATCTCTATCGGACCTCTTTTAGATGGAGACTTGGCCCATATATCATATGGACCCCTTCAACAGTAGCCCCTCAACTACTAGGTTATGGCCTGTACTTCATGACCTAGTGGATGCCCATACAAGAAAACATGTAATACAATTCGAACCTTTGTTGAGAGGATCTCCTTTCATAGCCTACACGCGAGAAGCTTTGGTTGTGAGGGCGTTTGCTTCCTCATTGTCGCGCTAAAGGATATTATGGAGTTCAATTCCATCAAATCTTCCCTCTAGCTTGCACACCTTCTTGCAGTATGCCTCCATCTTCTTGTCCTGGCCACTCGATTCCTTTATGACATGGTTGATCACTAGCTCGGAGTCTCCATGGACATAGAGGAAATGTGCCCCTAGGGTGGCCACTCCGCATATGCCATGGAGCTAAAGGTGGCTCAAAAGTGGAGCTAAAGGGAGTGTCGGAGCTTATTGCCACTTGGCTATATGAGAAGCACTACTCCAGTCCCGCACCATTGAGTGTCAAGTAGCCGTCAAAGTACATGGTCCAGTACTCTTGCTTGATCAGGGTAGGCTTGCTCCTCCGTCCAATCCGCCGTGAAGTTATAGTGAGCATCTAGGACTTGATGGCGGTGCATGGGACGTAGGAGATGTTGAGCCCCATAAGCTCTAGCCCCCACTTGGTGATGCGACCATAAGACTCATGACTATTGATCATGTCCACCGGGCCACTAGAAGATACCACCATGGTAGGTTTCTTTGTTGAATTCGTTACATAGTGTGTGCTTGATGATGAGCATAATGTCGAGAAGATTCTAGTTCTGCGAGTCTTGGAGTTGGAGAGCACCTCAAAAGTGAAGTACATGGGCCACTAGACCTTGAGTATGAGCCACTCCTCTGTCTTGATGATCAACATTGTGCTTGTCACGTGTGTTGTCGCTGCGACATGTAGGAGTAAGGTCTTCCCTTTGATCAGGGAAACTAGTATTGGTTAGGAAGTGGTTCAGCTAGCCGAGGACCTACTGACTCTCCATTGTCCACTAGAAGAGTATACTGCACTCGCCAAGGGTTAAAATGAACCAGCTGAGCGCCGTCAGGCACCCAATGAGCCATTGGGATCCCTTAAGGTGTTCGGTATTGGATCCATATTCATAATAATGCATATCTTTTTGGGTTTGGCTTCGGTGCTACACTCAAAAACAATGAATTAGAGCAGGTTCTCGGAACGGACACTAAAGACGCACTTCTCCAAGTTGAGCCCAATCTAGTTTGCTCGAAGATTCAAGAAGGTCTCTTCAAGTTGTGTAACAACTCCAGTTTTCGGATTAGCAAAATCTTGCATTTCATGAGCATAATCATCCCATAAGCATCTCATGCTCATAATTGCCTGAATTGCTTGATGCTTGTTTCCTTGTGGTTAAATTGATTTATTCGTTTTATATATATGCATTAAGTAGTTTTCAAACTTTTCCAAAAAGTCCTATTTACATTGCTCAGATCAAGTTGGTCCCTTAATAGAGTTTATGGAGAAAATTATTTTGAGAAAACTTTGTTTTTACACCAATTCATGAAAATGCTTTTAAGGCTTTCAAAAAGGGCAAAACAGCAAAGGGGAATATTGAAAAATAATATTTTTATAATTATAACTTGACCCTAATTCACATTTTCAAAACTAGGCCGAATTAGCAAAAACTTCCAACATGAAAAGTATTCTACTCTTCAAATGGAGAAACTTTCATGTTTTGAGTTTTTCCAAATTCGCTATATTTTTGGAGTTATTCGCGGTCAAACATTTCAAGTCGAGACAAAAAAAGTGGGACCCGCCCCGGGCCCACCTGTCATCAGCTTTCCTCTCACCTCCCCCTTTCCCCTCTGCTTCGCGTCGCAGGGCGACGCCCGACCGTGGCAGCGACGCGCGCCCACCCTACGCGCCCCGCCCGATCGCTCCTCCCGTCCTCGCCCGCCGTCTGCCGGTCTTGTCTCCTCCATCGCCGCCGCCCGCCGCCCCGTCTGTCGTGCCGCCGTTTGGCCGCCGCGGTCGCCGTCGCCGCGAACGCACGCCACACACCGCCAAGCAGATGCGCCAAAGGCACCGCGACGCCGCGACGGACCACGCGCACACGAGCACAGGTACTTGAGTACCCACGCGCGCCAAGCTTGCCGCTCTCGCTTTCCCGCATTGTCCGCCCCCCGCCACGCCGGGTCGCTAGCCGGCCGCCATTGTCGCCGTCCTGTCACCCTCTCCCCGCTTGCCCGTGACCGGGGTCTTTGGGTTCAAATTGGAGGGCACCAAGCCATCTTCCTCCTTGCCGAAACTCCACTCGCACCCCAACCGCTCCGCCGCCATTTCCCGGCACCTTCTCCTCACCCGCCATGGCCGCCGCTCAACGGAGCTCCGGCTAGTTGCCACACCACTCGCCGAATCGCAAAGCCAACCACCCCATCCTCTTGTCCATATCCTCCTCCTTCGATTGCGCCCTGCTTTTTGGCCGGATTGACGAAGGTATGGCCTTCGGGCCACGTTCCGCGCCGACGCCGCGAGCTCGCTCCGGCGAGCTCATCGGCGCCGGTCCACCCTCCTCTCCTCCGGCTTTTCTCGATCCCTGTCGCAAGCATGGTAGGCTCCGGGAGCCGTAGTTCACCGTCACGAAGTCGGACGGCGAATCCGGCCTTCACTTCGCCGGATTTTCTCCCGCGCCGCCGCGACACCGCCGTGCTCCTGCACCTCGCCGCCATCGATTCGCCGTCGATTGGCTCTGCTTTTCTAGCGCGACATGGTCGCCTCATCAAGGCGGAGCTCATGCGCACGCGGGCTCATCTGATTAGGGGGCCCGGCGAGGCCGACGCGAGCTCGCCGCCGAGCCGCCGCCGCTCGTCGCGCCGTTGCTGTAGGCCGCCGTAGGATGCTTCTCGTCCACCGTCGCGTCCGCAACATCAACGCGAGCCTGCTGATGTGTTTGGGGTCGCCGGACACCTCGCCGTCGGCGAGATTCGCCGGCGGGGAGCGTCGGTCCCTGCCTCGGTCGCTGACCGGTGGGTCCTTGATGACGTCATTTGCTGACGTCACGGGTGCCCGCCGGGGTACACAGCGCCGGGTGAACTTAGCGTAGAATCGGATCTGTGTTCACTCCGGGTACGCGTAGCACTTCCTGTTCTGGATTTTCAAAAAGAAAAGGATTTTTGCAGATTCTGTTTTAATCTTGTAAAATTCATATCGGAGTTTTAGAGCTCGGCTTTGAGTGAAACCAATTTTGTTGGCTTCCTTATAATGAGTAGCATCTGTCAAAAATATGAAATGCCATGTTTGAGATACTTTTATATTGAGATTAGAATTAATTATTGATTTGCTAGATAACTTATAAAATGCATAATAAATAGATTATTGTTCAGAAAAATATGGTTCTTGTTTTGTTAATCTCCTTTTGTGATGCCCTATCTATAAAAATTATATCATGTGCATGTTATATGTAAAATTATGAAGTTGTAGTTCAAGTGGGATTCTAGGGCTATTCTTGAAATAATTCAAAAATGCTTTTTGTTGAACTAGTTTTGGGTTAATAATTTTTGTAGGCCTCTTATATGACATGAGGTAGCTCTTGAAGTAGTGGGACCTAAGGTTTGGTATACTTCGTAGCACAAAGTATTTTTAGGACCATGTATAGGTGCTACATTGTTATTTTTGTGTAGGATAGCATACTGATCAAAATGAGGTGAAATTTGGATGGTAGGCTAGATTTGTTATGTTTTATGTACTGTAATTTTTGTAGGATTTTAGGAGTAGCCAATCATAGTGCTCCTGTTCAACTCTTGGATGTTCAAATTAGGGGTTAAGTCCATTGATGCTAAGCTAATCTATTTATAAGTTGGGTTTCTGATTAACTTGTCTAAAGATGATAGTTAGTGTGTTAGCTTGACCATCTACTGTTAAAGTTTTATGGTCATTGCATGAATAGTTTAAGAGTTATGGGTGTGACAAGATGGTCACCAGGGCTGTTTTAGTGGCTGTTTTTCCAGAATCAGTCCGATGTTCTGTGTTTTAGGTGTAGTTAACCTGGGAATCAGTTTGTGATGTCTTCATATGTTTGATGGATAATTTCATAAGCTTTCCAGAATGTCTTCATTCATACCCATAGGGTCTATGGTTATTTATTTATGATTTATTTACTGATCTATTAGTTATATGGTTAGGATGATTATGGTGAGTGTAGTCTCTTTGGCTTTACTGACTTGTTTGCGGATGATAGTAGAAAGGGATGTTGTACTAGGATTACATTGTTGTAGTAGAAAAAAAAACGTAGCAGATGATATGTGCTTATGGTACACGTTCTTGGATGATGTTGACTACCTTGTAGAAAGAATAAGCAAAGCACGCATTCGCATGATCATACCATGTGTATTCTTAGTATTCATACATGCACCCGCATCATACGGGATCGCTAGGAGAACGAACGTGATGTGAAATAAGGATCCAAAGGAGGAGTCACCAAGGGGAACCACGGCACGTGAGGTGATCGAGAACGGGGAACCAGACGTGGAGTGATCAAGTGCTAGGAGCTTCAACATTGATCGTATTAGGAAGGCAAGCCCGGAGCATTTCTCCTACGGTTTGCAAAATGATTTACTTTGCGTCCTTTATTGTTTATGATGCATTAAGTTTATAGGCGTTACTTGGAACCGTTCTTGCATTATGAGTACCTTGATCCACCGAATACCTTACCCTTTTTAAGTTCCGGATCGTTCATATGCTTAGCACTGCTTAATTAGATCGGTAGAAGACGGGTGATTGACCCTCATCCGCGAGGTAGGTGGTTACTACCCTATGGTTGATACTATGGAGGTTGGTTAGAGAACATAACCATGTGGCCTTGTTAAATCACGACTAGTCGGAGTTTGTGGTGTGTTAGACCACGGAAACTCCGGCGATGTCACTTAATGGGACTATGGCTTTGTACGTCCTCGGATCATGTTGAACAATGCCTCGAGATAGCCGGGAAGGATGCGATCATCCGACCGCGAAGCCTTGAGGATGTTTGGGCTGGAATTTCAACGGAGTTGAGTGTGTTGCCCACAGCGCGGTATTAAAGCCGGTGGCCGGTCGCGCCGGAGGTACAGTAGCCGGGCATGCCCCGGTGCAACCGTATTCGTTGCAATCCGTGTTTCCACCCGAATAGACCAAGGTGATCTAATCGACTCCGACGGAGACGTGTGGTTTGTGTGAGGAATACCCGCCTTTGGTTTGCAATCGATTATAATCGCCATCGTTCTGGACGGTGAACACTTGACCGAGCGGCAGCACTGTCGCAAATCATTGTGAAAAATAGGATGGTTATGGTTCTATGTTGTTGATCTTGGTATGCTCAACCCGAAGGATAGGATAGTTTTGTTTGCTCATACCCTGGAGTTGGAATAGTACGGTGCTAATCTAGTGATGTCGGGATCCAACCTAAAAGATGATAAGCTAGAGAGTCCTTTATCACTAAATGATTATTTAATAAGCTCATCTTTTATCGCAAGTTTAAATGAGTCGGCTACCCCACTCATAAAGCCTTGCATACTCCTTGGTGTCACTTTATTTTTGGTTTATGACGGGTAAGTCTAGCCGAGTACCTTCTTGTACTCGGGGTTTTATTCCCACTTGTTGCGAGATCGTAAGACCTTTCTTTGTGGCAACAAGATGGACACGTATCCCACTACGGGAGGATTAGACCTTGGGCAAGGTCATCTCTTATATCTCATTCCTCTATGCTTTTCTTTGGATTTGATGAAGGACCAGGCACTATTTTTAACTAAGTGTGCGTTTGTAAAACAACACTTTATTTTGCTTCCCGCATTTTGTTTCCAATTTGGTATTGTAATAACTATTTTTGCAACTCCGATGTAATCAACTACTTGTGAACTTATGTATTATTATGGACGGTATTATGTTGAACTTAATTCGGTCTGGGCTGTATTGTGGAAAGTTTGAAATCCTTCGTGGTTTCACGGACTACCGGGTTGATATAAGCGTCATGTGCTAATTAAGTTGCTTAAGCGACATCATTAGTACATTATGTTTATATTAATTGGTCGATTCTCATATGTACGGCATCGGAGCGGAGTTCAACATATTACTGTTCATAAGTATATTTAAAAACAAAAAGATTTTGTTTTATAAACAGTAATTACGAACTTATAGCCACTTAATCTCATATATAGGCTTTTCAAAAGTGTGTGGTTTTCAAAACTCTTATATATGTGCCTTGGACCAGTCATATCCTTTATGCCCAATTAAGGACTTCAGGTGGCATATATCAGTACTAACTTGGGGGATTACTGCATCATATTTTCTATGTGTTGTGCTCATACACGACGGATATGTATGAGGGCCATTCACTTGAATTGTTATGCATGGATCAATTTGCCTCTACGCCAAGGTAAGGTTGGTTCGCTGCTAAGGTAAGTGTGAGTTGTGAGAGCATGATCGGACGCAATGCCGTTCTAGGGGAGTGCTCATTGGTGCTGGATTATATACATGTTCACACATGTTTATAAGAAGGTACCCCATGTGAGGGTGTCGTCTTCTGATGACTTGTTGGGTAGTATGCACTCGGGAATGGGTGCAAGTAATCGGAGATTTCACCTTGTTCGGAAGGTGCGTGGATTTTTACGTCGCTTGCATTCATTGGGATATTGGGCTGAAATGAATTTTCTGCAGGTACACTAACTACGCAAGATCGTGTAGCCCGACTAGTTTACGCTATATGAGAGCACGTTGGTATGCCACCGTCTAAAACGCTAGAATTTATGGTTTTCCTGATTTGTGAGGACGTACGGAACGTGCATGCATCATGACACATAATCATTTCATGGCAACTGCATTATTTCTTCCCTTATAAAAGAATGATTCTCTCTTTCGATAAAAGTCTCCAACTTAATCTCCATCTCATGAGAGTTGTGATTCGGTTGGACAGATGGCAAGAATGAAGCGCATCAAATCCAAGTCAACCAAGGGAAAAGTTTCGCATCAGCAGTTTGCCACCCGTGAGCCACGTGGTGCCAAAAAGTTTCTAAAGGAATATGGAATGCCTTCATTGCTATGGCGAATTCTGCACTCAGTGGGTTATCCCACGGGTAAAGAACCTCGCTATCAGTGGAGTAAGGAACTGGAGAATCAGCGTATGAGTTTGCTTCCTGTTGAAGTAATAATTCCCGCCAAGAGTGAAGGAGCGTCACTTTGGTGTGGACGTCGGTTCATTGCTCGAAGTAGGAATCCTCAGGAAGGTGCAAATGTGGTTGCATACAAGGCACTACGGGATTTGCTCAAAAGATGCCCAGAAGAGGTTGCTCGTGCCCCTTTGCGGGTGTGTTTCCTAAGGGTGACCCATACCATGTTGTGTGGCGTCAGCTTAGTAAGACTGCACTTGTCGGTGGTAAAGATGAGGCTGAGAACAGCAATGGTCCTGCTAGTAGCGCAATGTTTGCTATGATGAAGAGTTACTCCTGCCTGGAGAACGCATTGGAGTCCCTTAATCATGAGCTCATTTATGTCACCTCATTTAAGCGAGAGATGAAGAAAGAACATGAAGAGGAAGTTGAAAGAGGCGACCACATTGCTTGAGCGAGATGACAATCTCCAAAGATCGAGGCCATTCGGAGAGAAAATCTTCTTGTTCATGAGACATTTGTGGCACACGGGCGCAGTTTCAAGAGTTGCTTGCCCTACTTGGTCGGTGGCAACAAGCCTTTGGTATAGTTGAGCGGCAGTGTAACATCTCGATGTTACGGTAAACTAAAACGACATGGCATCATAATCATTGCAAATCATCCATGTTAGGTTAACCACGATATGCATTCACTAAAACAAGATTTATATTCTAGGTTGATTGTGCCTTTGAGATAATGTTTATTACTGCCTTTGATAGCCTAGAGGTGTGTCGGCTCGATCAAACGCGATTTCATTTCGAAAACCCTGTTTCCGACAAACTCCGTTTTACCCCCTTTTCTCTAGCTCAAAATCTATAAAGAATTTGGGGTTGGTCCAAAAAGCAATATTGTAGGGCTTGATGAGACCTACAATGTTGGTGAACAAAGTTTTTCAAGTTTTCAAAAAGAATTTCAAATAAATTTGAAAATACGGTTTTCCGACAAGTTGTCCCCTTTTCAATTTCAAACCATAATTCAAAAACTATGCATATTTTGGAAAAACATCTTTTGGCGAAAATGTGCAGTTTGAAAAGTTGAGTTTTCCATAGTTTTGGAGTTTTTCAAGTTATTTAGAAAAATCCAAAGTAATTTCAAATATTTCATTCTAGGGTTTTTGCCCCCTTTTCAAAATTTGATTCAAATTCAATTTTCCTTGCAGAATTTGAAAATGTGCCAGTTGAGAAAGTTGTAGAGAATGAAAAATTAGGCCAAGGTTGTTTTTGGAATTTTTCGAGTACAGTTCAATTTTTTGGGAGTAATTTGCAAAATTCAGAAAGATCTGTCCATGCTACGGTGTCGGCGACGTCATCATCGTCCTCCTCCTCCCCTCTGTTCTTGGTCACCGCCGCCATGCCGGCTTGTCGCCGCCGGCCGCGCCGCATAGCCGCGCTCGAAGCTTCTCCGCCGCGTGTCGCCGTTCCTCGCCCGTCCCGGCGCCTTAACCCCGCCCGGCCGGCCAACCACTCCCCCTCCTCCTTATCCCTTCGTCTCGGCCGCCGCTCGCCATTGCCGCGCTCGAGCTCCGCTCCGCACGCCGTCGCCGTTGCGTCGTTTCCGCCCAAGCAAATACCACCGCTAGCTCCGCCTCGTCCTCGCGCGTCCGTTGAGCTTGATCGTGGCGCCTTGCTTCCGCTAGAATCGCCGCACGCCCACTTTCTTCCTCGCGGGTCGCGCCGAGCCGTCGTGATTCGCCATCGTCGTAGGTCGTCATCGTTGCTCCATTTTCCAATTCCTCTCGCCACCATGTTCGCCTTGATCGCCGGCACGTGATGCGCTCCTTGATTCTCGGTTTGGTGGACGGGACACGCCGAACGCCGCCCTTGCCCGCCGGGTCCGCCGCCGACGCCATTCCCGCCGCCGCCAAGCTCCCGTCTCCGACCGTCCATCCTCTCCATCTTCAAGCGCATCGGCTCCGCGGTGAGCTCTGCGCACTGTCTATGCCCTTTGCTTGGCCTCTAGTGCGTTGTAGCTCCGGCCGCCGTGTCTCGCCGCCGGTTCGCCGTGTCGCCGCCGCCGCGTCCAAGGCCGAGGCCGATAGGGCCTCGCGGCTGCGTTCTTTGGCTCGCGCATCCCGCTCGCCGCATCGCGTAGCCTCTAGCGCGTGCGCTAGCGCCGCCGGAACCGCCCGACGAGCCCCGCCGCCGCACCGCGTGCCGCCGCCGCTCGCCTTTGCCGCCGGCAAGTGTGCGCCGCCGCGTCGCCGTCGCATTAGTTGGCCCGAGAAGGTGCTCCGTGTCGTGGGGATCGTGTAGGCGGCCCGCCGCCTGGAACCCCGCCGCCGGCGAGGAAACGCCGGCGAGGCCGCCGCCGCCGTCGGTCCGGTCGAGTGGGCCGAGTCGGACCGGCCTGCTTGCCATATTGGGCCGATTTCGCCACAGTGTCGGGCCGGTCTACGCACGATCTTTGGGCCGAGCAGTGAAGCCGGCCCATGTTCTTTTTTTTTCTTTTTCTTTGAATTTATCTTTTTCGAAATCGATGAATAGTGCTTGATACTTGTTTATTTTATATAAAATTATTTAGGGCTCCAAAAATTGTGAAAATTTTTGTGTGAGTTCCTGTCATGAGCTTGATCTAGGAAAAATTCAAAATGCCAATTTTGAGTAGTTTTGCTATGTTCAAAAATTACCTATTTTAATTGAAAAATGAGTCTTTCTCGATTTTTAGTTATTTATTTATTTATCCAAAAATCATGAAAATTTATTGGTGCACTTGTTTTTGATATAAGCTACTTAAAATTAATTTTTGAAATCAATTTGACAACATTTGTTTTAGGATTTAATTTCCTTAGTTAATTAATTATTTGTTTGACTTTGGATTTGAGTGAAGACCCTAGGTCATCAACCCTAATGACCTTCGGCACTTTAATTAATTGTTTGCGCTTGCCTTTAATCTTGTTTAGCTTCCGTCGAGCATCATATTTTATATTTCATCATGTTGAAGCATTTTAATTATCTCGTGTAGTCCCCGTGATCGAGGAGAGACTGTCGATTCCGTTTAGAGGAATAGTTGTCGAGACAACCCTAGTTCTGAGGAAGTCAATCCATCTTTGGTGATTGGTCATCTTCCGAGATACGTCGTTGAAGAACGTCTACACCGACTTTCGAGGCAAGCCCCGGATCCATCAACCAATTCCTTGAATTTGCAAAAGTTTATCACTTGATTATGTATCGTTTGCATTAGGTACTAGGAGTTGAGTGATCACCTACTTGACGCATTAACTACCTTGATTATTCCAACGTCATCCTTGAAACCGTTTTGATTGAAAATACGTAACAATGCTTAGCCTTGCTAATTTAGTTCGGATTTCGAAAATATTTTCAAAAGGAAGTGCTTACCTGTCGGTAAAGTTTTTGTTACTCGGCAAATGCTACCTTTGATCGACGGTTGGATTGCGTCGAAAGACGTTTCGATGTAACGCCTGTCTGGATCAGTTACATCTTTTAATGAAGTTGAGACCGGTCGGGTAACTTGCATACGGGTTAGGGATGTAGTGTTTCCGACCGTGTCGATTAAGGACCGTATCGTTGTAGGGCCGCTGTGGTTCGAGCCTTGCAACTAATCACATACTATGGTAAGCCTAAGACCCCGGCTATTCCATCATCGAACGGATAAGCTGCGCACTTTGGGAGTGGAGAGATGGCGGGAATACGAGTTACCCTCGTGGGCTTGGTCTGGATTTGAGGCGTACGGTATTCTCGGGTGGCGCGGACCGGGTTGGTTTTGGAAGATCTGAGTGAAGGTTGATATATGCAAGATGTGGTTCTACATATATCGTGTGATTAGGGATCCCAGTGGGTATAATCGATTCGAATCGTCGTTGCTCCTCGGTTATGGAGACTCGATCACGACTGCATCGTAGTAACTTATGGAACTTGAAGGAATTTTGTTGGAAGACTAAGAATGTGATCTCCGTGAATTATCTTGATCTGCTTTGTAATCAAGCTAGACTAGGCTCACCTTAGAATCTAATGACTAATCGGAAAGTAAAACTTGAGGTTGAAACTAGTTTAGTGCTTTTACGCAAAATACTTTGATTCTTTGCTAAGCCTTACCTTGTCCTATCGGCCTTCATTCACGAGTCTTCTCCCCTCTTTTTCGTCGGGTAAGTCTTGCGGAGTACTTTTGTACTCGGGGTTTGTTCTACCCTTGTTGCGGGTGTGTCCGTCAAGTGAGGACATCGAGTAGTTTGTTTGGCTCTGGGCGAGCACTACGTTTTGGTGAATCATAAAGTTAAGTAATGATATTCCACTACTATGGTTGTAACCAACATAACTTTTTATTTGTAAAGTTTTATTTATAAATGATTTGTAAACTTATGTTATTGTAATCCTTCCGCACTTTTACTACGATATATTTTATTTGTACAAAATTGTTGTAATACGCAATGTCTCTTATAATGATCGATCCGGTTCGAAAGATTCGTGGATGATTCGGGTTTCCCGAGGACACCGACGAGCTTGTTAAGTCGTGTGGAACACATGCATAGTAATCCGAGGTCTTTTAAGACAAGGATTAGTGCATGTGGGCCACATTACTTAGGAGGTTACTCCACCGGTGCAGTATCGAGCCGGATCGTTATTCTAGAGCTATTGTAGTATTCTTTGCGAAAACTTCAAAAGGTTTTGGATCTAATAAAAATTTAACTTGACTATTTTGGTCCAAATTGCTTATTCCTTATCTATACTCACTTCTATAGCTCTTTAGTCATGTTTAAAAGTTTATGGTGGAATATCATGTTATATTGCCCTATTTATAAAAAGTTTACTTTTAAGTATGTGTTACATTAAAGTCTTTTAAGCTTAGAACGTAGGTCCGTTCATGCATCATGCTTAATTAACTTTGTTAATAAATACTTTCCCTCTTAATGTGAATTGGGTTAGGTAGTATCAATCCTATTCTGCTAGCCTTGAGATCCCACCTATCTATTCTTTAATCTTGATCCTATCTTTTCTTTGAAAGCTCGAGTTTAAAGTTTGGCTTGTTATTCAACGGATGCTGTTCATACCCGAGCATCCGATCTTTCTTTGGGATTTCTCAAAATGGGGGTGATGATTCCAATCCTCCACCCGTTCAACCCGGTTTGTGATACCCTTGCCGCTCCGGTCAATGCTACAACTATTCTAGCTCGAGAATCGAGAATACAACTTACGGTAATCGTGGTCGAAATGTCGGAGATGAGACCACGTATTTTGATTTTGCATCCACTCATCCACCGGTTTTCACCAAAGCGAGATGAACCTCTTGAAGCGATTATTGGCTCCGCACCATGCGGCAAAAGTTTGATCTCATTCCTTGTACGAGAAGTTCGAAGCCACTATTTGCGGCTCAACGGTGAGAGGTCTGCGGTGGCTTGGTGGGAAAATCTTGTTGCCATACAACCCCTTGGTCATCGTATCACATGGACGAGTTTCGTGAAGCTTTCCGCACTCATTATGTTTCACAAGGTGTTATGAAAGTTAAGAAGGAAGAATTTTTATCTTTACAACAAGGTGATATGTCCGTTGTACGGTATGTGAGCGAGTTTAATCACTTATCCCGGTATGCACACGAGTATGTTGATACGGATGATAAAAAGAAGGGTTACTTCTTGAGGGGTGCGGATAGTAAGATCGTATGATGATTTCTAGTGCTACTCTTAATACTACATTTTACGAGACAGTTGATATTGCTATCACTTGCGAAGGCTGTTAATCGTAAGCACCGAGAAGGCCAAGAAGAAGAAGGCTCGAAATGCGAATCCTCGGGCGAGTAAGCCTAAACGCTGAAGATGATCCGTCATCCTATAAATCATTTTATACTCCTTATCATCCGAGTCCGAGTATCAAGCCCCTTGCGAGGCACTTGTCCGTCCGTTGTAGCTCTTTCTTATCCACGACCGAATGCTCCTAGCGTTCGAAAACCCACTTTACAAATACTGAGAACTACCCATGTTACAATTGTGGAAAGTCTGGTCACTCTACAAGGGACTGTCCACATCCAAACCGAGTACAATTCCAATGTTCTAAGTATACGTGTCACATCGGAATCGAGAAGAGCCAAATTAAGAAGAAAGTTGGGCGTGTCTTTTACACGCAAGCGAGGTAATATTCACGAGGGAGAGCCTATTTTGATGGGTATGTTCCAAGTTGCCAATCACTCGGCATTTATACTTTTTGACTCGGAGCATCCCATACATTCATCAATCGGACATTTGTTATGAAGCATGAGATCCCAATTGGAGAAACAAAAGAAAATTTCTTTATTCGGTCACACTGGAGGGCGTATGTGTACTAAGGAAATGGTACATCGGTACCCATAGACTTGGGTGGACATATCTTTCCCACATCAATGATTGTTCTAAAGGATCGGGATATAGATGTGATCCTAGGTATGAGCTGGATGAATCGGCGAGGAGCTATTATTGATACCACGAACCGGACTATAAAAGTGAATTTATCGATGGCAAGTCGCGGTTGCTTATTCAATTCCCAACTCCTAAGAGGGCGAGTCAAGAGAATTTATGCAACCTCGTGAAGGAGATTCGAGATATCCTTGTAGTTAAAGATTTCCCGAGATGTATTTCGATGAGTTACCCGGTATACCTCCGGATAGAGATGTGGAGTTTGCGATTGAGTTGAAGCCCGTGCTTGCCCCAATATCCGAGAAGAGCATATAGAATGGCACCACCGAATTAGAGAACTTAAAGCTCGGTTGAAAGAATTGCTTAATAAAGGTTTTATCGAGACACGTAGTTCATCTTGGGGTTGTCCGGCCATCTTTGTAAAGAAGAAAGATAAAACCTTGAGGTTGTGTGTTGACTATCGTCCATTGAATGAAGTGACTATCAAAAATAAGTATCCTCGGCCTCGTATTGATCTGCTCTTAGATCGGTTGGCGGGAGCAAAGGTATTTTCAAAGATCGATCTTCAATCGGCTATCATCAAATTAAGATTCGTCCGAAGATATTTCAAAGACGGCATTCACAACTAGATATGGTGCGTATGAGTATCTGGTTATGTCTTTTGGACTTGCAAATGCACAAGCTCATTTCTTATATTTGATGAATTCAGTGTTCATGCCAGAACTTGATCAGTTTGTGGTGGTCCTCACTGATAATATCTTGATTTATTCCAAGAATGAAGAAGAACATGTTGAACACCTCGGAATAGTTACGCAACGTGCGAGAGAACATCGGCTATATGCTAGGTTCGGCAAGTGTGAGTTTTGGCTTAAGGAAGTGCAATTCCTTGGATATGTTTTATCTGCTAAGGGCATAGTTGTTGACCCTAGTAAAGTAAAGGATATTCTAGATTGGAAATCACCAACCACCATTTCCGAGGTCCGTAGTTTCCTTGGAATGGCGGGTTATTATCGCAGATTTATTGCTAACTTTTCAAAGGTAGCTAAGCCTATAATTGAGTTGTTGAAGAATCAAACCAAGTTTGTTTGGTCACCTAAGTGTGAGGAGGCATTTCAGTCCTTAAAGAAGTCATTGACTACTGCTCCGATTTTAGTTCAACCGGATATGGAGAAGCAGTTTGATGTTTATTGTGATGCTTCTGGCATTGGTCTTGGTTGTGTCTTGATGCAAGAGGGCGAGTTATTGCTTATGCATCAAGACAGCTCAAGCGTCATGAAGAACATTATCCAACTCATGATCTAGAGTTAGCGCGGTTGTTCATGCCTTGAAGATTTGGCGTCACTATCTATTGGGTAACACATGTCATATCTATACGAGATCATAAGAGTTTGAAGTATATCTTCACTCAAGAAGAATTGAATATGAGGCAAAGAAGATGGTTAGAACTGATTAAAGATTATGATCTCGAAGTGCATTACCATCCTGGTAAGGCAAATGTGGTTGCCGATGCACTTAGTCGAAAAATTCATTGCAAGTAATTGTTTGACGGTGAAGCCCCTGGATATTTCTTTATGTCATGAGATAGAAAAGTTGGGGATAGAGATGATACAACAAGGCGATCGACTAACATTTCTATTGAGTCAACTATCCGAGATCAAATTATCATTGCTCGGAGAGATAGTAAAGGTATGGAATATATCAAGGAGAAAGTTAGAAAGGGAAAAATATCTGTTTGAGAATTGATGAAGCGAGATGTTATATGGTTCAAGAATCGTGCAGTCGTACCAAAAATTCCTGAGTTACGTCAAAAGATCCTCGATGAAGCACATCTTTCAAGATTCTCTATTCATCGAGGAAGCAATAAGATGTACCATGATTTGAAACGAGAGATTGGTGGACTAAAATGAAGATAGAAATTGCTCGATATGTCGCTAGATGTGACACTTGTCAAAAAGTGAAAGTTTGTGCACTTAAAGTCTTGGAGAATTGCAACCATTGCCTATTCCCGCTTGGAAGTGGGAAGATATCGGTATGGATTTCATAATGGGCTTACCCAAGACATCAAGAGGATTTGATTCCATCGGGTTATTGTGGATCGACTCACAAAGTCGGCTCATTTTATTCCAGTCAAGACAGATCATTCGGCTTTGACATATGCTAAGTTATATATTACACGAATCTTAAGCCTTCATGGGGTACCAAGGACTATTGTTTCCGATAGGGGTACACAATTTGTCTCACAATTTTGGAAGCAATTCCATAAGGCAATGGGCACCAAATCTCTTTATAGCTCGGCCTATCATCCACGGTGATGGTCGAGACGGAAAGAGTCAATCAGATTCTTGAAGACATGTTGAGGTCTTGTGTATTGAATTTTCGAGAAAAGTGGGATGAATGTTTACCATTAGCGAGTTCTCTTACAACAACGAGTTATCAAGAAAGTATCAAGATGGCACCATTTGAAGCACTATATGGTCGCGAGATGTCGGACTCCATTGAATTGGTCGAGAACCCGGAGAAAGATGGTTTTTCGGGGTTGATCTTGTGAAAGAGGCGAAGAAAAGGTTAGGACAGATCTGAGAACAATTTGAAAGTAGCTCAATCTCGACAGAAAAGTTATGCGAGATAAGAGGCGTCGACCTCTAATGTTTGCCAAAGAGATTATGTATATCGAAAGTATCACCCATGAAGGGAGTTAGTCGCTTTGGAGTTAAAGGCAAATTAGCACCTCGTTATATTGGTCCATTTCAGATTTTAGCAAAATGTGGTAAGGTAGCATACCGTTTGCGGTTACTGAACGGTTGTCGGCGGTACACAATGTATTTCATGTGTCACAACTCAAGAAGTGTCTTCGACCACGACAAAATTGTTGATGTTGAAGGGATTGAACTTGCACTGATTTAACTTATTCGAAGTATCCTATCGGGGTTCTAGATCGAAAGATCGTGTCACCCGAAGCGAACAATCAAGTGGTACAAGATACAATGGGATCGTCACTCGGAAGAAGAAGCTACTTGGGAGTCGAGGAATATCGTTAGAAAATTTTCCGGAGTTCTATGCTTCTATCTAAGTTATAATTCCCTCTATGAGTTATAACTATTCTAGTGTGAGTTGTAAAAACCCCTTTCCTTATGTCCTTGTTTGAATATGTGTTGCTTGACACATTTCCTTTTCCATTACCTAACCCAAGGCTTTAAATCTCGGGCGAGATTTCTTTAAGGAAATTTGTAACATCTACGATGTTACGGTAAACTAAAACGACATGTCATCATAATCATTGCAAATCATCCATGTTAGGTTAACCACGATATGCATTCACTAAAACAAGATTTATATTCTAGGTTGATTGTGCCTTTGAGATAATGTTTGTTCTTGCCTTTGATAGCCTAGAGGTGTGTCGGCTCGATCAAACGCGATTTCATTTCGAAAACCTGTTTCCGACAAACTCCGTTTTACCCCCTTTTCTCTAGCTCAAAATCTATAAAGAATTTGGGGTTGGTCCAAAAAGCAATATTGTAGGGCTTGATGAGACCTACAATGTTGGTGAACAAAGTTTTTCAAGTTTTCAAAAAGAATTTCAAATAAATTTGAAAATACGGTTTTCGACAGTTGTCCCCTTTTCAATTTCAAACCATAATTCAAAAACTATGCATATTTTGGAAAAACATCTTTTGGAGAAAATGTGCAGTTTGAAAAGTTGAGTTTTCCATAGTTTTGGAGTTTTTCAAGTTATTTAGAAAAATCCAAAGTAATTTCAAATATTTCATTCTAGGGTTTTTGCCCCCTTTTCAAAATTTGATTCAAATTCAATTTTCCTTGCAGAATTTGAAAATGTGCCAGTTGAGAAAGTTGTAGAGAATGAAAAATTAGGCCAAGGTTGTTTTTGGAATTTTTCGAGTACAGTTCAATTTTTTGGGAGTAATTTGCAAAATTCAGAAAGATCTGTCCATGCTACGGTGTGGCGACGTCATCATCGTCCTCCTCCTCCCCTCTGTTCTTGGTCACCGCCGCCATGCCGGCTTGTCGCCGCCGGCCGCCAGCGCATAGCCGCGCTCGAAGCTTCTCCGCCGCGTGTCGCCGTTCCCTCAGCCGTCCCAGCGCCTTAACCCCGCCCGGCCGGCCAACCACTCCCCCTCCTCCTTATCCCTTCGTCTCGGCCGCCGCTCGCCATTGCTGCGCCCCGAGCTCCGCCTCCGCTCGCCGTCGCCGTTGCGTCGTTTCCGCCCAAGCAAATACCACCGCTAGCTCCGCCTCGTCCTCGCGCGTCCGTTGAGCTTGATCGTGGCGCCTTGCTTCCGCTAGAATCGCCGCACGCCCACTTTCTTCCTCGCGGTCGGTCGCCGAGCCGTCGTGATTCGCCATCGTCGTAGGTCGTCATCGTTGCTCCATTTTCCAATTCCTCTCGCCACCATGTTCGCCTTGATCGCCGGCACGTGATGCGCTCCTTGATTCTCGGTTGGTGGACGGGACACGCCGGAACGCCGCCCTTGCCGCCGGGTCCGCCGCCGACGCCATTCCCGCCGCCGCCAAGCTCCCTCTCGACCGTCCATCCTCTCCATCTTCAAGCGCATCGGCTCCGCGGTGAGCTCTGCACTGTCTATGCCCTTTGCTTGGCCTCTAGTGCGTTGTAGCTCCGGCCGCCGTGTCTCGCCGCCGGTTCGCCGTGTCGCCGCCGCCGCGTCAAGGCCGAGGCCGATAGGGCCTCGCGGCTGCGTTCTTTGGCTCGCGCATCCCGCTCGCCGCATCGCGTAGCCTCTAGCGCGTGCGCTAAGCGCCGCCGGGAACCGCCGGACGAGCCTGCCGCCGCCGCACCGCCGTGCCGCCGCTCCGCCTTTGCCGCCGGCAAGTGTGCGCCGCCGCGTCTGCCGTCGCATTAGTTGGCCCAGAAGGTGCTCCGTGTCGTGGGGATCGTGTAGAAGCCAGCAGCGCCGCCTGGAACCCCGCCGCCGGCGAGGAAACGCCGGCGAGGCCGCCGCCGCCGTCGGTCCGGTCGAGTGGGCCGAGTCGGACCGGCCTGCTTGCCATATTGGGCCGATTTCGCCACAGTGTCGGGCCGGTCTCTGCACAGTGCTGGGCCGAGCAGGCTGAAGCCGGCCCATGTTCTGTTTTTCTTTTTCTTTGAATTTATCTTTTTCTGAAATCGATGAATAGTGCTGATACTTGTTTATTTTATATAAAATTATTTAGGGCTCCAAAAATTGTGAAAATTTTTGTGTGAGTTTCTGTCATGAGCTTGATCTAGGAAAAATTCAAAATGCCAATTTTGAGTAGTTTTGCTATGTTCAAAAATTACCTATTTTAATTGAAAAATGAGTCTTCCGATTTTTAGTTATTTATTTATTTATCCAAAAATCATGAAAATTTATTGGTGCCTTGTTTTTGATATAAGCTACTTAAAATTAATTTTTGAAATCAATTTGACAACATTTGTTTTAGGATTTAATTTCCTTAGTTAATTAATTATTTGTTTGACTTTGGATTTGAGTGAAGACCCTAGGTCATCAACCCTAATGACCTTCGGCACTTTAATTAATTGTTTGCGCTTGCCTTTAATCTTGTTTAGCTTCCGTCGAGCATCATATTTTATATTTCATCATGTTGAAGCATTTTAATTATCTCGTGTAGTCCCCGTGATCGAGGAGAGACTGTCGATTCCGTTTAGAGGAATAGTTGTCGAGACAACCCTAGTTCTGAGGAAGTCAATCCATCTTTGGTGATTGGTCATCTTCCAGATACGTCGTTGAAGAACGTCTACACCGACTTTCGAGGCAAGCCCGGATCCATCAACCAATTCCTTGAATTTGCAAAAGTTTATCACTTGATTATGTATCGCATTTGCATTAGGTAATAGGAGTTGAGTGATCACCTACTTGACGCATTAACTACCTTGATTATTCCAACGTCATCCTTGAAACCGTTTTGATTGAAAATACGTAACAATGCTTAGCCTTGCTAATTTAGTTCGGATTTCGAAAATATTTTCAAAAGGAAGTGCTTACCCTGTCGGTAAAGTTTTTGTTACTCGGCAAATGCTACCTTTGATCGAGACGGTTGGATTGCGTCGAAAGACGTTTCGATGTAACGCCTGTCTGGATCAGTTACATCTTTTAATGAAGTTGAGACCGGTCGGGTAACTTGCATCGGGTTAGGGATGTAGTGTTTCCGACCGTGTCGATTAAGGACCGTATCGTTGTAGGGCCGCTTTGTGGTTCGAGCCTTGCAACTAATCACATACTATGGTAAGCCTAAGACCCCGGCTATTCCATCATCGAACGGATAAGCTGCGCCTTTGGGAGTGGAGAGATGGCGGGAATACGAGTTACCCTCGTGGGCTTGGTCCTGGATTTGAGGCGTACGGTATTCTCGGGTGGCGCAGGACCGGGTTGGTTTTGGAAGATCGAGTGAAGGTTGATATATGCAAGATGTGGTTCTACATATATCGTGTGATTAGGGATCCCAGTGGGTATAATCGATTCGAATCGTCGTTGCTCCTCGGTTATGGAGACTCGATCACGACTGCATCGTAGTAACTTATGGAACTTGAAGGAATTTTGTTGGAAGACTAAGAATGTGATCTCGTGAATTATCTTGATCTGCTTTGTAATCAAGCTAGACTAGGCTCACCTTAGAATCTAATGACTAATCGGAAAGTAAAACTTGAGGTTGAAACTAGTTTAGTGCTTTTACGCAAAATACTTTGATTCTTTGCTAAGCCTTACCTTGTCCTATCGGCCTTCATTCCCGAGTCTTCTCCCCTCTTTTTCGTCGGGTAAGTCTTGCGGAGTACTTTTGTACTCGGGGTTTGTTCTACCCTTGTTGCGGGTGTGTCCGTCAAGTGAGGACATCGAGTAGTTTGTTTGGCTCTGGGCGAGCACTACGTTTTGGTGAATCATAAAGTTAAGTAATGATATTCCACTACTATGGTTGTAACCAACATAACTTTTTATTTGTAAAGTTTTATTTATAAATGATTTGTAAACTTATGTTATTGTAATCCTTCCGCACTTTTACTCGATATATTTTATTTGTACAAAATTGTTGTAATACGCAATGTCTCTTATAATGATCGATCCGGTTCGAAAGATTCGTGGATGATTCGGGTTTCCCGAGGACACCCGACAGAGCTTGTTAAGTCGTGTGGAACACATGCATAGTAATCCGAGGTCTTTTAAGACAAGGATTAGTGCATGTGGGCCACATTACTTAGGAGGTTCTGCCACAAGCAGCGAAATGAAGCTTGGAATGAGGGATACCGTCTGAGGGAGCAAGTGCTTGCGTTAGAGGTCATGAATGGTGCTTTGCAAGGAGAACTGCAATGGGTCTACAACCAGCTTCACCACCATCCTCTTGGTGTTGATGAGGAAGGACCCCAGGTAATGCCCAACATTGATAGTGCTAATACTAGAAATGCAGAAAGTGTTGAGAATATGGACCTTGACCATGAGGACTAGGTCTGATGAGAAGTCTTTAGTAGGATTGTTATGTTTTCCTTTGAGCAGACCTGGTGTAATGACCTGTACTCCTAAGCAGATGGTACAATGGTTTATGGGTTGGTGATTATGAATCTCTTAGCGCGTTTTAGTGATGTATGGGTCCTATGTAGCATGCAAGAACAAGTTTTATGCGTCATGCCTTTTGGACATCAAAATTCAGTCGTTGATCAAATTTGTATTCTATCCTTGTCCATGTAAATTCACTTCTATTCCTCTGGGTCTATAATGATATGTTGACATTGGCTTCTTGTTGTCACATGCCTAGACCAATTGTGAAGTGAATATTGTTATTAATCATCACTTGGGAACGACGCGACGATAGTATGTAGCACATGCTTTGTCATTCAAAAATATTCCTTGCTATTCTCAATTTTGAAATTCTCGGTAATTCCTTCACCTTGTCTTGTGCACAGAGCTTAGTTGTACAAGATATCGTATATAATTCGATTATCTGTCGAATTATTCCATTGGTCATAGTCATGGCAATATTGTCTCGGTTAATAAGTTACCGTGCACCGACAAGAACCTAGACCATCTCCGTGGACGCACCTAGATGGATTACTAGGGGGTACGCAGGTATTGTAATTATTAATCGTAACCCGTTATTTCGTCTAAGCCAAGACAACATCCTTGTCATAAAACCTCCCTTGAATATTTGCTTATGTGTATCCTTGTTAATGAAATCCACCCACATTCAAATTGTGCCATGATATTATGACAGTAGGCTGCTACAAATTGCTGTAGTTGACCTCTTCTTATTACCTTGTGTCCTTGTGAATATCCTTCGTATATCCCACTTTTGCCTTGCACGTAATGCTTATTCGTGCGAGAATACCTTCAATCATGTGGAATTGCATCTCAAACGCAAGATTTGTGATGGAGTCCTGATTAATGACTGATGGTGCCGCGACGAAACTGAGAGCACCCTGTGGCTGCAGACACATGGATGTCTTTGCTCGCACGCGCCGGGTATCACGATTGTTGATCTCGACCTATTACGAAGATTGCCTCGAGGTGTCGTTTTGCGTGAACCTACCTTGATTTCCTCTCGATACTCATCATCCAATCTCTTATGACCTTTTCTCCCGAAGAGCAAAATCAGGAATATCAAAGAGAATGAGATCGCGTACATTAAGACTAATCAGACTACAAGAGGTAGTAGACAAAGGATTATATCAGGTGTTTGTCTGATCAAGAGAATGGTTCCTATTCCATGGTACTCCATGGTAGAGACTTAGAATTCCTATACATCTATTAGGTATTCTAAGGCCTTATGGAGTATTCATGCTTTATGGGAGTCAATGAAGGAAATTCTTCAGACAAAAACTTCTTATAAATGGATTATGACAGCAATTTTGGGTTTGCATCTGGTGCAGTACTCAAGCGTCATGATGTCGATTCAACTATGCATTGGGTACGCATCGTACAAGTGCTTGGGTATAATCTTGGATTTACCAACATATAGTTACGCCTTGAGTATCAAACAAAAGTCGTCGAATAAGTGAATTTGGATCGAGTAGAGACAACATTCGAGAAAGAAAGGTTGGCATATTTATCATTGGGAAGGAATGTTGGTTGGAATAACAAAACTCAACAAATCCTTGCTTCGAGAGCATGACTTATAGAAAGGAATTGGTAATTCTGAGTCAGTGCCAAAGAATCTGCTCATGTTACCGTTTTGGTGCTATAAGAGAGGCAATTGGTTGGTTTCTATGGAGTTAGAGAATCATTGACCTAGGAATTTTGATTTCTACATGAGAAGATATGGATGTCTTTGACCTAAGAACTTTGACTTCTACATGCAAACGAGTGGACTTCTTCAGTCTAGCTGGTTCATATTAGCATCCATTGGTATGTGCTCTTATGAAGGAATATGCCAGTGTTGACTCACTTCAAGTAATCCAATGATGATAGCCAATTCAGCTTGTCCTTTGCACACACAGGTCCTTGGTGATATTGTAGAAAGTATTGCAGATGCTATTCTTATTGACAGCAAACTTGATTTGGATTTAGCTTGACAGATGTGCAAACCTCAGCTTGACCTGCCCTGTAGTGGTAAACACTTTGAGGATTGAAGCACCTTTGGAGGTATTTGATGATGCAAATAGCAGATTCTCTCACATTCAACCCTTTGATGCCTCCAATAGGGTAATTGTTGGTTACGCTTTGCAATAACCTGCCCTAGTGAATAGCAATATTGGGGTTTAATGAGAGAGTACACCGTACTATTCTTATCATCTTTATACATCAGATTAAGAAAAAGGATTTGACATCAGATTGGAAGAATGGGATAAGTAGAAGAGTGTCTTCTAATGGTCTTGGAAGTGAAAAAAATGAATATGTGGACAACTGGAATGGTCACAGCAAGTCAACCAGATGAGAACCGTTGCAACCCTAGGGGACCCACTTGTGCACTGTGTTCGCGTGATCGCCGCACTCGCAGCACCTGCACAGGGTACTCTCCTTTATCCTGTCGCCCTGTCAGCTCTCGCGCCTCGTCCTCGTTCCCGTGCCGGACCCCTCCTCTCCTTCCCGGCGTCAAAAGACGGTCGCTCGCCCGCCTCCTCGCAGAGCGAATCTATTCCCTCCTTTATCTCGCTCGTGCGTGAGTGACTCATCATCCATCTTCTTCCTCTTGCCTCCACTCTGGTGCCTTGCATCATTCTGTCTTCCCACGCCGTCGTGGATGCCCTCCTGTGCATCTGTTCTTCTTTCCATCCCCAAATCTGAGAACTTGCTCTGAGAGGAGAAAACTTGAGAAGCAATCGCTTTGGAAAGACAGAGCAATCAGGAGCAGAGTGGTAAGATTCAGTGGTTGCCCGTGGATCCAGAGTCGCCAGCGTAAGAGAGAAGAAGGATATGTATTTCATGGAGGAACTTCTGATCTGTTTTGGATTGATTTTGCTGGTTGGGTTCACTATGGTTGAGTTCACCCTTGAGGTTTTCTGGTTCTTGTGGACATTCTTGACGTTTTGGAGCGTCGTGTTCATCCTGTGTCTCCATTGTCCCTGTATCAGTCGCTATCTGGATTAGGCTAATGATTCTCGTGTTTTTCTCATAGCCCTGTTCCCTCAAATCTTGAGAGGGTTTGTATCGAGTCGTGTAATCCTCGATGTAAATCCGGATCGTGAAATAAGAATCTTATTTCTCCCCTTTTCCCCTCTTCTTGCTTTAAATCTCGGGCGAGATTTCTTTAAGGGGTAGTGTAACAACTCCGGTTTTCGGATTAGCAAAATCTTGCATTTCATGAGCATAATCATCCCATAAGCATCTCATGCTCATAATTTACTGAATTGCTTGATGCTTGTTTCCTTGTGGTTAAATTGATTTATTCGTTTTATATATATGCATTAAGTAGTTTTCAAACTTTTCCAAAAAGTCCTATTTACATTGCTCAGATCAAGTTGGTCCCTTAATAGAGTTTATGGAGAAAATTATTTTGAGAAAACTTTGTTTTTACACCAATTCATGAAAATGCTTTTAAGGCTTTCAAAAAGGGCAAAACAGCAAGGGGAATATTGAAAAATAATATTTTTATAATTATAACTTGACCCTAATTCACATTTTCAAAACTAGGCCGAATTAGCAAAAACTTCCAACATGAAAAGTATTCTACTCTTCAAATGGAGAAACTTTCATGTTTTGAGTTTTTCAAATTCGCTATATTTTTGGAGTTATTCGCGGTCAAACATTTCAAGTCGAGACAAAAAAAGTGGGACCCGCCCGGGCCCTTTTGTCATCGGCTTTCCTCTCACCTCCCCTTTCCCCCTCGCCGCGTCGCATGGGCGACGCCGACCGTGGCAGCGACGCCGCGCCACCTCGCCTGCGCCCGCCCCGATCGCTCCTCCTGTCCCCCTCGCCCGCCGTCTCGCGGTCTTGTCTCCTCCATCGCGCGCCCTGCCGCCCCGTCCGTCCGCCGTTTGCCGCGCCGCGGTCGCCGTCGCCGCGAACGCACGCCACACACCGCCAAGCCGATGCGCCAAAGGCACCGCGACGTCGCGACGGACCACGCGCACACGAGCACAGGTACTTGAGTACCCACGCGCGCGCCAAGCTTGCCGCTCTCGCTTTCCCCGCTGTCCGCCTGCCACGCTGGTCGCTAGCCGGCCGCCATTGTCGCCGTCCTGTCACCCTCTCCCCTTTGCTCCGTGACCGGTGTCTTTGGGTTCAAATTGGAGGGCACCAAGCCATCTTCCTCCTGCCGAAACTCCACTCGCACCCCAACCGCTCCCTTCGCCATTTCCGGCACCTTCTCCTCACCCGCCATGGCCGCCGCTCAACGGAGCTCCGGCTAGTTGCCACACCACTCGCCGAATCGCAAAGCCAACCACCCCATCCTCTTGTCCATATCCTCCTCCTTCGATTGCGCACCTTTTGGCCGGATTGACGAAGGTATGGCCTTCGGGCCACGTTCCCGCGCCGACGCCGCGAGCGCTCCGGCGAGCTCATCGGCGTCGGTCCACCCCTCCTCCCTCCGGCTTTTCTCGATCCTGTCGCAAGCATGGTTGGCTCCAGGAGCCGTAGTTCACCGTCACGAAGTCGGACGGGCGAATCCGGCCTTCACTTCGCCGGATTTTCTCCCGCGCCGCCGCGACACGGCCGTGCTCCTGCACCTCGCCGCCATCGATTCGCCGTCGATTGGCTCTGCTTTTCTAGCGCGACATGGTCGCCTCATCAAGGCGGAGCTCATGCGCACGCGGGCTCATCTGATTAGGGGGCCCGGCGAGGCCGACGCGAGCTCGCCGTCGAGCATGCCGCCGCCGCTCGTCGCACCGTTGCTGTAGGCCGCCGTAGGATGCTTCTCGTCCACCGTCGCGTCCGCAACATCAACGCGAGCCTGCTGATGTGTTTGGGGTCGCCGGACACCTCGCCGTCGGCGGGTCGCGCGGGGGCGTCGGTCCTCGCCTCGGTCGGCCGACCGGTGGGTCCTTGATGACGTCATTTGCGACGTCACGGGTGCCCGCCGGGGTACACAGCGCCGGGTGAACTTAGCGTAGAATCGGATCTGTGTTCACTCCGGGTACGCGTAGCACTTCCTGTTCTGGATTTTCAAAAAGAAAAGGATTTTTGCGGATTTTGTTTTAATCTTGTAAAATTCATATGCGGAGTTTTAGAGCTCGGCTTTGAGTGAAACCAATTTTGTTGGCTTCCTTATAATGAGTAGCATCTGTCAAAAATATGAAATGCCATGTTTGAGATACTTTTATATTGAGATTAGAATTAATTATTGATTTGCTAGATAACTTATAAAATGCATAATAAATAGATTATTGTTCAGAAAAATATGGTTCTTGTTTTGTTAATCTCCTTTTGTGATGCCCCTGTCTATAAAAATTATATCATGTGCATGTTATATGTAAAATTATGAAGTTGTAGTTCAAGTGGGATTCTAGGGCTATTCTTGAAATAATTCAAAAATGCTTTTGTTGAACTAGTTTTGGGTTAATAATTTTTGTAGGCCTCTTATATGACATGAGGTAGCTCTTGAAGTAGTGGGACCTAAGGTTTGGTATACTTCGTAGCACAAAGTATTTTTAGGACCATGTATAGGTGCTACATTGTTATTTTTGTGTAGGATAGCATACTGATCAAAATGAGGTGAAATTTGGATGGTAGGCTAGATTTGTTATGTTTTATGTACTGTAATTTTTGTAGGATTTTAGGAGTAGCCAATCATAGTGCTCCTGTTCAACTCTTGGATGTTCAAATTAGGGGTTAAGTCCATTGATGCTAGGCTAATCTATTTATAAGTTGGGTTTCTGATTAACTTGTCTAAAGATGATAGTTAGTGTGTTAGCTTGACCATCTACTGTTAAAGTTTTATGGTCATTGCATGAATAGTTTAAGAGTTATGGGTGTGACAAGATGGTCACCGGGGCTGTTTTAGTGGCTGTTTTTCCAGAATCAGTCCGATGTTCTGTGTTTTAGGTGTAGTTAACCTGGGAATCAGTTTGTGATGTCTTCATATGTTTGATGGATAATTTCATAAGCTTTCCAGAATGTCTTCATTCATACCCATAGGGTCTATGGTTATTTATTTATGATTTATTTACTGATCTATTAGTTATATGGTTAGGATGATTATGGTGAGTGTAGTCTCTTTGGCTTTCTTGACTTGTTTTGCGGATGATAGTAGAAAGGGATGTTGTACTAGGATTACATTGTTGTAGTAGAAAAAAAACGTAGCGAGATGACATGTGCTTATGGTACACGTTCTTGGATGATGTTGACTACCTTGTAGAAAGAATAAGCAAAGCACGCATTCGCATGATCATACCATGTGTATTCTTAGTATTCATACATGCACCCGCATCATACGGGATCGCTAGGAGAACGAACGTGATGTGAAATAAGGATCCAAAGGAGGAGTCACCAAGGGGAACCACGGCACGTGAGGTGATCGAGAACCGGGAACCAGACGTGGAGTGATCAAGTGCTAGGAGCTTCAACATTGATCGTATTAGGAAGGCAAGCCCGGAACATTTCTCCTACGGTTTGCAAAATGATTTACTTTGCGTCCTTTATTGTTTATGATGCATTAAGTTTATAGGCGTTACTTGGAACAGATTCTTGCATTATGAGTACCTTGATCCACGAATACCTTACCCTTTTTAAGTTAGGATCGTTCATATGCTTAGCACTTTCGCTTAATTAGATCGGTAGAAGACGGGTGATTGACCCTCATCCGCGAGGTAGGTGGTTACTACCCTATGGTTGATACTATGGAGGTTGGTTAGAGAACATAACCATGTGGCCTTGTTAAATCACGACTAGTCGGAGTTTGTGGTGTGTTAGACCACGGAAACTCCGGCGATGTCACTTAATGGGACTATGGCTTTGTACGTCCTCGGATCATGTTGAGCAATGCCTCACGGATAGGCCGGAAGGATGCGATCATCCGACCGCGAAGCCTTGAGGATGTTTGGGCCGAATTTCAACGGAGTTGAGTGTGTTGCCCACGGGCGCGGTATTAAAGCCGGTGGCCGGTCGCGCCGGAGGTACCGGTAGCCGGGCATGCCCGGTGCAACCGTATTCGTTGCAATCCGTGTTTCCACCCGAATAGACCAAGGTGATCTAATCGACTCCGACGGGAGACGTGTGGTTTGTGTGAGGAATACCCGCCAGTTTGGTTTGCAATCGATTATAATCGCCATCGTTCTGGACGGTGAACACTTGACCGAGAAGCGGCTTGTCGCAAATCATTGTGAAAAATAGGATGGTTATGGTTCTATGTTGTTGATCTTGGTATGCTCAACCACGAAGGATAGGATAGTTTTGTTTGCTCATACCCGGAGTTGGAATAGTACGGGTGCTAATCTAGTGATGTCGGGATCCAACCTAAAAGATGATAAGCTAGAGAGTCCTTTATCACTAAATGATTATTTAATAAGCTCATCTTTTATCGCAAGTTTAAATGAGTCGGCTACCCCACTCATAAAGCCTTGCATACTCCTTGGTGTCACTTTATTTTTGGTTTATGACGGGTAAGTCTAGCGAGTACCTTCTTGTACTCGGGGTTTTATTCCCACTTGTTGCGGATCGTAAGACTTTCTTTGTGGCAACAAGATGGACTGTATCCCACTACGGGAGGATTAGACCTTGGGCAAGGTCATCTCTTATATCTCATTCCTCTATGCTTTTGCTGGATTTGATGAAGGACCAGGCACTATTTTTAACTAAGTGTGCGTTTGTAAAACAACACTTTATTTTGCTTCCGCAGTTTTGTTTCCAATTTGGTATTGTAATAACTATTTTTGCAACTCCGATGTAATCAACTACTTGTGAACTTATGTATTATTATGGACGGTATTATGTTGAACTTAATTCGGTCAATTTTGTATTGTGGAAAGTTTGAAATCCTTCGTGGTTTCACGGACTACCGGGTTGATATAAGCGTCATGTGCTAATTAAGTTGCTTAAGTGACATCATTAGTACATTATGTTTATATTAATTGGTCGGTTCTGTTACAAGTTGTCCATGAGCTGCCTGACCTTTTGGAATTTGACGACAATGTTGTCGACGTACACCTCCAAGTTCTGAAGCACTTCAACATGGATTGCTGAAAAATCACCGCGAAGGGCATCGATAAATAGGGGAAGAAGCCAAAATGGGTGATGAAAGAGGCGAGTTGGTCTGATGGATTCATTAGCATATGGTGGTTCCCGGATTATGCATCCAAAAGGCAAAGGTTTCACACAATATCATCGAATAAATCACTTAATTGATGTGTGGCGAAGGGAAAGGATCCTTTGGGCACACCTTGCTGAGGATTGTGTAGTTGACACACATTCTCCATTTCTTGTTCTTTTTCTTCATCAGGCCGGGGTTGTCAATCCACTCGGGGTGCTGCACCTCCCTTATGTGTCAGGACCTAACAGGTGGACCCCACAACTCAGGGGTGACTTGGCGCCGACGTTCCTGTGGCGCGTCTGGCAATAGGCGGCGCGGGCGTCGGGTATAAGGAAGGCAAGCTTCCATCGATGACGAGCATCGGTTGTAACCAGAATCTAGACTTTCCATAGTCGATAGCAGTAGCAATTCTTAGCAGCTTGTTGCTCATGTATCAAACATAGTTCCCAATTGCAATAAAGATTCATAGTTCTGCTCAAATTTCCCCAAATTCCCCAATCTTCTTCCCTGGTTCGTCACATTTGGTATCCAGAGCCAAGCCCGCCGCCTGGAGTCTAGTGAGCTCATCCACGATAGCCTTCCTCTTCTCTTAAGTCATTGCTCGACTGGCTTTGTTGCCTCGGGCTTGATGTTGAGGTAGTGCTCGGACACTTTGTGTGGTATGCCTATCATGGCCAAGGGCTTTCACGCAAAGACATTGACGTTCTCAAGCAAAAGAACTCAGCGAGGGACACTTCCAACTCTTACGTTAAGTTGGCTCCGATGCGCATGACTTGTCAGGGCATTCGCTTTGGTGTCGTCGTTTGCTGATTTGAAGGAAAAACCGGGACCTTACAGGGGCAAAGCACCTGAGTGAGATCTCTCGTTAGCTACACGAAGCGAGCGCACGCGCGCGCTAGCTGATGGAACAAGCTAGGCAGTGTTTTTCTTTTTTTAATTTGGAACACAAAGACTTATAGATATTTATACTTTAAAGTAAATATAAAAAAAAAAGAAATGAAAGAATCGTGTCGTCGACGTGTGTCCCCTTCCCCTCCCACGCCGTCTCGACCGGCAGTCCGCCGTCGTCATTGGGCGGTCGTCATGATCTGCACCACCGCCGCTCTCCGGTGGTGGTGATGACTATGGACGACGACGACAGGCACGACGACAGAGCCGTTGGCGGCGGCGGCACCCTGCTTCTCCTTGATGATGGTGACCTCGTCGTCGTCGGTGACGGGGGATGATGGCAGCGGCAGCGGCACGGCGGGGTCGCCGATGTGGCACTCGAGCGCGGCGCAGTATCGCGCGAAGGTGTCCGGGCTGACGTTGAGGCGGAAGCGGAGCGCGAAGATGAGGCGGAGCTCGAGCGCGTTCATCTCCGGCACCTCCACGCCGCCCACCCGCGCGAAGTAGGCGTTGTTGTAGTGCCTGCGTCCGTGTACATGCGCAAATCAGCATGGAGACCGATCATGCAAAATGAGTAAGCAAGCAATAAGACAGTAGACGGATGCATGCATATCTATTGTGCGTGATGATTGGTGGAAGGTAGGACAGGAATAACAGGGATCGTCGTCGGTTTGCATTGGTAAGCTTCTGCATTTGTTTTATTTGAAATTTCGGCTTAGTTTCTCTCTGGTAGGTGAGCGATCGAGGATGCGAAATCGGGTGTGCATTATCGCATTGAGATGAGGATCCGGACGAAGGACAGCTTGGCTGGCCAGCGAGCTGGACTGGACGTCGCAACTGACGACACCGCACACAAACACATGACACACCTACCGCTACCGGCTGCGGCTGTTGTTTAGTTATAGCAGGTCAGGAACTCAGGATGCAGAAATGGTTATGCTGCTACCTGCTCAGCCAAAGCTCGGAGGTACTACGTAGTAGATAGGAATGATCAATAGGATAGGACCATTTATATATACAGCACATACATTTTGCATGCGTGCATGTGACTGGGCCGGTAGGCCATCGATTATATATTGGGGCTAAGCTGGGGTACATGCAACAGGCATACAGCATGTGTACCGGTATGTCCCAGATAAGTACAGCTGGAGTATATCATCAACCACGGCAGCTAACCAATGAAGGGTTGAACACCTACTGAAATGGTTGACAGGTCAAGGTAGCAGAGCAGGTGTACCTAGCTAGTGGGAGGCAGTGGTGAATGAATGGGTGATGCGTCCGACTCCTAGTTCGCAACTCTGTTTCTCCAATTGCTCTGTCCGCGACTCTGCTTCTGTACATCTTTTTTTGGCGGGAAATGTTTATACAAATAGGCAGGACCGTTATTACTACTGACAGTAATCGTCGTCGGCCGGCGGGGCAGTGGTACCGCTACTATGGTTATCAGTCAACTCTGGCAGCATGTATACATGTGCAGGCGTTGAGCGTCAACTCTCCCCACTGCATAGCTGGATTTAGTTATTCAGTGGCCGACTGGCCGTGGCGTGGCGCGTGCTCCTCAATTTCACAGATAGACTAAGGAAATGCAAGCTGGTTACTATAGAGCTATCAATCCAAGATGAGTAGGACGCAATGGAGACGAACACATGATTGATCCTTGACGAAAGGCCACAGTAGTGTAGCATTGTAGGAAGATGTTCGACTCACCTGTCGTCCATGAACTTGGCCGCGACCAAGACGGAGGTGATGAGGAGCCGGTGGACAGTGTACGAGTCGATGCCAACCACCGCCGCCACCTCCTCCTGTCCCTCGCCATCGCCAACCCGGCCTCGCGCGAGGCGGTCGAGGTAGACGTAGGCGACGACGAAGCATGCGGGGCTGCAGCCGGCGTACCGGTATATCCGCTCCGCGTACCGCCGCACGGGGATCCCCGGCAGCGCCCGGCCCCTGAACGCCTCTGCCGACTCTGACGCCGCGGCAACCTCTCCCTCGGCGTCGCCGCGCTCCGCCGCGCGCTCCAGCAGCCCCGCCAGCACGGCCACCACCCGGGGCGCGCCGCGCGCCGCGGCGGACTTCTTGAAGATCCGCGGCGACGGCAGCTCCATGGCGCGGCGAGGGTGGTAGGAGGGATCGAGTGGTTGTTCTGGTGGGTGGTGGTGGTCGCGGCCAGGCGAAGGGATGTGCCGTGGAGTAGAAGAGGATGGCTGCTGGTGTGGTGTGGTGCGCTGGCGCTGGCGGAGCGACAGCCGACAGCCGACCGACCGGCCGCGACGTCTGCTCGTTCGCGGACAAGGATGGGGGTTGCTCGTTCTTGTTGGTTTTTCCGCTTCTGTATCGCGGAGGCGTAAAGTTTTGGAGGACGCCTTTGGTTTGGTGAGGATAGCTCAGCTCAGAAGCTCCTGGGGCTGCTGATCATGGATTGTTGATTGTTGGTATGGCGACATCACATCGGCCTCGGCCGTCTTTGTATTTGTACACTAGTGTCCCGTGTCCACAAGGCTGCAAACGTGTTCTTCTCTCTCGCGTCGCGCGTGCTTCAATAGGGACGCCGACGAAAATCAAAGCCGAAAGAGACCCGAAGGCGAGTGCCTGATTGCCAGGCGCCGACATGTAGAAGTAGCCTCTTTTTTTTAAAAAAAAAACTGCCCTCCCTCATCTTTATTCAAAATCAATTTTATTACAAACTCCTTCTAGCGGGGAGAGAAGCCACAAATATCTAGATTGAGACAAGCCGTCTCAATATGATGCCTATCCACAAATATCTAGCTAAGAGATTATCCATGAGGGTAGACAAGCTAATCAAGATGCACATGTAGATGTAGCTGTGCGAGTACTACTATAATCTGCAAGCTTTGGCCCGTGTCGTCGGCCCAACGTCCAACTCGATCTACTGCCGCATTGACCATTGAGAAAAAAAAAAAAGAAAGGTGTGTCTTTCTTGGCTTCCTATCCTGCGGCGGATTTGGAGGATTACTCTACTCACGTTTCAACAACAGCCAGCCTGGACTGGACATCCGGGAGAGAGACAGTAGTACTTCAATCCCATTGGCCATTGCTGCGATGAGTGTAAAATGTAATGAGGTACTGTAGTCACCAGCTACCCGTCCTGCCGTGCACCCTACACAACTCCCCTCCCTCTCCTCGTTACGCCGGCTGCAATGCGCTCGTGACAAGCGACGCGTTCCAGCCACCAGAAACGCGTGATAATCACTACTGCGATACACTAGCATACTGCATATCACAGTTCACATGGAATGGAATGGAACATTTCTTAATTGCTGATTCCATCTACAGAGTTTTCAGGACACACCAAACACCGGCATTCAGATCCAATTTGTGCAACCAAACTTTACCAGATTCATTCACAGGGCAACTAACAAACTAATAAGAAATGAAGAAAACCAAGAAACACTTTCAGTTCTCTCAGTTCCACACCAAGAACCCAGTTACTCCTCTTATATATGTGGGAGCTTCCATTCATATTGTAGTACTATACTCATTGCAGGCAGCCCGTGCCTTCCCTTCCTTCAGTGTTGCACGCACAGGTAAGACCGCTCACGACCTCTTCTTCCTCTTCTTGTCCTCCGACTTGTCAGCCGCGTTCTTGAGCTGCATGATGCACAGTTCAGTCAGTCAATCAGACATCGCCACAAGCAGAGAGAAATCATGAACAAACTCTGGTCCACCAATCCGACAACAGTTCATGATAAGGTAATCCATCACCAAGTGCTTATCAGTAAGTAGCTTACCATGATGACGAGGATGCGGACAAGGACAGCCACGAAGTCGGTGAAGAGGGTGAGAGCATGCTTGATGTAGTCCATGTCACCGTGGTGCGCCCTCTCGATGATCTCCTGCGTGTCGTACACCATGTACCCCAGGAAGATGAGCAGCCCAAAGTATACCTGCACGCCGGATCAAGTATTCAAGTTAAGCCGAATGCATCATCACGGGTCAAACAGCAGGTGCAAGCACGTCTGAAACTCTGAATCTGAATGAGGTCTCACCTCAAACATGAAGGTGCTAGTGGAGTGGCCAAAGATGGAGGCGGCGAACTGCAGCCAGAGCAGGATGGAGAGCCCAGAAGAGAGCAGCCCGCCCAGGTAGAGGTACTCCCTGCGCTTGGCCACCACGGCCGCACACGAGAAGCACGCAAACGCAATGGCAGTCCCCACAAACGCTGTCACCAGGATGCTGAGAAAAACAACACAAGCAACAGGTAAGCTTGAGGCTGAGCAAGTAACAGCAGTTCAATCACAAATCTCTGCATATAGTACTTCGATGAGCTAGTATGAATATATATAGTTCTGAATTCAGCATAAAAAAGCATCATTACGTTGATCATGCCAAGTTTAACCACAAATTTCTCAATTGATGGCACTGTGAACCCAATAGATTAGTCCGGAGTTCAGCATAAAGAAATATCAATTCATCGTACCAAAACAGAAAAAGAAACAAGATAAGAGAACTTGCATTGGACACCATCAAGTGCAAGTAACGTATAGTGCCAGACATTTCAGGCTACTCAAGGCTAGCATTAGTATATTAATTCATTCATCCATCCAAAGAGAGGATGCACAAGCTAAATGTCCAGGAGTGATGATTATCTTCAGAAAATTGCTCAGTGCTAATCTTCAGAAAATTGCTTAGTGCTAAAATTCATTTCTTCATGTCGTAATATTACCCATGCCAAGTTCAGAAGTGGTAGTAAAGCATGAATAGGAAAAGCAAAACCAAGGGCAAAAGCAATTCTATCTATAATAATAATACCTAGGTGCGGAAATTTTGCACCTCTGCAGGGCATGCACCTTCTTACTGGCTTTATCTCAAGATTTGAATAAAGAAAAAACTAATGACAACATCATGTATGTAGTATGCACGAAGCATGATGACTCACTGAAAAGAAAAGACAACTAATGACACATCATGCATGTATGCATGAAGCATGATGACTCACTGAAAAGAAAAGACAACTAATGACAACATCATGCATGTATGCATGATGATTCACTGAAAGTGACAGCAACCGGCATGAGAGACGAGTAGGCAACACACAGATCCATGCAGCACAGTATGTCGCAGTCAATACAGTATATTGCAAAGTCAACATCAGCAGCTTATGCATGATCAAATTATCCGCTCATGCATGATCAAACTCGTATTTGTTCGATTAATATAATCATTATCGCACAGAGCAGGCAATTTCCGATCGAGAGACAAGTGCCAGGTAAGTTCGTTGTTACCTCGGGTCAAATTCCACGGCGAGCTTGATGAGCGGTCCAACCGAAGCCCCTTCCAGGAGGGCAGCCGCCATCAGCAGTCCATACCTCTTCCTCTGCACGCACGGACAAACAGGGCAACGAACACAGTGAGAACGAGAGAACAAAAAAAGTCAGCGAACGGCGCAATTGACATTTTCGGTTGTCAAATTCTCGTTCGAGAGCCTGGCAGCCTGCACGGCTCGCAAGGTCAACTGACGAAGGAGAGACGAACAAACGAACCTCCTCGTAGACGGGCACGGAGAAGAGCCAGGCGATGCTGCCGACGCAGCCGAGCATGGTCAGCAAGCCGCCGATGTTCCAGACGACGTGCAGGTAAGCGCCGACCGCCGACGAGGCCAGCGCCACGCACAGGGTGAGGTAAACCTGCAGGCAACCAAACCAAACCGAAACCAACAACCACCGTCAGAATTTGATTTGGATTATCATCATAGTTAAATCGAGTAACTAAACCAAACCATGGCAACACGGTTGCAAGATCGCAATAAGGTGCATAAACAGGTAGCCGAAATGCAATGAATAGTATTTTATTTTATTTTATTATTTTGTACTGTAACAGAATCATGTTCCTCGAAATGCAACGAATAATATTCTATTATTAACAGAAAGAATCATGTTCCTTCTTATATGATGAATCAATCAATCGGTGGCATTCGCAGTTCTCAAGGAACGCCAGGAATACGACACGCGCGAATCAAAAATCCCCGACAGATTACGTGAAGAAATAAATTAAGCAAAAAGCAACACGCAAACTGCAGGTTGTGATACTAATTAATAATCATCCCACGAATTCCATTGCAGAGGGAAATCCCCACGAAATCACCCAACTGATTGAAGAAAAACAATACTCTAAAGGCTAATTGCGTGAATCACAAATTCAGTTACAGACAATGTTTAAACTGCAAGCGTCACATTATATTCGCGTTCCGTGGGCACAACAGAGCCCTCTGTTCACTGTGTAGCACTAAACTGAACAAATTTGAACCCGACGACAAAACAATCAAAATCTGGAGAATCCAAACCACTAGGCGCAGAAATCAAACCAGCCCACAGATGGCGCAAGCCAGGATGGAATAGGATGCAAATTGGCACGTACGAAGGCGAACGACCAAGCCCAATCGGAACAAACTTTCTGAAACCGGCGGCCAACGAAACAGTGAGATCAACAACACCCTAGAGACCTAGAACTAGGGATAGGCCCGATCGAATCCGTTGCCACACATTCCACCCCCAATTCCCCAAAACGAAGCCAAATAAACCGGCGATGCAGAGAAACACCGGCCTAGGGCCGCGACGACGACGAGAAGAATAAGAATCGCAAACGGGAGGGTGGCGGGGGAGAAGGCGGCGGTACGTACGAGCTTGAGGTGGGTCTGGACGGCGGGGGTGATCTGGCGGAAGTTCTTCAGCGAGTCGTAGCCCCATCCGGCGCCGGCGCCGGCGCCGTACGCCGCGCCGCCGTAGTACGGCCCCGACGAGTAGGACGAGGAGGAGGTCGAGTAGAACGCGTCCATCTCTTCCGGCTCCGGCGGTTGGGTGTTCTCCTCCTAGACGCGGAACGGATCGGGGGGAGGGGATCGGCGGTCGGCCTCGCACCACACGCAAAGCGCCTGTCCTCCGCTGCCGCGGCTTTTGATCTGTGGTGTTCGTTCGGATGGATGGATTTGGAATCGCGTCGAGTCGAGTCGGGTCGGTTCTCGTGCTCGTGGCGTGGGTTTGATGTGGGAGAAATGCCGGGGGGTTCGAGGCGGTTTATATACGGACGCGGGTGGGCGGTGTGATTCGCGAGGAAGGAAAAGGCAGGAAGCGGCCGCGCACTGGGCTGGTAGTTTTCGCGAAGGGGCCGGCCTCTCTCGGGACAGCCCCAGAAGTTTCCTTCCTCACGGGCTCACGTCGCCAAGGGGCACCAAATACGCGCGGCGTACTCCGTGCCTACGCAGCCGGCACGCTGTTTTTGTTTTCGTTCGTTCACGGTCACGCGCTTCACCCTCTCTTGTTTTCTTTTACGTTGCCAGTTTTCTTGACAAGTGTGACGTGTCGTACGCCTTCGTTCCCATACGGCCCTTGGTGTGAAGCTTTCGGTGATAAAAGAAAACATGTTCAACTTTACTCCATCTTCTTTCCAGCGATTTTCGCATGACCTCGATCTCTATCCAAAAGTGCAAGTACTACGTTAAGTTTTGTTAGTGCAAGTACAATTTTTAGCTACAGGGTGTTTGGTTGGGCGCCGTTGTCCAAGCCAAACTGCCACACTTGTAACATGTCTGTTTGCATTGGTTCATTAAAAGTTCTATTAGGCTCATCATCACTTTTTTACCAGAAAATCTCGAAACAATTGAGACATCTGATTTTGTCGCCGCAGCTTTGGTGTCGCTACGAGCCTTTACTCATAAAGTTGTTTGGTTCACAACCCACACCAGCCACCATGGGTTTGGCACCGAAGAATGTGGCGTGCGTAGGATATGGTCCTCACACCTGTGGCACAAACAAGTTCGAGGAAAATTATGACAGCCGCAACTAAGCCATTATAAACTACCCGGGCAAAGCAAGCTAGTGTTTGCCTAGAACAAAACACACGCCCTTCAAAAATGGTGCACTTTACCCAGCCATACACATATGACAATCTATATGCCAATTGTCTATCTGTCTACAAATATAAGAGCACTCACATGATCCCTTTTGCATTTACGGCATCATCCATGAATCTAAGCATTTTGTTTTCCATTACGTCATTTCTTTTCATCATCACTTTATTAATTGATAATTAGTTATTTACGGCGTCAACTAATTGTGAATAGATCAAGTATTACAGCTTTGTTCGCTGGAACCTATCAACCTGCCTTGTCAGTTACTATGATACAACAAACAGTGTTCCTCTCTCATAATAAACAATGAATAATATTTTTTAGCCTGGCTTGGGTCATGGCCGTGAGCTACGGAGTACGTACTCGTAGAACCAGAATACTACAAGTATTGCTGTACCATATCGTACTGTACCTCACGAATCACGATATGGCTATGTGAGCTGCCATGCCAGCCGTTGCCGACTCTGGCATTAAGAAAGGCCAAGCGAGTCTCGGCGGAGAACATCATCGATGACGCAAACTGCCCTGCACGGGCCAATGCCGCGCCTCCACGTGGCCGCGAGGATCATGATCCCTTTTTTTTATTGACACGGATCATGATCCGAGATCCGTAAGTCCGGACCCGGGCAGAAAGCTTCGGGCTTTGTCGCGCAGGCGCCCGAGCACGCGGACGGGCGGCGGCTGCTGGCAGGTGGCCCCCGGGAACGTTCGCGAGTGGTGCATGCCGCCCACGCGCTTCGAGAAGCTGGTCCCACTGCCCCGTGGGCCCGCCTGGTCTCTGCATGCGGATGCGCTTTTCGGCCGCGGTCCACGACGTTTCCACGGCCGTCGTCGTCCTGCTTGCGGCTTGCTTGCTGGGTCGGGTCGAAATTGGAATTTTACCGTATCCGGCCGCCCCGACGTGATTCTTCTTACTATTCTTCATTTTTTCCCCACGTATTTGAAAAGTTCCGCCGGCGTGGCTACTACGCTTATACCAGTATACTACGAATACAATTAATCGTGTATTATACGTACGCGCGTCTCAAATCCAGACTTCTTCAAGCGTAATTCAGGGAAACTTATGCGCATTTGATCGGTTCAAGTTTGGAGTTTACTTATTCTGTTGTATGATGATTGATTAAAAAATGATAAATATAACCTATAATTTATCTGCAGGTTTCTTGGCCCACCTTAATTAATGCGCAAGTAGCAAATCCATTCATGCATGCATGGACGGCTTGGCCATACTCAATTTCCCACACATCCACCTAAAAAGATTTTATATATGTGTTGGACGAGGCCACGATAATTTTTTTCATGTTTGAAACTTCCAGCGAGGTGTATTAATTCACCAAAGATTGATACATTGTTTACAAGAAGCTAAAGGATAAATGAAGGAGGACCATCTACCCAAACATAAGAGCTTTTTTTCTAGCAAAGCTTGACTAGCTAATTCATGGGGCACTTAATTATAGCTTCCTATTACAATGACTAATTGAGATTGCCGCAAAATCCTTTAAATACTGGGTGCATTCATCATAGATTGTCGCTGCAGCTGTGGCATCATCTTGTATTGTATTGATAACCTCCATGCGGTCTGACCGAATCTCAACTCGACCACAACCAATCTGTTGTGCCAATAGAAGACCGTCCCTCAGCGCATATGCTTCTGCGGATGCCGCATCCAATGTATATGGTATGAAACTATGAAATATAGCAATAAATCCATAGGAGTCCCTAATGATGACACCAAAGCTCTCCCCGGTCCCTTTGTTTCATTTGTTTCATCAAAACCGGAATCCACATTGTCATCAGACACCCCTCTGAAGGTTTCTTAATCCGTTTGGCACAGAGGCAAGCGTGCTGGATGCCTTGCCTGCTCGTGTACATGCATTGTAGTTATATATTTTGAGTCTCCATGTTATGAGACACACGAGAGAGAGAGAGAGAGAGAGAGAGAGAGAGAGAGAGAGAGAGAGAGAGAGAGAGAGAGAGAGAGAGAGAATATAATTTTCAAAAAAAAGTCTGGTAAAAGTCATTTCAAGTCATTTCACAGGAAGTAGTACATGCATTTTTTCCACGGGAAAAACATACAAGAAACATGAACCCACGTTCCATGCGCATCTATAAGGACTTGCAATCGAAGGGAGCACGTAGGGTATTTGCTCGGAAGGTAGCAGTAGCAAGTAGGTATTTCTCAAAAAGAAAAAAGAAAAAAGTATAGCCAGTAGGTAACCAAAGGTGTTGCTCAAAAAAAAAAAAAAAAAGTAGCCAGTAGCAGTAGGTAACCAAATCAGACACTTCTATTTTCTATGAGCGTGCTTGCTTTTCCTGCATGCATGGAAATATTCCTCCTATATATTGGATCTGGATCTGCAGCAGAAACTATCAGGAACCTGCATGCCCTGCGGCGAACGAACCTCGAATGACGAAGACCAGCGCGCGAACGAACCTCGAATGACGAAGACCAGCGCGAAAGTTTTCCAAAATTAATTGCGCTCGGTCGAGATCATCAGCAGGAAATTAAATAAATAAAAGCTGCATATGCAACGACGACGCGCGACGTCCACTTGGCTTCAGTTCCGCAGTGGACTTCAAAATTTTCCATGCATATACGTATATTAATTAGTAGTCATCACCAAACGTATGAAGATAATTAAGTACGTTATGCAGATACGTATGGAGACGCTAGCTGCAGTATCTTCTTCTCCGATCGATCCAAAAACGTCGACGTCGTACCAGAGGCGGCGCCTTGAGGTACTGTAGAATATATATACTGGCGGCGCAGTCGACTCGATCGATCCATATGGAAAACAATCAACACTATTCAGACTTTCTATTTGCAGGGAGAGCAGACTTTTCGTGGAACAAAGAATAGGTACTGTTTTTTTCTCTTTTCTGTCCTCACGCATGGCCGGCCAGCAAACAGCGAAAATTCTAGTAGGCTTAACTTCTTTGCTGTTTCCATATGCGCCTCTTTGTGCAGCATGCATGACCAGAAATGGACCATTTAATTTGCTTCAAGACGATGTGCACTGTGACTTGACATAAAGCCGGTTATTAGCTATACTCCCTCCACTTTTGACTTTAATATTAGAGATAGATTCCCTTCTACTTTGTTGTGCATGATCACCGTACCAATAACCAGAAACCGTGGTTCTTTGTGCCCACAAGTCACCACAACGCTGTTGACATGCAGGAAGTTTTCAGGAACTTGCGTATAGAGTGCAGCAGCTAGATACGGAGTGGTATATAGATGTTGCTAGCGGAGACTACGTAGTGCTCCATGCATCTCTGTATCCTGAAAGTTTTCCAGGAGTTACACATCAGTACAGTAGCACACAAAAGTTCGCTTTCAGTTCTAGATAGAAAATTTGGTGCCGTCCCCATCTGTGTGCTAGCTGCAGCAACCTCATTATATACTCCAGGGATATATCATACATATTCTTCAATAATTATTCATCCGATGCTGGCTAGCTGACCTTAGCTCTAGCGGCTTAAATTTCTCCTCTTTTTCCACAAGCTGATGGAGCTAGCTCCTCGATCGACGACGACTTGTCCCTAGCTGTGGTAAGCTTGTTAATTAGCTACGCCCTCGAACGGAAGTTACATGTCCAGTCGTTGTTATTGAGCGAGAATATCATCGTTGCATATACTACTATCCAAATTCTTTTGAAGATATAAATGTTGATAATTATTTATAAAAAATAGTTAAATTTACAGAGAATTATTTTAATTTTAAATCTAGGATGATATTGTTCTTCAATGGGCGAAGGTTGCTCTCAAGAGGAGAGGTTGAAGATTTAAGATGACGACTTCAGCCCCTGAACTTTCGTCATAGATCCGTCATTAACGAGAGGTAGTGCATTCTGACTGAATTTCAGCCTAGATCCGTCACCGAAGAGAGGTAGTACATTATGACTGAATTTCAGCCTAGATCCGTCACTGATGAGAGGTGGTGCATTCCGACTGAATTTTAGCCTAGATACGTCACTGACGAGAGGTAGTACATTCCGACTAAATTTCCAGCCCTAACTACTAGGAACTTCTTGGACCATCATCTCTTAATATATATCATAGCTAGCTAGGAGCTAGTCTGCCACGCTGCCATTGTTAACATCTAATGATGGTGATGATAGCAGCAATTTGTAGTATTTTCCTGCGAGTTGCATTGATCACGAGGGCGTCGACCTGCGTTAATACCAATGCAACCTCGTACCAAGGCCACATGCAGTCAGTGTTCATAGTTTTCAAACTTTACTACTTATATATATATGCACATTCATACTGTTCTGCTTTGGAAACTTCTCCGAACATACATCATCGATTGGTGATCCATCGTCAACCAAAAGTCATAAGAATTTTTTTTTCCTAAAAACAATGACGAAGAAGAGTCTGCTTTATTATATACTGATATAAAAAAGTTAAAGCTTAAGACATGACTATAGAAGAAGTGACAGGAATACCAAAACAAAGAATAGGGTACTATATCAACACGAGACCCAAACAAACAAACAACACACAGAGCAATAGTACAAACAAATACTCTCTCATATTATTGTTAAATGTGAGTAATATTATTGTTTTTTATAAGAGTATAAGATTTCTTTTGAGGCTTAAATATGCTTATATTATTTTTCCAAAAATTCAGCTAATCTAGCCTGCACTCGCAAAAAAATAATTAAGTTAGCCTGATCATGATAAAATTTAAAACCGTGTCCTTTCTAAAAAAAAAAAGGGGGGGCGGCTAGTAGAGGAGTACGTACGTACGTACGTCATACAGATTTCTTGGCTATTGGAGCGACGTCGTACGTCTTTATATATTTCCCATACTGCCCTCGCGGTATATAAAAGCTTTCGGTGATAATATCATTTTTTTTTCAAATCAAATCTACTATAATACACTTGTAATCTTCGTTGGTCTGTTTGAGCATTCCACTTCTGCGTGGCTAGATTATCGAATAGGTGCAAATATCGCAGTGATCCGAGGTCGAAGATAACTTGTATTATGAGTATAAACATTTTAATTAATTAGTCACGAATTTTAGAGACAAATATATCCCATCGTCGTCGCCCAATGTACAAATGTAAGCACCACCGTCGTCGCATTTAGAATGTAACCATTTCTGCAACTGCCTAATTAATCCAACACTTTGTGTCCACCGCCATTTCGTTAGTTCACTTGTACCCGTATATTTATTTATTTACGGCACGGGCCTGGATTGACTAAACGGGACAAACATTACACTTCTTGTTCGTTCTTGATCATCTCGCTAGAAGAACTAGACGTAACACCTCATGATACATGTCAGCTGCCCGTTGCCGCCTTGGGCATCAAGAAAGAGAGGCCAGGCGCGGGGAACGCCGCTTGGCAGGCAACCGCGTCTCGGGCGAGCGGTGACGCAAACTGACCTGGACGGACCAGTGCCGCGCCTCCACGTGGCGGGCAGGATCTCGGACCCGGGAAGAAACTTCGGGCCGGGTCGCGCAGGCGCCCGAGCGCTCGCCTCATCCGGTACGTGCGCGGAGGGGCGGCGGCTGCGCTACTGCTGGCAGGCGGGCCAGGGAACCTTCGGCGCACGATCTTCGAGACGCTGGTCCCGCTGGCCCGTGGGCCCGGCTGTGCATGGCCTCTGCATGTACGAGTAGGTGCGCTTTTCGGCCACGGTCCACGGCAGTCGTCGTCCCTGTCGGCTTGGAATTTTTCCGTATTCGGGTCAGGCAGGGCCGGCCCCACGTGATTGTCTTTCTCTCTCTTTTTTTTTTTTTCCTTTCTGATCAAGTGATGAAGGGAAGGCGTGTTTGAAATATTCACCTGTGGCTACTGCGCGTACTACTACTTTTACCAATAAATACTCCGGCCGTATTGTGTACAAATCTAATCATCTAGACTTCTTCTTCAAGCATAATTCAGGGAAACTTATGCGCTCTTGCCTAGCATCTTTTATTGCTCCTCCTCTCAATTTCAAACAGAAGATGAAAATTAGTAAGAGAGACTGGTAGGAAGAGGGAATCTAATAATCTTCAAACCATAAATATTCATGTTTTTTTATTGGCTGAGCTTAATAATATTTGCTTGCAGCGGAACATAAAGCGTGGCTAATAATATAGCCTCACATACATTTATTCTCTTCTCTTCTCTATCGCTTCTTCTATTTACTTTACATCTCTTCTCTACATCTAAAAGGACTCTAAGTAATAATGCATTATTTACCTCATATACATTTCTTCCCTTCTCTCTTCTTCTATCCATTCTATATCTCTTCTCTACACGTAAAAAGACTCTAAAGTTTGATATAAAATGAATATCAGGGAAGAAACATATATCGGGGAATATAACCTCACATTCATTTCATATTCCCCGATATTCCTTTCTAAGACTCTGAAGTTTTATATCTACACTAAAGCATGAGCTGGATGACTACTATTGATCTAGGTAAACTCGCAGAAAAATTCCTTTTGCCCAAATTAAGAATAGGGAATCACTAAAAACCAGTCGCCTAGACTTTTATGTTTTGTTCAGGAGACCATCAAGACCATTAATTTTAGATTGGATGGTTGTTGTTCATCTTGTATATGGACTGCTTGTTCAGTTTCTGTTTCACATGTTCACTTTCTAAAGTCAGGCATCTGAGATATAGAAAATGTGTTTAAAATAATGTTTTTTGTGTAGCCATCCTCAAAGAAAAAAATAAATAAACACACAAGAAACATGTTTTTTTCTATCGGTCTAGGTACACTCACAGAAAAATAATGTTTTTTGTAGCCATCCTCACAGAAAAAAGAGTCAAACACATAGAAAAAATATTTTACTTTGAAATATTAGCAGCATCATGTTAAAATATATATTGTCCATATAGTAATTTCATGACACATCACAACATAACAAACACATTCATAGGTGTCCAAATGTTCAGCACATTAATAGGCACAGGTAGCGGGATTTGGTATCACAGATTAGATGATTACTTAGAGCCATTTTAGGTTTAGAGAAGAAGAGATACAGGAACACCAACTCCAATCTGTATAATTATTTAGTCATTAGTCAATGTCGAAATTAAGAAGAATCTAAATAAATGGACTTGGAATGGTTGGGAGTATATGAGTACAGAGCAAACAAGCGCCTGCATCTCCCGGGCATTATAATTTTCCTGAGAAGGTAACCGAAGTCAGGAACCTTTGGGATCGTACAACGAGCTAGCAAGCGAGGCCTGAGTACTATATTTTACTTAACAGCATTTTCTTACAGGTACTCCCATACACATCAAGCTAGATGCAAATACCCCTATGCTGCTTTGTCTGAACTTCAGCTGAAACTGTCCTGAAACTGCTGCGAACCTCTCGAAGAAGGCGCGAAAGTTTTCCAAAATTGTGCGCAGGAAATCTGCATGTAACAACAACAAAACACGACGTCGACTTGGCCTGAAATTCGGAGCGAGGAGTGTTGAAATTTTCCATGCGATCGACAAGAGAAAGTGGTGTACGGTGTCTGCAGATTTCGGTCATCTTGTTTGTTGTATCTGAATCAGGGAACTGCATACGAGTTTACTCGTACGTACTCGTACGAGTATGCTGATAACAGTTTTAAGTGTTGTTCTCATTTTTCAAGAAATCAAACACTTTTTTTAAGTTTGACTAAATATATACAGGAAAGTATAAATATTTATTTGGTGGTACAGATTTGATCAAACTTTTGAAAGTTTTTGACCGACATTTTTTTTCTTTTTTTTCTTTTTCTTCGAAATCGTGCATTGCACGTTTTTCATTAAGAGAAGTGGGAATGGTCAAAAGACCTACACAAGATACACAAGGATTCGCAGGCAATCCAAGGATTACCAATAGAGTCCTCAATACAAACAAAAGCAAGAACGAGAGGGGGGAACCCTCCACCTAACATCCCCAGCAACTAAGCCTAATATAGCAGAAACACTCAACACAAGGTAGCCATCGGTGATAGGAGCCGTAGATGATAACAGCGGTAAAGCATCCGCTAGAACTCCAGACGGCAAAGCATCCGTCCAAGAAACCTCGACAACAAAGCATCTGCCGGAAATGACCTCGGCGGCAAAGCATCCGCCGGAAACACCTCAGTGGCAAAGCATCCACCGGAAACGACGACCTTGGCGGTATAGCATCCGCCAAAAACGCGACCGACTCCTCCGAGTCACTGAGGGCCCTCAGGACCACGGGCGAGGAGGGTCCCCAAGAAACCACAGCAGCACACAAGACCATCCACGGCAAAGCATCCGCGGATGGGGCCAACGCGCTCCCAGCAGCAAAGCATCTGCTTGAGGGGTGGCCAAGCTCCGACTACGGCTACAACTACGACCAAGAACATACCATGAGAAGAGCGGCATGAAGCACGATTAGGCCCAGCACGACGAGCACGATGACCACACGGCAGAACGACGGGCAGACATAGTACTCCAACGCTGCCTTCAGGAAGGATATCGACATCAACAGACGCCGATAGCGTGCTGGAAGGAGCACCGGGTCTTTCGACCCTTTCCTGCCCTGGCGAACAAGAACACTACGACGATGCCTTGAACAAGGGAAACGACGCCGCTGCGCCATCGTCGTCAGCCCGGGAAGACCGGGCAGGGATTTCTCCTAGGTTCTGTAGGTCAGGAGCAAACCCGTCACAATGCCCCACCCGGCAAGGCCATGGGAGGCAGCGGCAGCCAAGGACCCAAGCAAGGAGTCGCAGCAGCAGCAGTAGAACGCCCGGGGTCCGGTAGACCGCCAACCATCCCGGCCACCGTTGCCGCACCACGCCGGCCCCGGGTGCCCGCGGGCGAGCCGCCGCTCGGACGACGAAGGACGCCCGTCAGTGGCGCGCCTGCCACTGCCAGCAGGCCGGCGCGCCGTCCCCGTCTAGGGGCACCAGGGTCCCGAATCCGGGCCCAAGGGCGCCGGATCCGGCCGATCATGGAGCCAGCGGCTCAGAAGGAAGGACGAGGACGCGCACCGCATGTCCACCATGGCCGTCAACGAAGGGCACCCGTGGGGGTACGGGGACGCCAGATCCGCGCGCTAGGGAGCCGAATCCAGGCGTCGGGGGCGGATCCGGCCGGCCGCCCGCTTGCCGGTGTCGGAGACGGAGGGGGGAGGGGGAACATGGAGGTGCACGGTGGAAGAGGAGGCGCGGACGGGGTACCCCTTTTTGGGGGGCCGCCGCTGGCTGACGCCGCCGCGAGCAGGAAGGCGGTGGCGGCGGCCGAGGAGGGAGCGCGTGGAGGGCGGCGCTGCGAGGTGCCGGCGGCCGCCCCCGAGTCACCCGATGGGGGCGGCGCGAGGGCCGGGAGAGGAGTGTCCGAAATTTTGACCGACATGAATATCATATAGCGATATATATTTCTTTTGGAATGTAGGGGGTACAATATAGGGTTATTTTGAACCATGCCATTACAAATAACGCAGTTTGGAAATCTACCACTACTATTCACGATATTTGAAATATACCATTACAATTTCTCCCTTCCTTGAACCGTGCCATTTTGCCCACTTGTAGACGCTTGTACTTTCATATGCCTCCATCTCAATGACATGTGGGACCCAGACGTCATCTTCTCCTTCTTCCAGCTCCATCAAACCTTCACTTGGACAACGGTCAGCGACGAGGCTATACAGGCGCGGCGTGGCGAGTTCCTCGTGCGACGGGGCGCTCCAGTAGGATCTGCAGCAGTGCGGAGTCTGGAGCATGGTGGCACCGGGCCAGTAGCATTTAGTCCGCCACCGCCCAGTCCGCCGGAGCAGAGTCTATATCGTGCTTGCGCCGGAGCCGAGCTCCCTGTCCAGTCCACTGCTGCCGCCATGACTCCAGTCGGCCAGCACGACGGACGGAGGCTCCAGCCACTCCGCTGCAAGATGAGGCTCCTGCCGCCCTTGCCGGCACCGACGGGTCCAGGCAGCAGGCGGTGGCCTCGCCGGGACCATCGGTCACCGGCCATCGGCCATCGTCCATCGCTGGCTCGTTGTTAGTATTCTTTCGACTTTCCCTAGGAGATCTGCATCTGTTGTTTCCGACTTTCCATGGCTAGTTACAGGCTACAAGTTCGTTATTGTCTAGAAGTTCAGACTTCAGAACACCAACTAATTTCTTGAATGAGCCTTGCTGCTGCCCACACACCTCGCACGCCATTGCTTTGAGATTTTAGCTTGTTGATGATGACAGAGAGGAAGAAGGGGTAGTTTGGGCAATACGAAAATACATGTGCCTGTAGATTGGCCTAAGGGGCACTAAGGCGTACAAAATGGCACAGTTCAAGGAAGAGAGAAATTGTAATGGTATATTTCCAATATCATGAATAGTAACAGTAGATTTTCAAAACGTGATATTTGTAATGGCATGGTTCAAAATAACCCTACAATATATGCATGTAACTAGTCAAAGCTATCTATAGGAGTAGTCTCTTTTCTTCACCAAATGTCGATGTGGTTCGTGAGGCGCTGCCTATCTACATTTATAGTCAAGCATGCATTATCAAGGGAAAACATTATCGCTGCACATTCATAGGCGGACGTTGTTTTTCCATCTGCCACTAAAAGGCCGTTGAAACCGTTTTGTGTCAAATGGAGTAAAACCAAAACCAAAAGGCTTCACTTAAGGAGCCCCTTAAATCATGTGAGGACACATAGAAAGTGGAGCAGGATAGTGGCTTCACTTAGCTTCACCTCATCCTGGTGGGTCCTATATGAAGTTCTATCAGAGCATGTTTTAAAGTGGTATATATGAGCTATTTTATTAAACATTTTACCAAAAAGGCTTCGGTCCCACCGACGAAGTTGTTTTTAAAGCTAGAAAAACAACGGCTTCATTGGCCATATGTTCTCTTATTCAAGTCTTGACTTTTTTTGGCTTACTATTGAATTAGCCAACAACAGGGACGTAGCCAGCGGTAGGGCTACCCGGGCTCCAGCCCGCCCTACTGCTGGTGAGTCCATGGAGCCCTACCTTAGCCCTGCCTAAAAATTTTCACCAATGTTGTCTTGGGAAGAAGATAATCTACATCTAAGATGTGTTTAGCTTGCGTTAATATTTTTTCTGGCTTCGTCAATGGCCAACAACTCTATTGATGAAGTCGAGCAGTGCCAAATGGAGCCTTATAAAATGCTCAGGTATATTTACCACCTAACTTTTTTCTCCCTTTTTCATGCCCTCATGCATGGCCGACAATGGAAAATTCTACGCTTCTTTGCGGTGTCCATATTATGCGCCTCTTTGTGCAGCATGACCATAATTAACAAATGGAAAATGGACCATTATTTGTGCCCTGCTTGTGGACGACGATATCGATGTGGAAATGGAAAATTCTACTGAACCAGTACTAGAGTGTTTACGTAAGCAGAAGATATATACGTAAAAACCTTTTTTCTCATGCATGTGTGGACTAGAGTGTATACATGAGATGAGTAGATAAGTACTTAAAAAGCCAGCTAGACCTAGATAGGCATCTGGTGAATACGTCTGCCGCGAAGGAATTCCTGTAGTGGGCACGGCGAAACCGGGGCACCTTTTGACCATTCATGTGGCTACACGTACCGACGTACGTGCTTCCATATCTTGGTCTCCGGCTAGTCCATCCAGCAAGAGCTTTCCAGCTGAACTAACTGGGGAGCATATATGATGTGCCTAATAAATTTTTAAGAATTTTCGGCAATCTTATCCAATCATCTAGTATAGGGTGTGGCAATCTAGCATTTTTTTTTTCCTGAAAGACAGCATTTATTTACGCGTATATTATTGATAAGAGGAATAGAGTTTTAGAAGCATATATAAGATAAGATGTCCATAAACTTCCATATATATGGACAGACCATCAAATGGGACAAAAGAGAGTTAAAAATGACTACTCGCTAATGTATATCCGAGTTCCAACAAGAAACCGAAATGCTTTACCGTCCGCCAGGCACCGCAATGCTTGACATGCAGGAATTTTTCAGGAACTTGCTATCTGCGAGCGGATACTACTGCGCCATGCATCTCTCTATCCTGAAAGTTTTCCAGGAGTTGCACATCAACAGCACACGGGTTCCTGCCTCATCTCTACGTATATTCTTCAATCAATTCCATCCGATGCTTGCTAGCTCTAGCAGCTTCAATTTCTCCTCTTTTTCCACAAGCTGATGGAGCTAGCTGCAGCAAGCTCTGCTAGCAACCCTCGACTGTGATGGTGGCGGTAGCAGCAATGTCTAGTATTTTTCTACGAGTTGCATTGATCGGGAGCACTACCGGTAGTGCACTACCGGTGAGTGATCACATGTGGAGATGTCTGGGTTTTGGCCATCCGACGTCACAACTTGCTCAAAACTTTTTGAATTTTTTACCACGGGCTCCGCATCCAATGACAACACAACTCGTCAAGTTTCGTCAATTTCGGACTTTGTTTGGATTTTATATAATTTTAAAACACCTTCCGTGCACGTAACTCCCCATGTTACGAGGCCAACATGGTCGTAATTTTATATGAGATCCTGGATACGGCATGAACATACTCCGAGCATCATGAATACCATGTTTTGAATTAAAAAGTTCTATTATTTCATGTACCTGCAGTTCAAATTTGGAGTCGCCGAAAAAATGCAAAGAAACAGAAATAATTAACGAAATATAGCTAAAAAACTCAAAATTGTCCCAACTTTTGGAGGTGAGTTGTATTAGGTGTAGGAAGGCACCAAAAAAAAATGGGAAGGAAAAAACAAAAAAAAAGTTCTATTTGCCGACGGCCTGAGAAGGCCATCGGTAAAGAGCCTTTGCCGATGGCCGGCCATCGGCAAAGAAGGTAGGCCTAGCCGCCCCACAGGCCGCCACGTGGCTCGGATTTGCCGATGGCCCTGGCCGTCGGCAAAGCGGCTCCTTTGCCGACGGCCTGACGGCACGGCCATCGGCAAAGGGCACTGCGTCGGTCGCCGTTTGCCCTGGGCCTTTTTTGCCGATGGCCAGGCTTTGCCGATGGCTGGGCCGTCGGCAAAGATTGGCTTTGCCGATGGCCTTTCTTTGCCGACAGCCCGGCCGTCGGCAAAGAAAGCCTTTGCCCATGGCCTTTCTTTGCCGATGGTTGGGCCGTCGGCAAAGAAATCTTTGCCGATGGCGGCGCTTTGCCATCGGCAAAGGCTGCTCTTTGCCGAGGGCTTATTCCCTGGCCATCGGCAAAGACTCTGGCCTTCGGGAACGATGCCGTTTCCGGTAGTGGAGGGCGTCGACTTGTGTTAATACCAATGCAATATTGCAATGGAACCTCATACCAAGGTCACACGCAGTCAGCGTTCAGAGTTTTCAGACTCTACTCCGATCCGTATATTATGCACATTCATACCAGGTCTGCCATGGGAACTTCTCCAAACATACATCATCCAACGATGATGATCCATTGTGATGATGTTGGTAAGATGGGGTTTATCTGCATTGAGGTTTTTTTTTGTTGGTTCCACCATCACAACATCATTGTCAGAGCTTCCTCTATGTTGTTCGCCATTGGAACTGACCTTTCCATGGCGACTTAGTTCGATCGCCTTATACTACCTGTTGTTGTGCATAAGCCATAAACAACAATACACCATGATATGTACGTTTGTTTCAGATGAGCATGTAAAATCGCTACTACTTTGATGAAGATGTCATGAGAGATGAAACTTCTTGTAAGAGGACATCCGGAGGAAACGACGCTTAGCAGCCATGACAACGATGGTGGACATGTGGAGTCATCAATCGTCTTATATGCATTTCAGTCTTCCTGCTTTTCGTTGGAGTTGGATGCATCTTCTCCACCATTTCGTTACAACAACCTTCCATTGGCATTGGCAGTCTGTCCGAGCTGGAGGTTCCGCTGAGGCGTTTGCCACTGAAATTTGAAACTAGCTCATTGAACTTCGCATGGCTGATTTTTAGAGCTCGATCGTCATAAAAAAAAAACATTCATGCTATGTATATTTGTTTCAGATGAACAGACAAAAATTGCTACGGACTACTTAATTACCACTAACAAGGATACACTGATATTAATTAACCAAGGATTATGAGGCTCCATACATATAAACCGGAAAAAAGTCGACACCTAATTAAATTATACTGACCCACTTTTGTACTAAATTGCATAATTATAAGGATTGCAAATTACTGAGTTCCCTACAAGCTGCAGGGCCCGATGGTCGCCAGAGGGCCGGCTATGCAGAGGACCTCCTCACCCTCACCCTCCCGGAACGGGGACTTTAGCCTCCGACGGCGGCGGCGGTGGCGGCGTCTTCTTCGCCTGATCAGGCGTGGGCGCCGTCCAGTTCTCCACCTTGAATAATGTCGTCGTCGAGCTCCCTTTTGCAGCCACTGACCGTGGATGCTGGCTGCCACTGTACGCGTCGTCCATATCCCCACTAGAGATGGTGAACCCGACGGCAGGCGGCGGCGGCGGCACTGTCTTGATCTCTATGACCGGCTTCTTGTTGGCGTTCTGGTCCATCGGGTAACTCGGGAGGAAGCTTCCCACCACGACCTGCCATGCCACAACGGTAAAGGCACCTCAGGTTTTTGCACATTGCAATCAACAAACATTTGCTTTGTTATGACAATGCACTAATAGTCAATCGTTTGCAATCAACAAACATTTGCTTTGTTATGATAATGCGCTACTAGTCAATCGTGTAATTAACCACAATTTTAAATTTCCATGTTGATTGCAATGGCTCCATATATACCTGGACAGGGCTAGCAGCCACGAGGAGGCCGGCGACTCCGCCTCCGATGACACGGCCATCGGCGGCTGCTAAGGAGACGCTCATCCCACCGGAGCGGCTTCTGGTGCCGCCGCTATCAGTGGGAGTGAAAGATCCAGACAAGGAGAGCAGCTCGAACCGGCCCTGAATTAAAAGGATGTATGTATGTCAGTTAAAAAAGTCAATACAGATCGAATATGAAATAGCACTTGCTTTCAGAGATCCAAGGATTCACAATATTTTGTCAAAACAAAAGTTGAAGGTCATCACATGAGTCCAACATGTGCAATTACTTTTCAATTCGTTCAGGTGGGGGAAACTCTCCCTCCCAGTCGACATTATTTTTTTTTTCCATTCTTCTACCATGTAAATTAACACACAAAGAACTATCAAACAACAGGCCAACTGGGCACATCCTTTTCCTACTTCTCTACACTTATTACATGTAACAACTAACAACACACGACTTGTCCATATGTGTATATAATTTCTCTGCAGCTTCTTCATGGTGGCTAGTCACACAAGTCAACGTACTCTGCTGGCTGCGTTTCTGCATTTCTACTAGGCTGCAACTGCAATAGTCACCTTTAACGTTCAGAATTTCTCTTTGAGGCGCCTATTCAGACATGAGTTGCTAGACATTCAAAGGATTAATTGTACTTTAATTTAGTTTTGTTATATGCAATTTGACATTGCATTGGGCCATGACACAGCGTGAACTAGAAACTTGGTATATTTTCGCTGTTAGCATTTCTCCTAATAGGAATAGCAAGCCATGTCTGAACTATCTGCATACCATATAACAACACGCATATAACTATTACAAGAACTATCAAGCAACAGGCCAGCTAGGCACATCTTTTCCCAAGACTATACACTAACATGTAACAACACATGACTGGTGCACATATATATAATTTTATACATGCATATAGTTTTTCTGCAGCTTCTCCATGGCAGGATGCTACTAGTTTCCATTGAGTTTCCATCCATTTATCTTTCATAACAACAAGTGGAAAGGTCTTGATCATGATTTGGTCTAGTCACGTAAGTCAAAACATACGAATATTCTATAACAACATATATATGGTGTGATTTGCAATTTGACCTTCATCTTAATTAATTTGCACTCACTCTCAATATGAGGGCAGCATTTCTGCCGGGTCACGATAACCAACTTCTTTGAAGAATTGCTATCAGATAGCTTATTCAAACATCAGTTGCTAGACATTCAGAGGATTAATTGCTTATAAATTTAGTTCTGTGATGATATGCAATTTGATATTCCATTGGGGGTACAACACAAGGGTTAACCGCAACATTGTAGAATTTTGCTGCTATTAGCATTTCTCCTACTAGCAAACCCATGGTTGTACAGCTCAATTGATACTAAAGGTGATCAATTAAATATTTGAAATCTGCAAAGTCATTATGAGACATCTTAACTGGAGAGGACTGTGATAAAAATTAAAGAAGGAAAGCCCCAAAGGCTTGATTGTTCAGTTATGCAGGTCACATATAATGCATTGATCTATGTCACAAAGCTCATTTAGTTGTAACAATTGATTGCTCAAAAAATGTCAGAGAACTCTCTTTCAAGGAACAAATGGAAAAAAAAAATGACACATCATGTAATAGTTAACATGGAAAGTAAGAACTAAAGTTCGTCCATTAGCTTCACTTCTTAAATGAAACGTGGGTGCTTTACTGCTACTGCATATTCTAGAATGATCTGACCAAAAAAATGAACATAAATATATTTATATAATTTCAGAAGTTGTTGGAGTACGGAGGCCCATAAGGCTAGGCCCACGTATGCAAGACTATATAGCTACTCTTCTAGGGTTAGCCCAAATCAAGAGAGGATGGAATTCTAGCATGGTATCAGACTGAGGTTTCTTTCCTCCCTCCTCCCGGTACTACCGCCGCCGCCGCCGCCGCCAATTGCCGCCACCGCCGGCGAGCCATGGCCGGCCGACCTCCTCCCCCTCCCCCCACCTACTTCCACTCCTTTCCTCCCCTCCCCACCGCGACCTGCTCACACATCGCCGGCGCGCACCCAAGCGCGAGCGCGGGGGTCCGACCCGCCGTCGCCCCGAGCGCCGCCACCTTCCCCGTCGCGGGCGCGGGTGCGGGGGGCCTAGACGTGGGCGCGGGTGCCTTCTGGCTGGTCCTAGGCGCGGGCGCCGTCGCGTACCCAGGCGCCCCGGGCGCCGCCGCCTTCATCGTCGCGGATGCGGGCGCGGGCGGGAGCGACTTAGGGGCGGACGACGAGCAGCCCCCCGCGGTCGATGCGGGCGCGGGCGTAGTCGTCCTTCCCGGCGCGGGCGCAGGAGCCACAGGCGCGCACATCGCCGCAACCAGGGGCGCCGCCGCTGCGATTGCAGCTGGCCTGGGCATGCCGGTGCACTTCTCCTCCACCACCACCGCGCCGTCGCCGTCGTCCATCCTCTACACCGGCCCTCGTCCCGACTCCCCCTCGCCGCTGCACTCGCCGCCGCACGGGCTGCCGCTGCCGAGAGCCAGGCGCGTGTGCGTGCTGCTGCGCGCGTGTGGGAGCAGACCCAGCCGCCTCCTCAACCTCCGACCCCGCAGGCTGGCCTCAGAGCCGCGGGCTCCATCCCCATCCATCGCCGGCGCGCTTGAGCGCGGGGACGCCGCCGCCGCGCGCGCCGCGAGCTGGACCGCCGCGGGCGCGCGGCCGCGCAGCGCGCCCGCCGCCGGCGCCCTCTCCATCGGCGCCATCGAGACCATGACCGGCGACGCGCCGCTTGGGCCGCCGCCTATGGTTGGCCCGCCCGTTCGCGTGGCCCCCCGCGGGCGCAGGCGCGTGGCCTCCCGCGGGCGCGGGCGCGCTGCCCGCCGCCGGCGCCCTCTCCATCGGCGCCACCGAGGCCATGACCGGCGACGCCACCGCCTGGGCCGCCGTCGCCACTGCCTGGGCCGCCGCCTATGGCTGGCCCGCCTCGTTCATCACCCCCTCTCTGCCGCCCCCTGCTGGCGGCTCGACGGGTCGCCGCAGCCGGGGCCGTCGTGCAGGTCGTGGCCGTGGGCACACCCCGGTGCCAGCAACACCATCTTCGTGGTCATCCGGGTTTGCCGGTTGGGACCCGGCGGCTTTGGCCTACTCCTCGCGCCGGTACCACCGCGGCCCCTCCGTCCGGTTCCTCCCGCGACGGGGCCGCGACCGATCGATCCCGGATCGGATCGCGACTCCGGGTGCCACGTTCCACACCACACCCGATGCGAGTCTACTCTCCTCTCTCCGTCCTCCCCACCCCTCCTGTCCCTCTTCCATCATGGTCGCTAATGGCACCTGCATTCCTGTCTCCTCCGTGGGCACTGCCAGTTTCTATGGCTCTTTTCATATTCCTGATGTTCTTGTGGCTCCCGGTATGGTTCACAACCTCCTCTCTATTCGTCGCTTCACGGCTGACAACTCTTGCTCGGTTGAGTTTGACCCCCGTGGCCTCACCGTGCGGCGGTTGGCCTCCGGCGTCCTCTTCTCGTTGTGAAAGCCTTTGGACCTCTCTACACCCTTCGTTTCCCTAGTTCCGCTGCACCTCCTTTGCCATCCACTTCTCCACCTTCGGCATCTGCCTTTGCCACCACCACCACCACTATGTGGCACCGTCGTCTCGGCCATCCAGGCCGATCTGCTTTGACACAGCTCAGTCGCAGCTCCGCTGTGCCTTGCTCTCGCGCTCCTGATGAGCACCTGTGTCATGCCTGTCAGTTGGGCCGTCATGTTCGGCTTCCTTTCCCTACCTCCTCCTCCCATGTGGCCCGCATCTTTGATCTTATCCATTGCGACTTGTGGACATCCCCTGTTCTTAGCATGTCTGACTACAAGTACTACTTGGTGGTGGTTGATGATTTCTCCCATTACTCCTGGACTTTTCCCTTACATGCCAAGTCCGAGATGTTCACCACTCTTCGCCACTTCTTTGCGTGGGTGTCCACCCAGTTCGGCCTCACCATCAAGGCCGTGCAGTGTGACAACGGGCGTGAGTTTGATAACACCACCGCTCGCTCTTTCTTCCTCTCTTGTGGCGTACAGTTGCGCATGTCTTGCCCCTACACCTCCTCTCAGAATGGCAAGGCTGAGCGCATGCTTCGTACCACAAACGATGTCATGCGCTGAGAGCCTCCACACCGCCACCTATCTCCTTAATCGCTTGCCCTCCACGGCTTCCACTGCCCCTACACCACACCACGCTCTCTTCGGTACCCCTCCCCGTTACGATCACCTTCGTATGTTTGGGTGTGCCTGCTACCCCAACACAGCCGTCACTTCTTCTCATAAGCTGGCCCCCGTTCCATTCTCTGTGTCTTCCTTGGCTACTCCCCTGACCATATGGGGTACCGCTGTCTTGACCTCTCTTCTCGACGTGTCCTTATCTCTCGCCACATCGTGTTTGATGAGTCGGCATTCCCCTACTCCACCACCTCTACCTCCATACCTCCTGCTGACCCTGCGGAGGATTCCTTTTTCACACTGACTCGGTGTTTCAGCCACCGTTCCCCCTCACCCCTGCAGGTACTGCTCCGGCGTGCTTTCCTGGTGGTCCCACCTCGCCTCTGCCGGCCTCCAACCAGGACCTTCCACCAGTACCGAGCACGCCGCCGCCACCTCCTCCTGGGCGCTTCGGCGTCGTCTACCAGCGGCGGCGAGAGCCGATTCCGCCCCCACCTCCTCCCGGGCGCTTCGGCATCGTCTACCAGCGGCGGCGGGAGCCAGCTCCACCATTACAGCCGGTGGCGCTGGCTCCGTCGCCGCCACCAGCGCTGTCGTCACCGGTGCGGGCTCCGCCGTCAACCCCGCTACCTCCGGCGGAGCACCCGTACATGCCGCCCCCAGATCGGGCCCCGACGCGCTCTCGCGCCGAGCCGTCGGTGTACCATGCACCTCTTCTTCACCGGGACCCTCGTCACACTCACCCGATGGTGACGAGACAGGCGTCCTGCCCGCAGGCCCTCACCGCCGCTGCCTGCGAGACGGGGATCTCTCCAGTACCCTCTTCCGTCCGTGCGGCCTTGTCGGATCCTCACTGGCGCCGCGCGATGGAAGAGGAGTACGCGGCCCTCCTCGCCAACCAGACGTGGGATCTGGTGCCCCGTCCGCCGGGCTCCAACGTCGTCACCGGCAAGTAGATCTGGACACACAAGCACCGGGCCGATGGCACTCTCGAGAGGTACAAGGCCCGCTGGGTTCTCCGAGGCTTCACTCAGCGCCCTGGGGTCGACTATGATGAGACCTTCAGCCCAGTGGTCAAGCCGGCCACCGTCCGCATGGTGCTCTCACTGGCTCTCACTCGCTCCTGGCCCGTGCACCAGCTGGACGTCAAGAATGACTTTCTGCATGGTCTTCTCATTGAGACAGTTTACTGCAGTCAGCCGGCGGGATTTGTTGACTCCTCTCGCCCTGACATGGTCTGCCGGCTCAACAAGTCCCTCTACGGCCTCAAGCAGGCCCCCCGGGCGTGGAACCATCGGTTTGCTGCTTTCCTACTGACATTGGGTTTTGTGGAAGCTAAGTCAGATATATTCCTGTTCATCTATCACCATGGAGTTGAGACTGCGTACCTGCTGCTCTATGTTGATGATATTGTCCTCACAGCCTCCAGTGAGTCACTACTCCGCCGGAACATCACCCCTCTTCAGCAGGAGTTTGCTATGAAGGATCTGGGTGTGCTCCACCACTTCCTCGAGGTCACTGTTGAGCCTCATCCTGCAGGGTTACTCCTTCACCAGCGGCAGTATACTCGTGATATCCTGGAGCGGCCTGGGATGACAGACTGCAACCCCTGCTCCACTCCAGTTGACACACAGGGCAAGCTGTCAGAGGCCGAGGGCACCCCAGTGACAGATCCCACTGCATACCGGAGTCTTGCTGGTGCTCTTCAGTACCTCACCTTCACCCGGCCGAACATCACCTATGCAGTTCAGTAGCTGTGTCTTCATATGCATGATCCGCGGGAGCCCCACCTCACTGCTCTCAAGCGTCTACTACGCTACCTCCGCGGCACTGTCGACTACGGCCTGCTCCTTCACCGGCGGTGCTCCTCCACCGAGATGGTTGTCTACACTAACGCCGACTGGGCCGGCTGTCCGGACACTCGGCGCTCCACCTCCGGTTACGCTGTCTTCTTGGGCGGCAACCTGGTGTCCTGGTTGTCCAAGTGCCAGCAGGTGGCCTCCCGCTCCAGTGCCGAGGCGGAGTACCGTGCTGTTGCCAACGGCGTGGCTGAGGCCTCCTGGCTCCGGCAGCTTCTTGCTGAGCTCCATAGCCCTCTTCTCCGGAGCACGCTCGTCTACTGCGACAACGTTAGTGTGGTCTACCTCTCCACCAACCCCGTTCAGCACCAGCGGACCAAGCATGTGGAGATCGACCTACACTTCGTCCGTGATCGGGTTGCCATCGGCGAGGTGTGGGTCCTCCACGTACCGACCACCGCCCAGTTCGCCGACATCTTCACCAAGGGCCTCCCGTCGTTGATCTTCACCGAATTCCGCTCCAGCCTCAACGTCACCCGTGGCTAGTTGCGTCGTGGGGGGGGGGCTCGTGTGTGTACTTCTTTTAATGGTGTCCAGTCTGTAACTCCGCTGCGCCGGTAGTTCGAGGCGAGGGAAGTGTTGGAGTATAGGCCCATAAGGCTAGGCCCATGAGGCCATGTATGCAAGACTATATAGCTACCCTTCTAGGGTTAGCCCAAATCAAAAGAGGATGGAATTCTAGCAGAAGTGAATATGTACAGACCTCATAAGTAACTGTGCCACCTAATGAGTCCTGTTGACGCAGTGTAACATTTGCAATAACACCATTGGCAGATAGAATGCAAATTGCCCTTGGACCTTGTTGGGAGAAAGATATGACCTTCATATTGACATCCTAGTAAATAAAATAAAAAGTTGGTAAGGATACTGATGAAATCAAAATGAAATGTCTTGTAAAAAGGAAGATGTCTGAATTCAAGAGCAAAGGGCATCAATAGAAGCAAATGTATACAGCACATCAAGCTATTAAGTACAAAGTCCTTTTTATAAAGCAGAGGAGACGAATGGTACTTACCTCACCAGCAGCAACATTAATAATATGTGGTGTGAAGTTGGGACCAGAAGCACAAGCTACCAATTCACCTGCCCAGCACCAAAGATTATGTCTCAGAAATGAAATGACATGGAATTTTCAGGAGAACACTCACTTTGAATTTTCTGTATGCCTTTCATTTTATTAAGCACAGAGGGGGTACAAAGTGTAGTAGATGCAAGCCCTACGATCCATGTAGTAGATGGCAGCTGTATGATGCATACAACAATCTTATTCAACTAAGGCACCGAACTAATTTTATCTCTTGGGATGTACAGTGTTCTATTTCTTGGGTTGTCATCCAAGAGTTCTGCCTAATTTGTTAAATTGGGGGAGAGTCAGGGAGTGTAAACTGTTAAGTTTTGTTCATCGCAACTCTGGATGTAAAAAAAACAAAGGAAAAGAACAAGAATGAGGAGAAATCATAAACTGTTACTGTAGCACAACCGACAACAAAGTAATTTCATCACACCATGGCAGTGTCTTCTGCTGAATCACCTCCATAATTTGTGTTTCGTGCTTTTAAGAGTACCCATAATCTTTGCAGAAAAAATTGTAAGGTATCCCACCTGGCCACCAGCCCACCACACTTTATCTGGCTACCCATGCCAAACAGCAAACAGTAGAAACATACAGGTTTCATGGATGAAGGAAACATCGTGAACCACTTAAAAAAGCAGATATCACACGTAACCCATGCCCCATCCACCCAAGCAACTTTTTAACTATCTGTTTACCTCCAAAAGCAAGGAATATGCTCCCAGCAGACATCAACTAGTTTAACATCACTATCAGCCATAGTTATATATCCAACTAAATATCAATAATAGGCTTCCAAGTCACTCAACCCGGTCATCTTTGACAACACACCAAGCATATAATACATGAATATGAATATATCGGTGTTTACAGTCATAAGGTTCCCATCGAACTTTCAAAGGCGCAACATTCAGGCAGAATCCCTATTTCCCTGAACAGGCATGACAGACAGTTCCAGTTTCCCTTGTCCTTCTCTCTCTTCCCCTTAGGTTTTAGGTACTAGTAAAAGAATCCAGACATGAACAACAATCATCCAGTGGTCAATTTATAAGATAGCATTGCAAGCATGTCATAGCCTGAAGAATGAAAGCCTGAAATCACTTGCAAAGCACAAGTAAAACACGACATGGATACCTGACAGACGCCCCGCCACGTCTTCAGACAAACATGAGCACTACTGAAGTACAATACTGAAGTACAATACCGCCCCGCCATGTCTCTTTCAGAGTTTCAGTTCACCTACCTAGAATAGCTGAACTCTCACCAACTACGCTCCGACAAATTAAAGCAGAGTTTCTTTGACTAATAAATTTATAAAAAAAAGGTTGCAACCTGTCAGTTTCGCCCCCAAACTCCAATCTCGGATCGGAATTGAACGAACTCGCAGCGAAATTTCTCAGAATTATGGAACACAAGGAAGGTAGGACGGAGGAGGACGTACCGAGCGGCGCGAGATGGGAGTGCGGCGCCGGCGCGGGCGCTGGCGCGGACACGACGACTGCCGGGGTGGGCGCGGCGGCGGTGACGGCCACGGATATCGGCGCGGCGCGGCTGATGAACCCGACGGGGCGGCCCCGGCCCCTCTTCATGACGGCCCCAACGGCCGCGGCGGGCGTGTACTGCCCCACGCCCGCGTCGTCGGGCGCGGACGCCGAGATCGGCGTCGCATTCAGCGGCCGCAGCGGGGTCCCGTCCGGCCCGTACTTCCGCGGCCGCCCGCGCTTCCTCTTCCCGTCTCCCCGCCCCGCCACCGCCGCCACGGACGGCGCAGCCGCCGGAACCGCCACTGCCGGCGCAGGCTGAGAGCTCGCCGGCGCCGGAGTCGTCGTCGTCGTCGTCGTTGTCGTCTCCGGTGCCGGCGCCGGCTGTGCGGCCGCCGGGGCCGGCGACGGTGACGCCTCCGTGATCTCCATCGTGGCCATGGGCTCCAGGCTATACGCTACCACCACCACGTCCCTGGTCGGGCCGTGACCATCAGAGACTGCTCCCTGCTCTGCTTCTTCACAGCACAGGCTCGCGCGATCACGACGCAGGTGAGCTTGGAATTATTCAGACAAACAACCCCGGAATTCAGCACAAGAACACGGGAAACCGAGCAGCAGTTACGGTTCTCCGGCGAGCTTCACGCTGGCCCGCCCGCCAGCCGTGTTCCGGCGAGAAATTCAAGAACAGAAGCGACGAGGAGAAGGAGAAGAGGAGGAAGGAGAAGAAGGAGATGATATGGAAAATATAGCGAGGAAATAAAAGCGATCGATGGGTTTTTAATTTAAACAAAACAAGGACAGAAAGTATTTATTTTTAAAATATTTTTCGCAAATGGACGGAGGATTTAAAAATTTGGGGTTTGTTCGGTTTGGTGATTGGGGCTAAATTAGTGGGGATTTTTTAATGGGGAAATTAATGGTGGGATTTATTTTTAATTGTTTCCTTGTTTTGTATCGGCTAGAGGGAGAATTTTTAATCCTTGCTGGTGCTAATTTCGAAATATGCGGTGTGACGCGGAATTAGTTTATGGTTTTTGTGTGTTTTTTGTGGGTGAGTCCTTAATGATTTAATGAATTTGAACTTTTGGAGGTTCGAGTTGGAGTTCGTGCTGTTTGAATGGTTCCCGCGTTCAAAGTCCTTTGGCTGCTCGACGGTACAAACAAGAGAAACCATGCTGTTTTCCTTTCTATTTTTCCCTCATGTTATAAAAATAATATTGTATTTTTATGCGTGCCTCAGTTGGTTAGAATTCAAGTGCAAGATTTTATCGATCGAAACATATATGCTCATATTTTACTGTTAATACTGTAATAACTAAGTATTTTTTTAGTGGCGATATATGTTTATACTATTCTATGTGTTTTGAGAAAAATAGTAATCTTTATGAAATAATTCAAGTAATGCTAGACATAGGACAAAATATATTCACATCCATAGCAAATTTGTAACCATGTCTTAGATGTTTATTTTATATGTATTATTCGTTGAAGTACTTAATACATTGTTATGCTGTACCACCTATATGGACCACAAATCCATCATCATAGATTCCAGTCCTCTTGAAAATGAAGTTTGTGCCTTCAACGACATAAATTTGCAGAAAGAGAAGAGTGTTTTTGCAAAACAACATTCTATATTGATGTTTCTTTTGTTAAAGCTATATTTTATAGCCTAGCTAGCGACCCAAACATTAAGAAATGTATGCAAAGGGCAATATGTGGAAAGCAAAAGTATGACTTTGTCTAAACTAAAAAACTATACATATTATTTATATGAAAATTTGTTTGGTGGAGGAGAGCCTCTTGCCCACCACTAATCTACTTCTTATCTGATGAATAATTTAATAAATGAATTTCTATAAATCAAGAAAAATATTCTAATATTAGGTAGCTACTTTAGTGGCACCTCACATGTGTATGTAAATAATGGTGATCAAGAAGGTTAGGATTAATTAACTGTCATGCCTATCATAAATCCTCATCTTGTATCTAGACTAAGTGTTCTGGATTACCTTTTCCTCTATATTTTATATTGGGGTTCCCACTTTAGATCGGTGATCTATATAAAAGATAACCTCGACGTAGTTTACACTCAAAGGAAACCGGTTTAAGATGGTTTTAGCCATAAAATAATTGAATTGAATTGAATGTTTTTCATGACAATAATCACATAGTAAAATAACATTTAATTTCCCTATCCAATATCGATGTATTCATCATCCATGATGTTATTTACTTGGCTACTAGAAGACATATATACTTATATAATACGGAGGCAGTTGGTTATGATGGTATTATCATTATCTTAAGTTTGGATCGATGATAACACCTTAAACTAAATAATATAGAAATCAGCATTGCACAAGAAAAGTCAGTACGTGCCAAACCACCTTTCGTGCAAGTGGCATGCAAGGATTAGATTATCCTAACCGATGACCATCTTGCAATTAGCACATCGGTTCAATAGTTTTTATAAAGAATTAATAGTTTGGTTCATTCCCACAAAGAAAAAAGTTGAATCGTTTGGTTAATATAAAGAAAAAGGAGATATATGCCAGTTTTTCTCTAAACATACAGTTCACTTTTTATTTTTAACCATGGGTGCACACTAACAACTAGTCCGATCCTTACACAAATGTTGTAGATGCTTTATTTTTTAGAACAAAAATATGTTAGATGCTGTTACACAAAAACAGTTTTTGCTAGAGCTGAGTGCAGCTGCGGCGGCTGCACCAAAAGCCACTTCACCGAACAGGCCCTGATCAGTGCCTCAAGTCAATCTATATTTATATCCATAGATTTAATTCATATTGCAGTGAAAAAAAAATACTACATGACACCTGGACATGTATGAGAATATGTCTCAACTCTCAGCTAATGAAAGAAATCTAGCAACAATAATCAGGGCAAAATAGAAAATAATCACTGTGCTTGTTTTCAACCAAAGCATACGTGTACCACCTAGAGATATTTTTCAAAATAAACAAATAAAATATGCATTATATATTTAAAATTCCTTAAGTGTACTGGGGAAGGGTGTAGAAGCACTTACTAGCTACTAGTTTAATTACAAATTCCAAAGTGTTCACATGCATCCGGGCCCATATTTCTTGCAGCCGAATTATATATCTTAGAGCATCTTATAAAATGTGTTTTATTTATTGAGGCGTAATTTGACTGAATTGTTTTTTTAGTGGGGGACAAATTTTGACCGATTTGATATGAGCAATGGGACAAGATTATAGTATCTTATTTTACGCGAATTATGGATTTGGGTGATCTACGGGTTTAGTCAGTGTGACGTGGTAATAATATTACATTAGGTGCCAAAGGAAATGATGTCGATTGGCGTGTATATGATCCCTCGCTGCCAAAAATGCTTTTTAAAAACCGTGGGCACATGACGTGTTCCTGTTTGTCGATTACTTTACACACCCTTGTACAGTTAAGTCCTACCCGACGGCCTTATCTCTTTACCAATTTTTTATATCATATATTAAATTAAATTAAATAGTTGATTTTTATGTTTTTATTGAAAACCAGATATTTTGTTTATCTTCCTTATGGAATGATGCATCTTCAAATACATTTTTCTTTCCTAGTAAATTTTGGACTAAAAACTCGACTCCTCCATCGCATTGTAATCAAGGTAGAAACCAATGTGCCATGGGCTTTTGCTAGCAAGAGGATTTTTTTACGACATGTCACGAGCTAACAACTCATACGCGCAAGGAGACCCTGTTTAAATTCGCTCTCATATGAGGTCAACAAAGGAATTGAGGTTGTGCCACTAATTTCGATCACAAAATAAAATAATATTGTGAGGCGTCTATTTAGTGTATACTATCTTTATTGTAAATGATAAGATAACTTTTATTTTCTAAATATATCACTTTTACTATATATATCTAGACAAGTGTATATCTAAAAGACATAGTAAGAGCTATGTTATTATCAAGAAAAAGTTAAAGCATCTCATAATTTGGAACGTAGAAAGACAGTATAATATTAATATATCAGCCCGTTAAAACTTCAAGGTTCATATCGGCTAGGATGTCTTTGAATGTACTTTAGAACACGGAAATTCCACAACTCGAAATGAAATCGCGTTCTTTGCTTGTGATGTTCAGGTGGAATATCTTCATCTTGGGCCGTCGAAACAATTGCTTCGTTGGGCCTGGGCTTCAGTGTGCTGCCAAACTACATACATGGGTAAGCAAATTGTTAAAACAAGCCCAAATATCTTCATCTTGGGCCGTCGAAACCATTGCTTCGTTGGGCTGGGCTTCAGTGTGCTGCCAAATTAGCATACGTGGGGTCTGGAGGAGAGAACGCAACGCCTCGAATTTCTAGACAATGAAATTATGCACCAAAAAGTAAGAAAACCCTTTATTTTTCAGGAGAAAAAAATGTATTTGTGGAGAGTGGGATTTGAACCCACGCCCTTTTACAGAACACACCCTAAATGTGCCGCCTTAGACCGCTCGGCCATCCCCACAATATTACTTTGTTTAATTAGTATTATTTTTAAATTATATATTTCGAGAAAGCAAAATATTACTCCCCACTTTATATAACGCTATATACAAAATCAGGACTAAAATACATGGCGCGTCCGTGGCCCGTGGGGGTGTGAACGGGGGCCGAGGCCTCCTAAGGATGAGATGGGAGTGCAATAATGGGCCTGAAGACATAACGTGCATGAAGATGGGCCAAGGCCAGTTAAGAACGAGGACCCTTGTGCATGTTGCCAGCGCTGCGCGAGGCCCGCTCCATTGTTGTTGTTGACCGACCACGTGCGCGTATTCTTCCGCCGGCTGACAAGACAAAATGAGCAAGTGTGGCGATGAAGTTTGCAAATGCTATCCAGCACTCGTCCAAGTCCATGCCTGGTTCTATTTGCTTGTGTTGGTGTTGGAAACGCCTCTCGGAAGATGTGAATGTGATGAGTGACGACTTTTTTTTTTCTTTTATTTGTGAAAAAGATGAGTGACGACTCTAACAAAAACGTGGATCGGGCTACGTTTTTGTTTTACGGGGAGCATTTACATTCCCACGTTATAAAATGACACCTCAAGTTTTGATTTATAAAAGTAATAGTCTTTCCCTTGTGATATTAGTTCAGGCCTGCTTGTTTCGTATAAACAATTAGAGAGAGTAGTGGCCAAGAAACCATGAGTTCCAAAAGATGAACCAAGCAATTAGGTAGCAAAGTAGAAACATGGTAGATAGCAATAGTTGAGTAGTTTTATTTGTTTTCGTGAAGGTTTTTTGATAAAAATTGGAACAAGCAAACAAATTAATAAGCTATATGGGTTAATTTATTGTTTCAAATTATATGCCATTTTTGCTTTGTACTAAGCAACCAGGCTAGCTCTAGCCAACTTTACCAAATGAAATAGTCTTTAGGTTGTTGTGTCCTAGATAAGCCTGAATTGATTATATCTTGTTTGGTTGTTAGACTTGTTTGTGTGCATTCTCATTATCTTTGCTAAGGTGATCATAATTAACTTCACCTTCCGTGCATTCACCTTATCTTTGCTAAGGTGATCTTACCTTCACCTTCTTGGAGTTGCAACTATAGTAGCTGCAAGAAGTGTAGCCAAGCACTCGATATTCTCGTCTATTCATCCACTTGATAATGTTTGGCTACCCGCTGATGTTATTTTGTTATAAGAGAAAAATACCATACTATGGCTGATGAGTTTAGCCGAATAGGGTTATTAATTTGGTTTGACTGTTGTGGAAAAAACATAAACACAATCAATCATGCATGTAATTTGTCCCTAAATTGATTCCTTTTTTATGTTTGATCTGTATTTTATTCACAAGAACGCCTCACCTCATCTATACCTTCTTCTTCCTAAATTAATCTCCCCACAAAAAGAAGACGAACAAAGTGAAAACTGGGAATGACAACGACCAAGAAAACTGAATCGACGATCGACTAACACACATCCATCCAAATCCAGGGTGCGTGGCTGTCGATCGATCCGGCTGTAGGTCGGTCGGTCGGTCAGGAGAAGATGTTGTCAAATGCGGCGGCGGTGATGGCGCGCGAGAACTCCTGGAAGTTGATCCGGCCATCCCCGTCGGTGTCGGCCTCCTTGATCATCCCCGTGAGCTCCTTGACGGTGAGCGCGTGTCCGAGCCTGGCCATGGAGTGCGCGAGCTCGGCGGCGGTGATGAACCCGTTGCCGTCGCGGTCGAAGATGTTGAAGAGCTTGCGGAGCTGGTCCTCGGAGTAGGGCGACCGGTCGGCGAGGAGGTCGGGGGCGACGAGCGCGACGAACTCGGAGAACTCGACGAGGCCGTTGGAGTTGGTGTCGGCGCGGGTGATGAGCGCGTCCAGCTGGTCGGCGGAGGGCGTCAGGCCCAGCGACCGGAGCAGCGACCCCAGCTCCAGCTGCGTCAGGCTGCCGTCGGCGTTGCGGTCGAAGGACCGGAAGATCTCGCGCAGCTCTGCCAGCTGCTCGTCGTCCAGCCGCGGCTGCTGCTGCTGCTGCGACGCCTGGCTGATCGTGGCGGCAACCGACACGGAGCTCCCGCCGCCGCCAGCACGGCGGAAGCTTGCCATCGTCGTCTCCAGCGACGACGGCGCGGCGGCGGCGTCGGTGGTGGGGGCGGCCGTGGTCGCGTCGCTCATGTTCAGATCTCGGGAGCGCGAGGAGGGAGGCGCGGAGGACGACGAATTGGGTGGTGGAGCGGCCGGCCGGAGAAGACGGATCTTCGTCGTCCCACCTCCCTGGAAAGCCGGCATGCCAACCCGTCTTCGCAACTGCATGCATGCGGCCGCCCAGCTTATATTTTATTCAACCGCCCATTGATGCTTTGCGATTCGGGCTGGTGAACCGTCAACACCTACTTACTGTTGGAGTGTTTTTTAAAGTTCTTTTAAACAAAAACTATGTTTCGAGAAAGAATAGTAAATTTTATGAAAATAATTGAAGTAATGGTAGTACATAGTATAAAATATTTTCACATCCACAACAAATTTGCATCCATCTGTAAGATTTTAAATTTATATATCTACTAGCAAAAATGCCCATACGTTGCAACGGGAGTACCGAAAAGATAGTGTATTACATGGTCCTAAATTTGGAGATGGATTAATTTATATTAGACAATATGACTTATTTTGATAGTGCTTAAACAAAACTTTAAATAAAGGGGCTTGAGCGTTTATACCCCTCGTTTGCGACCGTTTGTGATTCCGCCCGTCCTTTTTTCACTTTGTGTTTTTACCCTCGTTTTTACAAACGAAGGATCAGTTTACCCCTCTTGAGTTAATGCTTCTAACGGTGTTAACTTTTGCACAATTGGACAATTTTACCCATACGTTTTGGCCCTGTTTTATTATGTCATTTGTGATTTTACCCTGTTTTGAGACGTGTAGATGTCATTTTTGCACAGAATTTTTGAAAATTTCGACAAAGCATTTCGACACACAATCCACATGAAGACAATTTGATATCACACAAGCATTGAAGCCTAACAAAATCCTTAGCCTCCCAGTAGTTGCTCTTCGAGTACCTCCTCTACCCCTTCCGGTAGCACTTAGACTACCCACAACGTTGCCGGTGCTAGAAAAATTCTCTCTCTTCCACCTCATTGCGATGCCAAGATGCCAAATATAGTCACAGTGTGGGCACCGGTGCTTGGATTTGGCTGTGGACCCCACTATCAGAAAAATCCCGTCCTTTCCCATCCATCTCTTCCCCGAGAGAAGCAAGCGGCGGTTCCTCGCCTCTGACCGCCTCCTCCAGATGCGTCCTCGCCGGCCGCCGCGCAGTCCATCTCCTGTCCGGCGCGTCCGTCTCCTGCTCCTCCGGGCCATGCAAGTCCACGCTCCTCCGCCGCTCGTCCCGGCCATGCAAGTCCACGCTCCTCCGCCGCTCACCATCGTAGCGAAGGCCTGGCGTGACCATGGGGATGGCCGGAGAACAGAGGGCGTCGGGTGTGGGGTGGGACAGAGGAGGCTCGGGATGGAGGAGCGGCCGCGGGAGTCGCTCGTCGCCGGGGAGGAGCCGGTCGCGCGCCGCGCGGGTCGCGGCGTCGGGGGTCACGAGCGAATGTTTCTGTCCGTCTAGACAACCGAAGGGAATAGAGTGAAGGGAAGGGCATTAGGGTCTTTTTCCCTGCTTCCTTTTCTTTTTTCTTTCTTTTTTTAACCCTTTAATCCATTCATGCCCACGGTGTTACAAAATAGGGGTAAACGGCAGCTTCATATAAAAAACGGAGGGTAAAAACGCAAAGTGAAAAAAAGAGGGGTAAAATCACCATTAGCTTTTGAAAGAGGGGTAAGAACACTAAAACCCCTTAAATAAAATAGTCCTTTATGGATTATGAATCACAAATAAAATACTCTATTATGTTTTGGGCTACCGAACAAAGTCCTTAGAATTAGGGATGCTAATAAGTTTGCAACGGTGCCGATCCTGCTTGACCTCCTTTCCTAGAGTTTAGTGGTATTTGCAGATGACATCGACGATAAATTGCCAAGTAGCATGATAGCACACTTTATACATAAATTGATGGAAGACATGATCGAGCCAAGGTCTTGATTCTGTGTGTGGATGGTCATGAGTGATAGGGGTGACGGCATCAATATGTGCAAGTGGGACAAGCAGGGCAGGGCGACAATGGCAATCAAGCTATTTATTTTTTCAGTTGTACACATATATGCTCTTGCATTGCACTTGAGGCTCAAATCTGCGTCAAGAATTTTTGTCACGCCTACATCCAGCGACACACTTAACACTTAATAGGATTTTGTTTTAAAAAATAACTAATGGGGCGACGGAGTCAAACATTTCTAGGTTTAGTTTAGGAAGAGAAATTCTCGGATATACTATTCAAGCTTTGGAAATTTTCGGATTACTATTCAATTCTATATCTTATCCCATATCCACACACACAGTTGGATTAAAATTATTCGTACCCTATGCATATTAAAATTGTTCTCCATATCTACAATATTCAGATTTAGAGGATCGTACATTTTTTGGCGACCTCTCAAATAAGAGGTCTGTTATGCATGGTTGCATGTGGCCCAGTCCTATAGGAGGCATGGAAGTTTTCTTTTTTAGCCTGGTTGTATGCCTGGCTGCTATTTCCTCTTGTTTTCCGATTTGCTTTCCTTTTCCTTTTCAATTTGCTTTCGTTCCTTTTCGTTTGGAGCACGGCTTGACGGACAGAAAAAATATTAGGCAAAAGGGGGACTGAAATTTTGGTGCTTTATTAATAGGTATAGATATAGATTATTCGTTGAAATTTAATACGCTGTTATGGAATAGCAAATGTATGGACCACAATTCCATTTGTCATTGATTCAGTCCTCTTCTCTTAAAAGTAAAGCTCGTGTCTCCGACGACTTCAAGTTGCACAAAAACAAGTGTGTTTTCTCAAAACAACATTCTATAATGAGGTTTGTGTTGTTGAAGTTATATTTTAGCAACCCAAACATTAAGTAATGTATGTAAAGGGCATATATGTGGAAAGCAAAAGTATGACTTTTTATAAACTAAGAACTATACAAATTGTTTATCTGAAATTTCTTTGGTGGAGGACAGGAGGAGAGCCCATCTTGTATGCATTGCCCACCACTTCTACTACTTCTTATCTGATGACTACTTTAGTAAATGGATTTATATAAATCAAGAAAAATATTGTGGTATTAGGTATCTACTTTAGTGCCATCTCACATGCATGTGTATGTAATTAAATCATGGTGATCAAGAAGATTAGAATTAACAAACTGTCTTATCTATCATAAATCCTTATCTCTTCTTGGCTGAGTGTGCTGGCTTGCTTTTTTACTCTCTCTCTCTCTCTCTCTCTCTCTCTCTCCTATTCCAGATTTTTATACTAGGGTCCCCCCCCTATTTAGATCGGTGATCCATATATAAAAGATAACATCGACGTAGTTTACACTCAAAAGACATCGATTTAAGATGATTTTAGCCATAAATAATCGTTTTGCATGACAATAATCACATAATAAAATATCATTTACTGAGGCATGCAGTTGGTTATGATGGTATATCATTATCTTAAGGCACATGACGTGTTCCTGTTTGTCCTTTAGTTTACACACCCTTGTATTGGCTATCCTTATGGAACGATGCAGCCTTTTTCTTCCCTACTACTAGTAAATTTTGATGGCTTTGTGTGTTATTTATGTAGTAAAATTTCGGCGGCAAATACAATATGATGCGAGCTGCCTAGTAACTAGCTAGAATAAGATAACGGCCAGTTTGAACTCCAACGTTCATATACATGTTCTTTTTTTAAGGGGAAGTTCATACATATATCTTATCTTATTACACGGGAATTCCACAGTTCGAAATGAAAGTGTGGTGTAGGTCTTTTGATTCAACCATATCTGTATTCATGTTAAGGAAACAGTACAAAGACGTGTACAAATACAGATACAGCAGAGTAGGATACAGAAAACAGCTCCACCATATTTGCACAGAGGACCTTAACAAAAGAAAAAATTACAGATAAGTCCCTAGACCCTCCGAGCCTTTGGAGCTTCCAGAGTTCTCCGCTTCCGTCGCCGCGAAGCCTCCGAAGCCTTGGCCGCCATTCCCGGATCGGACGGAGCTCCATCGCCGCTTGGCTTTGAGAGAGACCGCAGAGACACTCATCCTCATGGACAAGATGAAGGCAACGCCGAGAAACCATCGGTCGGGGCCGCGCCCCAAGCTCCGTCGATCCGGAGTGAAACTCGCCGGCGGTGACCAAAACCACCGCCGGGAATCCGAGTTTGCTCCATCCTCCAATCTTCCGAAGAAACCCAAAGCTATCTCTCGTAACTACCAAACAAAAGGCCGACGAGAGTACCTTCATAGGCAAACACATCGCCGGCGTGCCTTCCGCCGCCGCATCGGAAGCAACGGACCGGGCGGCACGGCTCCGGATCGATCTCGCCGAGCCTCGCCGGTGAAGCCGGAGAACATCACCGGACGGAGACCGTGCGGGAGAAGTTATTCACCGACGGCGTCTTCGTCTCCGCATCACCGACGCCGCCGCGACACACCCGGCCTGCAGAGGAATCAAATCCCCCGACCAAAACCCGGCTCCACCGTCGTACATCGACGATGAGCATACCCTAAACCTGCTTATTCGCCGGCGAAGGGTCGGCGAACCCGGCACCCCAACCGGAGCCCCGCCGGGACGGGCGCCGAAAGCGGAGACCCTAACCCTAGCTCCGCCCGGCGGACACGGTGACGAGCAAAACCTAGACCTACCTAGCCTATACACTACCGCATTTGCGAATCCGTGGTCCACCTCCTCTCCGACGCCATTCCGGCCATCGAAGAGGAAGGGGACGGACGGTTCGCCGCCGGAACGACGGCCGCCTCGAAGTCGCCCTTTCCGCCTCGCTCTACTGTAGACGGGGAAAGGAGAAGAGAGCCTTGTGGTGTAGGTCTTTGCGTTGCCCAGCATAGGGTGAATGGCCCTCAGAATCGAAGCAAATTCAAACGAGTCCAATTGGCTTCGTCATGGGCTCCGGTGTCCTAAAGCGGGCCGTCGGAACCCTTGCGTACGGGCTGGGCTGAGCTTCAGTGGGCTGCCAAATACGTGGGGGTCCGCAGAGAACGCGAGTGCACGGACCACGTGCGCGTATTTATCCACGGGCTGACAGGACAAAACGAGCAAGCGTAGCGGCCAAGTTCACAAATGCTGTCTTTGCTCAAAAAAAAAAAAAAAAAGCTGTCAAGCACTAGTCCAAGTCATTTGCAAGTATTGGTGTTGGAATCTGGCTTTGCCTCTTGGAAGATGTGATGTGTGCGACAACTCTTGAATGGCCAGACTGTCTCAAGGCTAAAAGGACTAGTTTTTTTTTTCTCCCTCCTGATATTTGTTCAGTCCTTTGTAGTTTCGCGTATGAACAATTGGAGAGAGAGTAGTGGCCAAGGAACCTTTTGAGTTCCAAGAGATGAACCGAGCAAGTAGCTAGCGAAAGAGAAACATGACAGCTGTTAGCAATAGTTGAGTAAATTTGTTTTGTTTTTGTTAATTAAGATAGTTTTTCATGAAATTCGAAACCAACTAAGAAAGCTATTATTCTTTGAGTTTCAAATTATAGAGCATTTTGATTTTGTACAATCTCAACTTCCTTGAACTTTAGCGATAAGAACTATTCAATGAGAGTGGTTTGGTGTTAGAGAGTGTTTTTATATTTTTTCTATAAATTGTCAAAATTAATGGAATTTTATTTAGGACAAAGGCATAATTTAGAACCGAGAACACAGGAACCATAGTTAATCCTTGGTTGTAATATTATCGAGAGCGGTTTTTACCGCCTATGTTTCATTGTTTGTAATATTTATCTCCAGAACTGCACAAATAGTATCTCCACTAGGCTCCACTTGAGCGTTTATGGTATCACTATGATATTTTCGCCTACCCTTTGTTGTGTCCTTATATTTGTCGATGTAATAAGTAATTTTGTAGACCGATTATACAATAATGTAAGCTTATGATTATAAATTAGTCATATTATACACATGTTTATTTGTGGTACAAAAGCCCATTGTCTAGATCCATTATGCTATTTTTGTAATATACTCAAAGGAGTAATATAATTGAGAAATACAAGAATATACAAACATTGAGGATTGAAGCTTCGATTTTGAAGACCTTTTTTTTTTTATATCCAAACAAATGTGCTTTTGGACGGAGGAAACACTCATAGCAAATGCCATATTTTTTCCACGTCACAAAGCTCATAGCTCAATCGGTCATATACCGACATCAATACATCAACAAAGGCGTGCTCGTTTTGCAAACCCATCCAGCACACCCTTCTCTTTCTCCACCGTTATATATTGGTCCCACTCGCAGCTACCACCGGTCCACCGCCTCGTGCGCCCACTTCCCACCTCACCCCGGTGACCGTCGCGGGCCCACACGCCACGGCGGCCGGCCGTCACCACACGACACTCCAAGCACACGCGCCGTGCGCCGCACCACCCCGCCCCAATCCCTCTCGCTTGACCTGACGCCCCGCCGCCGCGCACGCAGGGTGTTCGACGCTTCGCCCGCCCGCCCTTGCGCCGCCACGCCATGGCTTCCTCCGTCTCCGCCGCCGCCAAGGCCTCTTCCGCGGCCTTCGCCCACAAGGTCCGTCCTCTCCCCCTCCTCCCTCGCTCCCGCCCCGTCGGTAACTGACCCCCGCTCCCTTCCCCGTCGCAGAAGGAGCTCGCCGCGCCGGCGCCTGTCTCCGCGCAGCACCGCGCGGGCTCGAGCCGCCGGGCCAAACCCTGCCGCGTGCGCGCCGTCGCCTCGCCCGCCCGCGCTCCCCGCGCCCCATCGTCCACCGGCTCGGTACGCCCCCCTCCTCTCCCCCCTGAATCCCAAACTTCTCCTGCTGCTATTCCTCCGCGCGCCGCTTTCGATTCCGACCGGCCTCCCGCCCTTCCCCTCTGCAGGTGAAGAGCGCGCTGACGATGACGGAGAAGATCCTGGCGCGGGCGTCGGAGCGGGCGGCGCTGGAGCCCGGGGAGAACGTGTGGGTGGACGTGGACGTGCTCATGACGCACGACGTCTGCGGCCCGGGCACCATCGGCATCTTCAAGAAGGAGTTCGGGGAGGACGCCAAGGTCTGGGACCGCGAGAAGGTCGTCATCATCCCCGACCACTACATCTTCACCAGCGACGAGCGCGCCAACCGCAACGTCGATATCCTTAGAGACTTCTGTGCCGAGCAGAACATCAAGTACTTCTATGACATCAAGGACCTCAGCAATTTCAAGGCATGCCCTCCTCCCACTCCTTTGCTTTGCTTGACGGTTCATTTACTTGGTTCATATATATCATGGCTTCTCTGCCTCCTGTAGTTTCCAAAATTTGGGTTACTTGTAGTTTTCCACCGTCCGGAATAGTTTACACTTCAGAGTTGTTTGCAGGCTAATCCAGACTACAAAGGCGTCTGCCACGTCGCACTTGCTCAGGAAGGCCACTGCCGGCCAGGCGAGGTACCTTGCTGAGTCTTTCAAAGTACATACAGGTCACCTGTGATTGTACAACACCAACATGTTGGGAAGCGCTAACCTGCTCCAATTGCTTGCTAGGTTCTCCTGGGTACTGATTCTCATACGTGCAATGCTGGAGCCTTTGGTCAGTTTGCAACCGGAATTGGAAACACAGATGCAGGTTTTGTGTTGGGCACTGGAAAGGCTCTTCTCAAGGTATGCCCATGGTTCTTGTTACTCTAGGAAGGTAAAATTTTAAAATCAATCTTACAGAATCAAAATCATAAAAGAAAAGAAAACAAAAGAAAAGCGACAGGGTAAACTGAACTGTACCTCTATTTCATCTGTTGGTCAGTAGAGTGACCATTTTTTTATATTATAAATTATAAATCAAAGTTCAAGATAGATGACAATCAATAAAATATTATTTTTGTTACACTGACTTGCATCTCAATAAAGGATAACGATAATAGAAATATTGCGTGTCGTATCCAGTATTTCAGTTAGGACTACTTATACATCAGTCATGCATTTATTTTCTTTTCATTAAAACAAAACAACACATGAAACTGTTATTTCCGTGGACTAAGGCAGGACTTTTCTCAAATCTGTTATATGCATCCTCTTATCGCATTGTCATATATTGTGGATACGCTTCACTGCTTCAGTCAACACCAGGGAAAAAAAATACAGTGTTTTGATCTGTTAACATGTTCATTTCAGGTGCCCCCTACTATCAGGTTTGTATTAGACGGAGAAATGCCACCGTATTTACTTGCGAAGGATCTGATTTTGCATGTAAGCTTGCTGTGCTAAATTTGTTCCTTTCTTAGGATCTACCTGTAATCAGGACTCTTATTCCTGTTAATTTCTACTTACAGATTATCGGTGAGATTTCAGTATCTGGTGCAACCTACAAATCAATGGAGTTTGTTGGATCGACTGTAGAAAGTCTAACTGTGCGTTTCATGAGATTATCTTAATTAATGGCCACACTGCGTAACATTGAACATTGAACTTAGTCCTTTTCACACACTTGCTAGATGGAAGAGCGTATGACACTATGCAACATGGTTATTGAAGCTGGTGGAAAGAACGGTGTTGTGCCTGCTGATGAAACTACGTTTAAATACCTTGAGGTACAAAACTAGTTCCCTTGAAATGCTCGTAATAAAGTTAGACCAATATGCTTTTCTTTCGTAACATTCCAAGTGCTCAGAACAATTGCAAAAATGAGATTCTACTGTTTAGTCTGTAGGATAGTTCTGACATCATCAATGTGGTGCTGGTAAACTGCAGGGTAAGACATCAGTTGATTACGAACCTGTCTACAGTGATGCTCAGGCCAGGTGACTATAGGCTGCCCTTGCTTTTCTTGCCCTTTAGCTCATGTAATGTATGCATCAATGTGCATGTTTTTAGTTTTAAAGATATTTGCCTTAGATTAGAGATCATGGATCCTTGTTAGACAACATCGAACTTTGAAGGTAAATGAATAAAAGATGCTGACACCACTAGTTTTACCATGTTCTCTTATCTCTTGCTTTTAAAAGCTGATTATGTTATGCATATATACAAGAAATATAATTTGTTATCTAGTGCTTTCCTTGCAGACATTTGACTGTAGTCTGTTATCATCTGATCTAGCAATCTAGCATGCTCAGGATTTATTGCTTCTTTTGTTTGATTGTCTTTCTTTTTTCCAGATTTTTTAGTGACTACCGGTTTGATGTATCAAAACTGGAGCCAGTAGTTGCCAAGGTTTGTTGATGTAGTATTTTGCAATCTTCATCTTTTGTTGATTTTCCAATAAAAATGAAGCAATATCTGTCTTGGATCTGCAGCCACATTCGCCTGACAACCGTGCTCTAGCAAGAGAATGTAAAGATGTCAAGATTGACCGAGTCTATATTGGTTCTTGCACTGGTGGTAAGACTGAGGACTTCCTTGCTGCTGCAAAAGTGTTCTTAGCCTCGGTAAGAATCTTGAATCCTATCATGGTGTAGGTACTTGTTATCTTTCAGACAATCAGACTATCCCATGGCTACTATAGTTACTGGAATCTTTGTTCTTAATCCAGGGAAAGAAGGTTAAAGTTCCCACATTTCTTGTCCCTGCCACACAAAAGGTGATATTTTTAGAATAAAAAAATATTCCAATGTGATTACTGTGTAGACTTGTTCATAATTTAGAAATATTGTGAAATCTCTGCAGGTGTGGATGGATGTATATAGCCTCCCTGTGCCAGGATCTGGTGGCAAAACTTGCTCCCAGATATTTGAGGAGGCTGGTTGTGATACACCAGCAAGTCCTAGCTGTGGTGCTTGTTTGGGTGGCCCTCGTGATACATATGCACGGATGAATGAACCTATGGTAAGTATCACATGCAAATCTAGAAGCATTTCTATATAATATAATAAGCATAGTACTTACTATATACCTAGGGTGGGTAACTATGGTTCTAGTGCACAGATTTGTGTGATGCTATGTTATCTTAACTATTGAATGATAAAACCCTGATGGTTACCTTAAAAAGCAAAGAACTATCGAATGATAAAATATATAACTTGTGCACATACAAATTTCAGTCTGACGGGCTAGCTGATTCTCAAATTATGCTTACTTGGGTACATAATTGTATGTCCGTCTCAGTTATGTGCTAGGTTGCTGTTCTAATGTTACTGAATAGTTATGGCTGGGATCACTAAACAACAATGCACCCTATGCAGATTTTAGCACAAGCACCTTCTTAGCAGTGGCGAAGCTACGTGGACTCGTCGGGGTCGGCCGACCCCAACGATTCTTCCGTCGCTCTTCATGTCCACGATTTTTTTACCAGCACAGACCCCAGTAAAAAAATGTTAGACCCCGGTAGATTGGAAGCCCACCAGGCTACAGCAGCCCATCTCATCATCTCCCCAAGCCAATTGGTGATCAGCTGATCCATTCGCATGGATTAGCAGTCCAGAAGGCCGTACATTGCCTACTTATTTCGCGGATCATCAATGCCTAATTGCCCATTTCCTCCAGACACCGCTACAGCCTGTCGCTGGTCGCCCTTTTGACTCCCTGTGGTTCCCCATCTTCTCACACTCACAACGTACGCAAATCCTCTTGGCGGTGATTGCTGATTATTAGGTGCCTGTCCGGCCAGATGAAATCTCTCTAACCTAATGATGAGCCAAAGTGCCTGACGTGTGACGACTTGACGGCGGTATCGAGAAGTTCTCTGCTCATCTCCTCTCTCTCAATCACCAGGGTAATTTTGATACCCAATCTTCAACCTTCAATTGGTAGTTACTCGTATGAACTGTGAGGTCTTAGGTTTTTTTTTTTCATGAACTCAAAAACACTTAGTACATTGGGCTCTTAACACACTCTTTTATTCAAGTAAGATGCCAAAGGTGTGGTTGCTTGCACGTTAATATCCATCAATTTAATTACTATTAGTCTGTGTGGTTAATTTTATAGGCAACCACATCTCGCTAGGTCCATGTGCGTGGGTACAAAAATAAAATTACATGTCTTTTTAATTTTGGTACGTCTATCAGATTCTAGTTTTGTTATCGCCACTCTATCGGTTAAGAGTACTTTTTAGCTTGAAAATGTGAAGACTACATTGATGATGTGATAGTATTGACCCCAGCGATCATTTATCCTGGCTTCGCCGCTGCTTCTTAGAAGACATTACTACTAGACCCCTCCCCACTCCTGTCGGGGGATGCATATTCTTCTTTCTTTCTTTCTTTCTTTCTTTCTTTCTTTCTTTATCTAACTATAGATGCTACCAATGGCAGTTGAAACTAAAGTACTGTAGAATGTTTTGTCATTGATTGAAGTTCTTGAGTCTGAAGGAAAACAACAAGTGCTCTGAAATTAGTTTATTGAGATGGGCGGCTTTGCTGGGTGATGAATTTAATTATTTAACATATGGATCTGGTTACCTGGTTGCAGGTCTGCGTGTCCACTACGAACAGGAACTTCCCAGGCAGGATGGGTCACAAGGAAGGGCAGATCTACCTGGCGTCCCCCTACACTGCCGCCGCCTCAGCCCAGAGACTTCCTCATGTAACCATCTTGATACAACAGAGTTCATGATGTAAAACAGAACCTGTAGGCTGTACTGCTATTTTTTTTTTAATATAATGAACTGCTGTTTTTCGTGTTGAACCTTAGTTTAGGCGTATCATTCGTTGAGGAATAAAGTGCATGTCGCGAGGTTGTCATGTATGGTTTTTCATTATTACAGTGTACTACCAAGAATATACTTGACTGTTTCAAGGAAAATACATTCTTGTGGTTCATACAAAAGGCAGTTCCTAGACTCCCTACTCATTACAAAAGGCCATTGGCAGATCTTGTGGTTCATTACACTGAATGCTTTTCTTACAATGAATTGAGAAACAAACTCAATCGATTTTTCATATTCTGCGCGTCAATGCTCTGTACTAGGAGTGAATGCCATATTGTGAGTATTAACTATCAACCCATATAAATGACAGATCTATTGCATAGTTGGAAAAGCGAATATACCGTTCATACAACATGTTACTGGCAAACTCACATATTTTTTGAGAAGTACCAGTAGCGTAATCTTTACTGACATTGAGAGATGATATGGAGTCATCTCTTCTGGGTTTTGCAACAAGCCTAAATGACACACCTGGGATACTTGAGGTTTCCCCCTCACCAATCCTAATTATAGCATTTGGTGAGTAGTATGCAGATGCAGGCCCAATCTGCCATCATTGTAAAGGAATATGGGAAAGGAAACAGATGAACTTAGTCCATAATAGGTTTGATTTAGAGCAAAAGCCACTCACGAAGTAGCAGTTTCTTGGACATTGACAAAATGTGTATTTATCAACCACATGACACTTTGACAAGCAATGATCACTGATAACATATAGTCACAAGACCAGCAAGTACTAGTAAGCCAAGGTGACTAACAAACCTATACCACAATGCAAGATCACATACACAAAACAATTAACACTTACTTTGATGTGCTAAGGATAGCATAAACCATACTGCATAAGCAGCTACCCTACAATAGAATATACGGTACCACCAAGTTGTGCGTGCATGACATATCACCCCATGGTGTAGTTTTACGGCTGTGTTGGAGATGGGGTCATTTTAAGATGTTTTCCCTCCGTCGGAGTAGGACGTCGTCAGGGCGTTGATTATTACACTCAACACATAGCAAGTAGAATGGTAGACTTGTGCCTCGATCTGTATGGTTGACGTACATGTGTTTGAATTCATATGGTAGATATGATGCTACATGCATTGTACGTAAGTGAGCAGGTTATGTAAGCTTGTTTTTACGTGAGCGAAGCATGCTCTTGTATGTGAGCAAAGCAGTGGCAGGTTGAGCGAAGGCGACTGACTGCACGATGTGGTAGCTATATGCCTTTGTATGTTAGCGAGCAAGGACGACTGACTACACGATGCATGCTTTTGTATAAATACCTCTCTAAGGCCACTTCGATTCCAGCAGCGCCACAAGCAGCTAACAATAACAGCAGGTCACAAGTACTGCAGCTTGACGACATCCATAGCTCCGCTAGTGCTAGCTATCTTTCTTCTTCTTCTTCCCAGGTCCGGCACCGGAGACAGATGGATGGATCCAGAAATGATGGCAGGAATTATCGTTAAAACAGAGTGGCCGGAACTGGTGGGGCGGGGGTTCTACAATGCGTCCTTGACCACCCTGGCCGAGCGCCTGCGTTTTTTTTACCGTTCCGATCGAACCGACCGGAGGCGGCCGGAAACGGTTTACCGGCCGGTAAGTCCGGTTACCGGCCGGAAACCGGAGAAATTCAAATTTGAATTTGAACGCGCTGTGGTTCGGTTTCGGTCGGTAAACCGCCGGTTTGTCGGTTTACCGCCCGGTTTGGCGGTTTGGCGGTTTTTCAAAATTCAAATTTATTTTTTTAAAAAAAATGCTAAAAAAAATTCCTAAAAATACTTCATGATTTGTAGAATCCAATGATGTCAAAATTACTCAAATTTGAGTGTGTTTAGTATGTTTTTCGACCTTCATGATTTATTGGGCCTTCACGGGCCGGCTGTGTATTTTTTTCTTTTTCTTTTTTTTTTTTTTAAACTTCTAAACGTCTAAATAAATATTAAATGAACTCAAATTTGAATAATTTTGACACCATTGGGTTCTATAAATCATGAGCTATTTTTAGGAATTTTTCAGCATTTTTTTTTTCAAATTTTAATTTTGAATTTGGGACTTACCGAACCGGAACCGGTCCGGCCCGGTAAGTCCGGTAACCGCGGTTACCGGCCGGTAACCGAGCGGTAAAAAAAAACGCTGCCGAGCGCCCGGACACGCGACTCAACATAGTGGACCTCGGGCCGGACGATGATCTTCCCGATGATTGGGGAACCGACTTCACGCGTGTCATCGTCAGGGTCGACGGCACCACCATGACAGTGCTGGGTGCCCCGGACTACCCTGATCCACCATGTCCAAAATGTGGCTAGCTAGCTGCTTCGATTCACATCCTGTTGCATGCTTGCATTTGGCCAGCTGCCGATCTATTTACATATATACTACGTGTGTCCAATGGAATAATATGCGATGTCTGATCGATCGCAATAATGCATTTCGATGTATGGGTGTGATGAATAATCCATCGTGTAGTTTGATGAGTGTTACAGAATAATAATATGAATGAATGGCGTGCTTTGTTCCCATCATGTTTGTAAATTCTAGCTCTATTGTGTGTTCGCTTTGACTATGGCATGTACATGTGTTCCTTGTTCTCCTTCGTCTCTTATATACGAACAGACAAAGAGGCATCTCGGCCTTATTTATATATCTGGAAGGAGTCCAGATTTCTCTTCAAGTTAAACTCATGTTATGTATCTATGAACAGTGTTGCCATTGAGCATCTCTTTGTCATCGGAGTTTTGGGTGGCTTCACTCGAGACTTGTTTGGTTGTGGTCAGAGGTCAGTTCCTTCTCCAAAAAAGGGTGTCAATTCTAAGCCTATGGACTCGCCGGCTTGTGGTCCCTGACTTGGCAAACAAATCATTTTGCCTACATTAATTGTTCGACATGTAGCAGTAAGCTAAGGCGTCGTGTGTCTCCAAGACTGATAAAGTGTATAGCGTAGCTACAGTTTGAGTTTAGCGATAGAGGGTTTTCGCGCGCTTCACGCCCACGACGCCGCGCCCCACGCGCCCACGTCGCGCATCAGTTCGCGAGCGCTCGGCTCAGCGCACCTCGCGCTCGGCAGCAACTGCCTGTAACTCTTGTATGTATACTGAGATCAACACGAATTCCTCTGTTGGCTCCATTCTCATTTCTTACATGGTATCAGTAGACCCGGTCAAATCCATCTTTCCCGCCGCGTAACCGCGCCGGCGATCCTCCTCCCTCGCCCCTCCTCCGCTGCATCATGGACGCCATGGACCACAATCCCCTCTATGAGGGTGATGTTTCCGACAGCGCCTCCTCTTCTTCTTCCTCCGTCTCCTCCGGCGACGGCGTCTCCTTCACCGAGACGTTCGTCCAGCCCCCACCGGTGTCCGTCCTCCAGACGGTTAACATCAAGAACCACATCCCCGTCGAGCTCGACCTCACCGATGGCAACTACACCGAGTGGCGCAGCTTCTTCGACAATTTCGTCGGGAAATTCGGCCTCACCTCCCACCTCACCACCGCACCTACCTCTGCCAACCGCCATGATCCCGATTGGGTCATGGCAGATCAGTGCATCCTTGGTTGGATGTACAACACCATCTCCAAGGATGTCCGCGCCATCGTCCACGTCCCCAAGGCTACAGCGTACAAGATCAGGCGCTCGATCCACTCCCAGTTCCGCGACAACGAGCTCCACTGCGCCGTCTACCTCGAGGCCGACTTCCGCAGCCTCATGCAGGGCGATATGGACATCACCACCTACTCCGGCCGCCTGAAGCGTCTCGCCGACGGGCTGCGCGATCTCGGCCAGCCGGTGATCGAGACTTCTCAGGTGCCGAACCTGCTCCGCGGCCTTTCCCCCAAGCTCCGGCACACCGTGCCCGTGATCGCCAACAGGATCCCGCCGCACACCTTCCTCTCCGCGCGCTCCTACCTGCTGTTGGAGGAGAAGTATGACCAGGAGCACGCGAAGTCCGCCGCCCAGCACGTCCTCCTCGCCGCCGGTGCTGCGCGTCCGCCTACCCCGCCTACCGCATCTTACCCCGGGACTGGCGGATCTGGTGCTCCGCGGACCGGCCAACCGTCCGCGGGCGCGCCCACGCGCTCCGACAACCGCGGCAAGGGCAAGCGCCGTGACAACCGCCGCTTCAACAACACCAGCGGCGGCGGCAGTAGCAGCGGCGGGAACGCCCAACAGGGCGCTCCGGCCGGCAACCGCCCACCTCCCGCGTGGGTTCCGGGCTTCAACCCCTGGACCGGCATGGTCCAAGCCTGGCCTATGCCGTTCCGCGCTCCGGCATCCGGCGTGCTTGGTCCACGGCCCGGCGCGCCTCAGCAGGCCTACTTCGCAGGCATGCACCAGCACGCCTACTACGCTGGGTCTCCGGCACAACCGCCTCCACCACTAGCCGCCGGCCACGGCGACGTCTGGAACCATCAGGCACTTCTGGCTGCCCTCGCCTCCTCGAGCGTGCCTCCCGGCGGACCACAGACCGCCGATTGGTACTTCGACACGGGTGCGACGTCGCACATGGCCTCCGGTTCTGGTAATCTCTCTTCCGCCCGCCCGCTCTCATCCTCTTCTTCCATCATCGTCGGTAACGGCTCTTCCATGCCCGTCACTCACACTGCATCTTCCTCTATTCCGGGCACACCTTTCCATCTTAACAACATACTCATCTCACCCAATCTGGTCAAGAACTTGATTTCCGTTCATGCCTTTACTCGAGATAACAACGTTTCTGTTGAGTTTGATCCATTCGGTTTTTCTGTCAAGGCTCTGCCGTCCCGGAAGGAGATGCTCCGATGTAACAGCACCGGCGAGCTGTATCCGTTCCGGCCTTCTTCTGCACAGGCTCTGCTGTCCAGCTCCTCCACGTCGGCGGATCTGTGGCACCAACGCCTTGGACATCTCGGACGCGTCACACTTCAGCGCACCCTAGACCAGTTTGATTTCCATTGTACAAAGTCCATAGCTCATACTTGCCAAGCATGCCAACTCGGCAAGCACACTCGTTTACCTTTTTCTCCTTCAGAGTCCGTCAGTTATGTTCCTTTTCAGCTTGTTCATGGGGATGTATGGACCTCACCTGTCATTAGCAACTCTGGTTATCAATATTATCTTGTCCTAATCGATGCTTGTACACACTTTGTTTGGACATTTCCTTTACGCGCAAAGTCCGAAGTTGCCCAATTCCTGCTCTCTTTTCACGCCTATGTCTTGACACAATTCCAGCTGCCGCTCGTTGCTTTTCAGTCCGACAACGGCAAGGAATTCGACAACACTGTTGTCCGTCAACACTTTGCCGCCAATGGCGTCGCCTTTCGGCTCACTTGTCCGTACACCTCAGCGCAAAATGGCAAGGCTGAGCGCATCATCCGCACTCTTAACGATTGTGTGCGCAGCCTTCTTCTCCACGCACATATGCCATACCACTTCTGGGCAGAGGCGCTCGCCACGGCCACGCATATTCTCAACCGGCGCCATTGCCATGCCACAGCGCCGATCACTCCATTCGAACGCCTTCTCGGCGCGCCACCCACCTACAGCCATATGCGCGTGTTCGGCTGCCTATGCTACCCTAACCAGGCTGCAACAACCGCCCACAAACTCGCACCCCGCTCCAGTGCATGCGTTCTTCTGGGCTATCCTGCCGATCACCGTGGCTACCGGTGTCTCGACCTCGACACCCGTCGCGTCATCACCTCACGTCACGTCGTGTTCGACGAGTCGGTGTTCCCTTTCTGCGAGCCAGCTGATCGCCCTTGCGCCACGTCAAAGCGCCCGCACCTCTCGGACAACGATGATGACATCCAGCCCCTCTTCGGCGCACCATCCAGGCTTCACCATCCAGTACAACGTCGCCCACCCGGGACGCGGTGCCCACGCCCGCACAAGACGTCTTGCCATCGCCCACTTCCAGTGGTACAGTTCTCCAGGATGCCACGCCTTCCACCGACTCCCTCTCAACCTCTCCGGTGGCCACGCCACCGCATGCTCCGTCGCCTCCGGTCGACGCGCCTCCGCGCCACCATATGGTCACCCGAGCACGGGATGGGATCTTCAAACCCAACCCGCGCTACGCCCTGCCCGCCGCGGTGAGCATCTCTCCCATCCCATCCTCAGCTCGTACCGCACTCCGTGATCCAAACTGGCGCAAAGCCATGGAAGCAGAGTTTCAAGCTCTTCAGTCCAACAACACATGGCGCCTCGTCGACCGCCCGGCCGGTGCAAACATCATCACCGGGAAGTGGGTGTTCAAGCACAAGCTCCTCCCGGACGGCAGCCTCGAGCGCTACAAAGCTCGGTGGGTTGTCCGCGGCTTCAAGCAACGTCAAGGCATCGACTTCCAGGAGACGTTCACGCCAGTGGTCAAACCGGCGAGCATCCGCACTGTCCTCGCCATTGCTGCCTCAAAGCAGTGGCCGACGCGACAACTCGACGTCTCCAACGCCTTCCTCCACGGCACACTCGACGAGCGTGTGTTCTGCCAGCAGCCGATTGGCTTCGCAGATGCCGAGCGTCCACATGCCATCTGCCTCCTCGACAAGTCGCTGTACGGACTCCGTCAAGCACCCCGTGCCTGGTTCAACCGCTTCGCCGCGCACGCCATCAAGCTGGGTTTCCGACTGACGAGGTCGGACGCCTCCCTCTTCGTCCTGCGCCGCGGCAACGACATCGCGTACCTCCTCCTCTACGTTGACGACATGGTCCTCACTGCGTCAAGCTCCGCGCTTCTCCAACGGATCGTCGACGATCTCCGCGCCGAGTTTGCAGTCAAGGACGTTCAACGCTCCAGCTCCAGCTTCTACCTCTCTCAGAGCCGCTACGCCGAGCAAATTCTTGAGCGTGCAGGGATGGCCCATTGCAAGCCTGCCTCAACGCCGATCGACACCAACGGCAAGCTCTCCTCCGACGGGCCACGAATCGCCGACAAGACGTCCTTCCGCAGCATCGCCGGTGCTCTCCAGTACCTGACGATCACGCGGCCGGATCTCGCGTTCGCCGTGCAGCAAGCATGTCTGTACATGCACGATCCTCGACAACAACACCTGGTGCAGCTCAAGCGGATCTTGCGCTATGTCCGCGGCACGACGTCGCATGGTCTCCTGCTGCGCTCCTCGTCGAGCCTCGGCATCACGGCGTACTCGGACACGGATTGGGGCGGCTGCCCCGAGACACGTCGCTCTACGTCTGGCTTCTACGTGTTCCTCGGCGACTCTCTTGTCTCTTGGTCCTTTAAACGGCAGCCCACCGTTTCCAGGTCGAGCGCCGAGGCCGAGTACCGGGGCGTCGCCAACGCTGCTGCAGAGTGCATCTGGCTACGGCAACTCCTCGCCGAGCTTCACTTTCCGGTGACGAAGGCCACGGTGGTGTTCTGCGACAACGTGTCGGCCGTGTACATGTCCAAGAACCCGGTTCATCACAAGAGGACGAAGCACATCGAACTTGATATCCATTTCGTCAGGGAGCGTGTCCAAGTTGGTGAGCTGCGCGTTCTACATGTGCCGACAAGCGAGCAATACGCCGATGTCATGACCAAGGGACTCACGACGCGGACCTTCGAAGCCTTCCGGGACAGCCTTTGTGTCATGCCGATGACCCTACAGACTAAAGTGTATAGCGTAGCTACAGTTTGAGTTTAGCGATAGAGGTTTTTCCCGCGCTTCACGCCCACGACGCCGCGCCCACGTCGCGCATCAGTTCGCGAGCGCTCGGCTCAGCGCACCTCGCGCTCGGCAGCAACTGCCTGTAACTCTTGTATATGTATACTGAGATCAACACGAATTCCTCTGTTGGCTCCATTCTCATTTCTTACAAAGACCCCAACTAAAATTAGTAGAGAGAATCGTTTGTTTATAACGCGGGTCTGATAACCCTGCAAAAGAAAGCGAGATTTTGTAAATCATACTACTACATTTTTTTTTGTAAACAACACATGTGCAAAGTGGACGAAAAGTGTTCCGCATGCCATCTATATTAGTTTAGAACAAAAATTGCCTTGGAACTTTGGGACTGCATCAAAGGATCCTTTGTGATTATATCGAGTATATGGCCAAATGGGTCTAGCCCGATGGACGACCGACACGGGCACAGGAACAGACACGACACAAAGGCGTTGTAGTGCGCCATCCCTGGCCGGCGACAACTGTCTATCCGCATCTCCTCTTGTCTCCCACAGTCCTGCCCACATCTCTGGCTCCCATCTCCTTGCTCGCATATGGGTCTCACCCAAGTCGTGAGGCAAGGCTGCCAGAGACGATCGATGACCACGGTGGGTGTGATGGAGGGCCGGAAGGGTCAGCCACACAGCCGGACGATGTAATCGAGAACGGAGGATGGACAAAATTGTGAATGATGTTTGCTCGCTCGGGGCAGCTTTCCTAAAGTTTCGTAGAATGGTAGACTTGTACCTCGATCGACCCGAATGTTAGACTTGTTACTGTTTTGTAAGTGAGCGAGGCATGCTTTTTCTGAGTGAGCGAAGCAGTGGCAGTCTCAGAGAGAGAGAGAGAGAGAGAGAGAGAGAGAGAGAGAGAGAGAGAGAGAGAGAGAGAGAGAGAGAGAGGACGACTGACTACACGATGTGAAGCTGCATGATTTTGTACGTTAGAGCGAGGGCGGCAACTGACTACACGATGCATGCATGCTTTTGTACTCGGTAGGCCACTTCTCAGCAGCACCACAAGCCCGCAGCTAATAACAGCAGGCCACAAGTGCTTGTGCAGCTCGACATCCATCGCCTGCTAGCTACATCTCTTCTTCCTCCTTGTCGTCATCGGAGAGAGAGATGGATCGAGAAATGCTAGGGTCGGTGGTAAAAACGGCATGGCCGGAACTTGTGGGGCAGCCGTATTACACACTTTGTGCCAGCGCTCGGACGCGCAGATAAGAATAATAAGAATAGTGTACCTCGCACCGAACGAGGATCTTCCTGATGAGATTGGCCATCTGACTACACACGCACGTCTCGTCAGGGTCGACTCCACCTTGACCGTGCTTGGGTGAGCCAGACTACCCTAATCCACCGTGCCCAACATGTGGCTGGCTAGCTAGCTTCTTCGATTCACAGCTAGCCTGCTGCATGCTTTGCATTTGGCCGGCTAACTGTCGATCTACATATATATATATTTACCTACTACGGTGTGATGAACAGAATAATATGTGATAGATGTATGATCGATCGCTAGTGGCGAATCTAGGAAAAACCGTCGCCGAGGTCAGCCTAGACTTAGAGTCGTAACTATAGTTGACAATAATCTAACACCATACATAAAAAATATATATATTGCAAATATTAGGCATCATACATGAATAAATGTAACGACAGCATAATTTGAGCAAAAAACATTTGTAATAATGGTTCTCTTATAGTTTCACCCTGCAAGTACAATCATCCATATTTTGGAAACAAACTATGATATCATCATTTGGAATTGCGTCAAGAAATTCTTGTTCAACGATGCAAAATGACATGATCATTCATAAATCCATGGCCGATTCGGTTCTACAGGTCTGTCTTCACTGTTTCCACGGTTGAGAAAGAAAGATGCACAAGTTTGAGGAGCCGATATACCAAAGGAAAAGAAAGATGTTTGTTTATCCACCATCATTTTACCAAGCTCGGAAATAGAGGCCACATGGGCAAATCTAGCATCAACTCGCACACTGTCAATGTAAAGATTAAGGTCAATAATAAGATCATCTAGGTCGTTTGGATTAAAATCATCAGCATATGCCTTAAGCCAATTCCATCGAACTCTCAATTTTGAATGCATCAAAAGAATTACATCCTTCCGTCGTGCTTTGATTGCCTACCAAATAATTCAGATCCAATCAATAAACTTTCAAATGCAAGTAGATATTGAATATACATTTAAGGAACACAAGTAGATTCAATCACTAATTTACTTACGTGCCATGTTTGCTGGAGGACAGAGACGATCTGCCTCTGCCGATCTAGCAGCCTCGGTCTCTGGGAATCGCCGAGTTGGAGTCTCGGTGAGTATCGCGGCGGCACAGCACAGTCACAAAAGTTCCCGGTACATAGGTACGAGGAACGCGGTTCGTGGGACGTGGAACGATGTTTTTGAAAGGATTTTACACCGTTGGGACGAAAAATGTTCCACGTTCCCGGAACGGAACGTACGTTCCCGGAACGTGGAACATGGCACCGTACCACGTTCCCGGTGACTGTGGGCGGCAGGCGGCGGGCGGGGAAATTGACGTGGCAAGCCACCGTACTCATGCCAATAGTAGTCCATACATGTCAACTCAATACACGTACATGCTTGCATGGGCTATGCACAAATCGCTTCATGCAGGCCCATAATTAAGTCGCTTCATGCAGGCCCATAATTAAGATTATATTAGTGGCCGCCAACGGCCAGCACTGTCAGCCCAAATATTCTTCGCTTATATATCGGGCCTTTGCATAATAGCGCAAACCGGGCAAAATAATATACAAATTCTTATGCCACAGCGATTGTACACGTATATACCGGGCAATGGGCTTAATTAGGGCCTAGTGCTCACGGCAAGTCGCACGTAAGAGAGATTATTTGATGGGCCATTCCCGAGTCATATATATAGTACAAAAGAATGTTTCGTACTAAGCGAAGCATGCTTTTGTAGGTGACCGAAGCAGTTCGCTCAGCAAGGGCGACTAATGCACGACGATATGGTAGCTGTGCATGCTTTTGTACCTTAGCGACCGAGGGTGACTGACCCACACGATGCGTGGTATAGCTGCATATTTTTTGTACCTGAGCGCACATGCGTACTATGTATATCTCTTGCGACAGGCCACTTCTCAGCAGCAGCACAAGAACAGCTGGTCACAAGTAGCTAGTGCACCTCGGCGTCCATTGCCCTGCTAGCTACCTCTCTTGTAATACTTCTTCATCATCATCTTCTTCTTCCCCGGCAGCTAGCACCGGAGAGAGATGGCGGATCAAAAAACGGAGTGGCCGGATCTAGTGGGGATGCCGTACTCCGATGCGGAGCAGATCATCAAGGACGACCGCCCGGACGTGATAATCGTGGTCCTCGACCTGGAGGAGAATCTTCCCGATAACTGGCCATACATCAACCTCCGTGTCTGCGTCAGGGTCGATCCTGACTTATCGTGCGTGCAGGACCCATTTCCACGATGTGGCTAATAAGCGCTTCTTCGATTCACTGCCTGCTGCGGCTTGCACTGGCTTGCCGATCTACATATATGCTACTTTACTGTATATGTGTGCAAGGGGGCATAATATGCAATGCCGGATCGATCGCAATGCATTTCGACGTATGGGTGTCACGAGTAATCTACTGTGTATTTCGATGGGCGTTATAAAATAATTAATGAAGCTTGCGTTTTTCTTCCCATGGATCATTACGTACTACTGCTAGCAGCTAGCTTGCCCAAATAGTCGTACAATGCATGATACGACTACTGAACAAGAAACGCCAGAGCGCTAGCTTGTGTCCACACTCTGCCATGGCCTCTGTTCGCTTTATTACCATACACTACCACAAACTCGAACCGCCTTGGGTGCCTAAAACCGCCAAGAAAATGATTCTTGACTACAAACTGTCAAGCAAACACACTCAAAAAGATAGAAACTAAGGAAAATTAGTTAATTTTTTTTTGGCGTTTTTGGCACTCAAGAATGATTACCTTGGAGAGGCTGGCCGCCAAGGAAAAACTACAACCAGACTTAATTTGCCATAGTTCCAAGGAAATATTACGACCGCTAAGGAAATATTACGACCGCCAAGGAAAAACTACAACCAGACTTAATTTGCTTGAGGGTCGACCACTGCCAAGTAAATTAATTGTCTTGAGGGTCCAGAACCTCCAAGGAAACACTATAAACTACCAAGGTAATTGTTGTTTCCTTTTCGGCCCTTCTCTGATTTCCTTGAGAGCCAGCCCCCAAGAAAATCTATGCTTATAATAATAAAAAATGTCAGTAATCAATATATTCTAGTACACTAGTCACTATATTCAATTGACACATGATAAAAAGGTTCCCAGCCATTACATTGACGTAAAATATCCATACAAATATTACACTGCATTTATCATTCATCCTTACATGAAGTCCATAAATGACAACACACATGTCACTAATAGCTTCTAATTCTGGACACAATACATCATTGATACTTCAACTGGATCTAGTTGCATGATAGTAGAACACAATGTACCTTGCAACATGAATTGTTACTCACTGATTAGGCGTCAGCACCGCTGCCTAGACAGCAATGACTGTAATCACTGCCAGTATCTAGAATCCCACCCCCCTACACCCTAACCTAACATATATATCACAACAAAAATAATCTAGTAGTATAATTTGATAATTTTTCAATAATTCTCATAATAAACTTATTTTATATATAAATATTATTAATATTTTCTACAAACTAGGCAAATTTGAATTGACCGACACGAATCCCACGGTGACACATTTTGGAGTACATAATAAAATCATTCAAAGCACAATAAGATAATAAAATTATCCCTATGAACACCCTTTTGGGCTAAGCCGATAGATCTTGAGATGAATGTGTGGCTACTGCCAATAAAAAGAATAGCGCATACGACTAAAGAATAATGCCTTAGATCCTTGAATACATATAAGAATGTGAGCAACTATGCCAACTTGATGAATTAACTGTCGCAAAAAAAAAAACTTGATGAATTAACCCAGATAGATCACCAACAGGAACTTAACCAGGATGATCACTACAGGAAGACAGAGTACTAGTGATAAAACTTTGCCACTAATGTCCATACTAATTGTGATAGAACTAGTTTCCATCACAGTTATGTTATATATATTAGTCACAAAATGAAAATTTCCCTCAGAAAACATCTTTAGTGGCAACAGTGTGGTGAAACATTGTTTTGTCACTATTGTAACATGACATTTGTGGCAATAAAAATGGGTCCTGACGAGATACTAACATATTGGTACGTTGGACCTCATGATCAAATTAAGGTTCCCGACCGAGAGAGACCCCGACAGATGCCAGTCAAACTCCACCTTATTTTCTTTCCTTTTCTCCATCGTTCCCTGTGGCTGCAACCGCTGGACGGAGCATTTCCAGCCGCCCCCAAGCTCGTTGCTCCGCGAAGCGACGACGAGCTCACCGAAAGTCGGCGGCGCGTGCCGATGCCCCTGGCCATGACAGGTCGCACTTGCAGCGCTCAGTAAGCTCGCCCACGGCCGCAGCCGCATATCTCAACGAGTGTCTCCGGCTGCCACCCGCCGGATCAATGAATCCTCGTCTGCACACCCATGGACACGCCGCCGCCGCCAATCTAGGCGAGCTAGCGGGCCGGGCACGGTCATCTTGCGGGCATCAACACCGGCAGGCGTGCGGGCAGCCTCTCAGGCGTGTGGCGGGCAGCGGCGTTTGGCCAGCAGTCATAGCTCCGTCGTGTCCGCGGTGGAGCTATACGCTTTCACGGCCACCTGCGAATTTTTTTTTCAATTTTAACCCTTTTTTTTTTAAGTATTTATCAAAATGACCGTGTTTTTTTTTTCCCTTTTTTTTATAACTAACCCTTTTGGTGGCGCCCGTGGGCGCCACAATGGTCAATCTTGTGGCGCCTTGCATAGAGGCGCCACAGGGTGGGCCCAGGTCGGAGGTGGTCAGGACGCCCGGCTGACGTGGCAAGTGTTGTGGTGCCTCCATGCAAGGCGCCACACCGTGGTGCCCCCATCCAAGGCGCCACACGCCTTGGATGGATGCGCCACAATGGTGGAAAAAGTGCATGACGCGAGTGGACCACATGTAAACTCTCATCTACTACCACTCATTCACTCATCATGCAACATCTCTCTTCTCCCCTTATTTCTCTCACCTTTCTCTCTCCTTACGTTAATTGAGAGTGAATTTTCTCAAACTTTCAAAATCTAATATCTCACAAACCGAAAGTTTTTTAGACTAATCGTTTGAAGATTATTGTTGGAAATAATATGAAGAACGAAATGAGATCCATAAAGGCTATCTTTTGAGTTGTCAAAAAAAAAAGTTGTAAAAAAAAGGCTATCTTTTGATGAAGTTTTCAAGGTGAGGCCCATGTGCCATTTTTATATAAAAATAGTTAATATGGGTCATGTTTTACAAATTTAAATATTTTATGCGCACTTTGATACATGTCTGTTCTAGACATGCAAGCCACGCTTTAGGTCAGCGGATTTTAGTATAGAGTTTGAATATTTTATGCGCAGTGCCTATTTATAGTCACTTCGGATTTGTATATGTATATGACATTTGACCATTTATTTCAGAGAGTAAATTTATATAAATTTATGCTGGACGCTGCACATATACATACCATTAGATTTCATATATCTATATTTAAAACTCATTGCACTATGCTTTTCTTTCTGCTTTGCCACCGTTGATATTAATGGTTCTTGTGTTTTAATTTCACAATCATTTAACTTTAATTCTACTTAAATTTCTTGATCCAATTGTCACTGCAAACTCCTACATAACACATAATACTACCGGAAATTGCCGCGGTAACGCGCGGGGTATCACCTAGTAAATTAAATATCAGATGGAGATATAACTTTTTTGAAAGATATTCATGTGAGATCTAGTTTTGAAAGATTTATTGATACCAATTCAACGGTGCAATCGGAATTTAATTTAAAGTTTTAGTTTGTGAGATATAACATTTTTTGTTAGTTAAAATAGTAGGTCCCACACTGCATGCGCTCTCCCTCTCCACCTTTTCCCTCCCCTCTCTCACGCGACCTCCCCATCTGCATGTGACATTTGCATGTACAATCTTGTGGCGCCTCCATCGGCGCCACGGTGGATGGAGCGCCACGGTGTGCGCGCTGCGTGGAGCGCCACAACGCTTGCCCACGTCCCCGGGCATCACGACCACCTCCGACTGGGCCCACCCTGTGGGCGCCTTAGCCTCCATGCAAAGGCGCCACGGTATTGAATGTGGCGCGCCGCGTGGAAGGGCCGCCAAAAGGGTTAGTTATAAAAAAAGAAAAAAACGCGGTCATTTTGATAAATATTTTAAAAAAAGTGTTAAAATTGAAAAAAAAAATCACACCTGTGCAGCTAAAAGGTCGTGCAGCCAGGGGCCTAACACAGCGGCTAATTTTGGGGCTAATTGTGGCTTACCTTATCAGTAATGGCGTAGTAGTGTGTCCAAGACCTCAACTCAGATCATTAGAGACTTATAACACTGGTTTGATAATCCTACAGAAGTAAACGGCATTTTTTTAAAAAAAAAATATACTGCAACAAAGCATTTTGTAGGTGAGCGAAGCATGCTTTTGTACGTGAGCTAAGCAGTGGCGAGGGATCGGCCGGACGTGCACATAGTGGGCGAGCTGTTTCCCGCTGGGTGGGACAGAGCCGACGACACGCGCGTCTGCGTCTGGATCGACATTTCCACCACAGACCGTGGCTCCCCCGCCTCCTACAAGTTGGCTTAGCTACTAGTAGCTTCCTTCTTCAAAGCCTGTGCTTGCATTATTATTGGTTCTTGCTACGTATACTTATATTTACGCGTGCGTTCAACCAGACAATTCGATGTTTGTACCGTTTGCTTTCTTAAAAACAGAGATATACAATCTCCTAAAAAAATAATGTGATGTCTGATGGATCACAATACATTTTGATGGATGTGATTAATTCATCGTGTATTTTGATGGGTGTTCTGGAATTTATTTATTTTTAGAATTTGAGGGCAGACGCCCCTGTCATTGCATTGCAAGGACAAAAGATTATCAGTTTACAGCCCATGTGGCGGGTTACGCCATCACCAGCAAGTTCCAGAGCACCTGCTCAACCTACTCCAAACTAACTCAACCGCTAAAAACAGCTTAAACCGGCTAGCCATCGACGAAAACCAAACTCCAAGTCTAAACTCCCAGGCCTGATACATATTACAAAACACTTATTCTTAGTCTACTGTCTTCTTAAAACGACTTTAGGTAGCTTCCCCGCCATCTTCATGTGTTTGCCCAGCTTTGAGCATCGATCAGGTAGATCCCAGCTTCCTCAGATCCACCCACTTCTTCCCAGTCTGCTGTAGGTTTGCTTTATGGCCTTCATCGAGCTTCTCGTTCACTTCTTCAGGGACTGTCCTGGTCTTCTCATCAAAGGCATGCTCGAACATGTAGACATCCCATTTGTTCTCCACTTGTGTCAGCCACCAATCCTTATTGGTCTTATAGCCAGCAGCTTGAGTTTATGGGTGTTCTGGAATAATTAATAAATTGTGTGATTTTGTTCTTATTAGTTCAAGGAGTTTGTAGTCGCCTAACATTGTTCAGCAGGCATATATGGGCTGGCACGGGCCTGTGATGGGCTACTATGCCCATCGGCACGACACGGCCTGGGACGGAATACAGCCTATCTATGTTTTTTTTTTTGAAGGCAAAAAACTGTGGGGAAGATCCCCACAGCACTTCATTTTCTATTTATATATATATATATATAAAATAAAAGTTGAGGAGAACTTACATGGTGATTAACTAAAAGCATCTAGCCAAACGCAAAAGGTTGATCTAAGATCATCCTTGAAACGAAGTGATTGAAGTAAACAATCAGTCTTAAAATTTCTAAACCAAGTGCTAACATGAACTCCCCCATTATTGAACACTCTATCATTTCTAATCTTCCAGATTTCCCAAGATGCAATGACCACTATCTCCATGAAAAATGGCAGGTTTTGTTGCTGCCGTGCATGTGCCACTCTTGAATGTAGGCTCAGACTATTGTTCCATTGTATACCAATTTTATCCCAACATCTTCTTGAAAAAGAGCATCTGAAGAAGAGGTGATCCCACTCCTCATCGATGGCTTCAGTGCACAGAACACAATATGCATCTTCTTCTTCATCATACAGGTTCCTTCGTTTCAGCATCACCTTGGTGTTTAATCTGTCTACTAGAACCAGCCAAGCAAAACAGAAGAAATGACAGATTGACAGTTTAGCTATAACTAATTACTGAGAAGAATGCAGCGGTTGGTTGGCAACTCAGACAAATTTCTAGACAGCTTCGCTCCGGCCGGTCACCAGGATTGCTCTCAGCTCAGGCGACAAGGCACTTGTGTTGTGTGCAACGGTGAATTAAGACTACGAGCGATGTGCAGCCCATCAAGTAAGACTACTACCAGCTAGCAACCCTTAGTTGTACGTAGTGACCCCCGATGTGGAGTCCATCTTGATCATGCAGCACATATGCAAAAGTTTGTTCTTACACACTCTGCCTCGCAGCGGACGCCGCTGAGATGCAATTGCTCGGTACCTTCCTAGTTTTTTAAGATAAAGGATAAATAAATATCCGGCTTCATCTATCCAAATATAGAATCAGGCCAATTATTACAACTCCAATCACACTCACGAAACCGTTGCACGGGCAAACATAAAAGGTCTCACAAACTAACTGGAAACGTAAAAGTTCTTGACTACGCAAACCCAACATGTCTATTTGAAAGCCATCCACGCGATTCGAAGAAATCTAACGCCGACGTCTCCAGGTGTTGGGCTACAACGAGCATTTGGTCTTTGAGATCCTCATGCCCTGTAAGCTGGACCATTGACGTAGCCAATGCGTCCCCCGGAACAGTACCTGCAAAAGAGATTTGAGTTTGCATTTGTCAAAAACTATCTCATTCCTTGTTAGCCAAATTGCCTATAGCAAAGCTGCCGCTACTATTAATAACAATGAATTATACTTCTTATTGCCTTTCTTAGACCAAACATCAAATAGATCAGTTACATTAGTAGGTGGTGAAATCCCAAAAAGTATATGTATAGAGCGCCACAAAAATTTAGCATACAAGCATCCAAAAAAGAGTTGGTGAATAGTTTCTGGGAGATGGCAGACACAACATGACGTATCTCCATTCTAGTTTCTCCTAGCCAAATTATCTTTTATTAGGGTCACCCCTCTTTTTAAGTACCACAAAAAAACTTTTAGTTTCATAGGTAGCTTTGTTTTCCAAATTTCTTGCAACACTCTTACACCATTGTTAATTAATGCAGCGTACATCGACTTGACTGAAAATGCACCAGAGGCGTTTAGACCCCAAACAAGCACATCCCTTTCCTGCTGTAAGTTAATTTCCGCCCTTGAACTCGGCAGGGGAAGAAGGGAGAGGAAGGGGCCGTCACCTCGGGGACAGAGAGAGAGAGTGTGAGAGTGTTGTGCGGCGTTGCAGCATGTGGAGGAGGGCGGCTGCGCGAGAGGGTGGGAGGCGGAGAGATCGAGAGAGGGAGGCGCGGCGCTCGGTGGGAGAGAGAGGAGTGGGGCTGCGGGTGAAGGGTGCCCCCAAACCCTAAGTTCACATTTTTATAGTTGGCAGCCAGATTGGGCCTCGCCTGGGCTCAATGGGCCGAGGTCTTATCCGTGGCGGGCCTTATTATTTGCCCGCTGCGGTAAATCAATTTACCGCAGCGGGCTTCTTAACACGCCCGCCACGGAAAATACCTATTTTCCATGGCGGGCATCTTAAGACGCCCGCTGCGGTAAATCGATTTACTGCAGCGGGCAAAAGTGTCCGTTGCGGTAAATAAAAAATGCTCGCTGCAGTAAATCGTTGGATTTACCGCAGCGGGCAAAAAATATGTCCGCCTCGGAAAAAAATGCCCCGTCTTGGAAAATCAATTTTGTAGTAGTGGCAGTTCCGTGGGGGAGCCTTCGACGAGGCAGCTAGGAAGGTCAGGGTGTATTGCTAATGGCCGAAATTGATCGGGGCACTGTAATATATGCCTGTAAGTTGGCACCTTGGTGGAAGCCTGTTTGCCGTCGCGGAGTGGTGACCCAGAATGTAAAAATAGCTGTAAAGTATATATTAATTGTGGTTGCAATTAATGTTGTCAAGATCAAGAAAACAAAAGGAACATATTTTTGTCAAAATTTCCAGATATATTAAACCACACTTATATATAGGATATTTTTTCCACAAGAATTAGATTATTACCTTTCTATTCTGTTGCATTCCTAGATTGCTACTAATTATTGTTTTCTGCTTCTCAGTTCATTGATAAAATTTCTCCTTGGGGAGGATGGCTCCAATAGAGATACCTATGGCACTCTACAATGGTGTTGACTATTAGCTTATTCTTTTTCAGAGTTCATATTGAGACCTTAGCACTTTGCAATGATGTTGATCATTAGCTCAACTTCTTTTTGAAGCATAACTTGTAACTTTTGATGAACTTATTATGGATTTGGAACTTTTGAATTTGTAAATTTGATGATGGAACTTGAATGTAATGTTTGTGCCATGATGTGGTCAGATTTAATATATTATATATATGATGGTGTGTTTCTTGATATGTATATCTTTGTCTTGGCTGCTCTATTTGAATACTGTAATTTTTATTTTTATTTTTTGTTGAAAATTCACTGTAGGGGCGGCTCTAGATTGAGCCGTCCTTATAGTGGGTTCACTGTAAGGGCGGCTGGACCCACTGTAAGGGCGGCTGGCGTTGAGCCGCCCTTACAGTGGCCGACCTGTAGAAACGATAAGATAGGGGCGGTTGGGCCAGTCGCTCCTATAGTGGCAAAAAAACCACCCCTACAGTCCTGTGTGGCGTAGTGAACAGAAAGAGAGAGATGAGAGAGGCTGACAACCGTTGAGACCCTGCGTCAGGGCCAACCCGGTTGCAGCAACCACGCGATCCTCACGCAGGAGGTAAGCTCAGAACGCGCAACGAGTTTTTTCTACGAGTTAACTTGGTTTAGATTACATCTCCAAAAGAAAGTACGGTGAGACTTATATATAGGATATAACATGGCTATAACAGAAAACGTGCAATGTTCTTTATCGTCAAATTCTCTGCTGGTCCCCTTTCTGGCTCAATGTTCTGGAAAATAAACAAATATAAATGAGATAAATGGCAAACAGACCAACACCACCAGCCATCGAATTTCCATAGGGGCAACAGGCCGACGTTGGTTTTTGATTGAAGATAAAAAAAAAAAGGTATGGAATTAACAACAAGTTATTAACATATTGAAAGCAACGTGCAATACAAAAACATCGTATGGAATTAACAACAGGCCCACCTTGCAAACGAGCGAGGCAACAACTCAGGCAGCTTAGGTTCCCGTGCTCCTCCTCCTTCCTATGCGGCCACTACAAGGCCGACGAATTGGATTTTCTGGTCCGTGGTTCCGTGAGCCTTCGACCCGGCAGCGAGGAAGCTCCGGGCATATATATATATATATATATAGCGCTAATGGCCGCAATCGATCGGTCCAGAACCACCGTATCCGTCGTCGTTTGCATGCACTTAGGCTAGTATCCATGGCGTGGTGTGACCTTGGGTGGACCGGATTAGCTGCATGCTTTTGTACGTGAGCGAGGACAACTAACTACACGATGTGTTATTCTGTATGCAATGAGCGTGTCCGTGCTAGTATATATATAGGCCGCCACTTCCATCTCAGCACCACACCACAAGCAGCTAACAGCAGGCCACAAGCAGTGCAGCTCTCTTCTTCTTGCCCGGCATCAGAGAGAGAGAGAGAGTTAGATTGAGAAATATGTCGGAAGAGGATAAAATAACGGAGTGGCCAGATATTGTGGGGCAGGATGTCGATACTGCATGCATGACCATCAAGAACGACCGCCCGGACGTGACCATAGTCAAGATCGCACCGAACGCTCCCCTTCCTGAGGATTTTGGGCAGTACCCGAATCGTGTCATCGTCAGGGTCGACCTCAGAGTCGACTCCTATTGGACCGTGCTGAAAAGCGAAGATTATCCGTATCCAGAATGTGGCTAGCTCATCTTCTTCGATTCACAGCCCGCTGCGCTTGCTTGCATTTGGCTACCTACCAATCTACATATATATATATATATATATATATATATATATATATATATATATATATATATATATATATATATATATATATATATATATATATATATATATATATATATATATATATATATATATATATATATATATATATATATATATATATATATATATATATATATATATATATATATATACTACGTGTGTTCAACAAAATAATATGCATCAATCGTGTACTTTGTTCTCACCATTTTAACTAATTAATGCTATCTTTCCCAAATAGTACGTCTATTCTTTTTTTTTGAAAGATCCAAGAACAAATCGTTCCGGCATATATTAATAAGAAGAGGATTGATCCAGTTTATAAGGAAAACCGGGCCCGAAAACCATACAACCCACGCCAACACAACCGAGAGAAACGACAACCCATATAGGATAAGAGACCGGGGAATGGGGTGGTCAGGTAGGTCATCGTTGCCCAGCACAAGCAACCACAAGTGCAGCTTCGACTTCCAACCCTAACCACACACTCATCTAAGCCGAGTCGACTTCCAAAGCGACGCCTTCAAGAAGGTTACGACATATGAACGCCGCCGTCGCTCGTCCGACGGACTGGGTTTTCACCCGTGGAAAGAAGCTGGGGCACGACGCCCCCAACAGGGAAAACAACGCCCGTAGGCGTCATCGTCGTCCGGCTTTCGCCCAAGGGAACCCCAGCTCCGACATCGGCCCAAATCCGGATCCATGGTTGTCACCACCGTCGTCGCTGCCAGACTTCCTGCAGAAAACCTCGCCAGAGGGGCTTCGACACGCCAACTGCACACCGCAGCCGCAAAGCTGCGTCAACCACCCCTGCCGACCAGACGTCTCGCTGAAGACCAGCCTCGCTCTGCCGCATTGCCGATTGGACACCCGCCAAGGTCGCTGCCAACGATGCCGCCATCAGCCACCTCACGTGCGCCCCCACCGTCTTGGGCACCGCCCCCAGCCCTGGGGACACCAGATCCGGACACCCCTGAAACCGGCGCCCCTGCCGACGCCGCCGCCTCCATCTTGACCACCGCCACAACCAACTCCAATCAACAGCACCATCTAGCATCCACCACCTGGGCTGGTCCCCTGCTCTGGCTGCAGCAATGACCGTGCAGGGGGAAGCTGCAAGAAGAAGCGCCGCCCCCAACGCCTGCCCATGGCGGCCATGGCCGCCACCATCACAACCTTCCAACCCTTGGACGCTGCTGTCACACCTGGCGAGCGCAGCGTAGGGGGCAGCAAGCGCACCACCACCCCCACCGCCGCCTGGCCACCTGGGCACCGGATCCGGCCTCCCGTGCGCCACCGCCGCAGTAGGGCACGCCGCCGCCCCGTAGCCGCGCCAGCCAGCCAGATCCGGCAGCCTGGGCCGGATCAGCCACCTAGGCGCCGGATCCGGCCGCCGTTCGCTGGACCGGCGAGCCCCAACCTTGCCGCCGTTGCTTGTCAAGAGAGGAGGAGGAAACGCGCGAGGAGGAAGAGCCCGCCATCGTCGTCGCCTCCTGCGCCGGCCTAGGCCCTAGCCGGCGCCGCCAAAGCCACGACGGCTCTCCCCACCGCGCTCCACGCAGCAGACGGGAGGAGGGGTGCCGGTCGGATGAGGCACGCGCCGCTACTCATGGAGGAGATGCGCCCAGCCGCCGCCATCCCGGCCGGCCGGCCGGCCTGCCATGCCGGCGGCCAGCTCCGGCGGCGGCGCGGCTGGATGGAGGGGGAAAGGGCGGCGCTAGGGTTTGAGGGGTTCCCCCGTGTCGCCCCGCATGGGAGGCGGACGGGAGGCGGACAGTCCATCTGAAGGTATAGTACGTCTATTCATTTTAGTTTATATATGGTGCATGAAATTGCATGCCACAACCAGAGCCTGTCTTCGCTTCGTGAGGCGCGTACATACTGCTTGATTTGCTCAGGTACGGTACACCATCCTGAACGACGGCGAATGCACAGCTCAGCCCCCTGGGCCGCGATGGCGTGATCCATAGTTTAGAGGACTGGAGGTGCTGCCGTGCTCGATTTGCCAGTTGCCAGCGCATGAGAAGTTGGGAAGGGTCGCCGCGCGCGGTCTCCTTCGACGGGCTAGGAAATTAAACGAACTGGCATACCAAAGGAAGGGGATCGGCACAACATACTCAGAGAGCTCGATCGTCATAGCACAACGAGCGTTGATAGAAGCTTGAAGAACACGTTGATGGAGAGGAGTTTAGGGACGAGGACACTTGCGTGTTCCGTTTTTCTGTTTAACTAGAAATGTCCGCGGTGTTGCCGCTTATGGCCAGTGCATGTGTTGTTGGCAGCGTTGATGGTTGTCGAGTAGGATAAGTATTTATTTCGAGTAATACATATTTGTTCCCAGTAATTAAATTTATTGTACATATCAAGTTATCTCAAGTGGCGCAATCTGTATTCTCCAATTGAGACTGTATTATTTGATCAAGTTAAGACAACTAATTTAACTCCACCATAAGTTAAGTTGATCTACTAGCTTTCTTGGACTGAAACTTTTTTTTTTTTTTTTTTGCAAATTTCTTGACTTCCGAGCATGCTATCTAACTTTCTTCTGCTTTTCTGTTTTCAGCTTTAGAGTTATAGGAACCAATTTAGTACAGAGAGGTAGCAATATCAAATGTTGCAGTTTATAGGATTCTAGAATCTAGACAACCATATCATCGAATACCACAGGGGCATACCATTACTGGCTTCAGATGCCTTGATCTTGATCAGGAAGGAGTAAGTGAACGTGTGGCGCTGTCGCAATGGCATGAGCATAAAACTATGGCAGAGGGAGGCCAGAGGGTGCATTTCCTTCCGCGCGGGCAATGAGCGCTCCTCACAGCCAGGAAGCCCCTACTTGGACTGTCAAGATAAACACGACGTTACACGCTCCAACTGTTGGGGCGCCGGGCGGTATGCTCTGTGACGCGATCGAGAAACTTTAGAGAAAACTGCCAACCTGTTATTGTAGGGGACGAGGCGGCGTGGGGTGGCTGTGCCAGTTTGCGGGAGCACGGACATCGTTCTTTGCCATGGCGTCGTTCTTTACCAGCTTGCTAGTGCGTTCCTGTGGTTGACTGGCCGTCGACGTCTTCACGCCGCTCTCGGCTCTCCTCCGGTACCGCGCCCGTGCTCAAGCTGTGGAGTCACGCTCTTGGACTTCGTACCGCGACCGAGTGGTGGAGGCGCAGCCCTCGTCTAACGCCGCTCTCTAGCAGTCGTGGCGAGTAGCGGCGGCGGCGTGGCATCATCGGGGGAGCGGGTGGCAAATGGTGTCGTCGCTTCGGCGGGGCAGGGGTGGTGCCCGCCAGCGCGGCATGGGTGGGGCCGACGCTCGGAGGTGGACGGGATTGGCGACGGCGGCCGAGACGTGGCGTGGCTCGGGAAGTTTCCAGAGACTTTCGAACCGGACTCTGTACAAGGCATGTTGAACTGCTCGATGGTCGTTGGTTTTAGATCTGACGGCTGAGAGAGAAGCTAGCGACGTGGCCCAATGGAATGCTCTGGTTTGGTGCACAAATCGTATTGAGAAATTTGTTTGATGCCAGCCACTCTCCGGCCTGGAATTTATACATCGGCTCTTGGCCAAGTGCGGTTCCGCAATCGCAGCTGCGCGTAGCCTAGGACCTGCACTGCACCCACGCGCGGGGGTCCGTTGATACGTGAGTTGGCTCGGGGCGCGCGACGAACAGGCAGCTTCGGGTTCACGTCTTGGTTAACGCCACCAGATCAAGCCGCGAAGGGCCAAATTAGACGAGATGCAAACGGTTTGCCACCCACGCAGGCAAGCGCCATCGTCGGCCGTCCAGCTTCACCCCTCCTGTGTCGCGCCAGAGACAGGGCGTTGCCGAGGCAAGGCTCCACCGGCACCATCCTCGTTTGCCGCCCGAGCCTCCTAGTGACGCGCTCCGGCGGCGGCGAGGTGGAGAGGAAAGGATGGGGGGAGGTGGTGGCGGCGGCTAGGGTTTTGCCCCGAGCCGCCCGCGTGAGGGCGACGCGAGGCCCCAAGTGTGGGTTCTGTAGGAAGGTGTATATCTATCCATGAAAGCTACCAATTGTTACTTCTGTAGTTTGTTGTCTCCCAGCACATGGTAAGCAGATTTGACAATAAAATTTCCTTTAGGATCAAAGTGCCATGCAATTGTATCTTCACAGTTTGATCGGATAGGGATAAAATGTATTATTTTGCACGTCCTCTTCCCAGAATATATATCGAACCATCTTATCATCAAAATTACGAATCAGTAAGTTCAGATACTTTGGATAACAAACTGAAACTTTTGGTGTTCGAGGGCGTCTGGTCTGGTAACCCCAGTTGGTATCCACGGGTCGTCCCATTGCTTAACTAGGAGAAACGCCTGATAGCTGGTTTCACATGATTCATATTTTTTCCCTCTCTCTATTAGGCCACGTTCGGCAGCGCACCATATTTGTGTCAGGCCCAATATCTAATCCAGGCCAGGGGTGTGTCACCTGAAACGCGCTGTCAGCCCGTCTTCGTTCCGAACATAGGAGGGGCCGTTTCTATTCTGGGCCAAATTGAGAGGGGAAACGCCTGGTTGACCCATTTTCCTTCCGGGCCGAATCAGCCAAAACGAACACGGGCTTAGCGGTCAGAAATGGTTCTGGGCTATCAGCCAAACGGTTTGACAAAGTGATTCTAATTTCTGATTCATCACTAAAAATGTTTCTCCGAAGAATCTAGAGCATAAACGTTTCTCCGAAAATCTGCAGCCCTAACAAACGTGGTAGTCCTCGGCACAGTGAAAAAAAAAGAGAGGTAGACGAGTGCTGCTCCCTAGAGCTAGAAAAATCTGCCCCGTCCGTCCAATCGTACACAGTACAGTGTACAGACCCACACACTGAAACTAAAAACTAATCACGGACCACTTACACCGGCGCCTCAGCGTACTCCGCCGCCATAAACCGATTGACCCCTGCAGTAGGCTCCCCGCGGTCAGGGGCAGCTAATGCCTGCGAAAATAATCAAGACAAGAATCCGACGGGTTCCTGAAAGCTAAGATGAAAATTAGTACTGTAGCAAACAGATATCCTTTCAAGCATATATATGGGGACATCATATAAACTCATAAGTCATAACTAATCAGAAGTTCTGTAGCATCAGTATTAGATATTTTATAGATAGAAGTACAAAGCTTATATTTTATATAACCCGGAAGTTAATCCGTAAATGAAAAGGTTGTGTGTGTGCTAAGGTAGTCTCAATGGCTAGTTTATCTCACAGTTTTTAAGATTTGAAATTTTGATATGAAACAATTCTCTCGATGTATAGTTTTCGTTCGCGGTTCACATCTTATTTTAAAAACTACATGGGTCCACCGTTGTCTCTCTCCTCTCTTCTACCAATGTCCTTCCTCCATACATGCGGATGAAATAAAATAACACTATCAATGGGGGTTTCACACACTTTCCAATGTTTTGAAAACACTGCTATATAGTTTCACCATGGTGAAACGAATTCCTTCCCTCTCCTCCTAATTTCATGCAATTGCTGAGATGACAGTCTATTTAATATGCATGACACTCCCGTAAAACCTCCATTGACACTGACCTAATAAGAAGCTAATAATACGTAACCCAACAAGTATATATACACGTGGTCAACGTGTGTGCGCAAGCGGGGCGTGTGTGTAATAATACCAGGTGCACCCCATGAAGACCGGCCCAAAAAAATGAACACCGCATCCAAATCAAAACTACCAGCAGCACACCGTATCCATCCATTCCCCATTCTCCTCGTCAAGCTCGGCTCTCCACTCCCAGGCCGTCGACCTCCATGTCCAGTGGCGGTACCATGCCGGCTCCTTCTTTCTTTGCCTGCTCCCTCCTTCCTGTGGCCCCGCCGCGCTACCTTCCTTCGTACTCTCCACTACTGTAGAAAAAACTCCTCGCTGTAAAGGCCATGGTAAAACAATCCTTTCCCGTGGCCTAGCTCCATAGCCCGTCGGATCCGCCGCCCTGCCTGTCATCGGCTGTGATGAGGGAGCAGAAGGGGCAACGCCATAGGGGAACAGAGGGAGCGCCGCATAGGGGAAAATGAGGGGCACCGCCCTGCCTGCCGGCTATGGAGAGAGAGTGGCAGCACCGCATGGGAGAAGGAGGGCCATGCGCACATGGGGGAGGGAACGCGCCGCAGGCATCTGGGCAACCGAGCAAGAGAGGGAAGGTGCGTCGATGGAGAGAGAGAGAGACTGAATGAATGAGAGAAACCCTAATCACCGTATATACACTTAGGGCGTGATATCTAGTTGTCTAGCCCCTATTTTCCAAGGCTGGACATATATAGCGTACCCGCCTCCTAAAATGAATTAACCGAGGCAGCGGTTGCTGGGCTGGCTGCCCTGCCACGAATAACCGAGGCAGACAACCGGCCGATCCGTTTATTTGGAGATCATTTTGGAAACACCTTGTAGTAGTGCTCGGTGTCCGACAACGTAGGAGCACAAGGACCATCCTCTGAGCCCTAGCAGGATCTGGAGGGTACGACACACAATGAGCTCCGCCTGCGACGATGGTACTTCTCTTCTTGTTGCTATGTCCGACGCCGCTTCCCGCCGCCCATCACTCCCTCGGACCCTCCACCTGGATGAGCTTCACCACCCATGAATCGTCTTCTTCTCCCGGCCAAACTGGCGCAATCCTTGAAAAACTAGGACTAAAACCCGTTCTCAGCCAGGACCATTGCCCACTTCTCTACTAGTCCCGTCGTCGGCGCGATGGCCGCCCCATCCCCGGACGCTTTGGCGACCCCATCACCTCTGCACGAGACGGCGCGAGGCCCTTCCCATCGCCAATGTTGGAAAACCAAGGATCGACGAACGATCATAGTAACACGAATAATAGACAAGGAAAATCGGCGACGAACGCCGCGGCGACAAACGCCTGTATCTTGGCTATTATTAATGATAAAAACACAACTCGGCTCCCATGGAACACGAGAGAAGGCTCGCCGGGTGACCCAAGCCTGCCAGGCAACAAACGCTATAGCGGCAACACACACCGACACTCTCTCTGTTTTCTCTCGGCTCACTCTAAAACAAGAAGCATATGGTGTATTTATACAACCAGGGGACACACCATGGAGCTCTCTCCTCCACTCACAAGTGAGCCATGATCTGCAGACGCGCTCAGCAACACCAGTGAGCCATTCACTCATCCGGGACATGCAGCCTCCACTGCTGACCAGCTTCGCACACCACACACTTCTAATTACGCTCTGTCTCAACCATTGCATGCCATCCAAGAGGACGCCGCAAACACGAGACTTCATCCTATCCTAAAAATAGCACCCACGTACACATGGACAACACCAATGGCGTGGTTTATTCCTAACAATCACCCCCTAGACCACGACATCAGCATCAGTTCATCGGCGTCGCCAAACAACGCCTCCGTCCAATCTTGACTTGCCGTTGCCGGAGTTGTTGCAGTTGACGTTGTCTTCATTGCCACGGCCGCCGCTACGGCCTCGCGACCTGACGTGGCCACATTTGCATGCCCCATCTCTGTGCGAACAACACCGTCTTCTTCTCGGCGACACACGCCATTTCTGCGGCCGACGACACACGCCGTGCTTCGCACCTCCATAGACCGACACACGGTCTGGAGCTTGAGCAGCCCACCGCCATCGATCGCCACCACATGATGGCCGCCACCAGCACGAACGAATCGCACGACGAGGCTTTGGGATCTCTGCCATGCCGCCGATGACATGCTGCACCAAGACCGTACGTGGTGCCGACGTCGACATCTTCAGCTAGCTCTCCTCTCCCTAACCTAGGCTCTGGTACCAATTGTTGGAAAACCGAGAATCGACGAACGATCATAGTAACACGAATGATAGACAAGGAAAATCGGTGACGAACGCCGCGGCGACAAACGCCTGTATCTTGGCTATTATTAATGATAACAACACAACTCGGCTCCCATGGAACACGAGAGGAGACTCGCCGGGCGACCAATGCCTGCCAGGCAACAAACGCCGTAGCGGCAACACACACCGACACTCTCTCTGTTTTCTCTCGGCTCACTCTAAAACAAGAAGTACATGGTGTATTTATACAACCAGGGGACACACCATGGAGCTCTCTCCTCCACTTACAGCTGGTCTTCACGCCATGATCTGCAGACGCGCTCAGCAACACCAGTGAGCCATTCACTCATCCTGGACATGCAACCTCCACTGCTGACCGGCTTCACACAGCACACACTTCTAATTACACTCTATCTCAACCATTACATGCCATCCAAGAGGACAACGCAAACACGAGACTTCATCCTATCCTAAAAATAGCACCCACGTACACATGCACAACACCAATGGCGTGGTTTATTCCTAACAGCCAACCATCGAGTCGGCCTGTGCCAAAGTCGGCGTCCCAATCCGCCGGAACCCATCTCCGACGACATAATCCGGCACTCGCAGGGACAACGCCTTATGGAACCGTGCATCCGCATGTTCCTGCGTCATCCAGGTACTTTTCTTTTTCCCCATTTACTTGCTGTGCGTTATTCTTCCCAATCATAAGCTAGTCGGAGGCGGAGCACCCCATGCGCCCGCACGCATCCCGAGTGACGAGGCTCCGGCGGCAGCTGCTACCGCCACGCCGCTCGCCGCCTCGCCCCAGCCCTGCCCCGCGCCTGCGCCGATCGCCGCAGCCCCAACCTTGCCGCGCGCCCATGCCGCCGTGCCGTGCCGCTCGCCTTAGCCAGCGGGTCGCCCCAGCGCCGCTCGCTAGCAGCCATGGAAGAGGAGGATTTGGGGGTGGGGGATGTTGCCGCGAGCAGACAAGAGGCGCAACAGCAAGTGCCGCTGGCCACGGGCTTGGCCGGGCTGTTCCCACCGTCGAGAGCCTGCAGCCAGAAGCAGAAACAGAGAAGCTGAATGAACTGATGCAGAGTTGTTTTTTCTATACCATATTTTATATGCCAAATTCATCTAATATACTCTATTTTAGTTTTTTCTATACCATGTTTTATATGCCAAATTCATCTAATATACTCTATTTTATTGCAAGGGTACTGATGCCGTGGAAAGGATCCACTCAAATTAATGTGTTTGATCAACGCACTTTGTCTGACAAACAACAAAACCACTCCCAATCACAATGGTTCATTATTTGTAGTTGCAAATTCCTGATCAAACAGAGTCTATGTAATCTTCTGAACTGCAGCGAATTTAGGGACCACAAAGAGAGCCAGATGGAATCACCAAATGAAACTATTCCTTATTGATCTTTTAAAAGAACATGATGTGCCGGGTTTCAGAACACAGAATGATTGGAGTAAGGATGCATTAAGACAATACATGTCCCGTCGGCTCCTCGAGAGGAGGTTAGTGCCACGTCATCAAGAAAACATGATGCGTTGGATCTTCGATCGTATGGTTGACATCGAGAAGCTGTTTTCAGAGGTGGTAATCTGAAGCAGCTTCTACCTGCTTCTCCTCCCTTTTACCAAGCTTCTACCTCTCGACTCCAGATTCTCTTAGAATCTACCTACACGAATAAATATTGGCTTCTCATCAGCTTCTTATTAGGGTTTCACTTCACTTCCTCCCTCCCGTCCCCTAAAAAAAACGAGCGGCGACGGCGCAGCGGCTGGCGCGGATGGGCGGCTCGGGCGAGGGCGGCCCGGCGCGTCGGGGCGGCGCGCACGCCCCGGCCCAGCGCGGCGGCGGCGCCGCGGCCACGGTGGTGCGGCGGCGCCGGCGTGGGCCTCGCCGGTGGCCACCAGGGCGCGCGGCGTGCAGCGGCGGCGGCCCTCCTCCCCATGCCCCCTCCTCTTCCCTCGAGGTGGTGGGCGGCGGCGGCGACGGGCGGCGCGGGCTGGCGGCGGCTGTCCTAGCGCAGCGAGGCGGCGCGGCCGGTCCGGTGCATCTCCGTTCCCATATCCGGCCTGTCGTTGCCCCTCTTCCTCATCCCTCTGTGTCCTCACTTTTTCAGAGCCGGCGGCGCAGTCGGGTGTGATGGATGTATATGGAGGTGGCTGCCGAGCTGAGCACGGAAGCGGCCGTCGAAAGTACAGGGCCGGTGTGGAAGAGCCGTGCGTGGAGGCGGCGACTGACACTGCACTGCGGACACCGGAACTCCGATCTAGCGTCCACACCGAGGTAAACGTCGATTTCCCCTCTTTTACTCTTCATTCAATATCCTAGCATACATGGGACGGTGATGCACCTTCGATAGTGCCGGTCTGACGGATCACCTGCTGTTTCCTTGGCTCTTAGTATCCTCTGCCCTCTGGTGCTCGATGAAATGCCCAAAGAGCTCTGCTTGCTGATTTTGCATCAATTCAGGTCCTTCCTCAGTCATGTATCCATTCCTCTGTGCTGCCTATTAATTAACGATTGTTAGTGTTACCTGTGCAGGTTACCATACTTGACACCGTCAAGGTTACTTTGTCATTGATAATTACCATTATCAAAATATTGTTTATCCTTCTACTGCCGTGGAGTGGTTTCTTCAGGCACGGACATTATCAAACTATCGAACACCTGCTCATGCACATGAGTCACGTAGAGGTATTGTTGTTACTTATATCTTTGCAATTTCCAATTTTCTAGGCTAAACAATAACAAAAATGCTGCCTTATATGTTCTCATGCCATTAGACTTCCCATTCTTTTTTGTCATGTTCCATTGGGATGATCCAAATATGTCTCACCACTGTTGCCTCCCTGAATTGTACTGTCATTTAACTCATAAAAATGGTGTGTGAAAGCTATTCATTCCTACAATAGCTGCTTCCACTGGAAAAAAAATTCAGGTCCTCTGATGTGCCATTGTCATAAAACTGCAGATCCCATCTTTTATAATCATCCTACGTGCGTGCTTTCAAGATGAATGTTCTACAGTCTCATATCCCTGACTACGGTATGTTCTGATTATTGGCATAATATGTGATCTATTTGAAGATTCTTCTTATGCATTGCAATTGGCTGACTGATATAAAAGTGATTATGTGTACCTTTCTACAAAAGGTCATGTAAACCTAGGTGCTCACCTCATATTTAGATATGCTGATGTTTCTCAGTATATTTCTACTTCCAATATTAGCATTTCAATTCTTTCCTTCCGTGTACGCATATGGCTTCTGTATCTTCTTCGAGAAGCGTATATATATTCCTAACAATAATGCTTTCTTCTTTGATAACCGTTACTCAACTTCTTCCTATGCGGCTTTTACCTGATCATAAGCTGTGGCTTCTGCCCTAATCATTTGTTTTCCAATTTCAGTGCTGCCAGTTGTGGCTTCTGCCAATGTGCGTTTGTTATTTGTTGCTCATACTCCTGAACGCATTCCCTTCACAGCCCATGCCTGACAAGTGAGTGGTTCTTTACGGCGTATAAATTATTTGACCAAATTGAGCCATCATCCTGCTCTTTACATAATTTTGGTAAGTATAACCCATCATCACGTTTCCTGTTCAGCGATGACCTGTTTGTCATTCTTAGTTATTTAGGTTATGGTCAGCACAGTTTGACTACAATAGGTAGCTATATGAGCTTACCCAACTACAACAAAGCACCTCTTGTGTACTAAATGTGGGTGTTGCCCCTGTTGGATACTACTGCAAGTTGAGGATATAATGCTGAAAGGCTTTATTTTTCCTGGTGACGTTGCTCAAATATCTACCATCATTAAGGATTTTCAATGCTAAATGTTACTTCTCTGAACACTATACACTATTGTATCCCACAACATAAACCATAATTATTCACTGTATCTTTGATGAAATGGTCTTTCAAGGACAGAGCAAGTGACAGAATTTTATTACATAACTGCCTTCTACCTTTACTGAAGAAATATTTGTTTTTATTGAACTCTTTCCACTAAGCTACATTCCTTCTTGATACATAAGTTTGTTCTGTTTTGTTCTCGACATGGAATGCTTCCTTGTATTATTGCCTGACCAAGTAGGTGATCTCTTCTGTGGGCAATTTTTTTTCACTACCTGCTGCTTGCTCACCGCCATTAACAAATAATATGATAATTTTTGTCTCTATGTTCTTCAAGCTCCATAAATCTTTGACAACATATGATACATTTTTGTGGGCATAATTGCCGCCTGGACACCAGTTTGTGTCATTTACTCATTTATTGGATGAATGAAAAACATTTATCTATTCCAAGGTGCCAAAAATGGTTTCTTGCTGTATGACCACATGCCTATCAAATATGGCATTTTCGACTCAGGAAACAAAAGGCTGCTGAACATTCTGTTTTGCCTTTCATGAAGTAAGTCATGCTGTTGGCCCAGTTTGGATTTATGACTTTTGCACTGTTTGGACATATGTTTGAGCGATGTTGAGCCTATTCAGGAGTGCCACCAATCATTTGCTAATCCATCTTCTTATTTTGATTCAACTAAAGCAACTGCCATCCTACAATTAATACATGTGAATCTGAGACAATCCCTCTATCAGTCTCCTCCCTTATTCCTCACAGATGGAGCCATAATTGAACTGGGTATGCCTCTGTTAGATATTACTGTAGAAACTGAAACAGTATTAAACATCTGCCTAGATGAACTGGATCGCTTATTCCTGTTCTTTATTCCTATTGCACCTGGTCCACTCCCCAAGGCTGTCAGTTTCTCCACCAAATTGTAGTACAAATATCTCAAAGATTATGGTCAGAATGTAATATTTGCTCGTCTCCTTTCCTTTTATACTTATTTATTAAAAGCATATAGCTGACATATACAAGGAGCTAGTCACATTTCCTCTTTCTTGATTCTTTAGAGTCCCTGTCAGCTGGGTCTATTGTCTAGTATCACTTTTGTGACTTAACATAGTTTCATTAGCTTCTGTAGTAAATTTTATTTCATGAGATATATGCTTTACAAATAAAAATGAAGACATGCTGATCATACAAAAATCGTGAGGGACCTAAAATTAGAGGTTTCTCTCTCGGCCCTGTTGGAAACAGTGTTGTAAATTTCTAATAGACAATGCCCTAAAAAAGAGCTAAACTGAAGTGTCCTTGAAGGTCAAGCTTTTAATTCTTTTTTGCACAAATGCCTTGTGAGTCTTCACAATTTGTGTGCAATACTGTAGTGCACTAATCCAACCATGATTATGTTACAATCTGCTATCAGAAATTCTGGGTATCAAGTATCAGGAAGTCATGTGGATTCACTAGCTCTTAAAACAAATGCCCCAATGTCAGTGATCTGGGACATGCGTTGCTGGGTATGATGCATTTCTTTGCTTTATCTAGGCTAATCAATCATGTTTGGCCGATTGATTGGTAACTTTGTTTTGCAGGTCAAGCTTCACCCAGTTAAATATCGACCTGGAAATCATCCAGGCAATGTGATACTTACCGAAGAGCCTAAATTGCAGGTAGCTGATAAAACACAGTTTTTCATCATTTCTTTGAAAATTGCATGAAAAAAGTTATTATGCAAAAGCAGCAAGCCCTGTATGGGATAATTAAGCTGCATATTTTGAACTTGGTTCATTAATGTGGCAAGCACCGCTGCGAAGATACCTGGATGGTGTTGGGTCCTAAGGCGAGTAGACTAGGATTGGGGTGACATGCTTTTTGTAGAAGATCTAGTAAATCTGGCTAGTCAAAATGTTAGTAACCCCTTATGAACAAAGTGTAGAAAATCTACATTAGTTTGTAGCCATCCTTGATCCTAAATTATCTTCTCCATCTGTTCGGTCCGGTCCTTTGTGTTGGGCCACTTTATCTTCACAATGCGTTCAAAAATTTAGGTGAGTTCCTGGATACGGCCTCAAAATACACTCTACATAATGAATATCATTTTTTCAATGGCTAGATTATATTATTTCTTGCACCTGCAGTTCAAATTTATTTTTTCGAGAAAAATGCAAGTAAACAAAATAATGATATTGCGAGAACGGGGGATGCCCACGCTGCAGATTTCCTATAATTTCGCAACAATAATGATATTATTAGTTGCTTTCATTTAGTAGTACTATTATTGTTCAAGATGAGCATCACTACATGGGCATTGTCCCAAAGTTTGGATTCAAACAACTTTTGTAAAAATTCATATGAAAAAACAAATTTCACCCATACTGAATTTTGTCTTCTAGTGCCTGAAATTTGTTTTGTTTTTTCATATGAATTTTTTACAGAAGTTGTTTAAATCTTAAATTTTGGAACAATGCCCATCTAGTGATGCACTGTTGGTGTGCATAGTTTTAAATTTTTTAAAGCTTCTAAGTGCAAATCTCTAGACCGTTGAGATAAACTCTACGTCCGCTAACGATCACGGTATTGTCGCGGATTGTGTACGTCAGAGATCGGTGGGGTCCTTTTATGTTGCTTTTTGTTTCCTCCGTCGGAGTAGGACGGCGCTCTCCGTCAGAGCACGGCGTTAATTGAAATTATTACCACACACAGCTAGTGTGTAGAATGGAAGACTTCGTGTGCCTCGATCCGTAAGTAGACATTTGTAATCCAGTGCTACTTGCATTGTACGGGAACTGATGACGCATGCTTCTTTTACGGGAAGTGATGACGCATGCTTCTTTTATACGTGAGCGAAGCGTGCTTTTGTTGGTGAGCGAAGCAGTGGCAGGCTCAGCAAGAGGACGACTGACTACACGATGTGGATAGCTGGCTTTTGTACATTAATTAGGGAGCGACTAAGCGAGGGCGACTGAGTGACTGACTACACGATGTGTGGTAGTAGTTGCATCCTTTTGTAGGTACGTGACCACCCGCGTACTATATATATCTGGATAGGCCACCTCTCAGAAACACCACAAGCAGCTAATAATAGCAGCGCAGGCCACATGGGGGAGAGAGATGCGTCGAGAAATGCATGAGGTGTCTGACTGGAAGGATCTAGTGGGGGAGAATTACATAGATGCGCGTCCGATCATCGAGCGCGACCGCCCCGACGTTGAGATAGTGGAGCTCGCGCCGGCCCAGCTCGTTCCCGGTGATTATCCAAACGTCGACACACGCGTCTTGGTCAGGATCGATGATTCCCAGCCTGGGATCCCCGTGCTGGGTGCGCCGGATTACCCTGTACCACCTTATCCACATATTGGCTAGCTAGCTTCCTGGGTTCGCAGCCTGCTTGCACTGGCTAGCTGCATGCTGGCGGTTCTGCATATATATTTACTATACGTGTGTTCTCAACGGAATAATATGCGATGTATGATCGATCGCAATGCATTTCGATGCACATGGGTGTGATGAATAATCCATCGTGTATTTCGATGGGTGTTACGGAATAATTAATCAATCCTGTGTTTTTCTTCTTGTGCATCATATATGTTTACTACTGCTAGCTACTTACCCAAGTAATCCATTGGTAATAATATTATCCCTATGAACACCCTTCAAAATACGCACCTTTCAAAAAACGCGAAGCCGGTAAATCTGGAGATGAACATGTCATACCAATAAAAATAAGTTAGTGTATACCACTAAAGAATAGCGCCTTAGATCCTATAATCTATACTATAAAGAGCGTTGAAATTGGGGGGGGGGGGGGGGGGCACCCGCCCGATCTCATCTGTCCGATTATCGATCTGATGGTTATCAAAGCGTGTGGGACGACCTTACCTGACATCCCTCGACGTAAATCGCGTGGCGTGAACCGCCCATGACTTAACTCGCGAGACCGTGATGCGCTCCTATCGTCTCCCCACGAAAAGCAACCCCCGCGTCCAAGACGCCGGTTCCATGGCTGCCGTCCCGCTACAGTCATCACCGATGTTCCCTGTCCAAGACGCTGGTTCCGTGGCTGCCGTCGCTGCACTCATCACTGACGTTCCTAGCCCCTCCTCCTCGAAATTGGAGTTGCTACGGTCCTGAATACTTCATCTAACTACACCTTTGCTTGCGACTTCGCCTTGGCTTGGTCGTCGTGTGGCTTCCTACTCGTCGCTGGGCTCCGGTTTGGGAAGACGTTGTATTGACTATTGCATACAAGACGCAATTCCACGCCTCCACTCGTTGCCAGTCGCCCCTTCCGCTCGCTACGAGATTCTGCCCTGGCCCCTCGTCAATCCTTCGAAAGACACTAAACCGGTAAATCTGGAGATGAACATGTCATACCAATAAAAAAAAGTTAGTGTATACCACTAAAGAATAGTGCCTTAGAGAAATTATGCTAACTCGATGAAATAACCCAAATGGTCACCCAAGAGGAACTTAACCTCCCGTATGCCAACGTATGTGTATTGAAGTAATGCTCTTGGCCGGGGTGATGTCGAGCAGGATGGAGCCCTCGCAACGGAGAAGAGGCGGAGCGGCGTACGGCGGACTCAAGGTCCAACGACTTGGCCACGATGACTGTCAACTCCTTGAGCACCACGCCCTCCGCCTGTGAGCGTCTCTTGTTGTACACACCGATTATCACTGTCACTACCGGCTCTTTGCCGAGTGTTAGCTTTTTTGCCGAGTTCCAAAAATACTTGGTAAAAAAAAAGCACTTGGCAAAGAGGCTTCTTTCTTTATCGAGTGTCAAAAAAACATTCGGCAAAGAAAATTTCAATCGAATTTTGAAGACGTAAACGAATTCAAATCAAAAAAGTTTTCAACTACAAAGTTGTATAACTTCTCAAATTAGACAACCTTTATTTTGGTCATTTCTTCATTTCACAAAATGAAAATAAATTTGTTCACAAATTTTGCATGTCTCCCTTATAGTTCATGAAACTACTAGAGCGATATATAAGATTTGTGAACAATGTGAGAACCACCGCACCGGATGAACAAATGATCAAACACGCAAAATAAAGTTTCTAGATCTTGAGAAGTTATTAAATATTGTAGTTGAAAAATTTCATGCAAAACTACGTTCCAAATTCAAAATTTTAAAATTTGAATTTTTCAAACGGCATTGGATGGAAAAACACCCAAAATAAACCTTTTAGATCTCGAAAAGTTATGAAACCTTTTTGTTTGAATTTTTTTCATTTGACTTCATCTTGTCATGCAAAACTACGTTCGAAATTTAAAAATTTAAAATTCGAATTTTTTGAACGATCTCAGATGAAAAAACACTCAAAATAAACTTTGTATATCTGAAAAAGTTATAAAACTTTTTGTTGACAACTTTTTCATTTGACTTCATCTTGTCATTCAAAACTATGTTCCAAATTTAAAAATTTAAAATTCGAATTTCATAAAAACCTCGGATGGAGAAACTTGATTTACAATAATTGTAGATCCCGAAAAGTTATAAAACTTTGTAGTTAACAACTTCTTTATTTAAAATCGTTTACGGCCTCAAATAAGTAATTTACTCATTGAGTATAATATGTGGAAAACCAAAACTTTTGCCACATATGACTGTGTAGTGCAGATGATAGAGGAGATATGTACGAGAGAGGGGTCACGAGTTCGAATCCCCATCGCCGCAAAGTGTACTTGTGGGCGCCTAGCCGGGGTCTCTCCCAATTAATTTTTTTCCTAATTTTTCGGGTTGTTTTTAATTTTTACTTTACTGAGCGTTAAAACTTTGCCAAGGCTGCCGTGGCACTCAGCAAACTTTTGCCGAGTGCCCGACAAAGGCACTCAGCAAAGAGGTCTTTGCTAGCCATTTTTTTGCCAAGTTTTCTTTGCCGCTTTTACCGAGTGCAAAAGAGGCTTTGCTGAGTGCCTGAGGCACTCGGCAAAGAACCAGGTTCCCATAGTGCATGTTTTATTCTTGTCTGTTGTTTCATCAAGAAAAAAAAGACATCGGTGCTTAACCTTTCACCTTGATGCTCATCCAACCTATGGCATCGAAACTCTTTTAGGTATTCAGTTTTAGAATTACTGTGAAGTAGGTTAGTGATGCTTACTGTCTTTAAGGCATTCAGTGTGAGAATTCAGTCCGGCATTCGGTTAATCAAAACCGATCGGTTCGGTTCCTCGGTTAATCGGCAAATTTGGTTACCGCCAAAATCGTGGACCGATCGGTTCTTTGGAAAATGTGGAACCGATGAAAATCGAGTTCGGTTATTTCGATTCGGTTTCGGTTATAACTGAACTAACCGATATCCCTCTTGACCGACGTATTCACATGAACAAGAAAAGGGGAAAAATAATTCTGGCCAAAATCTTCGGATGATGCGCGTTGTCGAGCGCACGGCACCTACCACCGCCGCATGACGCGACACCGCGGGCACCTCGCCTCCGCGTGATGCGCCGTTTGCCGGCACCTCGCCACCGCGTGATGCGCTCGTCAAGCCGGCACTGGCGCACCATCGTCGAGCCCTCGAGCCACGCGCCCGGCCGTTTCACGCGCGCCGACGAGCACCCGCCTCCTCCGCATGCGCCGCTTCCTCGCGCTCGTGGTTCGGGCAAAGGAGGAGAGTGGGGCGGCGGCCGGCGGGGAGCGGCAGGATTGGGGCGGCGCTGGAGCAGCCAACAGGGAGGGAGCGAGGGGGGCACTGAGGGTGAGGGGGCGACGACAGCCGAGCACTGCGCCGCGAGTGAAGAAGCCGAGTAGGGGCCGTGACTCACAAGTGAAGGAGTCGGGGCTGCGGGCGGTGCAGGAGGAAATGCCGAAGGGGGAAGGGGAGTGAATGAGAGAGATTTATATTAGGGATTACTTCTGTTGTTGGGCTGGGCCATATTTCATGGGCTTTAGACATATTTCAGTTATTTTCGGTCTATTCGGTTAACCGAGCATGAGAACCGGATTAACCGTACTTATTTCGATTAGTTGAAACCTAGAACCGAACAGGAACTGAAACCAATCGGTTCGGTTAGTTCGGGTTTTGGTTCTCGGGTATTTCAGTTTTTCGTGCCCAGAATGAGTGAGAATGACCGTGAAGTAGACGAAATGCCAATTGTAATAGTGTGTTCTTTATGGATAAATGGGAAAAAAACAGGGACCATCATTTGGTAGTAGTAATTTAGAATTATCCATGTTCTATACACTAATGAGGCATTATACGTAATGCATGCAGTGTAGAGGGAAACAAAAGTCAAAAAATTCTCACCATGTTCGTGCAAACTGATGAAACACCTGAATTGTAGGTAGTGTCGTGTGTGTCAGCCATCAGGGCGTGATCTAGAGCTCTCGCGAGATCTGCAGGGGACAAAAAACTCAATGCCACAACAATCATCATACAGGCAACAACAGAGAAGTGGATCGAGAATGCAGATAGATCAGATAGTCATTGGAATCTGATAATTAATGTCAAGATCTCCACCATATTGCTGCTCAATATATAGTCTGCCCACAAGTCGAAACTCTCACCAATGCTATAACATTCAAGCTGTCGTCTAAAATTTCTTACTGACATACCAGAAATTCGTCATTCAAAATATTTTACCAAGAACTATGCAAATAGGAGGCAGCCCATGTCCAAGTGGAGTGCCCGCAAGCAACCGGCGGTCTCGAGGTCCAGTACAAAAGTTGAGTACAAAGTTTTGGCTAATGCTACAGCTGAGATGATATGGATTCTTAAGTTGTTGACTGAATTTGGTGTTCCTCACTCCTCCGTTGCACGGTTGTGGTGTGACAATATTGGTGCAAAATACTTATCCTGCTAATCGTGTGTTTCATGCAAGGACGAAGCACATTGAAATTGATTTTTACTTTGTTCGTGAACGAGTAGTGCATAAGCTATTGGACATCAGGTTTATCAACACCGGAGATCGGTTGGATGGCTTCACCAAATCTATTCCAGCGTCAAAATTGAGAGAGTTTAGATACAATCTCAACCTTGTTGGTGGCTGAGATTGAGGGAGGATGTTAGATATTGTAATATTCTTGTTATAGGAATATGCCTTGGAGTTGTAACGTATTGGTTCTCTCGACACGGTTTAGCCAAGGTTGTTGTAGATTGATGTCTTGCTGATATCTTGCTGTAACTCTACCTCTATATAATGGAATCACCGTGGAGCCATAGAGGCATCCGTTTCCTCCTATTTTGCATACCGTCTTACAGTAGTGTCCATGGAGGCATGTACTTCAAAGCAACCCAACCTACAAATAACAGTGACCAGGAACCCAAATCCAATGCTGCATCAGAATCAATGACATGCTCTATGCCCGGGATGTTCGGTTTGGATGGGTGATTACCAACAGCTTCAAGTATGTGTGTGGCAGTGTAGAGCTCGCCATCCATGCTGACATTATGTGGATCAATAAAATTGCCACGTGGCTGCACAAACTGACTAATCATTTGCCGTACGGACTTCTACGAGGGCGAGGAAACACCAATTAGTTCAGAGGTGGTCTTTTTAGGAATGAGATATTTTTATTAATTTAATGAATAATTACAAATGTGGTATCCTCCACAGGTCCATATCGGCAGCCCAGTAACCGCCTAGGGCCCGTACCGGCGATAGGCTCCTGTCGGCCCTCCTAGGGCCCATAAAGCATCTTCTCCCTCGCGTTCTCTCCCTCCGCCGCGCGCGCTCTCTCTCGCCGGCGCCCGCCGCTGCTCCTGTGCCGCGCGAGCGGCTTGGGCGCCGCCGCCGGCCGCCCGATACGGCGGAGGGCTTGCCGCCCACGACGTCTCCCTAAAACCACCACGGGCCACTTTCACCGGCGACTCGCCGTACACCACCGCCGTAAACCGATGACCCCTGCATTAGGCTTCGCCGTCAGGGCTCCTCAACCGGCGCATCAACTATCCGGCGAGTCAAGTCCTTCGCCTCCGCCTCGCACTCTCCTCCTCCGCCTCGCCGTCCCCGTGCGACCCCCCTCCGCCGCCGCTGCTGGCTGCGGTCCCCAGACCACCATCAGGGAAGGGAAAGCGGAGATCTTTTTGGACGAGTCGAACTCGGTCTTCTACAACAAGGCCCAGGTTCGTGTTCTTGGGATTATTATATTCCATTTTCTAGGAACAAAATGATACTCTGTATTTTAAATGGATGTTTTTTATGGAAATTTTAAATGGATGTCATCGATTTATTCAAACAGATTTATCTTTTACTGTAGCATAGAAGCGTCGAAGAGCAATCTGGTACCTTTTGTGTTCTCAGCGTTTAGCTCCAATTCAAATTAGGGTGCTAAACGTTGCTCTTCGTTTGCTATATGAACTGTGAAATTTAGACATTTAGTGTTGTGGCCTTTTTCTAGTACATTTCCTCTGACCCACTTGTAATTTTACAGTAGTTTAGCTCCATGAAGTTGTCATTAGTTGTCGATGGTTTGAATTTTTATGCAAAAATTGTTTGGCATTTTTGTCATGATTTATTATGATCTTATTAAGAGATGCATTTCTCGCTAGGTTAACAATAGAGATATTTCTCTTGCTGTGCTGAGATCATTTATTTTGAGAAGAAAAGAAGAATATGCCACCCGGGCAAGAAAAGGTTTGAGCTTGCACCAGTACCGATATTTTACACCAGTATACTTCAACGGCTTCCGACTGGGCAGTAATACTGAAATACTGCAAAATATGTTAGCAGGAACAAAAGACACTACATTGAGCGAGCAAGCTAAGTATAAAGAGCCGAAAGTTCTTGAGGTGGGGCTATTTGGTTTACTGCTACTATTATATGATTATATATCCCCTACATTTAATTGGTAACTAGTGCAATATTTCCCTTTTTTAATCCCTTTATGTGTTTCTAGTGATGCCTATTCTGTGTTCCTTTATACATATATGATTGATAGATCTTTACAGAATTTATGATTAGTCATGAGTTTATATGATGTCACCATATATGCTTGATTGAAAATAAAGGTGTTTCTACTCTTCCTTGTGAAATAGTTTGCTACTAATTTGATTCATCTTAGCTTTCATTAAACAATCAAAGTGCTGCTGACATAACAGTGCTGATCCTAGTCTTATTATTTTTGCAGGCGTTAGCTGCATCAGGACTAAGAGCCATTAGGTATGCTGTTGAGGTAGATGGAATCGGTGAAGTTACTGCTGTTGACAATAATGAAGGTGCACTGGTTTCTTTCAGCATCAGTATTGTAGATATTTTATGTACAAAGCTTGTATTTTATTAGACTGATTCGAAATACTTGCTAAACTGTAGCTGCTGTAGAAGCCTGCAAGAAAAATATACAGCACAATGGCAGTATTGTATCTTCAAAGGTGGTACCACATCATGCTGATGCACGTGTCTACATGCTCACGCATCCAAAAGAATTTGATGTGGTACTACCTTCTTTCTATTTCCATGTGTGCTTTCTTTTTTTAGCACCTGTGGTACAAGGTAACCTATCATCCTTAGACTTTCTCAAAGATGGCTGTGGCAGGCAAGGAGGCAGGGCCGAGCCAGAAAGGCAGAAATTACTGATAGGAGGGGCCAACTGCTCAAAAGTTATGTTATTAGGGGAGAAAAATCAATATGTTACTGAATTATATAGCAAAAATATCATGTGCATAAGAGAAATTCATCTAGCATAGAGGGTGCTTGGCCCCCCTCAGCCTCCATCCCTCCGCCCCTGAAGGGAGGCCCCCTACAAGCACCAAACAGCACCCCCCCCTCCTCCTCTCCCACACACCCACCCACCCACCCACCCACCCACCCACACACACACACACACAAAGTAGGACATAGGGCTTTTTCTCAGACCAAGAGCCTTTACCTGGGTATTCCTTGGCAATGGAAGTCTCCACAACCACAACATTTCATGATTTAAGAGACAGAATTGTTGGTAGTTTTTCTTGGTGTATTAATAATCGAACTATCAAAATGCTGTACTACTTCAACTAAAACTTTAACACATATTGTAAAGAACTAACAAAGTTCTCTTACCTTTTCAAAGTTTATAGAACCAGTTTAAGTTTTATCATTTACGTTTATGTGACATTGGGTAATCAATGCCCCACATCCACATATAGAAATGTTGATAATTTCTCTCGTGATCCTTCCTGTCTACCCTTTTTCCTAACAAGGTTTTTTCTAGATTACCTTCTATAGGTTATTAACCATGAATTTAGTTTCTATCAACACAGCATTTGTGCATCTTTAGGTGATCATTAATCAATAACAGACAGCACATAGGACAACAATCTGTTATTGGAATCCTAGTTCACATAAAACCTGGCCTGGATTAGAAACATTGCATGCAGTAATGTGAACAACCGCATAATAGTATAAGACCTGGTGGGTTTAGAAGGAGCAGGTTGATTTGAAAGTTTGTTCGCTAGTTTGGAATTCAATATGTACATTTCTACCCCTTTAGAAGCCCCTCAAGTTGCAGTTTTGCACTGGTCTGTCTTGCTAGCTAACTTAATTACTCAAACAAGCACAGGAGAAGCCATGTAGTGTCTATTGAATCCCTTGTTCCAAAAATAACTTGAAGGGCCAGCCTGCCTAATGCTCTTGGTTGCGCTAGAGGGAGGGAGGTTTAATATTAGAAATAGTGTATCATGGAAGTGTTTTTGGTGATGAACTTACATTTCTTAAGTTCATATGACTGATTTAGATATTTGATTACATAGTACTAAATCTGTGGAAATTTGTACCACAACGAAGTGACAGAGGCATTTACTAATGGAAGGAGTGAATTGTTCAAATCATGTAATGCACCTGTCACGTATTTGCCACCTGCAAATGGCTCATTCTGATCTAAGCATAACGAAATAATATGGTTTGACATGATTTAAATTATGTCCTAATGTCCTATACATGCTGAATCAGGTTGACCTTGATCCTTATGGATCGCCAGCTGCATTCCTTGATTCGGCGGTTCAATGTGTAGCAGATGGGGGTATCTTGATGTGCTCAGCTACAGATATGGCAGTGCTTGCTGGTGGAAACGCAGAAGTTTGTTTTTCTAAGTGAGATTTTCAGTTTCAGAATTAAATATGAATTGCTATCTGCAGGACTTACTGGAGTTATATTCATGTTAACTACCATATGCACTTGCAGGTATGGTTCTTATCCATTAAGAGGTAAACACTGCCATGAGATGGCGCTGAGGATTCTTCTTGCCTGCATTGAGGTAAGACTTAGGATTGTTTTCTTCTGCCCCCATATATATTCATGATGAATGACCTTGAGCTTGATTTCTTGTGTTCCTATATGTTCATGATGATGATCTTGGTTACATTTTTTGTCTTGCAGTCACATGCAATCCGTCACAAGCGCTACATAGTTCCTATAGTATCAGTACACATGGATTTCTACATTAGGGTTTTTGTGCGAATCTTCACGTTGTCTCCTGCTTCCATCTTTTCCTGATACATTCTTTTCCTTATGGTGAATATGTTTTCTCTATGATGGTACTTTTTTGGTATCTAATAACATACCTTTACCAATGTCCTCTATTATATTCAGCTCGGCTAGTACAGTAAAAGCTCGCCACTCAAATTGGCACATGTTTACCAATGCACTGGATGCAATTCATTTCACCTGCAAAATATTGGAAGAATTAATTCAAAGGTAGTCTTTCTTATCTTCTTTTATTTGTCTTGCATGTTTTTAATGTTATAATCATTTGATCCAGGATGAGAGAAACATTGCTTTACCAAATTTTTGCCCTACCGTGCCTGAAGTATGTTCTGAATGTGGCCATAAATTTGTTATGGGGGGGCCTATTTGGAGTGATCCAATACATGAAAAGAAATGGGCTACCTCAATATTATCAGATATTCATGCTATGAGAGAAGCATACCCAGCTTATCAAAAAATTTCTGCTATACTAACGTCAGTCTCACAGGTATGCCCTTTTCTTCTGATGTACACAGTGCAAGTGACAATGTGACATAGATGGGAAAATTAGAAGGATCGATCTTGTAAGTTGGTGTTAGATAGAATAGGCTATGTTATATTGTTATGGATTGTAGATCTGTACATGTAACAGGAAATTCTTGTCCAGCTACATTCCTTCTTGATACATAAGTATGTTTTGTTTTGTTCTTGACATGGAATGCTTCCTTGTATTATTGCCTGACCAAGTAGGTGATCTCTTCTGTGGGCAAATGTTTTTCACTACCTACTGCTTGCTCACAACCATTAATAAATAATATGATAATTTTTGTCTCTCTGTTCTTCAAGCTCCATAAATCTTTGAAAACATATGATACATTTTTATGGGCATAATTGCCACTGACACCAGTATGTGTCATTTACTCATTTATTGGATGAATGAAAAACATTTATCTATTCCAAGGCACCAAAAAATGGTTTCTTGCTGTATGATCAAATGTCATTTTCGACTCAGGAAACAAAAGGCTGCTGAACATTCTGTTTTGCCTTTCATGAATTAGCTCATGCTATTGGCCCAGTTAGGATTTATGACTTTTGCACTGTTTGGACATATGTTTGAGCGATGTTGAGCCTATTCAGGAGTGCCACCAATCATTTTCTAATCCATCTTCTTGTGTTATTTTGATTCAACTAAAGCAACTGGCATCCTACAATTAATACATGTGAATCTTAGACAATCCCTCTATCAGTCTTCTCCTTATTCCTCACATATGGAGCCATCATTGAACTGGGTATACCTCTGTTAGATATCACTGTAGAAACTGAAACACTATTAAACATCTGCCTAGATGAACTGATTCGCTTATTCCTGTTCTTTATTCCTATTGCGCCTGGTCCACTCCCCAAGGCTGTCAGTTTCTCCACCAAATTGTAGTACAGATATCTCAAAGATTATGGTCAGAATGTAATATTTGCTCCTCTCCTTTCCTTTTATACTTATTTATTAAAAGCATATAGCTGACATATACAAGGAGCTACTCACATTTCCTCTTTCTTGATTCTTTAGGGTCTACTGTCAACTGGGCCTACTGTCTAGTATCACTTTTGTGACTTAAAATAGTTTCATTAGCTTCTGTAGTAAATTCTATTAGATGAGATATGTTTTACAAAGAAAAATGAAGATTATACAAAAATCGTGAGGGACCTAGAATTAAAGGTTTCTCTCTCGGCCCTGTTGGAAACAGTGTTGTAAATTTCTAATCGACAATGCCCTAAAAGGGTGCTAAACTGAAGTGTCCTTGAAGGTCAAGCTTTTAATTCTTTTTTTTGCACAAATGCCACGAATTATGATGACTGATAGTATTTTTTCTTTTCAATATCAGGCACTGAATGTTTGCTTTTACATTTTAGTCCAAGTTAAATGTACATGTAAACATTTTCACATCTATGGACTTATAGTTCCATAGATACTTATGGTACTTGTGGATTGATGAATGACATCACATGTTTTCATGCAGGAATTGCTGGAGGCACCTTTATTTGTGAGTCTTCACCATTTGTGTGCAATACTGAAGTGCACTAATCCAACCATGACTATGTTACAATCTGCCATCAGAAATGCTGGGTATCAAGTATCAGGAAGTCATGTGGATCCACTAGCTGTTAAAACAGATGCACCAATGTCAGTGATCTGGGACATCATGCGATGCTGGGTATGATGCATTTCTTTGTTTTATCTAGGCTAATCAATCATGTTTGGCCAATTGATTGGTCACTTTGTTTTGCAGGTCAAGCTTCACCCAGTTAAACATCGACCTGGAAATCATCCAGGCAATGTGATACTTACCCAAGAGCCTAAATTGCAGGTAGCTGATAAAAACATAGGTTTTCATCATTTCTTTGAAAATTGCGTGAAAAAAGTTATTATGCAAAAGCAGCAAGCCCTGTGTGGAATAACTAAGCTGCATATTTTGAACTTGGTTCATTAATGGGGCAAGCACCGCTTCGAAGATACCTGGATGGTGTTGGGTCCTTAGAAGGCGAGTAGACCAGGATTGGGGTGACATGCTTTTTGTAGAAGATCTAGTAAATCTGGCTAGTCAAAATGTTAGTAACCCCTTATGAACAAAGTGTAGAAAATCCCTGCCTCCTCTCTCAATTTACTGTAGAGCACTGTTATCAGTACAGTAACCACGTTGCCACCGTCCGATCCCTGCTGCCGCCCACTCCACCGTCCACGACACAGATGTTCACGAACCATCCAGACTCTCCACCGGCTACGGACTCCTCTGCTGACGGGTGGGAAAAAAAAAAAGAACAGGCACGGCCATCCCCTGCATGGTCGCCTTGCTCCTCTCATCGGCCTCCGCCGCCGCGCCGTCACCTCGCGCTGGGCGTTCGCCGGCCCGCGGCCGCTGCCGACGCCACAGCCTTGCGCGCGTCAGCCCTCAGCACCCCAGTCGCCTCTGGGACCGTGACAGGCGCCATCCTCTCCGATTCAGCACTGCGCCGCCGCGTCGTCCGCCTCCGTACCGTGCGCCTCCTATGGAGCAGCAACGCCACCCCCCGAGATTAGCAGCCTGGGCGTCGGCCGCTGCGGTCCGGCTGCGCTGGCACTGATGTGCTCCATACGTCCCTCCCGCGCCGATCTCCAGGTTCCATCTTAATCTCACCACGTGCCTTTTTTCCCGAAGTGCTTAACCTGCTTCGTCTTCTCAGATAAGATTGCATACATATGCTAATTTGGGACGAGCCTCCATACTGCCATCTCAAGCACACGTTCCTCCATACTGCCATCTCAAGCACATGTTCATCACACCGATTTCATTATCTGATTTGAGTGCTACGGCCATGAACTTCTCCAGACTTTTCCACGCACTCCGCGATTGCCTGCATCGACGCTACTCCCATCAGTAGTAATGCAAATTGCTCAGTCTTCGTACCAGAGCCTTTTGTTACTGCAAGAACTTAATTTAGGTGTATGTGTTTCAACTTCCTACCCCGCGTTGCGCGGGGTCTCCTGCTAGTTTATCTGTGATGCTGATTGGCTTAGTGGGTGTGAGGTTGACACCCTCGAAGTGCAGGTGCCATGGCAAATTGGCAACTGCCTGGTGGCTGGTGTCTTAGGAGAAATGGTGGGTTAGGGAATGAAAACTGTGGTCAGGGAATTGAGAGACTTGTTTAGTGATCAAGTATATGGGATCAGTACTCCAGACAAGCCTAACTCAGGCTGCCTGCTCGTCTTGAGGGGCTGCCCCTAGGCTGGGCTTGTTTGGATTGTTGTATGTGCCTTCCCAGCCAAAATTTGATCATTGACCATAGGCAAGATAGTAGTTTGGATCACAGCCGCATTTTTGGCTTACCCAGTATCGCATGGCCAACACCTATGTTCATTTTCTGGCCGATGTGCGGCAGATTCTTGGGCTGCCGATTCGATCACCAAATTTTGGCCGGCCAACTATTTGACTTGGCACAGAACAGCATCAATCAAAACGCACGCCCTCAAATGCCCAATGGTCTAGGTACATGTTGGCTCTCAAAAGTATTACTAACCATAGTGGCCACACTTAAGCTTGAGCTGAGCTAAGAGCTCTGTAGCTGACTGCACAGCTTCTCCGCATGTTTAATTTGATTTCTGAAAGATAATTTTAGGAGTAAATATTTCTTGGAATGCTGAAATTTTCCTTGTTCTTGATTCTGATTTCCTCTAGTAATTTTGTCAAAGTCATATTTGTTATGTGCAGTTTTTGACATGTTTGATGAACCAAAATGCTCCCCTTACCATTATATTAAACATTTAGAAAAAAATAGAACGAGTTAATATTTGTTCCTCATTTAACATTTTCATTATTTCCTTTTTTGAATATCTGTCAGGCAAAATTTTCCAGAGTACCTGAGGCCTCATTCACTCGGAAGAGCCCAAGATTCATGCCAAATCCTGAGAAGTACTGGGGTCCTGGGACAAAGGCTGGTAGGCATCCGAAGCATTTCAGATGAATAATTGTAACTGACAAGATCGCAGCAGAAGATGGTCAAGGGTGTTTGGAGCCAAGCATCATACAGACTTTTGGCTGGCAAACCCCTTGTCAAGTTTTGGGGTATTACTTGCGGGTCCTAAATTTTCTTTTTGCTTGGAGTGCATTTCCATCGGAATGCTTCTTATCCTGGGCCTGGATTAGCATTACCATGATTTTCACTAGAGATAGTGCTACGTACTAGGTGCGAAAAGTACACCGGCACGAAAAGTACACTAGCTTGTCTGAATGTTACACTTTAACCATCAACAGGAAATATTCAAATCTGTGGCACAGTTTAATGTTTCGTCAGGGATCAATTCTCCGTTAAACATCTAGGGAGAACTATACTAAGATCAAATAAATGATTTATTACGTTCATGATACACTCATTGATGACTCGATGCAGAGTTAACCGGTGAAGCTTGAAACCTAGAAACGTGCTGGCAACTGATATTGTCGAAATTTTAAAGTACTAGTAGTTCTCCAATTTTCTTTGCGCTTAAATTGTAAGATCACTAAACCCATGTACTATTTACTTGTTTTTCTTATCTTATGTATAAAAAAAAACTAATAGATGACTTGATGCAAAGCATAAGTATCATGTGTTTTTACAAATGAAAAAAAAAAAGAAGACAATATACCCAAGGCCTGCATTCTCGGCTGTTTGCAATTTCCTTCCTCTCTACTGCTCCAACTGCCATGTAAGCCCACGTGGTCAGTGACATGGGCCCATGGCAAATGCCCGGTCGTAGACGTTGCTGTTCCAACAACTGCTCTGTAGGCCAATATATCCTTTCGTGGCCACAAGCGAAAAAAACTAACTAGAGTATCCAGTATACGGATGCATTATAGTTGGAGAGCTTGATACAGGTGGACCTACGCCTAACCATCTGGATCCTCCGCCGGGCCCCGTGGTCGCCGTCGCCGTCGTGTTGTGCTTGTACCTCGACGGCGGTGATAACTGCCACAGGGCCTCGTTCTCGCCAAAGTTTGTCAGTGGCGTCGGTGGCGAAGAACCTGACGGTGCACAGCCTGCCTCCTCCTAGGTGCACTACGGCGGAGGTTTTCCAGAACCACTCCCTGGGCGGCCTGAAGTCCTCCCACACAGCGCACACCTCCGGCGGCGACGAGGCGGTGGCGGTGCCGAGGTCCGCGGCGCAGAGGCGGCGGTCTGGCGAGGAGGAGATGCCGAACCAGACGTTGCACCCGGGGACGTACACCGTCTTGCCGCGGAACGGGAGCGCCCAGTCGCCTTCCTTGCGCCAGGCGCGGCGCACCGTGTGGAAGGAGTAGGTGCCGACGCCATCCGCGTACGTCCAGATGGCTTCGCCGGCGACGGCGTGGGAGAGGACCTGGGCGCCGCCGTACCCGGGATCGTGCACGTACGGCGGCTGCGGGAGGTCGTGCCAGTACCAGTCGTCGCGGTCAGGCACGTAGAGGAGGGCCTCGAAGCAGCTGCGCCTCTCCTGGAGAGGGATGTGGTCGAGGACGTATAGGTTGTCGCGGCCGTCGCCGCCGGGGACCGACGCCGAGACGGTGTGCACCTTCTCAGCGCCCACCGTGGGCCCGGCGCGGATCGCGCCGTTGGCGGCGTCGTAGATGAGGGTCCGGCGCAGCTCGTCGATGGCCACGATCCGGTCGCCGCCAAGGAGGTGGAAGTTTATGATGGTGGGGGTGTGTGGCAGCCCGCGCGGGTGCGCGCGGGGGGGGGGGGGGGTTGTCGGTCTTGAAGCGCGCGGCGGGAGGTGGAAGGGGCAGCGGGAGCACGCCCACGTCCATGGCCTCCGGGTCCGGCTCCGGCGGGGAGTCGAACAAGGGTTCTACGTCGACGGAGTGCAGCGTGTAGGTCTGGTCTCTGTGGTCGGTGAGACACAGGTGGACATGCCTGCGCTCCGCCGTCGCCGCAGCCATTCCCCGGCCTGCGCTATCCGTGTCGTCGACCTTGCTGGCCGTGCTTTGGTTAATTTGATTTGATCAATCAAATCATCTATAATATCCATCCATATATATAGAGAGAGATTATGGAGAGAGAATTATCGTGCCCCAGTTCAGGTCGGTTGAGAACTCGATTCCGAATTGGAGTGGATCCATATACTATGCTTCAATACACTCAGTATTTATTTATTTTTGTTATTATTTACTACTTATTTACAGCCCACATCTCTCCTCTATCACCTTCATAAAAAAAAGCACGAGCATTAGAGGCAGATCTATTCAGAAATACAAAATTAATTTCCTTGTTGGTTAGGAGGGACGACGACAATAAATTTTTACCAAAAGTTCGGTTGAACATGAAAACTTTCCTGCGATCATCTCTCTTCCTTTCACACGTATGCCCATGCGTGTCGTGTGAATTACTTCTACTATGTCCCAACACAAACGCACATCCCACTTTGTGATAAGTCAAAATTTTGAAGTTTGACCAATATATACAACATTATACTAACATTTATGACCTGTAACAAATATAATCAGATTAATTATAGAATACAATTTCTCGGCACTCGATCAGCCACCCACCATGGCCCCGCGCGGACCGCGCCATTATATTGGTGACGTCGTAGGGGCATGTTTTTGTTTCCCTTTAATTACTTAATAGTGACAAAACTTTCAAAAAAATTAACTAAAAAATAACTAAAACACTTCAGTTCAAAAAATTAGTCACTCAAGAGGTACTAAAAGGCGACTAAAATATTTTAATCATTTTAGTTTTAGTCATGGGAAACCGAACAGGCCTGCAGTTGAGGTTGCAGCACAGCTCGTCGATGGTCAACGTATGATCATGTTGCGCGCCGCCGATGTCCAGGTACGGTGGTGGAAGTTCATGCCGGTGGTAGCGCCGGGCAGGTCGCGTGGGTTGCCTGTCCAAGGGGTCTCTCAAGTTAGGAAGCGTAGCTGCTACGGCCTCCGTTTCAAATTGTAGTTCACTTTGATTTTTTTTTTATATATTTGCTATGTATCTAAACATAATATTATTTATCTAGGCACATAGTAAAATGTATGCATAAAAAAATTTAAACTGAACTACAATTTAGAACGGAGGCACTCGGTTCTAAATTGTAATTTACTTTGTCTTTTTTTGTGTATGTATTTATTATATATCTAGATATTATATTATGTCTAGATACATAGCAAAATATATGCACTAAAAAGTTAAAGTAAATTATAATTTAAAATGGAAGGAGTAGCTAGCTGGCGATGGATTCTGAATTTGTCGTGCTCCAGCCTCTAATAATTGGTAATTAATGACCCCCTTTGTTGTGCCTGATCGATTCCGAACCTGCGTCTTCTCCGTATATGTAACACGGAAAAAAAAATACTAAACGTACTCTTATTGCACGTATAGGCGTGGTCGATATAAACCCGTACGTAGCTACCTACCAACAGGCGATCACATAAGCCAGCCCCAGCGGCAGCTTCTCGCGTAACAGCATGCTTCAACTTTCGTGCCTCTCCGGTCTCGGCAGACTCGACGTCGTCGGGGACTGCGATGCCGACGACGACGGCTCCTGCAGCGGCCCGTGCCTCCTCCACGGCGAGCTCTGCTGCCCCAACGATTCATTGGACGACGACACCGTCGTCATAGAACTCATCCAGGACGAAGAGTTGTTGAAGGACCTCGCTGTAGCCGCGTCGCTGCCGCCCACCACCACCACTCGCGCTCAACACCAGATCGACAAGATCATCAAGTCGGGGTGCTGCTGCGGCGTTTCTTCTGCAGGTGGAACGACGCCGGTGCACGCTGCCGCACTGCTGGACAACAGCTTATGGACGACGGCATGGACTACGACTACGACGACGTCCTCATCCAGTTTGGCGGCCGAGCCACATCCGACGCCGCCGCCAGCCGTCTCGCCGCTCGTCATCGTGCCGAGTAGGAAACGGGACAGGTCCGTCGTCATGTCCGGCACGCGGTCGTGGTCGTGGTCGCTGGACATGATGGCAAGCATCCCTACGCGTCGCCGTAGCTCTAACAATTGCCGGCGCGGCAATGGAGTCCGGCAGCCGCAGGGCCTCATGCCACGACGGGGGCCGAGGAGCATCAAGCGACTTGAGAGGGCGTGCAGTCGCTGCGAAAGCACAGAGACGCCGCACTGGCGTACGGGGCCGGAAGGGCCAGGAACCCTGTGCAACGCGTGCGGCATACGGTACACGCGCGAACAGTGCAAGCTGCTGCTGTTAAGTTTCGATCTAGGAGTAGATCAGTGGGAATCTGACTTGTGAATGGGATAAACAGTCGTGCACCATCCTGGTGCACGCAGCAGGGGAAACAGAGAGAGAGAAAAGGAGAAGGAGATGTTCATACCGTGGGGCAAAGGGGAAGAGCGGTGGCGTCCTGGCGGCGGTGTGGACGTCGGGACGGCGCGGGGGCGACGATGAAGATGCTGGTGGCGCTTCCCGTCGCTTGCAGCGCCTCCCTCTCGATCGGTCTAGGGTTAGGACAGTGGGGTGGCGGCTGTGGTGATGAATCTCGTGTAGCGAGCCAGTGGCCCCCACCTCCTCTTATAGGCACTGTGCGACGGGGGCCCACCAGCCAAGTCTTGGGCTGGACGCCCCCGATTAGGGCATGGATCAGGGCCCAGTTAGGCCGTTGGTGGAGATCAATCTAACAGCTGCTGCTGCTGCCGGCGGAGTACCGGCGATCGGCGGCGAGCCAGAGCAAGAAGAAGGCGTGGTCAAGCTAAGAGACAACGAAGAAGGCAAAGATTCCGTAGTCAGCCGGCATGCCACCGTACGCAGCAAGCTAGCCGGCCGTGTTGTTTGATGATCATTGGAGTGGATATTGTCGGGTACCTAAATTAGGGGGTCCTAGATCAGGGAGTTTAGAGGTGAGTAAACACCACTTCACTTCCCCCTAACCCCAAGAAAGCCGGTTAAAGAAGCACTCAATTCCCTTCCATACCACAAACTGGGCCGGCCCACGACCAGGCCCGCAAAAGCACAGAGCCCACTAGCCCGAGACGCGCCTGGTCACCTGCTCGAGAACGAGTGACAGAAACCGCTCGAGCGAACGACCGCTCGAGATGATAACGGAGACCGCTCGAGCGAACGACCGCTCGAGACAGTGGCGGGGACCGCTCGAGCGAGCGACCGCTCGAATCCGCCTTTCATGATTGCTTTCTCAGAGCGCGCACATGGCTACAGGGCTCGAACAGTACTGCGGTACACCAACTCCGCCTAACTCCATGGCTACAGGGCCCGTAATAGTGGATTGTACGCCACTCACTTCCACCATTACGCTGCCCATTCCCTGGATTCGAGGATGGCAGGCGCCACTGTGACACCATGCCGCGCACTATACCGCGTACGACACCCCTTCAAACGCCATTGTCAACTCCCCGTGCCACCAAACACGCTGCTCAGTCCCATCGCTCGGGCTCTCGACCCCTCGAGGCGGCTTTCAACCGCTCGAAGCATGATGACAGATGTGTGGCGGCGTACGGGCGTGCGTGACTGTCCATCCCACCTCGACGGCCACTCGGCGGGGTTCCGGGCACGCCATCATCAACCACCCCTCCATTTCGTCGGCCCGTCGGCGAGGACGAGCGGGACACCTTTGCCCATGTTGCTACAGGCTCGAACCGGGCTAGAGCATGAATCCACGAGCTCGGACCGGACCATAGGAAGCATCTACAACGCGACGACTCGACGGAGCGCCCCATGCCTCGGCGTCACGCATACGATCGCCCTACCAAATCTTGTACTCCCGAGCCTCCCTTGGCCTATAAAAGGGGACGCGGGGGCATAGCTTAAGGGGGGATGACACACTCACAACTCACACGCACACATCACACGCTAAGTCTCTGGACTTCCTTGTACTCACCCCATACAAAGCACTTCGGTGCGGGATAATACAAGTTCCCTCCCCCGTTGGACGTAGGGCCTTCTTTCGCCCGAACCAGGATAAAAACCTTGTGTTCTTCTTGCATCACCATCCGGATTAGGGAGCACGCTTAGAAATTTACTTGGTGTGATATTGTAAGGTCCTAGTATGGCTAGAGGGGGGGTGAATAGCCTATTTTAAAAATCTTCAAGACACTAGAGCAAAATATTAGTAACACAAATGGCGATAAAAGCGGTTTGCTCTAGCTCTAATTGTTAGGCAAGCCAACTATTGCAATTCTAATAAATATAGTCTCTATGGCACACAAATTCTATGTCTCTACTCTAACTAATTAGAGAGCTAGCAAGATAAATAAATTACTCTAAGTTACTCTACTTGCTACTCTACCACAAGATATATTGCAAGTATGAAGAGAGGGAAAAAGACTTTTATACCAACGGTGAAGAGTAGAGGATGTTGCCAATCACCAAATAAATAATTCCAACAATATATATCTCAAACAATTCAATGCACCGGGAGACAAGAGATGACACAATTGGTTTTTCTCCCGAGGTTCACTTGCTTGCCGGCAAGCTAGTCCCCGTTGTGTCGACCAACACCTTGGTGGTTCCTCGGTTGTGGCCCTCAAGCCAATGCCCCGCAAGGCACCGCAAAAACCCACACACAAGTGCGGTAACTCAACGACACGAGCAATCCACTAGAGTTGGAATTAGGCACTCCGTCGGGGAACCACAACAACCCCTCACAAATTCACTTTGATTGGGGGCGGACACAATCACCAAATCCCCTCACCAATCAATCCAACACCAACCGTCTAGGTGACGGCAATCACCAAGAGTAACAAGAAATCAACAATTGCAATCACCACCTAGTGCCACAAATATGAATCACAAATGCATGAACACTAGGGTTTCCCCAACCTCCTCTCACCAAAGAGTACCAACCATGGAAATGGAGAGGGAGAGGGAGGAGATCCTCTTGGAGCTCTCAAATCGATCTCTAGAGCTTGCTCTCTCACTTGATTGTGGCTCAAATCAAAGGAATGAGAGAGGGGAGGAGATGAGAGCTTTTCTTCTCTTGAGTGTTCTTGAGAGTATGAGCAAAGGAGAAGAATGAGTGGGAGAGAGAAAAGGAGGGGGGAGCCGCTGGCTATATCCCCTCAGCCGGCCACCACCATCTCCCACTCGGCCAAGCCCAGAAGCAGGACGACATGCAACGGTCACATGCACAACACACACGGTTGACCTCTTTCACACTGACATGCAGGCCCGCGAGCTCCTAACGGTCGCAAACAGGAAATAGTCGAGCACCAACGGCAAGCCAACGGTGCTTGGTCTATGAAGCTGGCCAACCCGCGGACGACAGCGCACAAGCTCCTGCCTATTTTTAACTGAGTATGGACCCCACGTGCTCTCTCCCATTCACACGAGTAGGCACACATGCAGCGGCTCCAATTTCTCTCTCTCGGTCTTGCATGCAGAGACGAAACTTCCTGGAAGCTGCCCCTCTCTCCATTTTGTGGTCAGCGCGCATGCAGGGGATGGCCACCAAAGAATTGTCGACAACTTGACATGCAGATGGCCCCACGCGAGAAGCACTCTCACACACAGCATAGCCCCCACAAGCTCTCTCTCGTCTCTCACACTTGCATGCAGGAAGGGCAGGGAGAAGATTTTCAAGTCGTGAAGACCAGCAGGCAGCTCCCCACGCAGCCACGCCCCTGGTTCTGATTGTTGGTCCGGTAGCCAGCTGCTCGAGCTCCTGGTTCTGATTCAAGGTCCGGTCAGCCAGCTGCATCCACTCACTTCCTCTCCCTGGCTCTGATTCTTGGTCCGGTATTTCCATAAGCATGCAAGCAGGTGGCGCTAAAAATAGCAGCCATTCTTCCCTCTTCTATTTCTCCCATACAATTACTATCTCATAAAAAAATGCTAAACCAAATATATAGCACTTGAGATAGCATATTTATATAAATAAATATTTACGGGATTTTTACGCATCTCACCACGTTGCTAAATATATGCAAATGAGACTCATAATTTGTGGCACTAAATAACCATTGCAATTAAAGATTTCCCCTCTTTAGTACGGTTATTTATCCTAAATCCGATCACGCACTCTATTAAGTTTAGACCGGAGAAAACAAATATCCTATTTTATACCTTTGCCTTGAGCCCATAGAAATTTGTTTTCTCTTTCTTCTTTTCCAATGAGAAGCACTTGATCATCTTTTGAATCGCCTCCATCACTTGGATCGGACCACCTTGTCTAATTCAACCACTTAGCACAAAGGTTAGTCCTAGGTTGTCATCGGTTAGCCAAAACCAAACTAGAGACTTTCAGATATCCCCCGGGGTACGAAACACCGACAGTTGGCGCGCCAGGTAGGGGTACTGCGTGTTTTCGCCCGACTTCCTGTCATTTTCCGGATGGCATCTCCCACTTCATCGCTTCCGTTCGCCACGGTGATCTGGTTTGGGAGTTTAGAGTTCGTGTCGCTCGGTACGGGCTACGACATGGCTCTGCTCTCGATCGGTGAACCAAGTGGGGGACGCGCTTCACCCCCACGTGCTGGTGGAGTCGCGCGTAGGCCACGCCACCACGGCTCGCCGCCAAGGCACGGGCGCCACCAGCACCAGCTTCCTCGCCAGCCCACGCGGGGCCCTGAGCACACCGCTCACGTGCCATCTCAGCCGAACGCCATGGCACACCCAGTTGGGGCGCCAAGCGCACGACAAGGGGTGGCACGTAGGCAGGCGGCTCTCGACGAAAACCCCGGCTTCACGTTTGCCATGCTTTCGCCGAGATAACCTGGCGTGACACCTCGCGCGCGCGCACGGCTGACGTCACCCAACTTCTTGCCACACGGGCTCTATCGAGCTCGTCGCAGACTCCCGTTCGGACTCACCAATGCTGCCACCACATTCGCCAACGAGATCCAGTCAGCGATGGGACCGCAAGAGGAGAGCCCTGGCCCCCTCTTGCGCGCCGCCATGAACCTGGAGATCGTGTGGCCGGCATCGGTGGACCGCGGGTTCGACAGGGCACCAGGCTCGCAACGCAACACCACGGTCGGGAGTATGCGCCGTTGGATCGAGGAGGAGAGCACGGGAAGGCCCTGGACGCCATCCGGCGCCGACCCCGACTCCGATGACTCGGATTCAGGGTGCTATGACCCAGCTCGTGAGTGTTTTCGTCTTGAGAATGACGTTCCGTCAGACTCAGAAACCAGAGACGATGCCGCGGCGGCCGCCGCGGGAGCTAACCGGTCGGTCGGCGCGACGGTGGCCGGAACGCCAGCGGCTGGAGCTTTGCAGGTGATCGAACCCCGCGAGGAGCCACCGCAAGGACAGGACAACCAACGGCCTGAAGATGACGCTCGAGCTGCACAGTGGGCTCAGCTCAGAGAGATTGAGGCCAAAATGAATGCGGAACGCGCAAATCTGGAGCTGCTCAAGCGTGCCCTTGAGCAGAACCATCCACCTCCTCCTCGAGCTCTTGGTGCACGAGGAAAAGCACGAGGCGTCTTCAACCGCATCGTCAATGACGGGCAGCCAGAAGCACCGCTCGAGCCAGCCCGCTTCCCTCGAGCAAGCCAAAATGTTCTCGCGGCAGCTATGCTACTGCGAGACATGCCGGCACCCTCGAATCCGCAAGCATTACGGATACGAGATGAGGTCCAAGGGCTCCTCCAGGTCGCGGCCGCCCAGCAAGCCGAGAGTTCAGCCTCAAGGCTGCGCGAGGCAGAATCAGAGCAGCCGGCCAACCTGCCACGGCACGAGCGAGAGGGCTCGGTCCACCAAGAGGTACCCCCTCGAGGTGGTAGGGCCCCCATCCGTGATCGCATCCTCGACAACCGCGAGCCCCAAGATGCGCGTCACGATATCAACGACAACCGACGACGCAAGGCCGCAGGCGCCGAGGACCGTGGCTACAACGCCCATCGAGGAGGACGCTACGACAGTGACGAGGACCGGCAGGCTCCCGAGCCGCCGGGCCCTTGGGTCTTCAGTCGAGCCATCCGCAACACGCCGTTGCCCAACCCGTTTCGACCCCCCACGAGCTTGGCCAAGTATAACGGGGAAACCAAGCCAGAACTCTGGCTTGCCGACTTCCGGCTGGCCTGTCAGCTGGGAGGGGCTCGAGAGGATAAGGCAATCATACGCCAACTCCCTCTATTCCTCTCTGACACCGCTCGCCGGTGGCTCGAGGAGCTCCCCCCTAATCAGATCTACGACTGGACCGATCTGGTCCGGATTTTCGAGGGGAACTTCAAGGGCACCTATATTCGACCTGGCAACTCGTGGGACCTCCGAAATTGCAAGCAGCACACCGGGGAGTCTCTTCGAGACTTTGCTCGACGCTTCTCCAAGCTGCGCACCGAGCTGCCGCACATCCCTGACCATGACGTCATCCTGGCGTTCGTCTCGGGCACCACATGCAAGGAGCTCGTGCGGGAGCTCGGGCGCAACCGCCCAAAGACCGTCGACGAGCTCATGGACGTCGTCGCCGACTACGCCGCCGGCGACGAGGCCGTGGGAGCATTCTTTGGCGGGGACGGGAGCAAGCCCAAGCCGCCACCCGGCGACGGGGAGGGCACGAGCAAGGGCCAGAAGAAGAATGGGAAGAAGAAGAAGGGCAACCAGCAAGGCAAGCGTGTGGTCGTGGAAGGCGAGGTCGCCGCTGCCGACCGCAAGAAGCCTCGACCCCCTCTAGACGGGGCCGTCTTCGACAAGATGTTGAAACAGCCATGCCCATACCATAAAGAGCCGGCCAAGCATAACCTCGAGGATTGCCGTATGCTTCGAGGCTACTTCAAGAGGTTTGGGATCGGTAAAGACGATGACAAAAAGGATAAGGGTGCCGACGATCGGGCCAACGACAATGATGACAACGGGTTCCCACCCGTTGCCAAGCTAACCGCTACATGATCTACGGCGGCCCTACGACCCAGATGACGCATCGGGAGTGGAAGCAGGAGCGCAGAGAGGTTTTCTCAGTAAAGCCTGCTACAACTCAGTTTCTCGACTGGTCCGATGCTCCCATCACGTTCGACCGTGACGACCATCCGGAACACGTCACCAACCCGGGCGCATACACCCTCGTCGTCGACCCGATCATCCTCGACGCCCGCTTCACCAAAGTCCTCATGGATGGAGGCAGCAGCCTCAACATCATCTACATGGAAACGCTCACACTACTCGGCATCACGAGGGCGCAGCTCAAGCCGAGCGCCGGGGGCTTCCACGGTGTCGTCCCTGGCAAGAAGGCACTCACAATCGGCCGCATCGACCTCCCTGTCTATTTTGGCACGCGCTCGAACTTCCGTCGAGAGGTCCTCACTTTTGACGTGCCCGGTTTCGAGGGGACTTACCACGCCATCCTGGGCCGCCCGTGCTACGCCCAGTTCATGGCGATCCCCAACTACGCCTACCTCAAGCTCAAGATGCCGGGGCCCAAAGGGATCATCACTGTCGACTCCACGTACGAGCACGCGTACAGCTGTGACGTGGAGTGCGTCGAGTACGGTGAATCCCTGATCGCATCCAAGGAGCTAGCCAAGACGCTCGACTGCCTGGCAGCCGAGGCCGCCGCCCCAGCACTCAAGCGACAAGCCAGCAATTTCAAGCCCGCCGAGGACACCAAGAAGATCCTGCTCGATCCGAGCTCCTCAGACGAGAAGACGCTGATCATCAGCGCCTCCCTCGACAGCGCATAGGAAGCAGTGCTCGTCGACTTTCTCCGCGCAAACTCTGACATGTTTGCGTGGAGTCCCTCGGACATGCCTGGCATACCGAGGGATGTCGCCGAGCACGCCTTGGAGATCCGTCCCAGTTCGAGACCTGTCAAGCAACGCCTGCGCTGCTTCGACGAGGAGAAGCGCAGGATCATCCGCGAGGAGGTCGAGAAGCTCGAGAAGGCCGGATTCATCAAGGAGGTACATCATCCCGAGTGGTTAGCTAATCCTGTGTTAGTAGAGAAAAAGAATGGAAAGATGAGGATGTGTGTAGATTACACTAGTTTAAATAAAGCATGTCCCAAAGTTCCATTTCCGTTACCTCGAATAGATCAAATCGTTGATTCCACCGCGGGTTGTGAAGTACTTTCCTTTCTTGATGCTTATTCTGGCTATCACCAAATCAAAATGAAGGAGTCCGACCAGCTCGCGACTTCATTCATCACTCCTGTGGGCATGAACTGTTATGTCACAATGCCTTTCGGCCTTCGAAACGCCGGGGCAACATATCAGCGCTGCATGCTTCACGTTTTCGGCAAACACATAGGAGAAACGGTCGAGGCGTACGTAGATGACATCGTTGTCAAGACGCGTAAGGTCGAAAACCTTGTCGAGGACCTCAAGTTGACGTTCGAGTGCCTCAAGGCCAAGAACATCAAGTTGAACCCCGAAAAATGTGTCTTTGGTGTACCTCGAGGCATGTTGCTGGGCTACATCGTCTCCCAGCGCGGGATCGAGGCCAATCCTGAGAAGGTCACGGCCATCATAAGAATGGGGCCAATTCGAGACCTGAAAGGAGTGTAAAAAATTACAGGGTGCCTAGCCGCCCTTAGCCGATTCATCGCTCGCCTAGGAGAGAAAGCCTTGCCCTTGTATCGACTCCTCAAAAAATCCGAGCACTTTGCGTGGACACCGAGGCGGAGGAAGCCCTCTCGAGGCTGAAGAACGTGCTCACCTCCCCTCCCGTGCTCGTGCCACCTCGACCAGCTACACCGGATAAACCCGCCGAGCCACTCCTCCTCTACATTGCCGCGACCACTCAGGTGGTCAGCGCAGTCATAGTGGTTGAGAGGCAGGAAGAGGGGCACGCGCTCCCCGTCCAACGGCCAGTTTACTTTGTCAGCGAGGTGCTCTCGGATGCGAAGACTCGATACCCCCAAATCCAGAAGCTCTACGCAATCGTGCTCACGCGCCGAAAACTCCAGCACTACTTTCTTAGCCACCCGGTGACCGTGGTCTCGTCATTCCCGCTCGGAGAGATCATCCAAAACTGGGAAGTAGTGGGCCGGATCGCTAAGTGGTCGGTCGAGCTCATGGGCGAGACCATCACGTACGCCCCACGAAAAGCTATCAAATCCCAAGTGTTGGCTGATTTTGTCGCTGAATGGACCGACATCCAACTCCCACCGGCACAAATTCAAGCCGAGCTGTGGACCATGTATTTCGACGGGTCGCTCATGAAAACAGGAGCAGGCGCGGGCCTACTCTTCATTTCGCCCAGTGGAGTACACATACGTTATGTAGTTCAGATCCACTTCGCGGCCTCGAACAACATGGCAGAGTATGAGGCACTCGTTACCGGGTTGCATATCGCTATCGAGCTCGGGGTTCGACGCCTCGACGCTCGAGGTGACTCACAGCTTGTCATCGACCAGGTAATGAAAGCCTCGAGCTGTCATGACGAAAAAATGGAGGCGTACTGCAACGAGGTGCGCAAATTGGAAGCCAGCTTCCACGGCCTCGAGCTCAACCACGTCCCGCGACGCTTCAAAGAAGCTGCGGATGAGCTGGCCAAGATCGCGTCATCTCGAGCGACGGTTCCCCCAGACGTCTTCTCAAAAGATCTGCACGAGCCATCCGTAAAATGGGACTCGGGGGCTGGCGTCGAGCCAATCATCAAACCCATCTCCACGACCACGCTCCCTTCGACGGGGGCTGAAGTCATGGAGATTGATGGGTCCTCGAGCCCACCCACGGATTGGCGTGCACCCTTCCTCGAATACCTTATTCGAGGAGAATTGCCTGAGGATCGAACAGAAGCAAGACGCCTGGCCCGTCGAGCCAAAACTTACGTCCTCTACGAAGACGACAGAGAGCTCTACCGACGCAGCCCGACTGGCATACTCCAACGATGCATCTCGATCGAGGAGGGTAGAAAATTACTCAGGGACATGCACTCGGGGGCTTGTGGCCACCACGCTACGCCGAGGACCCTTGTCGGAAACGCTTTCCGTCGAGGCTTCTATTGGCCCACGGCTACCGCTGACGCCATCAAGCTGGTTCGAGCATGTGAAGGGTGCCAGTTCTACGCCAAGCAAACTCACCTCCCGGCGCATGCACTCTAGATGATCCCACTCACATGGCCATTCGCGGTCTGGGGGCTCGATCTGGTCGGGCCCCTCAAGAAAACGACGGGAGGCTACACCCACTTGCTCGTTGCCATCGACAAGTTCACCAAGTGGATCGAGGCCAAGCCCATCACCAACATCCGCTCGGAGCGGGCGGTCGAGTTCTTCACTGACATCATCCATCGTTTCGGAGTCCCCAACATCATCATCACTGACAACGGCACTCAGTTCACGGGCAAAAAGTTCCTGGACTTCTGCGATCGACATCACATCCGTGTGAATTGGTCGGCAGTTGCCCATCCTCGAACTAACGGCCAGGTCGAGCGTGCCAATGGCATGATCCTCCAAGGACTAAAGCCAAGAATTTTTGACCGCCTCAACAAGCACGGCAAGAAGTGGGCGGCCGAGCTCCCATCCGTTCTGTGGAGTCTACGAACGACCGAGAGTCGAGCCACTGGGTTCACTCCGTTCTTCTTGGTCTATGGGTCGGAGGCCGTCCTCCCCACGGACCTCGAATACGGGTCCCCTCGACTCAAAGCCTACAACGAGCAGACCAATGAGGAAAAGCTAGCCAACGCTGTCGACCAGGTCGAGGAAACCCGGGACACGGTCCTCCTACACTCTGCACGCTACCAGCAGAAGCTGCGGCAATACCAGGAAAAGAACGTGCGCAAGAGGGATTTCGAGGTCGGCGACCTTGTGCTCCGTCGACGACAAGACAACAAGGGGCGCCACAAGCTCACTCCTCCCTGGGAAGGTCCATTCATCGTGGTCAAAGTGCTGAAGCCAGGGACCTACAAGTTAGCCGATGAGGACGGCTCGATCCTCACGAACGCATGGAACATCGAACAGCTATGTCGCTTTTTTCCCTAGGCCTCGATGCCTTGTACATCCTTTCGTTTCAATGTACCGCTAGTATGAACGAATAAAGGCTCTTGCAAGTTAGCTTCATACATGTTTTCCGTTCATATACAAGGTGGGCTCGATTTTGTCTTCACAAAGCCAAGCCCCCCTCGGGGGCTAGACCAGGGGGGACCCCCCTGAAGTCCCCGAAAAAAAACACTTTTTAGTTTTTTCAAAAAGTGCTCGACACTCTCCTTTTTCTTCCCGCCTCGAAGCTCTCTCAAAAAACTAAGGACCAGCATCGCTTCGAGCTCCCAGAATCTGGACGATCGAGCACAAGGCCTCCTACGCTCCCGAGCTACGGAACCCCAACTCATCTCCCCTCAGGGCACTCAAAACACGATGCTAACACTTAGCCAAAGAGAGAAAACTTCAGGCAAAGAACAAAGGAAAGTTCAAAAGCACAGAAAAGAACTAAAACATGTTGCATAAACTATAAACGTAATGTTTAAAAGCTGCTAGGGCCACTTCACGACCATAATTTGTTTCTTACAGGGGCCTTGTTGCCCCAAACCTCGGCTCGCAGGCCGGCCAAAAATTACTACACACCAGGAGGAAGGACTTCAGGCTCGAAGCTCTCAGCAAGACGCACGCCGGGCTCCTCGGCGTCGGCCTTGAGCTGCTCAATCCGGGGGTTCACGCCCCCTTCCTGCTCATCTTCAGTGTAGGTGAAGCCGCTGGCGACGGCCTCCATCTCGCTCTGGGCAGCCTCCCTCGAGAGAGCGAACCCAGAGTAGAAGATGGCCAGGGTCCGACGCGCGGCAAAGACGAGGGCCTCCCGGACACGACCCCGCAGAGAAGCGCCGAACTTGACGACTCGGCTGGCGTAGCCGCGGCCGGCGTCCGGCCCCTCGATGTCCACCACGGGCGCAAAGCCCCAGTTGGCGCTGAGGGTTTCGATGGCGCTGGTGATGTGGGCCTTAGCAGAGATCTCGCCATCAAGCAATGCGTGGGTCAACCCTGCGTCCTCACGCACTGCCACCAGGTCCGCCTCCAGAGCTGAAAGATGACGTCGAGAACTAAGCGCTCGAGCAACACACAGGAACCACGCACGAAAAGGAAAAGTAGACGGCTCAAAGTACTTACCAGTGCAGCGGGTCGAGAGCCCTTGCTCGCGCTCGAGTGCTTGCGTAAGCTCAGCCTCTTTCCTCTTGAGCGCGCAGTCGACATCGCGCTTCTCCACCCGCAACTCCTCGAAAGCCTTGCCGGTGCCCTGGATGGCGAGATCTTTCTCCGTCACCTTCTGACGAAGATTGGCCGCCTCCGTTTGGAAATCGCCTGCCCGCTTCTTCTCCGCTTCGAGTGCGCTCGCGAGGGCCTCCTTCTCGGTGGTTTCTCGGGTGACCGTCGTCTGCAGATCCTTCGTTTATGTCTCGGCGGCGGCCTTCTCCCTCTCAAGCTGCTCGACGAGCTGGGCCTTGGCCTTAAAGCCGGCGTTTACCGTGTCCGCGGCCTCCTTGATCCGAGCAGCGATCTCCTTCGTCCGCTCTTTATCTTTCCGGGCCGTCTCCGCCTCCTGCCGAGCCGTCTCCACCTCCTGCGCAACACGGGCCAGCTCATCCCGGGCCCTCTGAGCGTCCTCCTTGGAGGCGTCCAGTGCGGCGTTAGCCTCTCGAAGAAGCCGAGCAGACCGGTGCAGCTCCCGCTCAGTGTCCTGGCCCTGGCGCACGAGCCGCCTGATCTCGTCCTCACTCTCACGAAGGGCGTGGATGTGGACGGACTTGGCGTAGGAGCAGCTCTGCGCCAACTGAATCACAAAAAGAAAAAGTCCGGAAACAAAACTGCGTCAATTCAAGAAAATGCAAGGAAAATAATTGTGCTCGAATACTTACGGCAGAGAGGTGGGGCATGTCCTCGGAAACGAGGGACAGGGCGACCCGCAGGGTGTTCTCGAGCCACTGCCGGCGCTCCTCGGACTCCGTATGAGTCCCGAGCTCCTTTTGATCGTTCATCACGATCGCAGGAGCCTCGGGGTCGAGCGGGTCGGGAAGCACCAGTGGCGGCCTCTCCCAGAGCGGGTACGCCTCCCGCATGTTGCGGTCGACGGAGCTGTGGATTCCCCTCACCACCTCCAGGTCAACGCCGGCCGTCACCACCCGCTCGGCCAGTGTCGGCGGGCGTTGGGGTTGGCTCCAGGACGACGACGCCTCCTGCGCGAGCGCCCGCGCCTCGATCCGCCTCCTCTCGAGAATCGACGACTCGGTGGGCTCGGTGGGTCCGAAACCAACGGCCCGCATATGGCTGTCGACAACGGCAGACGCCGCCTGCTTCCTCTGGGCCTCTTCCCAGTGGTCGGCCTCGGGCATGCTAGTGTACCTCACCTCGCCCGTCGTCGAGTCAGGCACGAGGTGGGGCACCACGACCTCCCCCGACTGCAGCGGCAACGGTGGTGCCTGATACACCACCATGCGGAGCTCCTTAGGCTGCTCCGCCTCCCCCTGTGTGCCGCCCTGCTACTCCTCTTCCCGTGCGGCAGCGGGTTGCTACACCTTCTCCTCCTCCTGCGCGACAGCAGGGTGCTCCTCCGGCGCCCCCTCTTGCGCCAAAGTTTGGGCCTCCCCCTGCTCGACCAGGGAGGCCTGGGGCACTTCGACCCGTTGCCCGGCCGAGGGGTCGGCCTCCATATCTCGAGGAGGGGTGGGCGCCCGGTCCATCTGAGGGCCGGGAACCTGGCCCGCCTCCTGCATCTCTACGTCGTCCGCCGGCCGATCGGTGGCCGCCGGCATCTCTTCCCCCTCCTCCTTCTCCTTGCGCCCCTCCTCGAGCTGACGCAGGCCGATTGGCCACGTCTTGGAGCCGGAGCTCGGGCTTTCGTCCCCGAGCGTGATCGGGTGTTGCTCTGACCCGGCCCCCGTCGGCGGAGTGGCGGCCGTCGTCTCCGGCCCCGTCGCCTCCTTGTCGCCAGCCGCTTGCACAGCCGGTGACGATGATGCCTCGAGCGGGGAGATGGTTGAAGCAGTGGTGGTGGTGGCGGTCTTCTCCCCTGTCGCCGTGGTCGCGGCCCCGGCACCTGCACGAGATGCGGCCGCCATCAGCTTCCCGCGCTCAATCGCCTCCTTGGCTTGCGCTAACCAAATCGGGGTAGTAGGAGGAAGAGTCACTCCACCTGGGACGGACGAGGTGCCGCTCGACCCTCCAGAAACCTTCAGCTTTTTTTGAAGGCAAAATGGGTGGAAGGGATGGGAGGGACTGCAGAGGACGCTTGGTTCTAAAAGAAAGAGAAAAACGAAAAACGATGACGAAAAGAAAGTCACAAGCAAAACAGAAAGGATCCAGTCGAGAGGCTTACCTTGTAGTCGGGGTGGTGCCGCTTGAGCCTCCCGACTTGCTCGAGTCGCTCGGGGGCTTTTGAGCCGTGGTCGGCTCCCTCGAATCGCTCGAGGGTTTCCGAGCCTCGACCGCACCGCTCGAGCCGCTCGGGGGCTTCTGGGCGCCGGCAGCCCGGCTCGAGGCACTCGGGGGCTCTGTGGCGTGGGATCCCTTGCGGGATCCTGAGTCCGGCGAGTCGGGATCCGCTCGTCCCGGCGACCACCAGAAGGGGTCCGGCGCTCGACGGGGCGCTCGCCAGGCTGGACCGATGAAGACCTGCGCACATCTGCAGCCTTGTGCTGCCGGGTGTGCGCGCCCGTTGAAGATGGTTGGCGACGGGAAGAAGAGTCCCGCCGCGTCGGAGATGGCGCCCGAGCGCTGTGGCCGGAGCGTTGGGACGACTCCTCCCGCTGCCCCGCTCGGGTCGGGGACGGTGTCCGAGCGCCGTGGCTGGAGCGGCGAGACGACTCCTCCCGCTGGCCCGCTTGAGAGGATGACGAGTCACCACACAGCCCGAGACGAGCTGGCGCTAGGGACACCTCCTGCACGCGAGATCGAGGGGGCGTCAGCTCTCGGGCGATGGTGGCGTCGTCGCTATCGGTCGCCTCGTCATCATCCACGTCATCCTCCCCCTTGTCGTCGTCAGTTGACTCCAAACTGGGGCTCCAATCATTTGGATCCGCCTCCAGACGCATCATCCGCTCCCGGTGGCGTCTGGCCTTACGCTTCTCCTTTTCCTCCAGCGCGAGAGCCTTCTTCGCCTTCTCCTCCCTCCTCGAGAGCGCTACTGCATGCTCTCGATCATTTCTAAGACGTCTTACCTCGCGGTCGGGCGCGTCCTCCTTCACCGGGCGCACCGAATCCGCGTGGTCGATGATCTCCTGAAGAGACATAGCTCGACCAGATGGGCGCAAGCTAGAAGGAAAGCAAAATCAACAACAAGAAGGGCCTCGAAGAGACTTACGTAGCCATGCAGGTCGACGTCCGGACGCATAGGGAAGAGCTCGACCTGGTTCTCCCCAAAACTCTTGCCGCCGTCGATCGCCTCGCGCACTCGAGCTACGACCATGCCGGCCGGAAGGGGATGGTTCGACATCCTGCTGGCCTCGAGCGCCAGGGGGTCGGCGTCCTCCGACATCCGGGTCCCACCGTAGGCCGGCGGTCGGCGAGCGGGATCACCCGACGGCGGTGGAACCCCGCGACGACGTGAGCGAGGTTGAAGGAGATGTCGCCGGCCCTCCGACGGCGGAGCCTTTCCATAGCATCGGTCAGGGGGTCGAGACGGGGCTGGAGCTTGCTCGGTTGGCCATAGCCCCAATTGTGCTTGGGCGCGGTCAACATGGCGCCGGTGTACCCCGGGAAATAGTTCCCCTCGTTGCAGAGGTAGAACCATTTCGAGACCCACCCGGCGTTGTTCGTCGTCCACGTACCGGGCAGCCAGTGCTCCCGCCTCTTCAAGCCGAGCGAGCAAGAACCCGCTCGAACATAGCGGTGGGCGTTCACCTTCTCCTTCTCCTCGTCGTCGTCGTCGTTGTCATTGCCGCTCACCGCCAAGGTGAACAACGTCGCCTTGAAGATGTGGACAAAAAAGTCCCATTGCGGCGCCATCCCCAGGTACCCCTCACAGACGCCGACGAAGCTGGCGGCGTGGGAAATAGAGTTGGGGTTGAAGTGCTGGAGCTCGACCCCAAAATGGTGGGGGAGCGCCCGCATGAAGCGGCTCGGCCGCGCCCCGAGCCCCCGCATGTGGAACTTAACGAAGCTGAGCACGTACCCCTCCGACACGACGGGCTCGCGGTGGGTGGCCTCCGGCACCTGCCACTCCGGCGGCCCCTCCGCCGGATTGGGGAGGAGCAGCCCCTCCTCAACGAGGCCCTCCAACATCGCCTCAGTCACCGAGGACCGAGGCCACGGGAGCGCGTCGTACATTACCACCGGCACAGGGGCCTTGGCTGGCTCCTTGCCGGCGGCGCCCTTGTCGGCGGTGCCCTTGCCACCAGTCCTGCTGCCCCCGGCGCCTTGGCCGGAGCCCTGGCCTGCCCTCTTGTTGGCCCTCTTGCTGGAAACCATGGCGGCGGCAGGAAGCGGAAAAAGCGGCGGCGGGATGGCGAAAGGAGAAGAGCGGCGGCGCGAAACACAGAAGCAGCGGCGGGCGCAAACGAGCGCGGCGGCGGTGGTTGCAAGCAAGTGCGGCGGCGGCGGCGGTCGCAAGCGAGTGTGGCGGCGGCGGCGGTTGCAAGCGAGAGCGGCGGCGGCGATTAGGGTTGGAAGCGGGAGCGCAACTGGCGACGGCAGAGCAAGAAGGCAAGAATGCGAAGGAGGGGAATCGGGAGCCCACTTCCCCGGATTTATAGAACCCAGGCCGATCCGCGTCACTTGCATCCGACGGCTCAAATCGCGCCATCCAACGGTCGCGCGGCCCCGACGGACTCGATGAGAAACGGTAACCGCATTCAATTCCTACTGACAACCGCCACCTACCTCCACTCACAGGGCGCACGCGTCGCGAGGCAGGACTGAACCGTCGCCAGACCACGATCATCATGACGTGCCGGTTTCCGCCTAAAAAGGCGCGCCGCCAACGGACGGACTTCCCTCGACCAGTGCGACGATGGGACGTCTCGGCAGACGGTTCCTTGCACGGTAAGATAGCCTGGGATTCCGGTCCCACCTGTAAGTCTCGAGGGAGCAGAGGCTGACCTACGAATGGGTTCGAACAGTCGCCCTCGAGCACCCGAGTTAGGGATGCCACTGGGAAGGGACCCTCGAAAGGTTCCGCTCGAGAACGAACTCTCGAAACCCAAAAGCATGTCCAAGGCAGGGTGCTAAGCTTCCAAGGGATCCCATCGACGGGAGGTACTCGAGCCGCCGGTCCCCTCGAACGGGGCCGGTCCTCTAAAAGCTAGGCGCCCAGCTCTAATGAGAGCGCTCCCGGGCCTCGATGCCGCCTCCCCTCGAAAGGAGACGGACTCTCACTTGTATTCCCCGTTACCGGCTCACAGGGAGACGTGGCACTCGCTCGACCGCGGGTAGTGCCGGTCCTTCCGCCACTTGGATCTGATCCAAGAGATCCAGCGAGGAACTGGATCACGACTATGGCCCAGCAATTCGGGGCTCGGGGGCTCGAGTCACGTGGAACGAAATCCCTCGACAAGGGAAGAACTGGAAGCACTCGGGGGCTCGAGGGATCATCAGAAACCCCCTGCCTCGAGCGCTAGAACTCCAGTTAACAATATTCCCGCTCGAAACAACTCATTCAAAGCCCCCGCAGGAATTCACCATTCCTCCGGGGCCTCGGGCTACCCCCGCGGGACGCCCGCGCGCCCCCCACGGAAAAAGGAGGAAATCAACCCCTCGAAACGGGACGGCATAACCTGAAATCTAGGTACTTCAACTCCACTTCATGATCCCTTGCCGAAGCTTTTCACAATCAAGCAAGGGCTCGGGGCTACCGTCGGGTACCTAGATTAGGGGGTCCTAGATCAGGGAGTTTAGAGGTGAGTAAACACCACTTCACTTCCCCCTAACCCCAAGAATGCCGGTTAAAGAAGCACTCAATTCCCTTCCATACCACAAACTGGGCCGGCCCACGACCAGGCCCGCAAAAGCACAGAGCCCACTAGCCCGAGACGCGCCTGGTCACCTGCTCGAGAACGAGTGACGGAAACCGCTCGAGCGAACGACCGCTCGAGATGATAACGGAGACCGCTCGAGCGAACGACCGCTCGAGACAGTGGCGGGGACCGCTCGAGCGAGCGACCGCTCGAATCCGCCTTTCATGATTGCTTTCTCAGAGCGTGCACATGGCTACAGAGCTCGAACAGTACTGCGGTACACCAACTCCGCCTAACTCCATGGCTACAGGGCCCGTAATAGTGGATCGTACGCCAGTCACTTCCACCATTACGCTGCCCATCCCCTGGATTCGAGGATGGCAGGCGCCACTGTGACACCATGCCGCGCACTATACCGCGTACGACACCCCTTCAAATGCCATTGTCAACTCCCCGTGCCACCAAACACGCTGCTCAGTCCCATCGCTCGGGCTCTCGACCCCTCGAGGCGGCTTTCAACCGCTCGAAGCATGATGACAGATGTGACTGGCGTACGGGGCGTGCAGTGACCTGTCCATCCCACCTCGACGGCCACTCGGCGGGGTTCCCGGGCACGCCATCATCAACCACCCCTCCATTTCGTCAGCCCGCGTCAGGCGAGGACGAGCAGGACACCTTTGCCCATGTTGCTACAGGCTCGAACCAGGCTAGAGCATGAATCCACAGGCTCGGACCGGACCATAGGAAGCATCTACAACGCTGACGACTCGACGGAGCGCCCATGCCTCGACGTCACGCATACGATCGCCCTACCAAATCTTGTACTCCTGAGCCTCCCCTTGGCCTATAAAAGGGGACGCCAGGGCATAGCTTAAGGCAGGATGACACACTCACAACTCACACGCACACATCACACGCTAAGTCTCTGGACTTCCTTGTACTCACCCCTGTACAAGCACTTCGGTGCAGGATAATACAAGTTCCCCTCCCCCCGCTGGACGTAGGGCCTTCTTTCGCCCGAACCAGGATAAAAACCTTGTGTTCTTCTTGCATCACCATCCGGATTAGGGAGCACGCTTAGAAATTTACTTGTTGGTGTGATATCCCCCGGGGTACGAAACACCGACAGATATAATGATTCGAAATTCGATACGGTTCAAATTTTATGAGGCTATAACCCCTGGCATATCTCCCCTCTCTACCAGACTACCACCATAAGAAAAATAAAGAAATTTTCGTTTTCAGGAAGTTGAACACACGATATGATCACATCTAGAGGCAGAGCCGGCCTGAAAATCAACGTTTCAATTCCTTTGTTAGGAGGGACCAACACACAGTACGTACAATTTTCAATAAAATTTGATTGAGTTCAAAAACTTTCCTGCAAATCATATATCCTTCCACACGCCCAGTGTGTCCTACCCTTTCCAAATATATGGTCCTAATAAACAATGTCAGTTATTAGTTACATTTCTGAGTCGTATTACGTACAATGTCACTTATTAGTTACATTTCTGAATCGTATTACGTACAGTAATACGTGTGAGCACATACGTTTATCTCGAGTAAAGTACATGAGCGAACTCTAAACTTGTCCTAAGGTACGCACTACTGTACCACAATCTTGAATTGCTTTGAGTGTCAAAAACCGTCAAACAAAAGTGTTAAACCGCCAAGAAAATAATCCTTTGTCATAAACCGTCAAGCAAACACACTCAAGGATAAAAGAAAAGGAAATTAGTTTTCTTGACGGTTTTGGCACTCAAGGATGATTTCCTTAGAGGCTGCTCGCTAAGGAAATTAGATCTGACTTACTTGCTAGGGTGCCTGCAACCACCAAGAAAAGTAGTTTGCTTGAGGGTGGACAACCTCCAAGGAAATTATCTAGACCGCCAAGGTAACCCTTGTTTCCTTGGCTGCCCTTGACCTCCAAGGACTACAACTTTCTTGACTGTTATTGACAACCAAGGAAATACATATGAGCACCAAGAAAAATTGCTTGCAATAATTAATAAATCAATAAATTGTAATATTCTTCACAATAAACTCAATTTACACATGATGACATGTCAATCCAACACAAATAGCATCAGATTCCATCACATGCATATATTCAGCTATTTCTAGTCGCAACATATTACAAATTAAAGTGTCCAACAATTGCACTTCAAAAAGACTAAAAAGTGTTCACCCACTACACTAAAAGGCAATAATATCTCTCATAGTCATAGCTAACACAAGTCTAGCACTTACACAGCTCTAAATTATCGGTTTTGTGCTCTACTGTTAAGAATTGTCCACACATCAAAATGTATTTTCTAGATCTCTGGACTTGTCTCATATTGTCATCCAAGTTCCCAAACTTTATCATAGTGTCAATTAGGTCCAAATAGACCTAATCTAGACGCCGCATCATGACACCACATGCCACGGTTGAATCCACACCGTATTATTGACGACCAAACATGTTCATACGTTGCAATAGAACTCAATACATATAGGTGTCAGATTCCATATCATTTCTAAAATGCAAGTTGCTCTAACTCATGCATTTTACTCATTTATCTTCATGCCCAACCTAATCCCATGTAATACGGTCGAGCCAATCCAACACTATCCTAAGATCAATTCTAATAGAGACTTTTGGTTAAAAAATGTCCCCCACATTCTTTTATAGGATCTCCAAATATAGACATTCTCTATTTGAAATTTCTCACTAGATAAAGACGAAGACTGAGGATTACTCTCTCAAGTGACCAAAAACTAGAAAAGTTGTTGGAGGGTACAAAAATATTAAAAAAAAAGATGGTACTCAAATAACTCTCTAACTAATAATTTAGAGAGTATAATTTTTTAAAAAAACTCAGGAAGATGCTCTAAAGATCCTTATCGACATGTGGTGTGTACATGCAATCCTAACCGTAAATATCTCTTCTCCTTCTCTAACAGGGAAGAAAAAAGAGACATGCGACATGCTAGCGTAGCATGCCAACAGTGATCTTAACCATATTTTCCATATACAGATGTGCGTTGTACCTGAAAATATTCTTTCAGGACCGTGCCCTATGTCCATGGTATTTCAGACGATCCAACCCACAACCCGTTGGCCGTCGTCGACGTCAACGGCGCCGGGGCAAACGACCAGGAAGGGCCAGCATAGCCACTGATACCGACGCCACCACCAGCAACGAGGGCGAGGAGCCTCCCATTCGGGTGGACCCGATGGATGACAAGCTCGCAGCTTGCCTTGACACGCGATTGTCTCTTTCGCCTGCTGTACCTCTGCAGGCCCGTTCTCTACGGACCCGAACAGAGCTATTGGAGCCCTTGTCACTACCACGGTCGACTAGGCTATGCTTCGCGCTTACCGAGGCAGGCGAGGACGCCGTGATAGTGGCCTCCTCGGCCACCACCGCGGTCCAGACGCCTTCGGTGGACCCGGTGGGCGACGCCGTGGGGCAGCCGCCCGAGTTGGAGACGCCCAGGTCGAAGTCGGCACTGGGCGACATCGCGTTGCCCGCGGCGAGCCTTGACTCCTTCCTCGACTCTCTGCGTCTTCCGCTGCAGGAGCCCCTCATCCACAACACACCACGCGCGCATGTGCCGAGAGCGCTAAACGACATTGGATGCAGCGGCCGCCTGGCAGCAAAATCGGTATATTGCGGCCCGAACCCAGAGCTGCAAGCAAAGCGGATTATGCTGAGCAAGTGGACCAAGCGGCCCTCCACCGACGTGCCAGACTCCTCCGTCCACAACGAGTTCGCCAGTAAGGAGGCCATGGCTGTTATGTTTCCTCGGCGCGGTGCGGCGGGCTACGCTCCGTCATCGGGCTTCGGCCCGAAGACGTTAGAGGCGGGTCGTGGTCTTCGACCTCTCTGTCACTCAATCGGTTTAGTAGTCAGTACGACCTTCGAAGCTCCGCCGTTAGAGCTGGCGCCTTTTGTGTGTGTTTTGTCCATCTAATCCTCTTGGCACCTCACCTCTAGGAAAGTCAGAATGTAAAAAACAATTCTAACTTCTTCTTAATGAGGTACGTGCAGCGCACGCTTTCAAAAAAAGATACTCAGCTTTGCAGTAGCCATATCATAGAGGCCAATGCTTTTACCAAAATTCAGCATCATTCGGCCACCAGGGAGAAAAGCCATCGGATGGTACATACTAGTGAGGTGGACTCCCATCTTCTTGTATCGGCAACATCCACATGGTCACCGTGCCCTCAGAGGTACATGCCGACACGCATAGCTCCCCCTGCAGCACATCCAATGTAAAGGCATCATGTTTGATGAGATCCATGGAATCTGGGAGCCTGGTGATGCCAAACGTCTCACCCGCCAGGCTGAACTGGAGAAGACCCCATGGAGCCCAGTCACCGAGGTGCCAGAACATGGATCTATTGACCGCCATAGCGGTTCGCCAGTTTTCAGGAGGGGTATGGATGATCATGAGTGATCTCCCTCCAAGCACCGTTATCGTTGTCTGAGATGGTAAACACTTCCATTCCCATGTCTCTCCCCATGTATGTGTCAGGATCTACCCATCGGTAGAAGGCCCGGACTACCTTATAATTGTCAGTCCGCGGATCTAAGCCTAGGCCAACATAGCAGCAGCACGACCGCATAGGGCCGTGGCGGCGGTTACTCTTTTTATTGTCGGGCAGCGTGAGAGTCTCCCTGGTGGCTGGGTTGAAGAGATAGAGGCTTGTGTCCGTGGGAACCAGCACGAGACCGTCGCATTGAGCAAAGGCACACACACATCCGAACTCGTTGCCGAAGTCCTCGTCGTGAATCAGAGTAGTAGAAGAACCTTGCTGCCACAGTGCCACCGGTAGAAGCGGATGTGGTTGGAGCAGGGATTTTTTTTCGGTAGAAAAAAAATTTCAGCTCTTGCCGATAAATGCGAAATTTTGGATATTTCCGGAATTTCGGTGGGCACTGTAGCATTTTATTTTTTTAAAAAATAATAATTTTGCGCTAAAAAACAAAAAAAATAATAGCATACCGGTAAGTTTTTCTTTCGGCACTCACCGATAAATGCGAAATTTTTGATATTTCGGCGAAATTTCGCCGAAAAAGAAATCCTGGGTTGGAGAAGGTGGTTGGCCAGGGCCCTCCTGGGACGAACTGGTGGCCGATAGTGTGCACGGGGTGATGACGCATGGATTCTCCTCGCATCTGGAGGCCGAGCACTGGAGGTGTGCGCGGATGAAGAAGGGGTCGGTGATGATTGCTCGCCAGGCCTTGCAGACGGACTTGCAATGCAGGAGGGACTTGACAGGGAGATGAGCTAGAATATCCAGAACAATCTCGTCGGACAGCTCGGGGATAGGTCGTTCTGCTGGTGGTGTGCGTGTGTTCGTACTCCTCTTCCTCTTAGCGTTCATGCAGTGAACAAATAGATTAGTAACGAGTCGGCACAGGTACGTGTACAGATCGGTATATATAACCAGACATGATGATGCTGTTCCATTTCGAATCGAACACGGACGCCGTATCGGTCTCGCACAGGATAGCTGAGCTCACACAAAGTTGACTGATGATATTTTACCTGATTATTAACAGTTGAATGAGAACATACGCCATTATTAAGAGGATGCCCTTCCTTCTCCAGAGTGATGACTGAGATGATGCAGCGCTCCAGTGCTACACCATCACGTGTGTGGCCGAGATCCCGCGGTGACGTCGCGGACGAGAGCGCACAACATCGAGCGGAACAAGCGCAGCACCTCCGCGGAGGTGTCCACCAGATCCGGCGACCCGGGCGGTGCCGGATCGGACGTGCCAGGCACCTTGTGCAACGCGTGTGGCATACGGTACACGCGCGAACAATGCAAGCTGCTGCTGCTGCCGGAGTACCGGCCGTCGTAGGCGAGCCAGAGCAGGAAGAAGGCAAAAGTAGCTGGACAGATAGCCGGCCGTGTTGTTTGAATCATATCGATTCCGAATTGGAGGGGATTCATGATTCGATACGGTTCCAATTTTATGAGGCACAACTTTTTAGAAACATTTCGTTTATAGAAGTTGAACACACGATATGATCACAGTTCAAAATTTCCTTTGTTAGGAAGGGCTAACAGTACAATTTTTTTTTTCATAAAAAAAAACAGTACAATTTTCACTAAAATTTGATCGAGTTCAAAATTTTCACACGCTCATGTGTGTCTACCCTTCCAATATATGCTCCTAACAATATGAACAACAGTTAGTTAAATTTTCGAATCGTATTATATACAGTAATAGATGTGAACACTTAATTAGGCTCGAGTAAAATACATGAGAGACTCTAAACTTGTCCGAATGTGTCATTATTCTCGTTCAGGTAGGAGTACCATGCTCTTTAGGTCATCACAAACTTGTGTTTTTTTTTTTTTTTTTTTTTTTGGTGCTAAATAGATTCTGCACTTTGAAATCTATTTTTTAGACCTTTAGACTTGTCTCAATGTGTCATCTAAGTTCCCGAACTTACCATAATATCAATTAGGTCCAAATAAACCCAATTTCCACTCCACATCATGACACCACGCATGCCATGACAGTTGGATCCACACCTTACTATTGCAATGGAACCTAATACATATAGCAATCGGACTCCATACATTGGTAGATGCGAGTTGTTCTAACTCATATAAATGCGGGCATATGAGTCAGGGTCACATGCGGGATATGCTAGCTGCAGTACGCATTGGTATGAGTCTGGGTCACATGCGGGATATGCTAGCTGCGGCCCAATATGCATTGGAATCAAGAACTCCGTATTAATCATCGCTTGACTCAAGTTGTCCTAACTCATGTATGAGTTGTAACTAGTCCAGGTCATATACGAGACACAGAGGGCATGAGTTCACAGAACAAACTCTCCACTACGCAATTAGTCAGGTGGAGTTGGACAAAAATAGATAGATGGTCAGAAATTAGAAGGGAATAGATTAATATTAGCCTTTGTCTAGCTTGTTTTCGATAAGGAGACCTCTTTTAAACCTCAACCTCTTCTGATTGTAGCTGTCAATGCCAATTGATATCATAGATTGTCAAGTATAGAAGATATAGACTATCTCATCCGCTAAAGGAGCACTAACTTCGACGGATCGGCGGTGTCCGTCCTCTACTAGAAGGATTAAAACATAATTTTATTTTTCTTTCAGGGTTGCTAATGCAAGTTTATTAGAGAGAGAAGTTTTTAGATTTAGGCTTGGTTAATTACTAGAAACTGTAGGGATTTGGACTTCGGTAGAAAAGTAACTTTATGTTTTGTCAACGGAAAGATAGCCAACTGCTGGAGAGAGGCTGTTTTTTTACTTGGCAAATATTTTAGAAAGGTGTCAAATCACAAGATTTGCCAAGTAAATTTTGGCAAACTTTTGGAGATGATCAGTTTGCCAAACAAACTTGCCATTTTTATCAACTTGCTATTCCTCCCCTTCGCGCGTATTTTTACGCGCGTGCATCGTACTTGCTATCGCGATCCCACGACGCACATCCAGTCTTCCCGCGCGCACATGGACAATTCCCTGTCCCGTTCCCGCACGCGCAAAGCACCGGCCTCCTATATCGTGTGATCCCGCGCGAGCACCTAGTTCGTCCCGCACGTGATCAGATCTTTGCCGAACCCCACCGTCGCCGTGATGAAGGAACCAAGATCGCGCTCCAAGCCTAGCCGTCGTCGTGTATAGCACCACGAAGAGGCTGCGAAGGCCGTCGTGTCACCAGAGAAGAGATCGCGGGGCTCTTCGTTTCTTAGGGGTTCTTCATTTCATTATCGTGGCTCTTTGTTTCTTAGCAGGGCTATTGGTTCGCTTAGCAAGCCTCTTCGTTTCGTTAGCGGGGCTTTTTTATTTTACCAAGTCTAAATGGCGAACTTTTTGACAGAGTTCATCTTTTCACTTACTATATATTTTAGCAAGTTACCAAATTACAATATTTGCCATTAAATTTTGACAAACTATTGAAGATACTCAATAATATAAAATAGAGATTTTGGTAAAACAAATTATCCTCAAACAATCTTTAATTAGATCTCCATATATAGACGGTTTCTATTTTCAAATTTCTCGCTACTATCTATGAGTGAGCACAAAAACAGAGTAGTGTTGGAAAGAACAAAGATATAAAAATTCAAGTTTACTCAAATAATTACGAAATAATGATTAGACGGTAAATAATTAACACCGTGGAAGATATGCCTTTCTGGGGAACTTTCTAGAAGGTAATATGTACATACAATCCTAACCGTAAATATCTTTTCTCCTTCTCTAAAAGGAAGAAAAAATAGATTTTTCACGCGCACGATGTTAATTAATTATCTCTTCTGTCCAGTATATAGTATTATTATTGTTCCGGTTTCACATATACACCTGGTCGATATCCATGTCAAAATAAATAAAACACTAAACATGAGAGAAGACCGCCAACTATAAATCAAGATATTACCCACACTAGGTTTAGTATCGATAGGTAACAATCGCATCTATAAATATATAGATTGAGATGAATATCTTAATTTTAAACTTAAATCCACAACATAAAAGATAAACATTTATAAACCTTTTAAATCTAGGAGGTAATTTTAGATTGCAATGTCATTCATGAAATCAAGCTCAATGCTTTTTTTTTATACAAATCCTAAAGTCCAGTCGCCTGAGACTTCAGGCGATGCGTATTCTTGCATTGTCTGCTGCTTTTTTTATTTCAGTTGACGTAGGGAACACCAGAAGCATGTTATATGGCTAGCACGTCGCCTGATCGATTAAAAAGAACCAGGCATCTGTACATTAGCAATCCCCTTTTTTTTATCCTAATGCTTGCTTCAAAGAGAAACGAGAGATGGAAGGTGGTAACAGGTGGAGGCCAGTAGCATAAGCAAGAGACGAGAGAATGAATCAAGTCATCCCTACAATTTATATATATATATAGGCCAAAAAAATTGAAGATTAATAGTCAGATATTTTAACTTAAAAAATAGTCAGATATTTTGGTCCACGAGTTCCTAACCGAAAAAAATCTTTTCTCCTTCTCCAACAAGGAAGAAAAAAAGAGGTACCGTTTTCACACGTATTCATGCCAAAATAAATAAACCCTAAACGAGGAGACTAGCTAGCGGCGGCTACGCGTAGCATGCTTCAACTCTCGTGTCTCTCTAGTCTCGACAGACTCGATGGCGCCGGCGTCGCGGACTGCGACGGCTCGTGCGTCCTCGACGGCGGCGGCGGCGGCGGCCCGTGCCTCCTCCACAGCGGCCTCTGCTGCCCCACCGATTCGCTGGACGACACCGTCGTCATTGAATTCATCAACAACGAGGACTTGTTGGAGGACCTTGCCATAGCCGCGGCGCTGCCGCTGGGCACGGAATTATTGCTGCCCACCGCCGTCGCCGAGCACGGGTGCCAGGGCGTTTCCTCTACAGGTGGCAAGCCACGGCTGCCGGTGCGCTCCCCGCTGTCGTCGTCGGACAACAGCTCATGGACGACAAGTCATAGGACGTCCTCCAGTTTGGCGGTCGAGCCGCGCCCGCCGTCGCCGCCATCGTCGCCGGCCTCGCGGCTCGTCGTGCCGAGGAGGAAACGGGACAGGTCCGTCATGCGCGGCAGGCGGCCGTGGTCACTGGACATGCCAAACATCATCCCTGCACCTCACGCAGCTAAGAACCCTGGCAGCGGCGGCGGCAGCAACAGTGGAGTCAAGCAGGAGAGCCTGGTGTGGCGGCCGCCGCCGACGAACAGGCGGCGAGTTCAGAAGGCGTGCAGCCACTGCGACAGCACGGAGACGCCGCAATGGCGTGCCGGACCGGACGGGCCAGGCACCCTGTGCAACGCGTGCGGCCTACGGTACAGCTTGCACAGGCTGCTGCCGGAGTACCGGCCGTCGACGAGCCCCAGCTTTCAGAGCGACAAGCACTCCAACCGCCATAGGAAGGTGGTCAAGCTAAGGGAGAGGAACGCAAAAGACACGGTAGTCAGCATGCCATCTGCACCGCGGGGCACGGTAGCCAGCATGCCACCGGTGCCGCCGGGCGATGGTGGTGAATTCATGGATGTTTTGTAAATATATATTTCATTCATTCAAGCAAATTGACTGTAGTCTATTGTTTTATTCCTGTTTTGGATTCTATTCTATAGATTCATTCATGGATAGGTTTGTACATGTGTATATATATCAACATGTTGCTGAGGACATGCATCCAATTGATTATGCATGGATAGAGGTATGTTTTGGGTTGCAGTTTTAGATGAGCTACCAATTAGCAATATGTATCCATCCACTGATGCTCCACTCATCTAAGAGCAAATTTAGTTCATAGACATCACCTGAAGGATGCTAGCAAAATCTTCTAAGCATATGCATGGAGAAAATCTCTTTTCAATGTTGGTAATTATTTGGGGCTTCTTATTCTTGGTGTTCTCTATATGGATATGTTCAATTTTATGTTTATAACCAATACTATAATACAATAAGCATGTATGCATAGGTCACTACCGCAGTCCTATGATGTTTCATGCTATTGTTGTTTTTTTTTATAAGGGTTTGCCAATTTTGGTAGTATGTGTTATATTCAAATTTGTAGCTATATGTGCATGTCTTGTATGTTCAAACTTTTATCGTGAAGCTAGAGTGATTCAGAAATTGGGATAGGGTGTTAAGATTAATTAAGTTGAAGGTGTATATAATGGGACCGGTGAAAACGGTGATGGTGCTTGGCAACAAGCTAGAACAATAGGCTTCAACCGAAACAACATCCAAAATAAATTTATTTTTTAGGATAACTTTCATGTTGATTGTGCTCAAACAATTACCTTCACAGTTAGCATGACACCACGGTGTTAGACGATGGTAGATGGTGAGTTCATGGATTCTGTAAATATAAATATATATATCTTATGTCAGTGATATCCAAGAAAATTGTTTATAGTTATAATTTGTTCTGCTTTGGATTATAAAGATGGATATATGTTTGTAAAAAAAATGTTACTATATAGCGACATGATTATGACACATTCAACTGATTTTATTGTGGCTGCTTTTATATACTTTTGGCTGGGGGCTTTTGGATATTCTCAAGAAGCAAATTTAACTCAGGCAGCCCATGATGTTTGCTATAAAAATCTTGTAAGCATGCATCGAAAAATGGCTTTGCAATGTTTGGGTAATTAAGTTCAATGTATCAATCATGTAAGGAACAAATTTAATTCAGAGACATCGTTTGATGCATATATGGTATAGACAAAATATCTTTGCAATATTCAGTAATTAATTAGAGTTTACAATCGTTCAAGTTGTTTCATATATGTACCTTTTGTATTTTTAATCAATATTTGTAATGCATAGGCATGTGCCCAATACAAAATGTGTGTTTGCACAGGTATAAACTATTACGTGATGCCATGTTTTTTGGTTATGGTTGTTGTGATTTTGTTTTTTTTTTTGTTTATAAGGGTTAGCCAATTACGGGTAGTGTATTATATTCAAAATTTTGGCTATACGTGCATGTCTTCTATGTTTAATATTTTATAGTGAAGCTAGACTGATTGAAAAAATTAACATGAGATAGGTCACTAGTATTAATTAAATAGTACATGGGTACAAAAGGGACAGTAAAAAGTGGTGATCGTGCTTGCCGACTAGAACGAGGCTCAACATCCGAAATAATTTTTTTAGGGTAACTTTCATATTGATTTGATTGGTGCTCAAACCATTCCTTTCAAGACCCAAAAAACAGTCATATATGCCTTAGCTATTTAGTTACATTGTGCAAAGAACTCCAAACATATTACATATACCAAGAGAGCATAGTCACAAAAATGCTCCTACATGGTTATCAATGGATCAACAAATTCAGGACAAACTCTAACAGCAATCTACCATGCAACATGTGTAGTCAAAATGGTCTCAACAAGCCAATTAATTGTCAAAAACTGATATACGGAGTACAACTCAACTTAATACAGATTGAGGAAATCATCCATTGGTCGTTAATTTACACACCAGCCTCTTCTCTGGCACCTGTCCCCTGCTTTCTGGTACAACTAAAACATTCATAAAACAATCGTCCACACTCTATCGCTCGCCGCCGCTCGGCCTGCCCGTCGCTCCCTCGCCCGCCCTCCCGTCAAAAAAAAAAAAAAAAGGAAACCCGCCCCGGCCCCCGCGCACGACCTCACGCCACCTGCCTCCCGCCCGCGCACGCGCCCGCCTCCGCCGAGCCGGTGCCGCCAACGCCACCCGCGCGAGCAAGCCGCCCGGCTTCGACCCCCAAGGGCCGCCTGGCTCACCACCGCCCGCGCCGCCGAGCTGTAGGTCGCCCTCGCCTTGCGCCAGCGCCGCCCAGCTGCAGCTCGGCCTCAGCAACCTGCCTCAGCAACCGGCCCCACGACCTCCGGTCTCCACGCCTCCCCTTCGCCGCAAGCAGCAGCACAGACGGATCGGGGATGGATCGGGGCCGGTTGCTAAGGCCTCGCTGCTTCGTCGCGTCGCCGTCGCCGTTGCCGCCGGCCGCTCGAGCAACCAGACGCGCCGGGTGAAGCCCTACCCACGCCGCCGCCAGCGCGCCAACGCGGCGACACCGGACCGTGGCCGGCCGCCACCAGTGAAGCCTTGGGCCTCCGCCGGAACCCTAGGGCCCGCTCAGCCCGTGCTCTCGCCACCGTCGCTCGTTCTGAAGTACGCGGAGTATCGAGCAGCAGCAGTTTCTTCACCACACTCGCTGCCCTGCTCGGCTGCAACGAGCGCCCAACAGGTATGGCGGCATCCATCTCCTCAGCGTCCTTCCACGAGCTGTGATTCTCGGGCTGGATCCGCCCTCCTCCGGCCCGGAAGAGCCATATCATCAATTGAAACCCACTAATGGAATCGATTTTGTTTTGGGGATTTTATTTGAGTTCTTTCACGCGATCTGGATTTCCTATAGTTTGAGCTTGAATTGACCGATGATTCTTTCGGGATAGCTTACCAACTCCATTGTCACCCTCTGTGCAAAATTTGGAAGCCAATCATGGAGTTTTGGTCGAGTTTCACACGATTTTTGGGGCCGGCCTTTTCCTGCTTGACCACGTAGGCTTCCTGTTCTTGGCAAGGCTGTTCCTAATTTTTTGTGTGGTTTTTGTTAACCATATTCCTATAGATGTTTTTTTATATTATGCTTCAACTATCCTCTTTTGAAGAAAAAAATATATGGATCATGCTTCTTACTGCTACTGCATCGTTTGTGTGGTATGACATTATAAGCAAGCCATTTCATCTCTAACAAATACTCTATGTTTGTTCATTGAATAATACTTGGAAAGGCATTCCTATTAACTGAATGTATGTGTGACCTTCTAACTGAATGTATGCGTATGCCTCATCTTACAGTAATTGCGGCTTTATATATGCAGGAACACCTCTGTTTAAAGTTTCTTTTGCAAGAGTGCGACATGGCTATGCACAATCTTTTTAGGCTATGGTAAGTAATTTTATCCATTTGCCCGAGACAGTGCCTTTCTTATTCCATACAGACAGTTGAATCAGCTCTGCAAATTAACCTTCCCAATCTGAAGTTGATAATATGGAAAATTTGACAGCCCGTGGTATGATATGGTCTTATTGGTGATATTTAGCTTTATGTAGACTGCTTAGGTTGTTAACTGAAATCAAGTGATTTGTGTGGTTGGCCACTGAGAATGAGAGGAGACAGCAGCCAATGAATTTGAAACTTGTTGTTTGGTCTGGTTGGATTAATTGGGTTTCAAATTTCTATCAAGCTTCCATTTTCGTGCATCCATTTGTTACTGTGAACTGAACCTGAATGATACTATGAAATGAGCATTATATGCACCATATGCTAAACCATAGGCTTGCATCTATGTTTGATACATCAATATTGAAAACCGCTACTTTCGGTCCTTTGTTCCATGAGTTAGAACCTTAAACATCCCAGAGAATTCTTAAATTTTTATGCTTGCAGAAAGAGGGGATAGAAGTAACTGCTGAAATGGATTTACTCGGACAGCAAAATATCATGTTAGTAGCATAGTTGCACTTCAGCAGTTATTACTTCAGAATTTGCCACAAAAACAGTTGACTCATCAATCATCAGGAATATACTGCAGCATCGGCAAGTTGTACGTCTTCTCCGTGGCTTCAGCTTTTGCATCAGATCAAGTCTCAGGATCTCACTATTTCCTACATCTTGCTGCATTTTCCATAGTGTGGGGATCTGGTTGGGATTGAGGACTGCTGCAACACCATGAAACTGTATCAGGTTAGCACGATTGCTCCATATCTAGGACAAATTTTATTTAGTTAGTTAATTACATACAGTGTAGGAGAACTAGAGAAGTCAATTTAAGGAATTTGCTATGGTTGACCAGCCTGAGTTGTTACAAGCTGTAAATGTAATGTAAATAGTTGCCTACCACACATAAAAAATGCACAAGGTTGCCACTCCACCATTAATTTATCCTGTAGCCTATGTATAATCACAGTTAACAATTTGTTGCCAAAGCAAAGAAAGAAGAAAACTATATTGCCTCTGAAAAAGGATATACTTAGTTTTTATTTTTGGTTACCGAATTGTTGGGCCTGAAAAGAACTGTTTTGTCATTCTTTTGGGTACACCATACTATTGTGAGCTAATTTAATTAGGTGCAGCTTGTATGCTTAGCATGTTTCATAAAGAGAAAAGCTTGTATGCTTAGCATGTTTTTGCCTGAAAAGTCTGCGAGGGAAGGAGGAGATGGTGCACGTTTGCTGCGTGTGCATGGTGCGCCACGAGGGCGCAGCCTTCATCCCTCGCGGCCACACCTTCTGCCACCTCTGCACCCACGAGCTTTGGGTCAGCCGTGGCAACTGCCCGCTCTGCAATGGCTTCATCTAGGAGATCTTCGACATCATCTCATTGATTATTCAATTATGTCTCTAAGTTGCAATAAAATGGTATAGTATTACACAAATGTGTAGGCATTGTAAAATGTGTTACATACAGATTGTAAGTGAGGAAGAAATGCTTACAGTAAATTTTCTGTGGTATTGCCAGTGCTACAGTTTAGGAATTTGATGGTTATGAAATTTGAAAATGTCTGAAAGAAAGCTGAGACGGAGAGACTTGGTTCCAGGGTCTTTAATTCAGTTATCATGGTATAACACACTCATACACATAAGTTATCATGGTATTTGTTTTTCCGTTGCAACGCACGGGCAATTAGCTAGTAAGCTACTACATACATAACAAGCATCTTTGCTAACTCTACCCTCATCTTTGCTCCAAACATGCTGCATCAAAGAAGACAAAGTTAGCAACACCATCAGAGGCAGCAAATAAATGGCAGACACACAGACATAGACCTATGGAAGAACATGAAAAACTTCACATGGAACGTGACTTTTTGGACATCTAGATTCTAGAAGCTACTAGTGTGCATAAATGTTATCATAAAATTCAATATCATGATAAAACAACTGATATTCGAGTATTATCTACTGGTCTAGATAATTGTAATTTGAAAATTTCAGAAAAATCAAATATGCATGCAAAAAAATGGCTTAGTAATAAAAATATGAACCCTCCTTTTCCTTTTAAAAGAACTCTTGAAGGTGTACCATCCAGAACTTAATTATGAAGCACCTTACTATTCAGTGTTACCTCCTTTTCCTTTTCATCTACCTTAGTCTGCAACATTGCAGGATTTATAAAATGCGTTAAAACAAATGCTAGGAATAAAACTGGTTAGAGCAACTTATAGTGAAGCTGGAATAAGAGATTCACTCATCAAGCTATATTACTATTGTGATGTCTAGAATAAGAGATTCACTTATCCACCAGCAGCTCTATCGTGAAATTATTCAATCTTGACTTTCTGGGCAAGCATAGCACATCATAAACTATAGACTAATGTGTGAACAAAATTAGGAGAAGTAAAGCCCAGAGATTCACAAGATGATTATATTTTGTCTCACCTTTGTGCCGCCATCTAACTTTTACTTTTCTCACTTTCAAAATATTTGAGGACACCATATCCAACCGTACCAGCCAAAAACAGAACAACTGTTGGAGTGAACGATGGATAAAGGTACTTGACAAAGAAGCTGTCATATTCCTCTGGCAGAAAACCTGCATGACATACAAGTTCAAAACATGACTACCTGGCTCAACAGTCCTGCAGTACCAAAAGCTTTGGCATAGAATTCACTGGATAAGTCAAACTCACAACTCAATTAGTAATTAGGTGACCTGCACATAACTAAATAACTAAATTTCTCTTTACAATAGGTATTATTGCTTCTGGTGCTTGACACTCCATCATTTAGATGGTCAAAAGTAAATATTTTCTTTGGTAGTTTTGTGCATCATGCTACACGTAAATTCAGTTTCACAACACTGATTACTTCAACATATCATGGTCCAAGATTCATGAATCGTGCCTGGTAATTACAGAGTTGTGACAAATACTGCACCAACATCTTCAATTTCAAGATTTCTCATGCCTTGCCTTGAGTACTATAACTATAATCTGATTTTAGTTAGGGGCAGTATCGGTTAAAACTTAGAGTCGTTTCCATGTTTGATTGAATGTGTGTGATTTACCATAGGAAGTTATAGGATGGTCTGAAATCTTTTGCCATGTGGGCTAAAAAGCTACCACAATGTCACCATCATGAAAACTTTCTTCAATTCATCGATAATTGCCAGAAATAAAGCGCCATCCTAAACTAAAGTTCAACACTAAAGTTCCTCTTTTGAGGAACTACAGTGACATCTAAACTGAATTCACCAACAGTCCATCACACCACCACAAGCAAAACAAGAGCAGAATTGTAAACCGGAGACCAAATTGGCGCCTGCATATAATTACCGGAGGCGGCGAGCGCGATGCCCTCGACGAGGATGATGATGCCGAGGCCGAGCCAGGCGAGGAGGAAGGCGTTCTCGTTGGCCTGCCGCTGCCGCATCTCCTCCTCCGTGGGCCCCTTCCCACCGGAGCCACCGGCCTCCTGCTGCTGCTGGAACATGGACGCGCTGCCCGCCGGCGCGCGGCGGACCACGGGCGCCGGAGGCTCCAGCGCCTTGGTGTCCTTGCCCTGGCCCTTGCCGCCGTTCTTGGGCTTCTTGCTCTTCTTCTTGCTCCCCGAGCCCGAGGCAGAGGCGGTGACGCGGAACACGGGTGGCGCGCGCAGGAGGGGCACGCCGGCGCGGGGGAGGAGCGCGGTGGAGAGGGACGCCATGGCGACGGCGTCGGCGTCGGCGTTCTGTTTCTGCGGCCGCGCGCGGCTTATCCGACAGTTTGAGGGGGTGATGACGAGGTGGGCTTTGTGGGCCGGGCCAGGCCGGAGAGAAGAATATGACGCCCGTGTGTTGTTAAATGGGCCATGGTTTCCTTTCATTGATACCCACATTCCGAAAAAGATCTAATTTACCCTCCTCAATTATCGTATCGCGGTTGGCGGATTTTGCTGCCCAAAACTTTTTTTTTTGAAACATCTTTGCTTCCCAAATTACAAAACAATTTCTTTTACACCCTTCAACTTTTAAAACCAATTATTTTTGCATCTTGAGTGGTTTTGCTGATATGGCGCCACGTCATGGATAAATTGGACTAAGTTCAAAGTTCAGAATACAAACATTTCTTAAAAACTCATAAGGAAAAAGAAACTTCAATCCTTTTGTGAAGTAATACAAAGGAGTAATATTGTACTTGATATATATCCCTGTGATTTATTAAAACTCACAAGGAAAAAGAAAGCTCAATGGGTACGTACGTGTAGCTTTGACTCTTTTCTAACAATGCAAATATCCCACCACAGATAGTGGGAGTGGAACTGCTTTAATGGTCATGATGAAATTTTTGTAACGTTGATCGAATTATTTGTGCTTGTGAGTTGCATCAAATTATGGACTGCGAATATAATAGTGCTGGCAAATATCTGAATAATTCGCGCTAAGCTATAGTTAGCAACTAAAATTAGCATCCAACCTGTACGCATATATATATACTAATCGAGACAATGGATCGCCATAGTGGATAAGATCGGCTTCGTATTATATTTGCTTTGCTGCTTTCAGTTTCAGATACGTATATGCAGGAGTAGCATCTCAGGGAAGCAGAAGACGACGACACCTCAGATTTGTACGCATGTGTGTAGTTAGTAATGATGATGGGTGGTTATGATTGAAAGCTACGTGTGTATTATACTTTGGCAATGGATTCTATGCAAACTAGACATCCCGTGCAAAATTGTAAACTAACGATCTAGATCGCATGATGTTAATCCAAGGGGGCGTGTGAGAGAGGTGGAAGGAGGGATTTGTAAAAGTGTGATTAAGAGCGGGCGGTTAAGTGCAAAATTACCCCCAATCTCTCCCCGCCCCTTGGATCAACATCCTGCGGTTTTATATACTAATGCTCCATGTATGTTATTTTAATTTCTTTCAAGAAAGAAAGTTAATGCATTAGTTGTCAGCACTCAACAGTTGTAGATGTATATATATGCGTGTAGGCGGATTATTGTATATATCTTCACTTTTTTTAAAAAAATAAAGTAAAGCAAACTTGTCTCCCAACAAATCATGTTGTTTTCTGAACAAAGTGGGAAAAGGCAAAGAAACAAAGAATTGTGTATTCAAGGGAAAAAGATATGTGTTGTATTGTCGTTGGTTCTTTCCCGATGAAGATATGTTTAGAACACAAAAAGAAGGGTATATAAAAAGGATCGTACATATAAATATATAATAAATATATAATATGCATGACTAGTTAAATGTGGAGCACTGATATGATGCTTATTTACCGTAGAGGAACCTTCAAAAAGAGCAATTTGATAAATAAGTAGGTTTGTTGTAGGCTTTGAGCACGAAGGGACTACCAAGTTTCAATCTTTGATGACATTAGGTTAGTTTAGTCGTCCCACATCGGTAATTAATAAAGCGGGGCAGTTATCATCTATCATAATAGTCTTCTGGCCTAAGTTAGGTCAAAGACCTTGTTATATTGTAGGCTTCGATGAACATAGGCCCGAGGGCCGAGAGACACCCGGCTCGTGGTACAACGAGTTGGACCATTATCAGTTGTGCACCCTAACAAACAGACTTAGTGCAAGTGCTCGTGTTTCTTGGCTAATTACTTATTTTTAAATACACACACTTGTCGACAGTGGATTGTCTCTGTCTCTTAAAAATGTTCAACGAGGTGACGAACGTGTGCACATGTACACTTACATATGTCTATGTCTTTTTATTAAAAGAAACTAGGAATTCTACGTCAATATATTTGTTAACTACGACGTCAGCTAGTGCGAAGAGAGAAGCACATGGTTTGTTATTTTGAACACATGGTCACTTTTATTTTGTTGACTATATAGCTAGCTGCTACGCGTAAGACCATGGAATTGGAGGTACATATGTATATCTCACATGCTAGCTAGCTTTCGGTGAAAATAAAAAGCATGCAAGCACTAGTGGAGACGGTGGTGTGGTCCAAAAGCTTGATAGCTTATTAGTGGTCGTCAGTTTCATGTCAATGCAACGTTTAACACACGGCCGCACTGATGAGCTGAGATGATGTGTTTTAAGTTTATTAAGAAAAGATGAGATGATGATGGAGAGAGAGAGAGAGAGAGAGAGAGAGAGAGAGAGCTAGTAGCGCCGGCCATCCAGCCAGCGAAGCTTTGCAGCTGTCCCTTGACCTGAGGCAGCATCCATCTCATATGTAGCAGCTAGCAGATCCGCGTCTCACCAACTTGTTGTCAATACAATGACAAATTTGTGTTTTTATTTCAAAGGATAGTTGCAACTCGTCAAAAGTTAATGAATCCAGCTTTGTTAATCAAAGTTTTTTTTTTTTGCGTTTAGGAACCCTTGACAAATGCAACCTTTGTCTTTGTGATAGGCAGCTCTTGTCAAAATCGTGTACTTGTTGTCCTTTGGCAAAGGCCAAAGGGAGAGGCCGCCCGTGGCCTTCCAATGTGCTGCAGTGTGCGATGTTAGGATGATCTCAATCCCGAGTTGGGCCCAACGGGCCCCCGTGAACCTCGCGCCCGACGGGGCGCCCACCCCATCTATTGGCCGAGGAGGCCCCCGTCACCCCCGCGCTATATAAAGAGGTGGGCGCGGCGCGGCCGGTGGGAGGTTCGCCGTGAGCCGCGACCCACCGACACAACCCTAATCCGATCCTAGGGGCGCAGCCGTGACGGAAGCACCTCTCGCGCCGCCGTCACAAAGATTGCGCCGTCCACCTCTACACCGACGTCGCTCCCCCTCTCCTCTCGCCTCGACGCGATGGCCGAGGGTAAAAGAACCCCGCCGCCGGAGCTTCCTCCACCGCCCCGTTAAACCCCCGGTAAAACCTATCCCTTTTCTCCTCTCTCTCTTACTTCTCCTCACCTTTGTCTATCTACTTCGTAAGAACATGCACACGCTAGATTCCACTGCTAATGATCCTAAAGTTCTAACAATGGTATCAGACGCCTGGTTAGTTAGTGGATCTAGTGATGTTTTGAATCATAACAGAGAGAATCGCCGGACTTGATCCGGACAGAAAAGTTCCGAAACCCTAACCCTAACCCTAAGCGGATCTGGGATTTGGGGAAAAGAAAAGAACCAAAATCGATTTCGAATCGGTCAAAGGAAAAGGAACCCTACCCCTAAACGAAAAGATCAGGGAAGGGGAAGAGACAAGGTCAAACCCTAACCCTAAAGTTTGGATCGGGAAGAACAGATCCTAACCCTACGCAGACGGGACCGTGCTTTGGTGTCACCTACCTTGACCCGTCGTCCATCCTCGCCGCCGGCCGTTGCCATGGCCGGCGCAAGGACAAACAAAGGGCCGCGCCGCCTGCGCTGCACGCGCGCGCCAGAAAGGGCACCACCACCAACCCGCTCGACGGCGGCGTGCTCCGCCTAGGGCGAGCATGCGCGCCGGCGAGGGGGCCTGCGGTGGCGCCAGCCATCTCCTTCCTCCGGTCTGGCCGCCATGGGCGGCCGCCCGCCGCTGCTTGGCTGTGGTGCTGCGGCGCGAAGAGAGAGAAGGGAGGAGAGGAAATGGAGAGTTAGGGTTCCAGGGCGCCGGCTGCTGGGGGTTTTGATCTCCCGATCTCCGCGCGTGACCGTCGGATCAAGACGAACGGTGGGGATCGCACGGGCCAAGTCGGCCCAGGCGGGCGCGCGCGCGGCCGCTTGCTGGGCCGGGCCAAATGCGGCAGCCTTTGGGCCGCGCTGTTCTTTTTTGTATAAAGAACGAGGCCGCAGCGCTGGGCCGGGCCGTTTGTTGCCTTGGGCCGTTCGCTCGCCGAGAAACAAAAAAAAAAAAAAAAAGAGGAGAAAACAGCAGCTGGGCCGGTCCGCTTTCGGCCGCGAGCGCCAGCGCGCGCGCGGTAGTGGGCTGCGCCGCAGAGTTTTGGGCCGCAATGGCCAAGTGCATAGTAAAAGTCAAAGATTATGGTTTTTTCTTTTTCCAGAAACATATTTGATGCTTTAGAATTGACTTTTTGATTCAATTTTGTGCAAATTTGATCCAACGACTTTTTGCACAAATTAACAGTAAAGTTTTACATGTTTCTGGAAAAATGATAATTAAAGTTTCCGCTGCATATTTAAAGATGTTATCGTTTTCATTATTAAATTCGAACCAACGGGAGAATTTAATATATGAAAATGGATAATTTTACAGTGATTATAATTTTGTTATTATTCTGACCAACGTTGATTAATAGCAATATTATGATATTGATTGATTGTTATTTCCCTATATTAATTCTATTTCGCCCAACGGTGATTTAGAATTATTGCAAAGTAAATTTTATATTATGTTCTCACCTCATATGAATTGTAATTTCAGGTAGTTCCTCCCTGATGTCTGCCTTGAGAGAGATTCCACCACTGAGGGGAGACAACTACCTTGAGTGGAAGAGGAAGATTGACTTCACTTTCACTATAGCTGAAGTTGACTGGGTGCTCACTGAACCGTGTCCCACAAAGCCTGTGGAACCGGTGCGGGAGACCAGTGAAAGTGATGAAGCATGGGACAAAAGGGTGAAAGATTTTGGCCCTATAAAGATGGCTTATGACATAAAGCATACTCGATGGGTCAGTGACAACAAGAAATGTTGTGCTGTCATTGAGAATACAATTGACCCAGCTCTTACAGGGTCAATTGAAAAGTGTGACACTGCTGTTGCTTACTTTGAGAGGATCAAGAACCAGCTTCAGTTGGTTCCTCCAAAGTGTATGCTACCCATTTGTTCAAGCAATTGACAAATGAAAAGTACAAGGAGGTAGCATACGTGACCATATTTTAAAAATGAGTCACTTGGCAAATAAGCCAAAGGAATGGATCCGGAGATACAACCACGCCTCCTTATCCATTTTGTTTTTGCTTCCTTGCCTAAAGAGTATGAGAATTTTGTCATAAGCTACAACATGCGGCTCGAGAAATGGGACTTAGACAAGCTCATTGCTCAAAGTGTGTTGATGAGCAACAGATCAATGGCCAACAAGGTGGCCAAGCGAACATGGTCAAAGGGAAGGGTAAAAGGCCCTTCAATCGGCTCCCCAAAGAAAGAAAGGTCCTATGCAACGAAACCACGGTTTAAAAGAATAGGGCAAGCCACAGGAAGGTGAAAACTTGTGCTGGCACTGTGGTAAGGAGGGGCACAAGAAGACTGACTGCCCTGGATGGTTAAGAGAGCTTATGAAGAAAAAGGGTGAGAATATTATTTTATTTGTAAATAAATCTCTGTATGCAAAGTTTTCAAAGTCAACATGGTTTATTGACTCGGTGCAACTATTCATGTTGCAAATTCCTTACGTGGATTCACGACGAGAACTACGCTAAAAAGAGAAGAGGCCATTAGCGTTGCGAATGGCGTACAGTGTACGGTGGAGGCAATTGGAGATGTAGCATTAGATTTACCTAATGGCTATAGTCTTACTTTGAGAGATGTTTTTTATGTTCCTACACTACAAATAAGCAATTTGATAAGTGTAATAAAGTTGGATAATTCGGGTTTTACCCGTAATTTTGGACATGGCAAATGTGTCATTTGGTTTAATGATATTTGTGTTGGTCTTGCCTTCCGACAAGACGAATTATATATGTTATCGCTATGTGAAAGTGTGAATTCCATATGTAATGTGAATGATAGCGCTTCCTCGTCTACAAATGAGAAAAGAAAAAGAAAGCGAACTACAAACGCAACGGCGAAATTATGGCACGTCGTTTAGGCCATATTTCGAGGGGAGAATAGAAAGACTAGTAAAGAATGAAATTCTTCCTCCTTTGGAGTTTCGAATTAGAGCAATGCATCGATTGCATAAAAGGAAAATATGTAAAGCAAATTAAAAAGAATGCCAAACGAAGCACGGGAATATTAGAGATCATTCACACCGACATTTGTGGCCCCTTTCCCGTAAAGAGTGTGGATGGCTATGATTCGTTCATTACATTCACCGACGATTACTCCCGGTTTGGCTATATTTATCCAATTAAAGGAAGAGATGAAGCATTGGATAAATTTAAAATATTTAAGGCTGAAGTGGAAAATTAGCATAGTTTAAAGATTAAGCTAGTCCGGTCCGACCGTGGGGGAGTACTATGGTCGGCATACCCCATATGGTCAAGTTCCGGACCTTTTGCAAGGTTCCTACAGAAAATGGTATAGTTGCCCAAGATTCCATGCCGGGTGAACCTCGGCAAAATGGAGTAGCCGAAAGGCATAACCGTACCTTGATGGATATGGTGCGCAGTATGATGAGTTACTCTAATTTACCATTGAGTTTATGGATAGAGGCATTAAAAACCTCTATTCATATTCTCAATAGAGTGCCAAGTAAATCGGTGCCCAAAACACCGTATGAATTATGGACAGAAGGGTACCTTCACTAGATCACTTGCGTGTGTGGGGGTGTCCCAACGAGGCTAAAGTGTTTAACCCAAATATTGGGAAACTTGATCCCAAAAAATGCAGTGAGTTGCCATTTTATTGGCTATCCTGAAAGGTCAAAAGGTTATCGTTTCTACTGTCCCGATAGACTCACAAAGTTTGTGGAAACGAGACACGCTATTTTTCTAGAGGATGAAATGATGAGGGGAGTATGGCTGCTCGGAAAATTGATCTTGAAGAGAAGCGGGTGTGTGCACCCAATCCGTGATTCGGGAGCCATTTTTCGAGCTACCTATTGTTCCCGCACCAATAGTGCAAGACACCGTGGAGCAAGAACCCGTTGTTGTTCCTCCCGTGGTAACAACAGAGAAAAATGAGGAACCCTTGTTCACAGAACCGTTGAAAATGTTGCCACAAATGAGGGGAGCAATCTCGGCCTCCAATAGTAGATGTGCCAAATGTAGAGCCCCCTAGAAGGTCTCAAAGAGAAAGAAGGCCGGCTATCTTCGTGATATATATGAGTTAAATAATATCATCGAAGAGTACCAAATGGAGGGTGATCCCACCTCATTTGAACAAGCCATGAGAAGCGATCATTCATCCAAATGGTTTGAAGCCATGGAAGATGAAATGAGATCGATGAGTGCCAACGATGTTTGGGACTTGGAAGAAATTCCCAAAGGAGCCAAAACAAAGAGGGTCGTAAATGGGTCTACAAAATAAAATATGACTCCCAAGGGAATATAGAGAGATTTAAAGCGCGACTTGTGGCTAAAGGTTTCACACAAAGAGAGGGAATTGACTACACCGAGACCTTTTCTCCGGTCTCGTGTAAAGATTCTCTCGTAATAATAATGGCATTGGTGGCACACTATGATTTAGAGTTGCATCGATGGATGTGAAGACGGCATTCCTAAATGGGGATTTGGAGGAAAATGTCTACATGGCACAACCGAAAGGTTTTGTCGTGGAAGGCAAAGAAAAGATGGGATGTCGCCTAAAGAAATCGATTTATGGATTAAAGCAAGCTTCAAGGCAAAGTGGAACTTGAAGTTTGATAAACCGTAAAGAATTTTGGGTTTAAAGCAAATGTCGAGGACAATTGTGTTTATACAAAGTTTAAGAATGGGAAATACATTTTCCTAGTCCCGTACGTAGACGATATTTTACTTGCAAGTAATGATATGAGTCTACTACAGAGACAAAAAGATTTTTATCCTCAAAGTTTGAGATGAAAGATCTTGGTGAAGCTTCCTATGTTTTGGGCATAGAAATTCACCGAGATAGAAGAAAGGGGTATTAGGACTGTCTCAAAAGGCATACATTGAAAGGGTCTTGGAGAAATTCCAGATGCATAAATGTAGTCCATCACCTGTACCTATAGTCAAGGGCGATAAGTATGGGGATTTTTAGTGTCCCAAGAATGAGTATGAGCTCAACCAAATGAAAAGTGTGCCATATGCTTCAGCAGTTGGACACTTACAGTATGCTCAAGTATGTACACGCCCTGACTTGGCTTATGTAACCGGGTTGCTTGGCAGATTCCAAAGTAATCCAGGTGTTGAACACTGGAAATTGGTAAAGAAAGTTTTACGATATTTACAAGGTACAAAAGACCTGATGCTAACGTACAGAAGATCTAACTCCCTAAAGATCTTAGGATACTCTGATTCTGATTATGCGGGAGATGACAGAAAGTCCACATCTGGATATGTGTTCACTCTCGCAAAAGGAGCTATATCATGGAAAAGCTCAAAACAAACAGTTACTACAAACTCTACTATGTATGCCGAGTTTGTAGCATGCTATGAGGCATCGGGCGGTGAATTGGCTAAAGAAATTCATACCCGGTTTAAAAGTGGTCGATGACATCAATGGACCAATGACTCTATACCGTGATAATAATCCGGCTATAGAGTATGCTCACAACAATAGGTCAAGTGGTGTGCCAAACACATTGACATAAAGTACTATGTTGTGAAAGAGAAAATCTAGGATCGTGTTATAAATCTTGAGCACATAAGCACTGAAAAGATGCTCGTGGATCCGCTTACAAAAGGCTTACCACCCAAAGTGTTCATTGAACACGTAGCCGGCATGGGTTTAAGGAGAAGCCTATGATTCCCGGATAATAATAAGGGCCCAAAGATAAAGTATTTATTTATTTCAAACCGAGATGTGTATTGTAGTGAAATCCAACGGCAATAGACCGTGACGAAGAAACATGTTCTATGCACAAAATCGAGATGGAATAAGTAAAATGAAAAGGTTAAAGTGAAAGAGTAAAGTTAAAGATAAAGTTAAAGATGAGATCAAGGGGAGAATGTTAGGATGATCTCAATCCCGAGTTGGGCCCAACGGCCCAACTCGGGCCCCAGTGAACCTCGCGCTCGATCGGGGCGCCGGCCCCATCTATTGGCTGGAGGGCCCCTGTCACCCTGCGCTATATAAAGAGGTGGGCGCCGGCGGCTCTCAGTAGGAGGTTCGCCGTGAGCCGCCAGACCCACCGACACAACCCTAATCCGATCCTAGGGGTGCAGCCAGTGACGGGAAGCACCTCTGCGCCGCCGTCACAGCACTGCGCCGTCCACCTCTACACCGACGTCGCTCCCCTCTCCTCTGCCTCGACGCGATGGCCGAGGGTAGCAGCAACCCCGCCGCCGGAGCTTCCTCCACCGCCCCTGTTAAACCCTCTGGTAAAACCTATCCCTTTTCTCCCTCTCTCTCTCTCTTACTTCTCCTCACTGTCTATCTACTGTAAGAACATGCACACGCTAGATTCCACTGCTAATGATCTTTTGGGTCTAACATGCGAATCCATCTCGAGCGGTGGGGAAGCAAAGGTATCCGTAGCCTAGAGGATCTCAAGTACCACAGGCATCCTATATATCGAGTGGAGATAACATTCAAGTAACTACTTTATATAAAGGTAAAATTCGTTGGAACATAACACGCCCGGTCTGCAAATGTCTCACTTTGGCTCAAAGGCTGAAAGCTACTCAAAATGGACTATGACAGATCAAGATTATGCTCTGTATGACTTGGCACAGATGCTCATATTTTTCTTAGACTTACTTCACAACCAATAGAATTATTTTAGTGGTACGCGACGCCCCTTGACAGCGTATGGTGATTTTATCAATCTCAATGTGTACGACCTTGGTTTCAATCTTTTCAGAGATGCGTCTACTATATGATTTGTTAAAAAAACAAGATTTGTTTTTTTAAGTGCTTGGTCAATTACTACTACCGTAATTATCCAAATGGGACTGTTACTGATAGGTACAGCAGGTACAGTACGTGCATGTGCAGAAGAGCATAAAGAAGAAACGGGGTCAACTGTGAACCTCTCCAGTACACGTCTCCATCCTGTAAAAACCTGTTTGACATATCACACTGGACGATGGGAGGCCATTGACCACGCTAGATGATGTGCTTGGATGAGTACCCGCCACGTGTCAGCTCGTGCAGCAAGAAAATAGAGAATTTGTGTTGGAGAAGTACCAGCACGTACCAATAATAGAGGCGTAGTAGGCACAAGGAAAAAACACACAAAAATAGCAGCCTTTTTTTACACAGAAATTGAAACCAAGGAACGACGACAACAGCTAGTTCCAGCTGCAGCCCCACAGATCACGCGAAGGCCACGACGGCGACCCGATTTCGTTCTGTGGTGGTGGCGATGTGACGCCGCCGGCGAGGAGCCGACGTGGCGGCGCGGCGTTGGAGGGAGGGGAGATTTGGGCCCTCACCGGAATCGACGCGCGCCACCAGCAGCCTCAACTCCCAAATCCCCTTATCGCTTTGGCCTTGGGGGGCTGTGGGACGCAGCGGAGGGCAGCCACCCACCCCACGTCGGCCGTCGCAGCACTGCACTTGCATGCGCCCGGTCCATAGGCGCGCAGGCACGGCCAGAACCCAGAAGAGAAGAGTGCCCCTTTCTTCCAAAAGAAGAAAAGAAAAGGAGTGTTTTTTCCCTTTCTCACATTATATATTTTTGGTTGATTTTATCCCATGATGAAACTATATTATATCCTATATGCGAGAGGAGGGGAATAGAGAAACATGGCGTAGGCGCACAATAAGGGTAAGGGTTTGCCGAGTTGACCACGCACTACACAAACAAAATAAGAATGTCTTGCATGCTTGAACAACACTCTATATATCTACAATACTACCTTGGTTCTGGAATAAATCAAACTTCTAGAGTTGTGCTAGTCAAAATTTTGTAAGTTTGAAATCTATAGAAAACAACATAATTTTTTGTGGCTTACAGAAAACAAAATAGTGACAAACATATTAGTATTTATTTTTTATAAAATTCATCAAACTTACAAAAATGATTTAGTAAAACTCTAGAAGTTGACTTATTTAAGGGCCCTCGCCCTTGGAACAAGCTTCTTGCGTAGGATTCATAGAATTAGAGCAAATACTAGTATGTGAAAATTTTCATGTGCACACCTTTGTTTTGTTAATCCCAGCACATGGCCCTTTGTGTAGTTTAGCAAGCCTAACTAGAGCCATAGCATATTCCTTTAGCTCAATGCCTTTTGCACCTTTAAGGAACAGCATGGGAACACAAAAACTCTTAGGAAAGCGACTTCACAACCAACCACTAATGAGATGATGCGATAAGCACACAACAACGGCACACTGTTAGTCTACTATAGCACCTGAATTAGAACACAAATGAGCAACCTACACCTTTACAAAAATGCTAAAAAAAATCTTAAGTCCTAACCAATAAACAAATGCCCACCAAACACCTTACCTTTGTTTACCATATCACCTAGCATCCCTTCAACTCTTGAAGTCCAAATAAACTAGATGAAGAGAATATTTAAACTCTCAAGTCCCAAGACTCAACAAAAACAAAAAATTTGGATGGCAAAACAGATAAGTAGAAAAAAAAAAAAAAATATAGGAGGTCAAGAGTGAGATAGTCCATGCACCATGTCCACACCTCACTGACCTTCTATCCCTGCTCGTGCACCACACCTTCCCTTCCCCAAACAAGCCAAAAAAATCCAAAAAAAAAAAAAAATCCAGCCTTTAATCCTCGCCATAGGCCGCAAAGCCCCATTCCTTCCTCCATTCTCCTCCCCAACGCTCACCCACACACGCACCGCCGCGTCCGTCCGTCCCCCCGCGCCGTCGCCGGTCGGCTCCGATGGGGTACGTGCTGTCGGCGGTGGCGAGGGTGCTGGAGCAGCCCACGGCGTGGGGGCGGCCCGGGAGATGGCGCTCCTCGCGGGGCCCTCTGGGCGGCGGCCCTCCTCGGGCTCCTGCTCGGCTGGGCCTGGCGCCCGCGCTGGGCCGCCGGCCTCGTCGTCCCCGCCACCGCCGACGGCAGCGCCGATGCTGCTGCTGCGCCGGCGCAGCAGCCGCCCTTCGCCACGCTCGACTTCTGGAAGGCCCAGCTCCCCGCCCGCCTCCGCGCTCCGCTCGGCGGCTACGCCGGCGATGCCGCCGTGCAGCAGAGGGAGAACGACGAGGACGCCGTGAAAGGGTACGTGACTCTGTGTGCTGCCAGGCTGTCCGGCGAAATGCGCTGGATGGATGGTTCTTGGTGCGGGGTTGTGGTCAAAAGCTTTGTTCTTTGGCGTGTCAAAGGAGCCACCTTTGACGGAATCGCGGAATGGTGGTGCTTGACAGGTCGTCGGAGATGGCGAACGAGGAGCTCGCGGTGGGGAAGGATGACCTGGTGAACCTCTGGAAGTTGGTGGAGGGCAGGGATGGCGGTCCGGCCTGGATCAAGATGATGGAGAAGTCCCTGCCCACCATGACCTACCAGGCGTGGAGGAGGGATGCCCAGGTGAGCAGATTTTCATGAACCTTAGTGTCCTGTGCTTTATTTCTTTAATTTCATGTTCATGTAATGATTGAATTTTTATTTGGATGAATTTAGAACGGGCCTCCACAATATCAGAGTAGCAGTATCTTTGAGAACGCCACTCCAGAGGAAGTGAGGGATTTCTTCGGGGATGACGAGTTCCGAATGTCCAACAAGTGGGATGATATGCTTATTTATCATAAGACGCTGGAGGAGTGCCAGACCACTGGGACGATGAAAGTACATTGGGTCCGGAAGGTAAGCGGGTCTTAGGATTTGCTTTAAGGTCCCTCTGATTAACTGATTTCATGTTTATCAGCTTATGCTTTGATCCTTTGCTCTTGTTGTTGCAGTTCCCCTTCTTCTGCAGTGACAGAGAGTACATAATTGCTCGTCGGATATGGAAACTGGGGGCGCCTATTATTGTGTCACAAAGGTAAAATAAACTTGAAAAACTACTTCCTGTTGTTCTTTTGTAGCACTTCTTTATTTGGGGATTGATTCCAGGAGGTAATGGGGCTTATGCTTGATCCCTAATCAAAAAATATATAGTTTCTTGGTAGAAATTTGGTGCATAGTGGCCTGTTGGTTATAGCATGTACTTCATATCGACTGTTGGCAATTTATGTTGTTGCCCCTCAACTAACTCAGGAATAGGCAAATAGCATAGATGACGGCTCAGAAGTTCAGTGGTTGTAGCTTACACTTCATATGGACTATAATGTTGGCAAAATTTATGTTGTTGCCCCTCAACTAACTCAGTTTGGAATAGGCACAGTGGTTTCTCAATCCTGATATTTCATGATGGCTATGTGTATCTAATGATACTGACCTGAGGCCACCTGTCCAACGTTACATGGCATTGACTTAGACACGCTTTTATCATCATTGAAGTTTTGATGTTAATGTTGAGTTGTTGACAGCAAAGTCTTCTTCCTTTTCACCATTATTCCTCTGAAAGCAAATGAGGGAACCTCCATTGAATAGCAACTGCCTGTTACACCAAGGAGAAGCTGTGAAGTAGCGATTATATCAATGTTGAACTTAGAAATATATCACCTGGTAACATTTTCTTGCGTGATGTGTTCTTCCACTCTCTGTTATCTCAACAAAGAAGCCATAAGCGTTGGTAATAAACAAAGAAGCCACAAGAGCGTATCTTTAAATTAATATTCCACACATGTTTTTAGTTTGGTCCAATTCCATTCCTGAAACAGCAACAACTTTCTTAAGGTTTTGCTTTCTTTTTAAAGCATGACCTGCGGGGGTTAAGACAGCCCCCTAACTATTGCATGAAGACCTCACGCAAGTCGAGAAAACCCTTGATTCTCTGCTCCACCCATACACCATAGCCATGTGAGAACGACCACACGGGGCTGGGCTTTAGGCCCTGTTTGGGAGAGCTCCCACGAGGCGAGGAGTTGAACCTAGGACCTGAGGTGCGCTACTCATGCCACCTAACCAACTCAGCTACAAGTACACTGTTAAGCAGTATTTATCCTTTTCCTATGCTTGTGTGTTCATATTTTCATAATTTCCTGTTATAATATCTCTATTTAATCTTCTATTTCACCCAAAATTTTCTCTCTGCAACTAGAATATCCGTTCTTATGCCTTCACTTATTAAATGGTATCTCACTACTGTTTTCCTTGACTGCCTGTATACTTCTCTGCTGCCTTAGTTTTACTCCTTCCTAATGCATCATTATTCACTCCGTTGATAAATCTTTTTGCTATTTTTCTGCATCAACTTTCAGTTAGTTGATATAGGAGTATGAATGAGTCACTATTTTTTTTTTCTTCTATCAGTCAATACAGGTGATGGTTCCCCCTCAGGGTTATTTTTTGAGCCTATATATAATGGCTGTATGCCTAAGAGAGAGAACATCGATTAGGTTCAAATTGCAGTGGAAGCTTACCAATTTAGTAATGTATTGATTTTGTTTTGGAGCATTTATTCCATATACAGTGGTTTATGGATATTTCTCTAATCCTAGATGTTTTTTTACATCAATGCCAAGTATAAGTAGTTGTTAATGATCCTGTTAGCAATTAGTATATAGTAGTTTTGAGGCTAGTTCCACTTGCATTGATCTGACTAAATTTGTACGTAACCATTGAGATTATTAGATTACTCATATCACACACTCATGCCCAGCCATTGATATATTGGTAACGTGATGCAGGGTATACCATGCTCATCTATTCCCCGGCGTAACAAACCTCGAAGAGTTGATTTGTATTATTCAAGCTGGTGCATACGTGCAGGTAATCATTTCATTCCTTACTTTGCTTGAAGTTAGGAAATAATAAAAAAATGAATAACTGAAAATTCCCTTTTCTTTCTGTGGCATTTCTCTAACTTGGAATTTTCTTTTGAACTGATGTTGGAACAGTGGAATCCAAGAGAGGGAATGGAGGGTTGACAGCCTGTGAGGTTCTCTTGTTTCACCATGAGGACATGGGTATCCCATATGAGATTGCAAAGCTCGGTATTCGGCAAGGAATGTGGGGATGTGTAAAGAAAATCGAGCCTGGACTCCGGGCCTATCAGCAAGCCAGGGCTGCCGGGATGCCAGCGTCACCGAGTGCCTTGATGGCCCGAATCAACACCAAGGTCGGCGACAATTTTGTCCGGTCACTGGAGTCCAACAGCGAAGAATCAGAAATCGTGGAAGCAGAAGAGAAGCCTGCGAGGAACCACGTGGCAAGGTTCCTTGTCCTCGGAGGGGCAGTCGCTCTGGCCTGTACTCTCGACCAAGGGCTCCTAACGAAGGCTCTCATCTTCGGCGTCGCGCGGAAATTCGTTGGGCAGAGGAAGACATTGTAGCATCTCTGATCTTTCCAGCGTCCTCCGCTTGGCCCACGTGCTAATTGGACTCGCCCTGGTTCTCTGATGTGGAGCGGAGGAAAGAGGTGGTTCAGTGGCTGGTTTATTGGCGCTAATTCCATTGTGACTGAAAGAGCAGAGGAAGAGCATTTTGGTGTGTACATATATGCTGCCGGCTGTCTGAAAACGAGGAAGAGGGAATAGGGGAAACGTTGTACTTCCCATTTGGAAAAGGAATTCCTAATATATATATAAATTTGTTTCATGTAATCTTGTATCTCAGACCAGACCAGGTCAGATGACTATACAGATGAGAAGAACAAGCATTTTTCTGTGTAGCTTGTGCGTAGCGGTTCTTGGTATGGGTGAGAACGAATGGGGCTCACTGTTTGAATCCATATATGCTAATGCTCGAATTCTTTTGGAAACTTATACAGATATACGATGATATTGATGAATTTGAATGTACAAGGAGACAGTAGTTTGAAGTTTGATCATCATTTCTACATATAGAATTTGAATCTACATGGACGGACTCTGACTTGTGGATGAATAATCTCATAAACCCCGTTTAACTTACTTGCAAGGAGATGCCTGTGATGACCCTCCACATTGGAGAATCAAGATATACACCCAGACCTTCATGAATCATTCAAGAGCCGCTGAAGCGAAGATTAGTAAAATCAGTAGGAGCAACAATACTACTGCACACTATCTAGCTAGGCAGGGTCTCACTGAAATAGGGAATTCCCCTGGAAGCAGTACCTTTAACTGTACAAATCAGGATCATGCTCCTAATTGTCCTGTGAAGGAGCTCATCATGGATGTATTACCAAAACTCTGTAGCCTCTTTACAGCATCCTGCTGTTAAATAAAGCTTTATTCCTTGTCAAAAAAAAAAAAAAAAGAGGCTTTGAATCACACCGTCCAGGTCTCATGTCATGGCAACAAAATCAGGGGCATGTATGTTTTCCGGGATTTGGGCAACTTAAGGTAGGTAGGATATGGCGGTGCAACTTTTGTTGTGTGGTTGTTATGTTTATGTTGGGTCAAATTATCATTATCTAGAAAAATGTTGAGTCTGATTGTGTTCAGATTTTGTTTGTTAGGGTCAGCCAGTATAATAAGGACAGTCCCAGGTTCTATCCGATCCGTATTCGCAGCGGCGGGCGTAGGCTCAACGCGCCGGAGACTCCGTAGTGCACTCGAGTTCGGAAGCGTAGCCGACTTGGAATCGGAACAGGAGGCCCGTCGGCCCGTCCCATAAATATGAGATGAGATTGCCCTGTCCTGTCCCACCCAGCAGAGTCCCACACGGCAAACAGACAGCGCAACCCCATGGCGGCCACGCTCACGCGCAAGCGCTGCGCCGGCGCCTTCCTCGACGAGCCGCTGCCGGCGGCGCCCCACCTCGCGAAGCGAGGCCGGTTCTCGCCCGCGCCCGCGGCCTTCGCGGCGCATCACCAGGAGCAGGAGACAGCGGCGGCGTCCCGCGTCGCCAGCGCGGCGGCGCGCGCCGACGGCGACGGCGATGGCATGGAGGAGTGCGCGGGCGTCCTCGTCGAGCAGATGTCCGCGGCGGCGGACTTGGTGGACGCCAGGGCCCGCGCGTCGGCGATCCTGAAGCTGATCGAGGCCGCGGTCACCAAGCGCGCGGCGTCGGCGGTGCGGGAGGAGGAGCACGGCGCGCTGAGGGCACGTGCGGAGGCGCTGGATCGCGACAACGGCGCGCTGAGGGCGCGCGCGGAGGCGATGGAGCGCGACAACGGCGTGCTGAAGCGCGGCGTGGCGGAGCAGCACCGGCGGCAGGAGGCGCTGGAGCGCGACAACGCGGTGCTCAAGCACGGGGTGGCGGCGCTGCACCGGCGCGAGGAGGAGGCCAAGCGAGAGGCGGCGGGGCTGAGGAGGAAGGTGGCGGAGCTCGAGGGGGCCAACTACGCGCTCGCCGCGCAGATGCTCGGCGCCGCCGACAGCTGCCGCTTCCAGGCGTTCCACCACGGGCCCGACGTGTTCTGAGACTGAGATTGCAGTGGCGACTTCCCCGAACCAGATTCTCATCGTCTAGAGCTTGTTAGGGGGCTAGTGCCAGAGATTAGTAGCATGTTGCTTGTGGATCAGACCCATGTAAAACCCTAACAGCCATGGCTTTGTTAGCCGAGATTCATCATGTAATCGAACCAAAGTTTGAGTACATCTCCCTTCCGGGTTTGTAGCAGCAGAAGCATGAATCTGACGACTCGTTTCAGGAACTGTCAGCCCAGATTTTTTTTTTCCTCGAATACTGTCAGCCCAGATTTCAAACTGCTCTGATATCTGATAACAAATTGTCCCCAGATGTATGTACAATTGCAAGATGCAACGAATATTCAGTTCTGTATCTCCTTCTGTAATGTAAGGAAAAAAAAATGTTGATCATGTGCATTGATATCAAAACCGACAGTGTAGGTATGCCCACGTGCTAATTGGACTCGCCCTGATTCTCTGACGTGGAGCGGAGGAAGGAGTCGCGATGAAAGTGGTACGGATATTTATTCGTCCGTCCGTTCGACCGAATTCGTTTAGAGGTGTTTTAATCCGTCCGTATGCGAGTCCGGACATTCAACATCCGATACCGTATCCGTATCCGAATACTTAAATCACATATTTATGATGTCGATAACTAGTCTTATCCTATCCGGCATGGTTGATACTATCCGTATTCGAATCCGAATCCGGACAGAAATATGAAAACAAATGTGGTATGAGTGATATCCGTCCTTATCCGATCCGTTTTCATCGCGAGGAAGGAGGTTGTTCAGTGGCTGACTTATTGGAGCTAATTCTGTTGTGACTGGAAGAGAACAGAGGAAGAGCATTGGTGTGTATATGTGCTGCCGGCTGTCGGATAATGAGGAAGAGGGAGTAGGGGAGGGAAACAATGTGCTTCCCATTTGGAAAAGGAATTCCTACTATATATATATATATATATATATATATATATATATATATATATATATATATATATATATATATATAGGCACTGTGGTCATACTGTTTGAGTCCATATATATGGTAATGCTTTATTTTTTGTTGTGGGAAAAAAATTATACTAGTCTCTCTCTAGTTATGTTCAATGGACGGAGGACTTGACTTACGAAACTCGGACACCACGCCTGTTTGGACATCCTGAATTCCTGATGCAAAAGCTGAATCCCAGCCATTTCCAAGTACTTAAACGGCAGCTCAGGATTTCTTCTATGTTTTATCACAGGCGCTACCAATGGATGCAAGTGAATAAAAGTGAACCCATCTAATTATAAGCATTTTTCGAAGTGAATGTTCAAATACAGTGGCATTTGACTTTAAATAAATCAAATAATATACGTATATAAAAAAAAAGTGATGGGGGAGTATTAAAGGCGGCCGAGTGAGCAAGATCGGATACGTGGGCGTGAGAGATCGTCGGCAAGATTGCTAGCGGAGAAAGCGGAAAGGGACCTCCCGCGTCTCTCCAAGTCGGACACGGAGGTCGAAACCGCCACGCTCGGTCCGGCATCATAAATATGGCACGAACCAACTGTCCGGACGTAGGAACAAGAGAGCACGAGACGATGGCCGCCGTCGTCTTCGCGTCGCGCAAGCGCTCCGCCAGTGAGCTCGACGAGCCGGTCCCGGCGCCGCTCCACCTCGCGAAGCGCGGTCGATTCACCCCCGCGCCCGCGGCCTTCGCCCCGCATCAGCAGCAGCAGTCGGCGCCGTCGTCGTCGGCGGCGGCTACGGCCGAGGTGGCGATGCTGCGGGAGGAGAACGGTGCGCTGAGGGCGCGCGTGGAGGCGCTGGATCGCGACAACGGCGTGCTGAAGCGCGGCGTGGCGGAGCAGCACCGGCGGCAGGAGGCCCTGGAGCGCGACAACGCGGTGCTCAGGCACGGGGTGGCGGCGCTGCACCGGCGCGAGGAGGAGGCGAAGCGGGAGGCGGCGGAGGCGAAGGCGCGCGAGGAGGAGGCGAAGCGGGAGGCCGCGGGGCTGAGGAGGAAGGTGGCGGAGCTGCAGGCGGCCAACTACACGCTCGCCGTGCAGATGCTCGGCGCCGCGGACAGCTGCCGCTTCCAGGCGTTCCACGGGCACGGGCCCGACGTGTTCTGAGACGAGAGCTTGCGGCGGCGACTTCCCCGAATCAGATCGTGTAGAGCTTAGGGCTAGTGACAGAGATTAGCAGCGTGTTGCTTGTGGGTCAGACAGACCCACGTAAAACCCTAACAGCTATGGCTTTGTTCGCCAAGATTCATCTTCGAATCGAACCAAAGTTTGAGTACATCTTCTTTTGGGTTCATTGGATGTAGAGGTCGGATGTAAACTATCCTTATCTAAAAAAATCTTCTTTTGGTTTGTAGCAAGCAGCGAAGATGAATCCGACGACTCGTTTCAGAGCTGTCGCACAGATTTCAAACTGCTCGATATCTGATATCGAATTGCATCAGATTTCAAAGATGCAACGAGTATTCAGTTTTGTATCTCCCTCTGTAATGTAAGGAAACAAAACGTCGATTCTGCATTGATATCAAAACCGACAGTACAGCAGCTCTGTACAGAAACTAATCACGATGAACTGAATAATTGGTGTGTTGTACCAATTAGCCAGTTACTCTAACGCGATACATGCCAGATTGCCAGCGCTTCTGTGTTAAGCAGTCCTATATACTGCGTATTTTACAACGAATATGAACTGAACTATTGAACCATTCTCCTTTACTGTGAATGTGTGTCTGTACAAGGATCATATCACCACGTGTATGCTCTGTACAGAAAACTAATCACGATGAACTGCAAGAAAATTTCTTCTCACAATTTACTCTGCTTCAGGTTACAGCCTAATGCCTTTTCTAACTCTAGCCAGCGCTTAACGTCCCTCCTCCCTTTCTGTCAAAAAAAAAAAAAAACGTCCCTCCTCCCTAGTCCAAAGCACCCTGTGGCTCCAAATTGCGCGAAACCTGGAAGTAAGCAGAATATGATAAACTTGTAAGCAACAAAGGTCAAAGTCCACCGAGGCAAATAGCAAACTGGATCAAAGAAGCTACTGTACCTCTGACCATGGTACAGGAAGAGAGAGAGGATCTCGTCACCAAGATGCATCCCCTAGACCAAAAATTATGTACTGATCTCGATCACACTGACAATTTGGAGTCCATGAAGATTCAATTGTGGTGATGGAACGAAGCATATTAACAATCAGTTTGAATCTGGTTCTGCACCAAACAAGAAGAAATGTTGGTAGCCTTTACTATTAAATATTAATTAAGCAATCATACCAGGCATGCAACAAAAAAGCCAAAGGAGAAACATCATCGAAATTAGCTGTTTTCCTGTTTGTCAATTGGAGAATATAAATAGCACTAGATGCTAAATTGGATGATCTATGCAACCATCAATCATTGCAAGTGAATTTCAGTACAATTTCTTAGATGCTAAATTGGACGCTCTATCCAACGATCAATCATTGCAAGTGAATTTAAGTACAAATTCTGAACTCCACACGGCGCAATGGCAAAGGCCATTGATTGGGGGGCTCCCACCCAGGGTTCAAATCCTGGGTGCGACACATTATTCTGGATTTATTCCAGGATTTTCCGGCGCTATGCATTAAGTGGTAGGCGACGTTCCCGTCGACAACGAGGCGCCTGTGGTGACTTCGTGAACTTCAAGATTTGCCGGCTCAGTCCTTCAAGGTGCTCATAGGGGTGGGGTTTGCGTACGTGTGTTCATAGGGATGAGTGTGCGTGCGTGTTGAGCGTCTGCGTTGTACTGTGTAATCTCAAAAAAAAAAACTTTCAAATGCACATGCTTTCCTTTTAGCCCTGCCAGCTTTACTCTCTTTCTTTTTTTTTTCCTGTTGATCATAAGTAAATGCGAACCATTTGGTCACAGCAAGGATTCACAATAAATCTCACATAAACAGTATACTTTGTTGTGCCATGCTGACTACGCCATCAGGTGTTTCGCTAAGATTCAAAAGAGATGGTGGTTTAGCATCACTTTGAAACAGCTACCGAAGTTGATAAGTTCAGCCTAATCGTGCATTCAGTCTCGCGGCGAATTCAGTCATATATGGCCTGTACTGTCGACCAAGGGCTCCTAACGAAGGCTGTCATCTTCCGGAAATCTTGGGTCCGATCGCTCGGACCCCAACCGCTCGCCGAGCGGCTTCCCGCGCCGCGCATGCCTCCCGCCGCGGCTTTCCCGCGCGCCGCAAGCGGTTGTGTTCTTCTTGTTTTCTTTTTTTCTATTTTAGGTGGTTGGTTTCTTTTTTCTCCTTTTCATTTTCTTTTTCTTTTTCATTTCACTTCCTTTTTCAATTCATTTCTTTTTCTTTTTCGTGCTTCATTTTTATATTTAGTGTATTTCTTATACTCTTTTTTTAATTTTTATTTTCTCAAGTTTTATTATTATTATCTTTCTTTTCATTTTATTTTTATTAATTTTTATTTTTTTTCTAATTATGTTTTTTAGCGATGTTCCGGTGTGTTTTGTCTAATGTTCTGGCGTGGTTCCGACGATGTTCGACTTGCTTCCAAATTTGTGTTCTAGCATGCTTGGAGCGATGTTTTGGTGTATTTCCGGTGATGTTCTAGCGTGCTTTTGGTGATGATGCCTTGCTTCGACGGATGTTTTGGTTTACTTCGGGTGATGTTGACATACTTCCGGATGTTCTAGCGTAATTATATTTTTTTAAAAAAATAATAATTTTTTAAATATATTCATGTGGGATCTTATTTTGAAGGATTTATTGTAATAAATTCAGTGATGCCATCAGAATTTAATTTAGATCTTTTATTTAGGAGTTATGACTTTTTAGTTGATGAACATGCATGGGAGGTGGGTCCCGCTGGCCAAACCAGCGCATGACGCCCACACGAAACAGCCTCGCGCTTGCCCGCGCATTTCTCCCGTGCGCGTGGGTGCACTGCTCGGCGCGCCCCCCTGGTCCGATGATCAGACCCCAGCAGCCCCCGTCATCATCGGCGTCGCGCGGAAGTTCGTCGGGTAGAGCCGTAGAGGAAGACGTTGTAGCATCACTGGTCTTTCCCGGCGTCCTCCGCATGGCCCATGTGCTAATTGGTCTCGCCCTGATTCGCTGACGTGGAGAGGAGGAAAGAGGTGATTCAGTGGCTGGTTTATTGGCGCTAATTCCATTGTGCCTGAAAGAGAGCAGAGGAAGAGCATTTTGGTGTACATATATGCTGCCGGCTGTCAGATAATGAGGAAGAGGGAATAGGGGAAACGATGTACTTCCCATTTGGAAAAAAAAAATCTACGATATATATATATATTTGTTTAATGTAATCTTGTATCTCAGACCAGACCAGTTGACTCTGCAGATGAGAAGAACAAGCATTTTTATGTGTATGCTTGTGCTTACCTGTTGTTGGTAATGGTGAGAATGAATGGGTCAGACTGTTTCAATCAATCCATATATGCTACGCTCGAATTTTGTATGTAAGCTTATACAGATGTATGAGGATATTGAATATAGAATTTGAATCTGCAGGGCGACGGTAGTTTGAACATTACTCATCTACGTGGACACGGTTTCCCTGCTTCCAAAGCCTTTTCTCCGTTCTGTTCAATCTACATGGACGGACACCACGGCCATTAAGCGCGGGCGAGTGAGCATGATCGGATACGAGGGCGTGAGAGATACGCGGCAATCGTTAATTGGCCAGCAGAAAACGACAGGGCCTCTCTTCTCCCGACTCGCAGCCGCCGCCGCCGCCGTCGCCCACCGCTGGTCCCCCTCGCTCCTCCTCCGGTACATCACCGGAGGCCGGAGGGAGTGGGGATCCACGCTTTCTAATGTTTTTCCCCAGGCCAGTCTTAGGGTTAGTTTTTCTCCACGCCAAGTTTCTTGGATGGGAGATTGTGTCTTCATCCTTCTCTTCTCCGGCGACGGTGAAGGAGAAGGTTGGATTCGTTTTCCTCATGGCGGATTCGTTGAAGATGGAGGCGACAACTTCGACGTCAAGATCTTCATCGACATATCCACAGGAGATTTTTACTTCCAAACGGCGGCATCAAGGCGGAGATGATGCCGTCGCCATGGAATAATTTTCTCCAGTCCCTTCTTCGTTTTATTGTGGTTGGATCTGAGCACGATGAAGGACTAGGGAGAATACTTTTGAGGTCAGTCTTCCTCATTCTTCGGTGGCAGAAAGAAAAGAAAGGAAGACACACGGAAGAAGAAGTTTCTCAACTCCGCCTGCAGGAACGTTGGCCGTCCGTTGGGCATCTACCGTCTCGGCCGAAAACAATTGTTGCCGAGTATTTGCCCGTGCGGTCATCCATACAAAGCGTCAAATAGGTTTGGTTTTGAGATTTGGAGCCTTTTTACAAAGATATAGATGAATTTCGGTGGATAGATGTCTTTTCTTCCAGAAAGCACTTGTAACGTGATGATGTACCGAGCCTATATTTTAATATAATTCTTCTTTCGTCGAAAAAAAAGCGGAAAGGAACCTCCCGCCGGTGTCGGTGGGTCCAAGTCGGACTCGAACCGCCACGCGCCGTCGGTCCCGCAGCTATATGGGTTGGCGCGTAACGAAGTGTCCGCCCGACGACGGAGGAAGAAGAGAGCACGAGACGATGGCGGCCGTGCTCTTCGCGTCGCGCAAGCGCTGCGCCAGCGCGCTCGACGAGCCGGCGCTGGCGCCGCCCCACCTCGCGAAGCGCGGCCGGTTCACACCCGCGCCCGCGGCCTTCGCCGCGCATCAGCAGCAGCAGTCGGCATCGTCGTCGCGGCGGCGGCTACGGCCGAGGCGGCGGCGCTGTGGGAGGAGAACGGCGCGCTGAGGGCGCGCGCGGAGGCGCTGGAGCGCGACAACGGCGCGCTGACGCGCGGCGTGGCGGAGCAGCACCGGCGGCAGGAGGCGCTGGAGCGCGACAATGCGGTGCTCAGGCACGGGGTGGCGGCGCTGCACCGGCGCTAGGAGGAGGCCAAGCGAGAGGCGGCGGAGGCGAAGGCGCGCGAGGAGGAGGCGAAGCGGGAGGCGGCGGGACTTAGGAGGAAGGTGGCGGAGCTCGAGGCGGCCAACTACGCGCTCGCCGTGCAGATGCTCGGCGCCGCCGACAGCTGCCGCTTCCAGGCGTTCCACGGGCCCGGGCCCGGGCCCGACGTGTTCTGAGACTGAGATTGCGGCGGCGACTTCCCCGAACCAGATCGTCTAGAGCTTAGGGCTAGCGACAGAGATTAGCAGCGTGTTGCTTGCGGATCAGACAGACCCATGTAAAACCCTAGATTCATCTTGTAATCGAATCAGTGTTTGAAGTACATCTTTTTGGGTTTGTAGCGGCAGAAACATGAATCTGTCAGTGTCAGCCCAGATTCCAAACTGCTCTGGTATCTGGGCCTTGTTTAGATTGCACCAAAATTCCAAGTTTTTTCACTCTCTCTCCATCACATCAATTTTTAGACGCATGCATGGAGCACTAAATCTAAGTTAAAAAAATAACTAATTACACAGCTTTAGTTGTAAATGACGAGACTAATCTTTCAAACCTATTTATTTCATGATTGGACAATAATTACCAAATACAAACGAAAGTGCTACAGTGCTTTTCAGCCTTCCAATTTGCAATCTAAACAAGGCCCTGGTATCAAATTGTACCAGATGTATGTAAAATTGCAAGATGCAACGAATATTCAGTTCTGTACCTCCCTCTGTAATGTTGAGTGAAGAAAAAACGTCGATCATGTGCATTGATATCGAAACCGACAGTATAGCGGCTCTGTACAGAAACTAATCACGATGAACTGCAAGGAGAATTGGTATGCTATACCAATTAGCCGTAGTTACTCTAGCGCCATACATGCCAGTGCTTCTGTGTTGAGCAGTCCTATATGCTGTGTACTTACAATGAATATGAATTGAACTATTGAACCACCCGCTTTACTGTGAATGTGTGTCTGTACAAGGATCATGTCACCATGTCACCACGTGTATGCTCTATACAAAAACTAATCACAATGAACTGCAACAAAATTTCTCCTCAAAATTTACAAGGCTACAGCCTCGTGTTTTTTTCCCCTAACTCCGGCCAGTGCTTAACGCCCCTCCTCCCTAGTCCAAAGCACCCTGTGTGGCTCCAAATTGCGCAAAACCTGGAAATATGCAGAAGATGAGAAACTTGCAAGCAACAAAGATGAAGTCCACCGAGGCAAATAGCAAACTGGATCGAAGTATCTGCTCTACCTCTGACCTCACCAACAAGATGCATCCCCAAGAAAAAAAAAATTATGTACTGATAAGCAGCTCGATTATGCTGACAAATTAGTGGTCCTTGAAGATTCAGTTGTGGTGATGGCATGAAGCAAATTAACAATCAGTTTGAATTTGATCCTGCACGAAACAAGAAGAAATGTTGGTGGCCCTGGCCTTACTATTAATTGAGAAAGCATACCAGGCGTGCAACAAAAATGCAGAGGAGAAATTAGCCATTTGCCAGTTTGTTAATGGAGAATGTAAATAGCACTACATGCTAAATTGGGCGCTCTATCCATCGATCATCATTTCAAGTGAATTTCAGTACAAATGCTCTTGATCATATAGTATATGCGAGCCATTTTGTCACAGCATGGGATAAAAGAAATCTCACATAAACAGTATTGAACTTTGTTATGCCATGCTGACTGTGCCATCAGGTGTTTCGTTAATATTCAAAAGATGGAAGTTTAGCATCACTTTGAAAGAGCTACTGTGGTGATAAGTTCAGCATCATCGTGCATTCAGCCATATATAGTCTGGAGTCTTAATATCCTTCTTTCAGTATTTGGATCATAAAGACATTCTCCATAGATCTCACATATATTAAAACAAAAAACACGATACAAGCAAGATTACTGAAGGCCTAAAGCTTGAACTACATACCATACTTAACAAAGCAGCAATTTTTTTCCTCCGTTAACCTGCAGAGGATCAAAGAATGTAAGCAGGCAAACAAAAAGCCATAATTCAATCAGCAGAAATTAATGCTTATGATGTCAGTGACTGGAATATGAACTCACGTATAAGACTTGACTTTTGTGGATGACGACTCCCAGTCTGTTTTGATTTTTGCTCCTTCATTTGCCATATTTTCTGGGGTTTCTGCCTTCTAACTGAATGATTGCTAGTTTCACCAACTGAAGTGGTCCTCTTCTGTATCTTCTCATGATATATAGCTGGTGGTGCAAGTTTCAATGGAGGTACAGTTTCTATATGAAAGGACTTCTGCGCTTTCTGAAGATTATTCAGTATTTCATACTGCAAAAAGAAACGATATCCACATATCACATATCGATTAGAGGAGACACAATAGAAGATCAAAACTAGGTACAGTTTCACTTTCCACTTGTCAGAAAGGCGTTCAGTTTTAGTTGCAACCTAAAAAAAAGTAAGACCATCTAATAATAGTCATACCCGTGACATCTGTTGAAGCCCACGCGATCTCTCAGCATGATCAACTTCATGAATCGGATGGATGCCATGTGACGCTTCATGTTCAGCCCCAGAGTACTTCATTAGCCCATTCTCAAACATAGGTGATTTGCTTCGAGATTGCGTATCACTCGTTGAGAGACAAACAGGGCATCCCTCTTTAGATTCCCGATTGGATGACCTGGTCTGCTCAGACTCACACTGAAGATGTGTTGCATGCCCACAACTGAACAACCGTACGGCTGAAACAGCACCTTCTTTAGAAAGTGAGCAGTTGCATATGCAGCATACGAAAGTCTGTGGAGCAAACCCATGACAAACTCCTCTCTTTAATAAGCTCAAGGTATAAAATGAGTCATCCTCAATTACTGACTTAGCTGTTTCCTGCAGATAGGTCAATTAGGTATCAGAGCTGAGAAGCTAAGAATTATTTCCTATCAGAAAAACTATGGGAGATTACCAGAAACTAAAAGCAGTGATGTTTTTCATTTGGCCTTAAAGTCAATGGGTACATACTAGGTAGAGATCTCAACACTTGAATCATGAGGTAGATTTAAATGAGCAAAATGAAACAATCAAATCCAGGAGTCAATGCAGGGACATATATCAGAATCATGGACAAATATATCTAGTTTAGGATAGCATCATTAAATAACAAAATTCAAGGCTGCATTAATGAACTTGTCTCATACTTGGTCTGCATTACTAACAAAGTAACAAGAATACATGGACCATACATAGCAACCTTTTCAAACCTTTGCTCTATTGCAATGAGTATGTCATGTGATTCAAAATTTACCAATGATCTTCTACAGTGTTCCACAAAGCAGTAAATGGAGTATGTAATTAAAGCCTTTACATACAAGTAATAGATAAATGAGCCATACCAGTATTCTTTTTTCGTAAAGATACATAGACAACATTCTGTGTATCACTAGTTTGAAATCGCCAAACTCTTGACTCCCATTATCGGATAACAGTTTTGCCATGATTGCCGGTAGGGGTATATACCCAGCCATGGCCTCTATTATTTCTCCAACACATTGTGAAAATACTTTCCGCAGAACATTTAGGCACTTTAACTTATTTGAAATCCTCATTTGTTGAGATAGTCCTTTTTCCTTCAGATTTTCCATTGGTGCTTCACTCCAATATGACCTGGCACCTTTTCCATTTACATCCTTGATTTCATACAATTTTTTTAATGGCTCTGAGAATCTGAATCAATAATCCAACAATGTTGGAAGAAGTAATGGTATACATCAGTACAAAAGATAAACATGTAAATATGACTGCAAACTATGAGCACGACAAAGCTGACAACAGTTTGGAAAAACTTTCCCAAATTATCCCACAGCAATAGGCTCACATTGTCTTTCTAGATGTGCCATTGAATCTAATAGATAATTTCCTGACAAAATATTTCTGCTATTGGCTTATTGCTCAACTTTTTATCAAAAGTTAACCATAACTAAGGAATTAACTATATGTGCTAGCACTCTGCTCGTAAATACTCCATATGCCATTTTTTATATATATAAAAACTAGACCAATCTAGGAGGAACTAGCTGCATTTTATATAAAGAAAAATAGGCACCCAAATTCTCCTTGACAAGGACACCTGGATGGTCAAGGCATACATTCACACCCTCGACCAACTCAGCAAACTATGGCTAAGTAGCGACACTGACTGACCAGATGGAAACTGTGTCAATAGATTCGTCATACAAACTATTTTTGTAATGCTAACTTAAGTATTCATGTATTGTAGCATAGCTTACGAGTCAAGCAGTTGGAACCAAAGCGATTGAGATTCCTCTGGGTCCAAGCGCTGTGAATTCCTTTGGCACAATCCAATGGAAGCATGCAATGCATCAAGCACTGGATGAGCCTTCAACATAAAAATTTGAAAATGTTAATACCTGCACAGCAGAAGTTAAAAAACCTAGACAAGAATTCAAATGTGTGAGAAATAAACCTCACTCATTTCTAGAACGATGTCTAGTTGTTTAATTTCAGAGATACTTTTTGATGTGTCACCAGAGAAAGTATTTTCCACCGAAGAGATAAATAAGCTAATTTTCTCATCAAGTCCAGCCAGAATAAGATCTAGGGCACTCCCAACATCACCAACCCTCTCTTGCAAGAATGCAGCAGCATCTGTAACTCCATAATCTAGGCAAAGATGCAAGCACCGCTCCAATCTGTAACTGTCAAAAGTCTCCAGAAACTTCAGAACTGACCTTCGCTCATACTGACACAAAAGCTGTGAAGGAAGATGTGTTTGATTAACAAATATCATGAGAAACATGAAGCGATAAGTTTTGTTTTCCTATTATGTATTTTCAGAAAAAAAATGTGACAGTTACTTCAAAGCTTGCAGCTAACAGCGCAACTTTTTTATATTTGCAAGTAAAAAATTGCTATGCGATGCCTAATTATTTCTGGAGATTCACTGACCTAGCTGCCAATATATTTGTAGCTTCACTTGCTCTTACAAAATTAATGTACAGTATAGCAGCTAGCACTAAAATATTCAGTGATTATCAAATGCTCCATAACATTTGGCTCCATAACATTTGAAAGGTAATAAAGTTCAAAAATCTATCACTACCTCCAGATAAAGTTCCACTAACTCATCGTCGATGTGAACAGGATTGTGGCATAACTTGGAGAGATTTGATAGCCTCTGCTGATAATCTTCAATGTCAGTAGAAGAGTACTGGAGCTCAACAGTTTGTTTGCTTCTTACTTCAAGCTTACTGAAGTCAAGTTTTCCAGACAAGTGTACTTCAATAGCAGTTTTCAAGAAAAGAAAGAGGCTGTGTCGGTCAGAATGAAGCTCTGCTAATATTTGTTGTATCTTATCACAGAAATGATCAATGGCCAAGACAAATGCACACTCCCTTAGAGACCAGGCATAAGAGAGAATGAGCACATTCAGTAGGAAGATAAACATGAGAGGAAGAATTAAAGAAAAGAATATGATTTGGTTGATAAATAGCTGGAAACTTTACCTGCTTAGCTTGACTAGCTCAGGAAAGCGAGATATTACTGTGGTATGAAATGACAAAGCTTCATCATCAACCAATTCTAGTAACTTCTTATCAATGAAGATAAAAGCATGGAAAGGTTCCTCTTTATCCTTCATGTAACTATCTAAAGCAGCCAAATTCTGATTCCTGGTCGTAAATATCAAGCCACAGGCCTGCACAAGGACAATAATGTTTTCATTCAATAGCTGGCAATTTCGAGTAACAGTGCTACATAAATTTCATAGGAGTGAATCTAACAGAGCAGTGGTAGAAAACCTGATAAAAATGAGCATCTGAACAAAGGTTCAAGACAAAGTCCGAATTCCAATCATTTCGGGGAACCACATTGAAGAGTTGAAGAACTTCTTTTTCTTTCTGAGTCCTTGTTCTTGTGTCATCATATGATGAAATGAGATAAGTAAGGATGTGCATAACAACTCTCTTAGATGCAATAGCCCTTTTGTGGGAAACAAAAAAGGACACAAACTCCATTAAATAGCCAAAATCCTTCTCCGAAGGCCAAAATTCTGATTCAGCTTTACCAATGAGAACGGACCGAATCACATCATTTTCCAAACCAACAATGCCAATGATGGCATCAACTACATTTTGTACCATAGTGTTTTGGCCCTCTGGGCTTCCAACGTCAATACCATCTTCATTGTCAGAGACAGATGTATCGACGGTACTCGGAAGTTCATCTCTAGGTTCAAAGTTATCCTGTACAAAAGCACATTTGAGGACTTCCAAAGTAGCTTCAGTATCCATCCAAAGCAGATAGCATATGTTTAAACACTTCCCACAAGCAGCACTGAAACCCTTAAATACTTCAGAAGTTAGTGGCTTAGACTCTTCAAGCAGAAATTGCAGGAGTTCTTCCCTCACTGAATGAAGCCGGGATCGGCGAATTATTCCATGCCCTTAAAAACAAAGTCACATCAGAACATATATCAGAGTTCTGTTTACAATATAAGAGAATAAATCAACATAATATAATATTTACTATTTCTGGTTCTACAAAAGAATCTGCTGGTAGTGGTGCAGACATTCTGATGACAGACAAAGCATCTTATGGTAGATTCAATCTCTCCAATTTGATAATCAAGCTTTCAACAAAGTTTTATACCAACAAAATATACAAGATTCTGTGCCCACCCAAAAAGCAATACTGCACGGAAAACTGGGATTGTGGTCTAACTAAATACTAATTTTCCATTGATATGAACTGGTAAATGATAAATCATATAACACAAATGGAGGCACCAACCTGGAGGAAATGCCAAGCCCTGAAAGCAATATTTCAGATAAACAAGCATCCTGTATCTGTTTCAAAAAACAACATGTTAGAGGCTAAGATATTACTGTATATTCCTATGATCCTCTCTGATTCTAGCAATATACTAAAACCTAGCAAAAATATATTAAGTTCTATGTGTAGCTTCAGGAATATCTAACAAAAATTAAAAAAAGCACAACAACATCTTGTTTTATATTCACAAGAATTGAGAAATTTTTACATAGTATTATTATTACATCCATCTGTGCACAAGAAGAATAATGGGAAAATCAAGAATCATTTGTTCTATTCTCAAATAAAAATGCCAGCCACAATAGGAACAACAATGGAGTTTTCTATAAACACTTTTTAAATAAAAGTTTACCTGAAGATACATTTTTACCAGGAATTTCAGAATTAACAAAATCATGGTCAATTCAAAATCCACAACTAATGGACAATATAAAATATTGTATCGTGTTATATGTAGGAATGATGTGCTCTAAATCAGAATATAAAATATTTTATCATATTGTTCCATAGAACTACTGCTAACCAGAATATTACATACCCACTTGAAGTATCATCTTTACTGTTGGTGTTCTGAACAACTGATAGAAGTTCCTCTAGAGGTGTACGGAAGTCATTCAGGCCTTGGTTAAATAAATAAATTAGTGCACCGTATAGCCCGTGTTCACGACAAAGTCTGACAACCTGCACACAACAGAAGTATAATAAACTGTGCTGGCAAGCTTGAACTACACAGGCTACAAAATGGACCACAATAAATCCAATAGCAAATTAAAATGCTATTTTTTATTACACTAGTCACATAAATAAATTACAAATATTTCCTATACCTGATTAAAGTCCAATGAGGAAATATCCATGTGAAGAATGCATTGTTCAACTCGCTGCAACCATCCTTTGCCACTATAATGCTCCACTAGTGCTTGCATGATCTACAAGTACAATTGGATTACATGCATATTCATTTACAGATTGTTATTCACTTATTCTAGCACTAGTATAAATCCTGATGCTGCTCACCTCAGGGGGCAGAGAACCAAGCATATCCTTCAATATATAGGGCTCTAGAACCTCCAGAAACATACCTGTTATCACGTTATTTCAAACTTCGCAAGTTAGCAACAGTTTAACAACAGATGAAATGTTTATCTAATAGAGACTACAAATACATATAATCCTATGAAATTTTAATACATCAGTGAAAATAGAAGCCTAAGCCAATGTGAGAGAGTGCGTGCATGCACATGTATATGCCAGTAAATTTGTGTTTGTGTCATCTTTATTTTTTTGCACTCTTTCTTCATCTTAATGAAATAATACACACCTCGCCTGCGTACTCCGAGGGAGGGAAAACATTCCAAAACAGGATAAAATAATAAGGAAGACTAATTGGACACGAAAATATAAGACCGCAAATCAGAATGTGGAGAACCTATGCATTGGTTCAGAATTCAAAAGGGATTCATTGAAAGTTAACAACTTAGATCAGAAGCATGAAAATATCTTTGACAGTTCTGTGTTACATAGCCAAAGATCATATGATAGAATGATCTATATAGGACATACTACATGTTAAGTGTTTTCTTCCTCGAATGGACATGTTTAGTGTTTCACAAAGCATGAATAATAAAGTTCAGAACTAAACCAAAAGGAAATGTTACTGCTTCTACTGAGAGAGTTAGAATAAGCATACCTCCACTTTGTGCAGCAACAAACTTAGAGAAGACTGTATCGAAAAGGATATCATTACGTCCAATGTGGACACAATACTCAACTGCAACCCCTCCTACACGAGCATACTGCTCATCTCTTTGTGTAAGCAGGGATCGATCTGCCTCTATTAGAACATCTGATTCCCCCCCTTTTCCAGTATGATTTGACAGCGCAATTGAAATATATTCGAAAACATAACTTATATATGATAGCAGCAACTCTACTAGGTAAGGCATTATGGCTTCTCTAATCAAATCAACCGTTCTAGGGAGATCAACAACACCCTGTGTCTGGCCATCATAAAGCCTCATTGCCATGTCTAGTGCACCCATCCAATCGCCAGCCCTCTTTAGTGCTTCAATTCGCTCTTTCCATGGAAGAAGTCGGGAAACCGTGAGAAAAGATGGCCCAAGAATATACACTGTAGCACCTCTTACTGCTACTGAACTGTTAAAATGCCTCTCTGGGTTACCAAACCTGTTAAAAAAATGTGCATGGTGCAATATTGTGTCATCAAAAAGAAGGCCATCGGGAACAAAGGTAGTTCTGCGAAGCTCACTGCCGTCTTTAGAGAATAAACAGAGCTGTCCTCTCAAATTAAGGACAACCAACATCTGAAGAGAAAAAAAAGTAATTTAAATTTGTTGCCAAATAGAGAAGAAATTAAATGGATAGCAGAAAAGAAATTTTTGCATACCTGGTCATCCAACCAGGCAACACCAACAGCTGCACTATCAAGCTTCCACTCCTTGTGTTTAAATATCTTAGATTTAACAAATTTTGCAACTTGCACTTGACGGTCCCATGCAAGTGCTAGCCATGACACTCGTTCTTCATCTACAGCATCATCACCTTAGTCCCAAAAATTGGAATACACATTAAAGAAAGCACCAATGCTCATGAAAGAAGGCCTACTTTACCTACTAATGACGATTCATTCAAAGATGATGTGTATTTCCACGCAGCATATGCAATGGAGCCCTCACGTGCTCCATCTGGTCTAGAGAAAGTCTCAATGTGGTCAACATGGTCAATATTGGTACGGAGTCTAACCTAACAGGGAAACAATAGAATATCACCCTCATTATAAGAATTGACGACACTAAAATCACAGAACATGTTTCCAAAATTATGACTGGTTCATACCACAAGAGCATGTTGGTGCATAATAAACATGACTACAACACCATCCTCTATTGGAGAAGAGCCTTCATTGAAAAACTTCCATCCAGAATCCACTCCAACCACACCTCCAACAACACCACCCATCATGCTGCCAAGACCACCACTGGAGGAAGTTGTCTGGTTTCCCTGGGCAGATGAGTTATTAAAACCAAAAGATTCATCCATAACAAGAGGACAGGCTGAGAGCACAATTCCAGTATTCCCATCAAAAAGGCGCTGTCAAATTGTAGAAAGGTTTTGTCAGACCACATGTTCAACACGAAAACAAGTGAGCACAGTAGAGTTCAATGATGTTTCTCCATACCTGAGTTCCCTTGACAGTCAAACGATTAATTACGGGGATAATGGAAAACGTGTGCAACAGAACTACCCCCTTTGAATCCCCAGTGATGGCTTTAGATTGGCGGATAAAACAAGCATGCACTACTGGTGCTGTATGCTCGCCATATATAACTTTTGCTGCTGCAGATTTCTGTACATCCCAAATTGTCATATGACCATCACCATATCCTACTAACAGAAGATCCCCTTGTTGGTTAAAGCACATGGCAGTCACTGGTGATTGAGTCTTCTCGCCTTGGTTCCAAAAGAATAGCATCTGAAATTTTTTTGAAAAGTGTTTATACCCTCAAAGTGATTCACATATCTTATAGAACTTTTAAGCCACCAAACTAGAACAGGTATTGGTTTCTCCAAGTTCGTCCAACAAGATTTTGCATATGGGGTTCTCAGATTTATATGTGCAGCCATTGATTCAAATCAATATGTTATCTTTGAAGAAAAAATAATAGCATTGCAATCAGCGAGAAATAAAGAGAAAACAATGAGGCATTGTTACAATGACACACTGATGTATGGTGTCCACTAAAAGGGCACAACAAACAAAAGATTTCCGTAAGCAGCTTCCTCACAAGAACTTGTCGCATATTCTACTCCAAATTTAGAATCTGAGATACTTCTGCAAACTCTACCTAAATCTTGTTTTCGTATAAGATTCTGGTGCAGTAACGGACATTATATTAGTATATTTTTTGGCAGAAAACCAAATTCAGAGTAAGCTTAACTTAATTCTTAGACTGCAAGTGTTATTATGATCACCAGAACTCATCTACAGAATCATAGACAAATGCACATAGAGCTGTTGCAGAAACAGAAATGTAACAATACTTACTTCTCAGTCCCTTCCTGTTTATTCCTTATTAAGGCAAGCAATTGTAAAGGCTTCCAGTAAATTGACACCAAATGATATAGTCATACCCAGCAAAAATGTTTTTGAAAGAACAATCTTTAACTTCAGTAAATAACGCATAATAAATACGCCATCTTTAAGTCGAAATATACAACAACCAAACATGCTTTATTCGCTCCAGCACCAATGACTAACCTTTGCATCTGTATCATCAGCTTGATGAATGGAGTATTTGCTTGGAATGACAATGACAGCACCTTTAGATGTGCCCATCGCTACATAGCTCCTATGAACAGCCAGGACCTGGGGAGATCCATGGTCTGACCTAAACGACGGTGAGGACATGGCACGAGTTACTGGGTTGTCCATCTCAATTTGCATGTAACCGATAGCTGGTGGGCCCTTTCCAATTCCCTCTAGTTGCATGGGCTGCGCAGCTGCTCCTTCCTCCCAGTGTTGACCAAATGAGGCCTGCCTTTTCTCAAGCTCCTCTGCCCACTCCAACGGCTTCATTGACACCTTCAGCTTCTTCTCTGCGCTCTTCTCAGCCTTCCTGCTGGCCTCCAGCTGCTCTACCCTCTCTTCAATCACTTTGTCAATTAAGCTCTCAGATTCCACTTGTTCTTCCATGATAGTCTCAGATCTTTCAGATTCATGTTCATCATCAGAACTTTCCTCGGAAGCAACCGCAATAGGATCCATAACCTGACCTGATTGCACATGATTATCATCTCCAGTTTGGACATCCCCATTTTCCTCATTCACAGCCTCAATTTGATTCCCAATTTGGTCGGGTTCCGCCAAATCGACATCATCACCTTGCTCATGCCCACTGGAAACGTCTGCAACTACAGAGTTTACAGAGTCCAGAGAACTTGCCTCCACCAGCTTTATAGCCTCAGCATTGTCTTCGCCTGCCACTTCTGGCTGTTCACCCACTCCCAATTCCGCACCCACACTCCCACCTGCAGTTTGCTTGGTCTCCTCAGCAACCACTTCCGAATCACCCTTCTCTTCTGCCTCTGCTTCCAAGCTCCCAGTGGGAGGGAGTTCCCTGGAGTCTTCGGAGCCACTCCCCTCCTCCTCCAGAACTTTCTCCACGGGCGCCGAGAGCGATCGGCGGGACTTGATGGCAGCGGCGTGTGGGGTGAGGACCGCGCGGGACGCTGCGGCAGCAGCGGCAAGCGCGGCGCCGGGCTTGGGGCTGGGGCGGACGCCCCGGAAGAGCGAGGGGAGGGGCCGTGACGAAGAGGAAGCGCCGTTTCCCGAGAAGGTTCTCGCGACGAGGGAGGAGAGCGTCTCCGACGGCGAGGCCGATGCGGATCTCCTCGGGGGCGGTGGCGGGGGCGGCGAGGGCTCAGCGGGAGGCGGCGCCGGGGCTTGGACGCGGGAGGGCGTCCGGCTGATGGTGGTGCTGGGGATGCGGCTGGGCTCCTCGGAGTCGGAGTCGGAGTCGGAGGAGGAGAGGAGGCGGAGCAGGTCGTCGACGGCGCGGCGGTGGTCGGGGTCGGCCGCGTCGGCGTCGGAGGACGCGGAGGAGGTCGGAGAGGACGGGAGGAACGCGTCGAGGTCGAGCTCCCGCCGCGGCGGCGCGTGCTGCGACGCCATCGCCGGCGACGACGACGCCGGCATCGGGGTCGGTCGACTCGACGCCTTCGCGGCCAAGGTTCTACGCTGCAATTTTGCGAGCTTTTTGCTGCAGCGTCTGTTCGTTTACTGATGTGATGACTACAGGTGCAAACTGGGCCGATTGCCTTACAATCAGTCCGTAGGCCCATTAGGCCTTGTCGTTGACTATGGCTAGATCTTCTCGTTTGACCAGCCCTTTTCGGTTTGGTTCTGGCCCAAATAGTCTCACCCAAAGAAAATTTACCATGGCCAAAATCAGGGCTCAAAAAAACCATCATGTGGCTTTGTGAGTTGTGACCAAGCCCAATTTTGATAAATTAAAATTTTGTGATAACAAACATAAATAAATTGGGACTTGCTATTTTCCAGATGCCTGAAACTATAACTTCTTTTCAGGCAACAACTAGCAGCCATCAGATTAAGATCCATTGCATTGGTGGCAATTTGTATACACCATTAACCATCGCTGGATAGAACATACATAGACTTCAGGCGACTGACGAACAGGAGAAGTGAAATAAATTAAATCATGGTGATAAAAAGTTGTTTGGTTTGTGTTCAAGCTAAAGTTTGCAAGAAGCTAGATAAAACATGCAGATCCATATGTCACTAGTTTTTTTTTAACTACGTCCACATGGATCTTATGTTATACTCCCTCCGTTCCTTTTTAGGGCCTGTTTGGTAGGGATTCGGATTCACTAAATTCAAAATCAAGTAGTTGGATTCACCAAAAAATTTCCCAAACGCCTCAGATCCACCAAATTCAGATCCACCAAATTTATGAATCTAGAGGCCAGATTCACCAAATTGGTGGAGCTCCTCATGAGGTGCTCCACGAATAGATATTTCATACCTGGTCATGGATTTTGGTGAAAATTACCCACCTTTGCCACTGGTTACACCCCCAACTTGCCGGTTCGTTTCTTTTCCTCCATCTCTTCTTCCCGTTCGTACGTACGCATTCAGGTGAGACATGTTCAAGGAAATTTAATGAGGTCCTTAACTCCTTCATGGCCATGGTGATCGTGATCCTAATTATGTTCCAACCATACCGGAAAGGTACAAAAGATATCAGGCTGCATCGGATACTTCTACTATGGAAGCCAGTGCCGTCGCCATGGACAATTTTTGTGATGAGTTGGCCACGGCTCTTGCTCTTGCCTGGAGGAAATAGTTGAAGAGAAGTCCTCTTTGTATCAGTTTATTTCCCTTATTTTTTATGTATGAACTTTTGTAATATTGGTAGGACATGTCATGGACATTGGTTTATTAATTATCTTTTTATGGTTCAACATATTTATGTTACATGGCTGCACATGTCATATATACCAAAAATCACATCCCTAGGGGCAAAACTTGTCATTTCCCATTAACACCTCAATTTCGTGAATCTGGATCTGTTGTTTTGTCAAACAGTATTTCAGTGGATCCACGGTCTATTTCTGATTCACGGTGGATCTGATTCACGGTGAATCCCTGATCCAGATTCACTTTTTACTGCGCTGAATCCCTACGGCCCTTGTAAGACGTTCCGGGTCCTGTGCGATTTTCCAAATTATAAGACGTCCTGGCGTCCGGCGTTCATCCGGCTTTCATCTTTTCCCAAAATGCCCTCGTACCCTCAGTTCCTATCCACCGGACTCCGCCGCCGCTCCCCGACTCGTCCTCCACTGCTTCCCCAAATCGGCGGCGCTCCTCCGATCTCATCGCTTTGCCTTCCATCTTGACTCCGTCGAGTGCGTTGTCTCCTTTTGATTCCCCAACAAGATTCGCACTGCTCGCAGCGGCATAGGAGCAGTTGGATGGCGAGCTGGATCCGGCCAAGGAGGCGCCATTAGTGGAGGGCAGCGGCGGTGAGGTCTACAAGGTGAATCCAGGCTGTCCAGCGCGCTGGATCCATGACTGCGACTCGCCGGCGGCGGTGCACGGCCCGACTTGGCCGCTCGACCTCAAGCCCTTCGCCGCGTCTAGGAGTCGGGACTCGCACCGCCTCGGCCTCGGCGTTCCCTGCGACGACGCCCTCGTCGAACCCGCTGCTGGTGCCAAGAACTGCTTGCTCGGTCCCCAGATGCGGCAGCCCGTTCAAGCAGCCGCAACACATCATGAGGCCGCTGGATCTAAGAAGACGAGGGAGAAGAGGTAAGGAAAAATCTCTCTTTTATTCTGTTTTGTTTGACTGGGACTCTGAATACCTCCGGCTTGTGTTCTCTAATTCAGGTTTCTGATTTCTTTACCCATCCATGGCGATTCGTCCTGAAAACTTCCTAGTGTTCCCTTGATTTGGAAAGCTACGGTTGAACCTACATCCACAGGTTTTGACAACTGATGATCCATAATTTTGTTTGGTAAGCGAGAGTACTTCTTTGTCAAAGTGATTGCTTTGTGTTGCACACCCTTCATGCATAATGAAAATCGATGATTTTTGCAGATCTATTGGGAAAATAAGCTTGTGATATCCACAACAACAGAAAAAGGTTAATCTCAGGAACTTTTGGTTGATATTACTCTCAGTAGAAATATTTTTAGAATATTGTTGATGATTTCCTACTCCTTGGAATATTTCATGAATTTTTTATATATGCAGCTTGTGGTTCTGCCATTAGCAGTACATCCATTGATCGTAACCTTCTTGTGCCAAATGGAAGCTAACAACTGTGTCATGTGTGACTGCAGCTCTAGCAACTGGCAGTGAGTGCTCGCTCTATCGAAACCCGTAAATTCTGAGTCAGCCTTTATAATTCAATTCTAGCCTCATATGTAATGCTCCATGGGCTTCATTTGTTTTGACATTTCTGCAGTGATTGATGATGCTTGTACAGACGAGGAACCAAGGGAAGGTGTTCCAAATGCACGACAAACTCCAGTTGGTGGTGCAAGGGTTTCTGAATTATGCATGAGGTATGTTCTGGTGTTTGTTGATCAGCAGATGACATGCTTTGGGTTCTGTCGTGGACAACTCTCTAGGATCAATAACATGGTTTCTGGTGGGGGTTTTGAGGTCTGAAGGGATGCTATATGGATGGATGATAGAGTAGTACCAGATTTATGTTTAGGATACATTGTTGCAATGCTCATCTTTTAAGTTATTAGCATATGCATGGACCCTGCATTCCTGGGCTCCTCTTCATGTTAGCCTAGCATAGGTTAGAGCAAAGCAAAACTGATTCTGCCCATTTTTGAAGCTGCAATTAGCAGCATGGAACTGATTCATACATATTGAATTTTCTGATTCAAAACAGAAAAGACTAAATAATTAGAGGCATGCTAGCAGGTACAGTATGACTGAAAAGTACAGTAATGGTGTAATGTGAGGCCACCTTGGAGTAGTATTGCAGATAAGTACTGTCACTCAAACATACTGAATCAATATCTTGTTCCTCTATAAATAAATATAATCTCTGAAAATGTGATAGCATAATATTTACAAAATCTCTTATAGCAACACACTACGATACTCAATCGAATTGTGCTAGATGAGCTAATGCGGTAGCATAAAGGCCGTTCTCGCATGACAACCTATGTGGTAGCCTCCCTTCTCTTTCTAGGCGTTGCTTATTCATATGCGGGAGATTGTACCCATTTCCTCCCCCGAGCTTCATTACTTCTTTCATGCACAACTGTAGACTTAGGAATACTCGATTTAGAAGTGTCTCGTCATATTCTTCAAACTCTTGTGTTACATTGTTGATTAGGTCTTCAATAGTCTCTGGACTTCCACAATCACTTAAGGACTGTATAGAGTTGAAAAACCCAAGATCCAAAACATTCATATCCGGTGAGTTTGCTGGCTGTTGCATTAGTTTAATGTCGAGGCCAGTAGCTGCTACTCTTTCCAGAAAAGCGGGGTCATCTGGCCGTATATGAGGTCTAGCGTTATCTTGCTGAATGTAAATAGTCTTGTGTGCGTCTTCTTGTGGCCACTTCTCCTCAATGGCTGGGATAACCTTGTCAAGCAAATATTCTCTCATCACGTCTCTGTTGACTATGATAGATTTAGTTTCTAATGTTCCTCTTTCTCTGTTTCGACTCCTCCTTGCTGCTGGAACCTCTTTGACAAATGGCCATACACCAAGCTTTCCATCAAATATCAAATTTTGCTGCTCATCATATTTTGGCCGACTTACAGCAGTAAGAAACATTACTTTACCAATGCTATTCTTGTTCTGAACCGTGCGAATAGGATCAGCTTCCTCAGGCGTTAGGTAGTATTTTCTCCCCTTTTTGGTCATAAAGTACCATTTCTCATCAATATGAACTACATTCTGCATATCTTTAAATTTTGGTTCTGCATCCCCTAGGGTTTCTTCATCCAGCATAGAAATACAGAACTGCAGCCTATCCTTTTTGTTGCTCTCTTTTAATTATGGCTTCAATGAACTGGAGTGGCATCTTATCTCACCTAATTTAAACTTCCTGTGCAATGTTGTGGTACTGACGTCTAACAATTTGGCTAGCGACTTCAAGGTTGACCTCCTGTTGAGTGGAATTGTAGCCATTTGAGCCAAATCAAGCTGAAGTTTCTTGCGACCCACATGGCCACTTTTTTTGTTAGAAACATTGACCTCCTGTCCTAGTGCAATCTGCTCCTTTGCACATTTCCAGATCCTCTGAACAACTCGAATATGTGTCTTGAAGAATTCTGCAACTTCATTTGTTGCATTCTTCGGTAATTTCCCATTTCTTCTTCTTGCATGTAAAGCTACATACACTGCATATCTTTCAGTATCATTTAACCATTTTCTTAACCTCAATCGTGGCTCAACACCTGCAAGTGCAATAATAAAAGAAGGCAGTTAGTTGGATTAACAAGGTTTCCTCCACATATGTGCTACCATAACATCAATTTAGAGCTAGCAGTACCATGTTTCATGAACCTTTCCTTGGTAATCTGCAGATGCATACGATCCACTCGATCCAAATGGGAACATAACAACTAAGGGGGAGGTACAGTGGACTCCAGATGGATATGTGGTGAGTGAACAATTAATGTGCGTTGCTGATACCATCATTTTAAAAAATTCTACTCGTAGTGCATGTTGTTGTTACAAAAGTTTGCATATGCTCTCATAGTCCTTTCAGAACTGGACAAGATTATTCTACGTTTATGCCAGTTTTCACATCTTGCTTGATATGCTTACAATGGAATCAAGGCCTGCAGCCTGATGATCATAGTTCTAAGGACTTACTTTTTGCAAGCATAGAATAACTGAATGCGCAATTTGATTAGCTAATCAATGAACTGCCTATAGCATTTGATTAACAATGAAATCAAGGAGTAGTAATTGAAGCACTCTGAATAACTGGACACAATGCATTTGATTTGAGTTGTATAAGCTGTCAGAAAGATGCATTAACACAATGCTTGATCTTTTATCACATTATTGACAGAAATGGTTTGTCGGGGTCGATCTCACGGATCAACATCACATTAGTTTCCAGTTTCAATTTCAAGCAGATTTCTGTCTCAACAGGTCTATCAACATAGGAGCGAGGAAGAGGCAATTGCAAAACCTATACCTGTAGCATCAGAGCCAACAACTTCTTCTGAAGCATTGATATCCTGGTGGGCTGCAGCCTCACCTTCTGCAGGTATGATCCCTCCATCTAACAGGTCTTCTGGTGGTGTACAGTTGAGGTCAGGAAGAAAACTCGCTTCCATGGGGCTGAAATGCTGATCGAATCACCAAATTTCACCTGTTTATGCAGATGAGCATCCAATGAGTTGGCTGCATGAAGAAAGCTAGAGGGAGGAGGGCAGCTGTCTGGCCAGCCATGGGCATGCAAGGACTGGTGCTTCACCTGGGTGGCTAGCACGGTTGAGGCACCTGTTGATCAGACTTGGGGACCTTTGCTTCCGGAACAAATCCAATCAGGGCGAGTGGCCAGTGGTAGCAGGGGAGCATCACTCTCCTCGCCGGGCGGGTGGCCGGGCGTCAAGCAGTGGATCACGCCCGCGTGTGGCGTGCCGGCGGGCGGCGGCGAGCGGCGGGAGGCAGGCGTCAAGCAGTAGAAATTTGAATTCTTCAGTTGCGTGTCGTGTTTGTCTTCCTCGGTGCTGTTGTGATAGCTGGCACCCACTTGCGTGTCATGCTTGTATTCCCGAGGGGCAAAAGTGACCATTGGCACGGTACCTTAATTTATGCTAAACTGGTCGGAACGTCTTATAAAAAGGAATGGAGGGAGTAGATTTGATTTAGCTTGCAAGAAGCCACAAATAAATCATGTGGATTCATGTCACTAATTTTTTTCACTACATCCACATGGAGAACTCCATAGTGAGATGGGCATGTGTTTAAGGGGCCACTTGGATCCTTTCATTTGGAGGAACTAAAACCTACTTAATAAACTAGGCTATTTGAAAACGAGATTAACATTACACTACTTATAACACGTTCTTCAACTCGCTCCCCTACGGTGGAAATACAACGCACATAGCCAAATAATAATATACAAATATAATGCATATACAACCATGTTAGCTTAATCAATATGTGTCTAAACTATGGTTATTCAAATGAAAATTCAATTCGAATGATCCAAACAGGACCTAAGAGTAACTTAAAGTGTTCTTTAGTAATACTTCGAATAGAAAAAAAATGAAATTTTAGATAATTAAAGTACCTTTATCTTCAGCATCAATCCACAATTATTAAACAAACTCTACTTGCATCAAGCAAAACACACTTACAAATTCATATCTCTTGGAGAATGAAGAAAACGCACGACGGTCAACCACACACATGCTCTTGAAATAACGTGATACACAGGCTTGATTTGGAACATATAATTACTAATACTATTGTATTGTATCTATTATGTGTGCCACCACTGCATTTACAGTGTCCGGCTGGTGAGCGGCCAAGTTGACGACGGGAATGGACACAAGCCCCACAGAGTTGGCGGCAGAGAAGAAGACGCGGACGCGCTTGGCGTGGTACCCTGGTGCCACCATGGCGCCGGTTGGATCAACTCTATTGCCACGTCCGGTCTGTCGCTGTTGATTTGCATCACCGCCTGGGTCGCCGGCCAACCCAGCACCTCCGGCCACGACGTCTTCAGAGTGCTCATTTTCCCTTGACACGGCGATGACGATCTCCTCCTTCCTCTCTTTAAAAACCTGCAAAAGGGATGCATGGTTAACGTCAGCTAGTGAACGTGTATCTATCCTATAATCTACGTGTATTGAGCTAGAAGTTAAATTAATAAGTTTCAACACAATCCACTCTAACACATATGCTTTGAGGTATTTACAGGAGCATCCAAGCAACAAGACCGACATGAACAATGTGTGCGCGTATGGATCGAATAATGCCTACCTGACAAAATAATGCAAATGTAGAACTATGCTATTGCATAGAGTCGTAGTTCATACGCGCTTCTCTCAATTGGATAGATGTGTGGTACGTATATAGGGATGATGGCGTTAACTATTGAGCAAGTGTGCCTACTACGTACATTGTTTATGACGCCCTTGCCCTTGCCGGAGCTCATCAGGCTTTGGTGGTAACTCCTTGGTTATATATTCCGATCCAGTTCCTTGTTTACTGACCGAACCAAGGGGAAGCAGCTTTTTTTAATAAAGGATATAAATATCCGGCCTCTACATCCGTAGATGTACACAGCCAATTATTACATAGTTGTGAATACATGAAAATAATAAAGAGACCCAAAGTCTTAAACACAACGACTAGGACTATTGAAAACGATATAAATGATTCCACCCTATGTTTGTTATTTCTAGAGCAATCATCTCTAATTTCTTGCTCATCTCCGAGAGTGCGTCCTTGGCCTCCTCATCACGCTGCAGCCGAGCCCAAAAGCACAACCAAGGAAGCAGCTAGCAGCCAGCGCCACATATCCACAAGCATGCAGTTTATTTCTTGCTGTAACATATGTTCCCAAGGGCTAATACAGTAAGTAGAATAGCACCGCCCTAATTTTTGTTGTTGAAAAACTAATAACCACAAACAAGGATCAGCACAAAGATAATTCTAAGTAAATGTATGAGTAGTGAAACGGAAAGCATTCGAGGAGCTTTACACATCTATGATGTTTGACCATCCATCCAAGCTGTATATAAATAGGCTAGGCGATTCACATTTCTGGGCTGGTCTCATGAAGGTCAAAGCTGATTTGCTAACTTGTGGCACCTTTCAGGTGCACAACGGGGAGAATGTTCGATTTTAGAAAGATGTGTGGATAGGTGATAGACCTCTAAGCGTGGTCTACCCTACTTTATTTAGAATTGTGAGACGCAAAGATGATACTGGCAAAAGTCCTAGGGACTGTACCATTGAGTGTTTCTTTTAGACGAGGTTTGATTAATGCAAATCGGATTGCTTGGTTTGATCTAGTCTCAAAGGTGGTACAAACCAGTCTCTCAAATGAGTCTTTCACTAGAATCTTACTAAGAATAGCTTGTTTACAGTCCGTTCTATGTAGCTAGAGCTAGCGGATATAGATATAGCTCTACGACACGTGTGTATATATAGACGGTCGCGGCCAGCGGATCGAGTGATAGCACCAAATAAATCACCATTCCTCACTACGACACATGTATAGATAAACTTTCTCATGCCGTTCCTGACGCAGCCCTAACACTGCTTCATTTGGTACCCAGCGATAGCTCAATTTAGCAGCTCAGAACGCCCGCATATGCTTCATTTCATCACGAAGTTTTTGTTCTACTGGCACACCAATGGATTACTTGGGCAAGTAGCTAGCAGTAGTAAACATATATGATGCATAAGAAGAAAAACACAGGATTGATTAATTATTCCGTAACACCCATCGAAATACACGATGGATTATTCATCACACCCATGTGCATCGAAATGCATTGCGATCGATCAGACATCGCATATTATTCCGTTGAGAACACACGTATAGTAAATATATATGCAAAACCGCCAGCATGCAGCTAGCCAGTGCAAGCAGCAGGCTGCGAACCCACGAAGCTAGCTAGCCAATATGTGGATAAGGTGGTACAGGGTAATCTGGCGCACCCAGCACGGGGATCCCAGCCTGGGAACCATCGATCCTGACCAAGACGCGTGTGTCGACGTTTGGATAATCACCGGGAACGAGCTGGGCCGGCGCGAGCTCCACTATGTCAACTTCGGGGCGGTCGCGCTTGATGATCGCATACGCATCCACGTAATTCTCCCCCACTAGATCCTTCCAGTCAGACACCTCATGCATTTCTCGACGCATCTCTCTGTCCCCCATGCCCTACTTGTGGCCTGCGCTGCTATTATTAGCTGCTTGTGGTGTTTCTGAGGGGTGGCCTGTCGAGATATATATAGTACGCGGGTGGTCGCGGGTGGTCGCGTACCTACAAAAGGATGCAGCTACTAGTCTACTACCACACATCGTGTAGTCAGTCACTCATTTGCCCATCGCTCCCTAATTAATGTACAAAAGCCAGCTATCCACATCGTGTAGTCAGTCGTATCCTCTTGCTGAGCCTGCCCGTCCCCTTGCTGAGCCGCTGACGTACAATGCAAGTAGCTAGCACTGTGGATTACAAATGTCTACTTACGGATCGAGGCACATGCATTGAGGTGACCGGTGAGGGGGCTAGCGGCGAGCTCGTGTGACCATGAGTCCATGACCATGCATGGGGTTAACGGGTAGCCAACATAGCTTTATTCGCCATCCCAGGCAGGGTTAACACAAAGCCACCAACTGTCCCCTGGCTCTCGGCCATGACGTTGGGCATGGAGATGCATGCATCATTGCCCACGCATGAAACTAGCTAGATGAAAGGCGCACTACTAGGATTAGTATAGTGCCCGTGCTAACGCTACGGTGTAAACAAAAGAAGAATATTTTTTTAAAAAAATGAACTAAATAGTGAGATAAATTAAGATTCATGCCAAAAGAGATTTATAATATATTAATAAAACTCGGGATAAAATTCATGCCAAAAGGGTTTTCATATATAACATTAACTTGAGATATAATTTCTGAATGTAGTACACAAGATCAAGTAAAAACAAACATTCAAACTTAATATGATCTAAAATAATCATTGTCAAGCTCTCCATTCGTAAATAATAAATAAACCATACACCATGTGTACCATCCAGCACCTGTTGTTCCCATAGGTCACCCAAATTAAACAACTTGATTCATCAAGGGTAATACATATTAAACACTCATTCGTCCTCCCCGTCCTCGTTCTCTCCAGCAACCACCTAGGCAGATCCCTGGGTCCCTGCTGCCCCGCCTCACATCACCACCACTTTAACAACAAATCGGTACAAGCAATGCATCTGCAAGGGATTAACAATGAATGAGGTAAGTTGGCCCAAACACCTTGCCCATCTATTTCTATGACTTCTAATTCCTAAAGAAGCAATGGAAACAATGTACATGGCCTAATTCACCATCCCACAATAACTTGCACTTACCATGCACAACAGTCTTTGAGTGGATCGGGCATTGAAGAAGCTCCATATTAAACATTGTTTTAGCTAAGGATATATCAAAGTCTACTTGTGCTATGTCTAAACTCATTAGATGCACGGGCAATTTAATCAGCTAATTTTTTTTCACAAAATAAATTAATTAGTACCTGTTTCAGCGACCTTGGTGTTCCTATACAACCAATCGCTCATAGACTTATATAATTCATAGTACCCCTTGCTTCACCATATCCACTCACAAGAAACTCAGCAAAGGAAAGCCTGGGAGCCCCTTGCATCACCATATCCACTCACAAGAAACTCAGCAAAGGAAAGCCTGAGAGCTAAAGCAATATGTGTTTTCCACCGAAATAACATTTCATTTTTAGACCTGTTTTATGCCCAAAGAAGTGAAATCCAATGGCCTAAATGTAGGGTTATGAGGGTGCTACGCTAGCCAGAAAACAAAACTTTTCTACCTCATATCCCAGGATCTACTGCTAGTTACAGGTTACAGGATTACCACTAGACGCGCAGATGCAGCGGAAGACGACTCGATGTAGTCGAACGCGTCGCAGCAGTGCCGTGCAGTTGCGTGGTCATCCAGCAACTCCTCCCACCACTTGCGGTTCGTGCGGTTCGTCCTCGTGCTCCAGATGCAGCACCTCCGAGGTAGCACACATGTACGAGGGAAAAGCGATGCGCCTCCGGACTGCTAGGTCCGCGAGGAGTGAAGGCGAGAGCGTGGAGGGCGACGGCGGTTGCCAAAGGCGTGGATTAGGTTTAGCCGCGCCCCTCCCCTCTACTTATATAGGCGTCTCTCATGTGCTCCCGAGTTGGAGGCCCATAAGAAACCCTAAGCCTTGTCTAATTCGGGTCCAACCCGAATTAGGCTTCCAGCCCCTTAAGCGTGCGACCCTATGGGTTCACGCACACATAGACATGGGCCGAATACTCCTATTCGCCCAATAGCTGACAGCGGCCTCTAGCAAGGCGTGACAACTCCTATGTGCACGCAAATGATCATATCAGATGAACCACTACAACCACATACAAGTTACTCCCTTGCCTCATGATATTTGGTTCAACTCGTGGGTTAACACTTAACCCAAGCACGGCCATGCATTTGTTGATCCAATCACTTGAGTGATCCAGTGATATCACTCTCATTAGAGAGGGGCAAATCCCATCTTGATTGTCTATGTCTCACAGCATGCTTCTCGACAAACCCGAAGACGTCCTTTATAACTACCCAGTAACAGAGTAGCGTTTGTCAGTCCCTAAGCAAGTCGATACACATCTCGAGCACATACAACAATCTCAGGTCGAAGGACATAACGTATATGATGTGTATAGAGACAATCTCATGTCGGGTCAGTCCAACCTACATGTCATACATGTGCCCACATTATTAGTTCGACATCTTAATGTCCATGACTTGTGAAACATAGTCATCAACTAATAATGTGCTAGTCTAATATTCATGTGTGTCCTCACATGAACTCCGACCAGGGACAAATATAGAATAACCATACAAGTAAAAGAGTTCCACAAACAATTCACATAATTGCCAATCAATACAAGTTGTCGTTAATGGATTTTCAATGGACATATTACAAATCATGGATACATGCGAAATATCATCATCTCTATGATTACCTCTAGGGCATATTCCCAACACTAAATGCATAGCATAGGAACTTCCATTAGACTATGTTAAGACAAAGCCATGATGTCAGAAAATGAGAAAAGACTGGATTAACTCGCTGGCAGCAGCGATCAAGAAGACATTCACTTGGTTCAGACAAGTGCATTTTTATATGTGTGATCTATAGACTATTCATTCATGCTAGATACCCAGTTCATACTAAAGAGTGATAGAACAAAAAAAACATTTAGTACAGTTGCTACCAACAAAGTTTGTGTATGCTGTATAATCTTATGCATATAAAATCAGTACATATAGAAGATTGTGTACGCTGTATAGGTAAAACTGATAGAAACCCGACCCAATTTTCAAATGCGGACACAGCCACACTGAAGCAGTATTGGTGACTGATTGTCTAATGTAAACCATGGAGGAAATACTATGCCCATAAATCAGAGAGGCAAACTGGACTTGGACCAAAAAGATCGACATGGCAAATTAGAATTGAAAGACTTGGCATGATTGAAAGTAAACAATGGCACACAGTACATCCAACAGGAAACTGTATTGCCTGGCACTTGCTAGCAGCTGTCCCTTGTAAACTGTGGACATGACCCAACATCCAGGTACTCAAGAACCTTATCCAATCACTCTGCTGAGCCATGCACATTTGAAAGCCATTGCAAATACACAAGAACTAATGGCATGTAACATGTATACCTTGTCAACAAGAGATGATGCTTCCTGAACTATCCGTAGTGGCCTCAAGCAACATGGTGGTGTCGTTGGAGAGGGCGACCTGCACCATCATCAGCAAGCCATCGAGCTGCACAAGCAGACATCCAGAAATTCATATTCATGCCGCACGGTAGGGCGTGGGAAGGAGCGGGGAGGAGCTCTCCGGGGCTCACCGGCGAAGATCTCGTCGGACGTCCGCTGCCACTTAAAGCGCAACCCTCATCCTCATTGCCAAACTCAATGGATTTGTCTCCCCTGCCACATATAACCACCATGAGGATAAAATGTAGCTATCATCTTTTTTAACACAGAGCAACTATCATATATACATTAGATTGGTATAATCCACTTAAAGATAAAAAAATCCTAAATGCTTAAAGCTCCAGACAACCATATCCCTTCAAGAGTGGTCCATAAATAAAAGGTCATAGCAATTCAAATCATCCCTAATAAGTATCATTTGTTGGAAGCACATTTGCAGGTTAGATGCAATTCAAACCAATCGAGACGTACGCGCTGGAAATTGGGACACACGCACTGGAAAGAAGAGCAAGAACACGAATCGATCAATAAATAAGCAGGAGGACAATACAGCATCTAGCATCCATGTGTTCGCGAGAACCACCAAGGAGAGTATAAATTAAAAAGAAAGGAAAAAAACTCAACAGAACATAGAAGTCAAGATCCCGACCTTCTTCTCCATGACACAGACGACAATGGTGATCTCGCCGGCACCGCCATTACCCTCCATCACCACCATTGCGCCCTGGCCTCCTCCGCCCCCGATCTGTCCACGGCCCGCCGCGCGCGCGAATCCGGAGAGATTTTGCGCGGTTCTGATGCCGGGAGGATTGGACGGTGGACGCGTTTGGTCGGGGGCGTTCGGGAAGGAGCTCTGCCTCCACCACCGCGGGTGCTTCTGCGAGAAGGGCGACGACGGACCAGCGGTCGGAGGCAGCAAGCACCACGGCCAGGTAGCAGCTGAATGGAATGGTGCAGGCGGACGAGGGGAGGCAAGCCGTGGTTGGCAAAGCCGAAGTGGGCGCGGAGGGGCACGCAGCGGTCGGACATGGGGAGGCTCCGCCGCCGCTACCCCACACCATGGCCACTGCACGCCATGAGGGTAGGGAACGTGGCCTAGGTGGCGTAAGCAGCCGCCGGGCCCTCGTCAAACCCTAGGCGCGGGCACGGTGGAGCCGCCGCCGCCGTCTCCCGATCCCGCAATGAGTTTTTTGCGTTTATTTTTTCCTGAAAAATCGAGACGAAAGTAGGCTGGGGATTTGAGCGGTGGCTGGGGATTCGATCTCTCGCCCTCTGCAGAGGGAGCGGTGGGGTGCCGAGCGCGTGAGGAGGAGGGTGGGAGGCTGGCTGTCGCGTGAGGAGTGTAAGGGACAGGCTTCTTACGCCTTTACAAGATTTCAATTATAGTATAGATAATGATTTTTAGGGCTGTATATTTGTAAGAGCAGTTTGTCCAACCACCCTTGTTAGGGAGCTTTTACAAATCAGCCCACTATGCGCACCCGTCTTCGTCCGAGTCGCAAGTCGCGGCATTTTTCGCGCGAAAATCACACGCTTCACGACCGGTGGGATTCAAACTTGGGACCTTTTCCTCACGCGGTTTCTGCCTTAACCACTACACTACACTATCACATGTGTTGACATGTAGTTTTGGTTCTCCACATATTACATAACCAAGAGTAATTTTCTTGTTTAAAGACCTAAATGGTTTCAAATCAAAAATTTGTCAACCACAACATTTCGTAACTTTCGAGCTTTAGGAAGCTTTTTCCATCCGAGGTCGTTTATAAAATTTGAATTTCAAATTTGTGAAATTCAAACGTATGTTTAACATGACAAGATGAACTCAAATGAAAAAGTTTTCAACTACAAAGTTTTATAACTTCTCAAGGTCTACAAACTTTATTTTGGGTGTTTCCCATCCAAGGTCGTTTAAAAATTCAAATTTTTAATTTTCAAAGTTTTTACGTAGTTTAGCATAACAAGATGAACTCAAATGAAAAAGTTTTCAACTACAACATTTCATAACTTTTTGAGATCTACAAACTTTATTTTGGGTGTTTTTTATTTAATGTCGTTTTTAAAAATTCAATTTCTAGTACTTCATTTTAAATGGTCAACATGCATTTGTAAGGGTGGTTCAATTTCCAACTGCCCTAACAAATCGATTGTTAAGGTCGGTTGGATATTGCCCTTACAAATGGACACCATTTGTCAGGACATATTCAATATCCAACCGCCCTTACCAATCGATTTAGAGGGGCGGTTGGATATTGAACCACCCTTATAAATCGAGAACCAGTTGTAAGGACGGCTCAATATCCAACCCCCTTACAGTAAAATGGTCGTGGTTTTTACAAATTGCTTTTGTAATAATAACTAGTAAATATGCCCGTGCGTTGCTACGGGACAAAGATTATGTGGTTGGAGCCATATGGTCCTTTTTCCTCCTTGCTGGCATCGTCCTGCTTCTGTTTTAGCATGCACACGCTGTCTCATGTGCCCCTCATCTGCTCTTGCAGGATCACTACCTCACCAACTTTTCACGACGCCCAACCCTAACCATATGGCTCTTGCTGATTGCTCCGGCACAACAACTCTTGCTGCCATCCCTGCGCAAATCGCAACTGTCAGTGCCCAAGTCGTCTCGGCCACCATCATCGCTGTGTTGCAACCACCAATGCGAACGATCCTTTACACCCATCAGTGATGAACTCTCTCTAGGATCCGTGGCCACCAACGCTAGCCGGCTCTTCTTCCTCTCCGATGGGCACACATGACCCATCGCGTTTCTGAGTTTGTGCTCGAAAAAAATAAAAACAAATACAAAAATTGAATACCACAATTCTATACTTGGGAAAAGAAAAAAAAAATCCTAAAACATGTCGTTAAAGTACTCGCCTAGTCCCCTACTCCGGTATCATGTATATTTTACGTGTTAGAACATCCCCAACCGTTTTGACAAATAGACTTTGCATTCATGTATTTGCAAAAAAATCTAAAAAAACACTTATCCAACGGTTTGGCAAATAGAATTGACATTTTAGAGCAACTCCAACACTACCCTATATGCACTTGGCAAATCCTAATTTTTGGAAAAACAAGAAAAAAGCCCCTCCGACACTACCCTAAAAGCACTTGGCAAAATAGGATGCTTGGCAAAAGGGGGGCAAATGAGCGCATCTTTGCGCGCGCATGTACGCTTGGCATCGGTGATTTTCGGGCTACTCGACTCCTCCCGCATGCGCGAAGTGCTCCCGCTTTCCTTTCCCGCGCGCGCCAATAATAGACAGATGGGCCGGTCATACTATTAATAGTTCGGAGTCGCCTCTTTTGCCAAGCCCAAGTAGGGTAGTGTTGGAGAAGCCTCTTTTTTTCACTTGGCATTTGAGTTTTAGACTTGGCAAAATCCGAGATTTGCCAAGTGAAGTTTAGGGTAGTGTTGGAGTTGCTCTTAGTTAACTTGGCAAAAATCTGAGAAAGACTCCCATATATGCCAAGCGGGCTCGGGCTTGCCATTGTTCGCTCACGAGAATTCCTCACCAGCGCATACTCCTGCGCATGCTTGGCACCTCACTCCGCCGCAATTTTCTTTTTGCCAAGTGAATAATGCCAAACCATTGAAAATTGTCTTTTTTTAGATTTGCCATATTTAGTTAGGACTTGGTAAACTCTCTAATTTTCCAAACAAAATATGCAAAATGGTTGGGATGACTATTGACAGATTCTGTTTATTTTGCTAGATTGTGCGATGCATTGCTAAATGCGAGTTGTGGTTTCTTGTATCAGTACGGATCATGCGTCGGGACTCGCATCCGGGACACAAAGGGTATGAGCGAATTTTACAAACCAAAAAGGAGACTCGTAATATATTTATTATTTTTGTTTATAAGAAAAAGTAGAAGATCAAAAAGAGGAGTTGTGCCTACTTGTGTGAGTACGAATCATCAGTGTGGACTCATATATATGACACGGACAGCGTGATGCGAGACCGAGTCGATCTTGTGAAAGTTGGACCAAAAAACACACAAGAAATTTTACCTTTTTATTAGTAGGTATAGATGAATTAAAAGATCAGCGTTTTCTCGGTTTAGACCGCCAATCCTGCATGGTGAAAGAGGCTCTACTTTTTAATCCTCTATGTCTAAATAGGAGAACCCCACTAACTGATTTTCCTGCAAATCTACGAAGCCACGTCAGCAAGGAGGAAGGGAAAGCTTCCCCCAGATCCTCTCCGTCGTAGCTGTGTGTTCGGTTCACCTCCATTCATTCATCAATTGTTTAGCTGTTTCAACTGCGTGGCACCGGACACCAGGGATCCAAAGAGACTTTTTTTATTAATTTCCACCTCCACCGATCAGATCACTTCGCCTATAGTTCATACAAAAACTAACGCTCCAATCACCGATCCATCTACTAGCTTAACAAAAGATCCATCCGCATGTGAAAGAGTTAATCCAATACTGAGCCAGCAATGGTTGCTTCCATGGCGACGACTTGCTCGTTCAAGGCCATGGCCGGTGATATCGAGGTCCAGGTCGGCAGCGGCGGCGAGACGTCGACTCCATCAAGCTCACCAGCGACCTGCGCACTCTCAGCCTGTGCCTGTACAGAATATTTTTTCCCTTATTTTTCAAGGTATACTGAGTATATTATACGTCTATTCGACTCGATATTCATCAGAAGGCAACGACGCCGTGGTTGCCGGTGATGCTTGTTTCATGGACCGGTGAAAAACTGCAAATGCACGTGTGCTGGTTCCATCTCCATATATGCCAACGAAAACAAGTTTCCCCTGTAAGTACCATAGAAAATCTCTCATACTCATGGATCTTCGAAGCCACTCTAGCATATTAGGAGCTGAGTTTACTGCTTCAGTATTACGTTATAGTTGTTTTTGTTAAATTGATTAGTCAGAATGAATTGAGAGAGTTATATAGTAGTGTATTTATTAGACCTGTTTGAATATCTTTGTTAGAACTTTTTGGCTTTATAAAAGCAGGTCCTCGGTAAATAAAAGCATCTTTGAAAGTGATTGAACTGTTAATAGTATTTCATGAATGTACACAATTACATATAGAGACTGGGGTGGCGTATGAGCCATCCACACAGTCAAGGTGCATGCCATTAATTAAGGGTTGCCTACCATCTATGCTTACAAAGTCTAACACTCCCCCACAGTCTAATCGGGAGCATCGCTAACGGTCAGGCTGGACCGAAACTCTTGGAACAAGGAAGTAGGAAGCCCCTTGGTGAAGACGTCGGCGTCAGACCGAACGGGGCAGCGGCGACATGGGCGCAGCGTGGAGGTTAAGGCGATCCACGGGCCGTGCAATGCCGGCTTTGCCTCGGGTGCGCATGGAATGCGTGTTGTCGACGGGGGTGATTGTCGACGAAATATCGGCGATAGTCCGACCAGGGGTATGCCCTGACCGGTAATGGATTGGCGGAAGGCGCACGAGATTGCGAGCAAGACGTAAACAGGGAGCAATCACACGAGGTTTACCCAGGTTCAGGCCGCAAGGATGCGTAAAACCCTAGTCCTGCTCTCTGTTTCGATTATGATGTGGATGTATGAGTCTGTGCGTTATGCCAGATTCTGTCCTCTGGCACGGGGGTCCTTGCTCTCCTTATATATCACGGGAGCAAGGTTACAAGTCGGAACTAGCCTATACGGTACTAAGTTTATATACTTTACAAGTCTAAACTTTCCTATCTCAGCTAGGTCTTGTCCTCCTTGTCGGTCTTCGATATTCTTACTGTTTTAGGCTGTCCAGGCCAGCCGAGCCGTTCGGTCTTGAAGCTTGATGGGCCGGCCTGGTGATAGCGTGTCGGCCCAAACTAGGCCGTGAGGGTATATGGCGTTTATACCTCCACAGCTAGTCCCCGAGCATCATGGATCTTTGAGGGAAAAAACACCGTCTTGCTTGGTTGAGTGAGAAAGGGTGGTCGGACACACGTTCGACATATAGTTCGAGCATGGCTGGAGGACCGTCTAATGCTTCCGACCACACTTTGCTTACACTTGGTTGACGTTTTCGGTTTTGACCGAAAGATTTATGATGCTCCTTAAAAGAAAAAGAATTTTGAAAGGGTCCCAAATGCGGAGACGTGGGCCCTCGTTAGTGTGTGATGCCGCCATCTATACGTCGTGATTGGTCGTTGCCTTAGCTTAGTTTTGAAACTAAACTCTTTGTAGAGAGAAAGGATCGGGCCGAGTCATGCAAATGACGTGGGCCCACGTAGTCCCGAGGTTCTTTGTAAGATAGTATATGTTGCAGCAAGCTCTAAAAGAAGGACCTAGCCCATGTCACCTCTCAGGTGACGTGGGCCCACGTAGTCCCCGAGCCTGAGATGAGGTGGAACACGTTATGTCAGGATCTAAAAAAGAAGACAACTGATCATTATATCATGCTTTATGTATTTCCGACCACTCTTTGAGTGAGACCGAGCAGGCCAAATTTCATTTGGGCTGGTCGGTTTGAACCATGCCATAACTTTGTCATGATTAAGTTAAGATAGCTTTGCTACTTAACTCAGTCCCCAGCGTGGCTGTGAGACCATGGTTTTGAATCTAAACCCATGAAAATAGCTTTGCTATTTGTGTGCCAGAATAACCGGTATCATTGGCGAAAAAATCCCAGCTCAGCTGTCGGATTGTGTGGGTTGAATTGTTTATGCTATACTGCAACTTTGTTACAGCGGGTTGGAACAGCTTTGCTGTGAACCCAGTCTTGTTAGCGAGGCTGTTTTTAAGACTATAGCTAGAAGACAGACTTAAATGGCCATCGGTAGCTTTGCTTTCGGGCCGGCTTTCGAGTTGTCCGGTAAGGCTGTGCGTACGTAAAAAGAAATGAATTTAAATGGAGAGAGGGAACTGACCAAAAAAACCTTTTTTATTTGGAGGCGGCCCGGTTTCTCGGCCCATTAAGGGTAAAAAACCCTAGTGTGGTTAAAAACTTCGGTGCCGCCGTCATTTGGACTATTCGCTCTCGTTTTGCCTGCCGTTTTGCAACCGCATCCTTCGCTCCCGTGCTTCGTGTCTAGGGTTAGTCCGAAACAACCGCATCCTTCCGCCCGAAGATCATGGGGAAGAAGCGTCAATGCACGCGAGAGAAGAGGAAGGAGAAAAAGGAGCGAAGGAATATGAGAAGCAAATGAAGCTCATGTGGTCGCCCACTCAATCGACGGCGGCGTCTCACGAATGCTTTGGCGAGATGGCGGTATGATTCCGCCGGCGGCTCTTGGAGTGTGGCGTGTGCCGCTACGAGGTGAGGCGTTCCCCGTCCCTATGATGGTGAAATAGTTGTATTCGAAGATTATTTTATCGGGGTTTGGGTATTCCGATCCATACTTTTTTGGTAGAACTCGCATCCTTTGGAAGATATCAATCGCAATCTCCGGCCGAACTCTATTATGACAATCGCTCTTTTTGTTGCGTATTGTGAGTTGTATCTTGCCATTCCCCCAAATTTCAATGTCTTCAGACATTTTTATGAGTTGAAGAGGAGAGGGAATTTGGGTGGCAGTCCAGTAGCTGGGGCATGTTACATTTCGCTCCGTGACGGGATGCGGTCGCGCTGGTTATCGTTTACACACACTGATAATGTGAAGGATTGGTTCAAGAAATGGTTCTATGTAAATGACAATGAACAGGGAAGGCCTGTTCCTTGTGATATTACTCAAATTCCTGAACCCAATCACTTCTGGTCGGATAAGCCAAACACTACTGAGATGATTGAAGTGAATGAAATTCTGGCGATGATGAATTTAAAGGGCCTGAATGGTTTTACGGTGGCAGCTGTTTTTATCTCTCGCCGTATTCAGCCTCTTAAGGAGAGATTCAACTTCCTTTGGGAATATCGTGGAGAGGACGACCCTTCTCGTGAGACTCCAGAGCAAATTTCTGCTGATGATATCTCTTTGAGGCTCATGAAGATGTTTAAACGAGGGGATGATACTCATATCCCTAAGCCTGTAAGAAGGCCATTTGATTGGAGACAACCACCTCCCCGGTATGTTTCTTTATCTTTTATCCTCTTATTTCTGTGCTTTGCTGGTTTGATTGTTTTGATGCAAAATTCGGTTATATGTATAGGGTCGTCATATTTATGTGTCTCGCGTCCCTCTTGATGATCTTCCTGCTGGAGAAGCTTTGCAATACCAGCGCACCGGATTTGATCGGGAATTGACAGAATGGAAGCGATGATGACGCCCAGAGCCTGTTGATGATCAATCTAAGGCTGCCAGGAAGCGGAAGGTTGCGTATGAGAAGAAAAAGAAATGTTACGGGTGTTCGACAGGGGGTTCTCTATCGCTTGCCTTGTGCTTCTAGTGGTCAAAAACGCCGTTATCGTCGGGTTGTGGAGTCATCGGATTCTCGAATCGATTCGAAGATAAATTGTCCATTGCTGAATTTGCTCGACGCAAGCGTTTGCGTCGAAAGGAGTGGTGGTCGGAGTTGTACTCCTCCCCGTGTACCTCCTCAATTGGCTGTTGATTACGGGAATCAACCTATTATGCCAATTATTAGGACTGGGCTTTTGGTGATGATGGTCGGCTGGTAGTTTAATTTGAGGGTTTAGAGGATCAGAATGCCTCTGCTGCTGTATTGCCTCGTGATACTGAGGCTGATGTTGTTATTGGGTCTTCTACTTCTGTTCAGAACGTGGAGACCGATATGCCAGATTGGTTCAACGTTCACTTTGAGCAATCCGAACTGTGAGTATATGAACTTCTTGGCCTGTACCTTTGCTATACCTTGAATTCTCTTGATTATTGTGAAAAAATTTGTTGTTGCCAGGACTCCTATTGTTGAAGATTTGGGCAGGGAGCCCTTGGTGGAAGCTGGGACTACTTTGGTGAGCCAAGAAGCTGTTCCCGAAGTTGTAACTCCCTTTGCCAATGTAGTCATGGATCAAGAAACTGTTCTGAAGTTGTGCCACCTGGCGATCTTGTTGAGGATCCAGGGATAGTTCTTGCAAATGTCGTTTTTGAACTGTAGTGGTTCTGCGGGTATCAACATTATGGCCTCCTCTGAGGATACTCAGCCGTCTTTGCCAGGTTTAGCGCTAGATTCTTCCCTGGCCTCATCTGCTGAAGGTGATCAAAATCTGAATATGCGCTTGGGTAGTTTTAGACCCAGTGCATCGACAGCGGATCACCCTGAGATAATGGAAGAGATCAGGGGGGGAACTTCTTCTGGTGCCCATATTCCTGGTAGCCGCAGCTATGTAGCTCGTCAGGATGACAATGGTGAATGGCACATTTTTGAAAATGTTACCAGGGGTGCCATTTCTGATGGTTTTGAGCAAGTGTTTGCTGATCTTCGGGCTCGTATTAAGGTTAGTACTTGTCTTAGTGGCTTTTTCTATTTTACCCATTCTGTCATGTTGTGAAGGATCCTTTTTGCAGGTGGTTGAAGATATTGCTGAAAAGCGTCGTCTCTGCATAGAGCAGTTCAAACCGACCATGTGTGAAAACGGTCTTCTGCGGAAGCAAAATGAAGATTTGGAGCGGCAGATCCGTGTTCACGAAGGTCGTGAAAAGCTTTGGGAACTTGAGAAAGATTCCTGTTGAAAAAAGTTGCGGCCCTTCGGGAGCAAAACAGAGGTTTGTTTTACTCATTCTTGTTACCTGTGGTTTTGAGAATATGTCATTACGATTGTGTACTTTGTAGATTTGGAGAGTGAAAAAGCCACGAAGGCCACTGAAATTGCTCATCGATTTGGAGCGGAGAAGAAAGCTCGTACGAGAGATTGAGCGCTTGGAAAAGGAGGCACGAGGTGCGTTTTCTCCTTTTTTTATCTTGTTGTTGTTTGGCTCTTATCGTATCTTATAAGTTGTGCTTATGTAGAAACGCATGAGCGTCATATGGCACAATTCGGCGTGTTAAAAAATGATAACCAGCAACTGACAGAGCGCTACTTGTCCATGGCGAATGGATTGCAACCTCTGTTTGCTGTACTTGCGCGGGGTGAAGTGAGGCCGGCAAATCCCCTTCTCGTTCCTGAATTTGTTGTGGATCAGTGCCGCCGTTCATGGCGTTTGCTCAAGGAGTTTGTCGGGAAGGGGAGTCGCTTTGTTGCGTCAAGTGTTCTAGCTCTTGCGCAATCTCACTTTCCTCGGGCAGATTTCAAGCGCTTGGAGTCTGGGAGGCCCGCAGATACTTCTCCAGAAAAGCTCAGAGACTTGCAAAATGCTTGCTGGGGCACCGCCTGTGTTATTGCTGACAAGATAGATCTTGTGCACGAACAATAACTTGAAATTAATTTGTGGTATTAAACTCGTGGTGCTTTGCACCGTTTTGTAACAATATCTCGGTGTTCTTTGATACAAATGGTAGTACTTTTGTTGCATGTCTAGGATCAATTACAATTGCCTTGTGTGCTAGGCATAGAATTTAATTAAGTGTTCTATGTGCCAAGAGTTTGGCAAATCTCTAGGTGGATCGTCTAGAGTACACGGTTTATAAGTCGTTGGTCTTGTGACTGCTTTGACTAGGAAAGGTCCTTCCCAATGAGATGACAATTTGTGGAGGTCGTCTGTTTTCTGAATTCTTTTGAGGACGAGGTCTCCGACCACAAACTGTCTTTCTTTTACATTCTGTTGTAATAGCGCCGTAGAGACGCTAGATATTTAGCCGTTCTTGGGAGTGTTTCCAAGTTGCGCTCTTCTCCGAATCGATGATAGTTTTTTCGACTTCATTTGTGGCTTCCTCGTCATAGTTTTTTGTTCTTGGTGAGCCAAATGCCACTTCATCTGGTAAAACTGCTTCAGCACCAAATATCATGAAATAAGGCGAGACGCCGGTATTTCTGCTTGGTTGAGTTCGAAGTCCCCATATCACAGCAGGTAATTCATGATACCATCTTCCTGGATGGGTATCGTTATCTCGGTATAGCCTTTTTCGTAGGGCGTCTATGATCATCCCATTTGCTCTTTCTACTTGACCATTGGCTCGAGGGTGAGCCACTGATACATATTTTACTTTTGTTCCTAAGTCTTCGCAAAAATCCCAAAATTCACCACCTGTAAATGTGGATCCCAAATCTGTTATAATGGTGTTGGGTACGCCGAAACGATGTACGACGTCTGTTAGGAATTCGACAGCCTTTTGAGCATTTGCCTTGACTAAGGGCTTATATTCTATCCATTTTGAAAATTTGTCTATAAGTACTGTCGACAAAATATAGTCGGCAGTCCACCAAGGGGGGTACGCATGGTGGTAGATTTCGGTAGGATGCGTGAGATCAGGAATCGGATGGTAATACAGAGACACAAGACACACGGTTTACCCAGGTTCGGGCCGCTATGAAGCGTAATACCCTACGTCCTGCTCTCTGTTGAGATGTATTAATATGATCTGTCCCCTAAGGGACACCTGCCCCTCTTTATATACTCTGAAGGGACAGGTTTTACAAGTAAAGTAATCTATTTGGTACTATTACAATATTATTCGGTGCACATCGTGTATCATATGCCTTCATCTTGTGGGTTGGGCCACCTCCTGTGGCGCGGCCCATATATGGCCATGAGGGTATATGGAGTTTATACCTCCACAGCTAGTCCCCGAGCATCATGGATCTTGAGGAAAAAAACACCGTCTTGCTTGGTTGAGTGAGAAATGGTGGTCGGACACACGTTCGACATGTGGTCCGAGCAGGGCTAGAGGACCGTCTAGTGTTTCCGACCACACTTTACTTACACTTGGTTGACGTTGTCGGTTTTGACCGAGAGATTTATGATGCTCCTAAAAAGAAAAAAAGAATTTTGGAAGGGTCCCAAATCTAGAGACGTGGGCCCTCGTTAGCGTGTGATGCCTGCCATCACATGGTATCCGTCGTAATTGGTCAGTGCCACAGCTTAGTTTTGAACTAAACTCTTAGTAATGAAAAGGGATCAGGCCTAGTCATGCAAATGACGTGGGCCCACGTAGTCCCCGAGGTTGCTGTAAGATAGTATATGTTGCAGCAAGCTCTTGAAAGAAGGATCTAGCACATGTCACCTCTCAGGTGACGTGGGCCCACGTAGTCCCCGAGCCTGAGATGAGGTGGAACACGTTATGTCAGGGTCTAAAAAAGATAAACTGATCATCGTGTCGTGCTTTATGTGTTTCCGACCACTCTTTGAGTGAGACCGAGCAGGCCAAATTTCATTTGGGCTGGTCGGTAAAAACCATGCCATGACTTCGTTATGATCAAATTAAGACGGCTTTGCCTCTTAATTCAGTCCCCAGCGAGGCTGTGAGACCATGGTTGTAAATCTAAACCCAATAAATAGCTTTGCTATTTGTGTGCCAGAATAACCGGTATCATTGGCAAAAAGTCCCAGCTCAGCTGACGGACTGTGTGGGTTGAAAAAATGGGTGCTATGTCACGACTTTGTCGTGATGGGTTGGAACAGCTTTGCTGTGAACCCAGTCCTTAGCAAGGCTGTCGGACTATAGCTTGAAAGGCAGACTAAAATGGTCGTCGATGGCTTAGCCATGAGACCAGTCCCCAGGTTGGCTGGTAGACTGTGCGTCCGCTGAGAGATTTGTATGTCGAAAGCATACAGGTAGCTCGGCTACCGCCCAAGTGTCAAGTTTGGCTTGAGTGACCAAGGCACTGATTATGATTCAGGAAACATAAATCATGATGGTTTATAACTCTATCTGGCCGTGGATACCATGTGTCAGCTCGGTTGACGATCCAGATGAGCAACTGTCTAGATGGCCCTTCCCTGCATCGTTGCATCGTCTCCTCTGAGCTTCAGCAGCAGGTGTAGTCAGATCGACTAGATGTTGATGAAGAAAATAGAGCTGTGAGTAATAAAAAAGCTAGATATATGTAGAAATATACATGCAATAGAATGCCTTTTGATTTGATAATAGAAACATGACTTAGCTCATCGTGTCACGTGTGGAAGAAACAGCGTCGAGCCCTTGCTTATTCTCCGTCGGCTTGCATGGAGCTGTAGCTCTATATGCATCCTTATAGATCTCCTGTTCTGGGCTTCTGCCACGTCTCTTGGTTTGTACAGGAGTAGGACTATAACAAGTCGTCGAAGCCAAGATCGGTGTGTGATCTTGATTGGATCGTAATTGAAGGTGCATGTCGTCGTTGTGGTGTTCGAGGAGATGAGTGCAGCTCAGACGGCCTGCCGACTGCTTGCCGATGATTCGAGGTGGCTCTGATGACAGCTCGGGCGGCTAACAATGTGTCGATGGTTCGACGTGGCCGGATCACGGCTTGTACACCGGAAGTGGTAGTGAAAACGGGCTCCTTGTTGGCGCATAGGTCGAGATAACAAGAGCCAATGACTGTGTCATGGATTCGGCGCCGAGGTGGATCTGCGCGTCGTCGGGGCAACAGAGGCGAGTGTTCTGTAGATGGCGGCAAGGTCGAAGCCGTCAACGGGGTGCCCGCGTCAATGAACGTCAATCGTGATCTGCAGTGTGACGACGGCAGCTTGCTGGCGTATGACACCAATGAGATGATTTCAGCGATCAAGTATGGCTCGTGCGTACGAAACTTGGCTCATGATCTTGCCGTCATGATAACGTATGCTGGTTTGTTCCCCATAGTTGGCTTTGCTTGATGATTCATTGATAACTTCGCCGGCACACTTGCCTCCTGGAATCGACCGGAGTTTAGTGAAAACCGTGTACCGACCATGATCTGGTCCTGATATTACCGCTAGATTGGCTACCAACCAGTCCCGGCATAGATGCTGAAGAAACCCGGGACTTAGTATGGCTATATGTCAGGTAATTTGGACAGTCCCCAACGTGGCTGGAGGATGTGCTAGATCGATATCGCAGCTGGGCTTGGACGAAAAAGTAGCTACGCTACTTACCTTGGTTCGGGATTAGTTACCGACTCGGTCTAGCATCTTCTGATCTGTGCCGACCAGGAATAGCGAGGCTATACAAGGCTCAAAGGCAATATTTGTGCCGATCAGTCCCCAACGTGGCTGTTAGACTTTCATGGCACTTGGCTGTAGTTCTACCAGATCGCAGCTTGGCTGAATGGTAGACTAGCTCTGCTGTTCGCCTTGGTTCAGAATTCGTTTACCGACCAGGCCAGGTGCCCACCAGTCCCCAGCGTGGCTTGTTGGACTAGGAACAAGCACAGGCAACGTGGCTTGGTTATGACAGGGTGTGGGGCGGTGCCTCTAGATTGACTCGAAGCGTGGCTTGAGAAAATTCACCTGGTCCTGAATAACAGCATGGCTGTAAATTTAAAAAAGCATGACTCTTGATTAAATAATTAAAGAGAAAATAACAGCTGTGCTCGGATGGCACGCTGGTGGCTCGGTGTGGCTTGGAAGGCTCGGCGCGGCTCGGTGCTCAGACGGCGTACCGTTGGCTCGGCGCGGTTTGGTCTGATCGGATGAGGTTGACCTTCGTGGAGATGTGGGGGGAACGCTCATGCAGAGGTCCCGTTTATGGGTGTTGTAGGCCGTGCGTTGCCTGGAGCCTTACATAACGTCCCTGCCGATCGGCACTATACGTAGATGCAGATCGATCTACGCCCTTCCCTCCCGTTGCAATGGCATGCGTGCGGGATATCGTGTCGGCGTTGGATTCTTGGGTCATGGCGGTAAGCCGGGCAGAGCCACAGCAGGCTGCCGGTGCATAGGACCATGATGAGCCGTTGTCGACGATGATGGCCGATGCGAGCCTTGATGGCTTGGCACCGTAGCACGATGTGATGGCGATGATTGCCCTTAGCTTTATTTAGATAGATCGATTTTACTAGTTGACGCGCGAAGCCATACAGCCTATATTTTTTTCTGGTGAAGATAACGTCATGACCTTGACGTGGAGTCAAGGTTGAGCTTTGTCCGGTCCTTTCAATTGTTTGTTGGCTGGTCTTCCTTGTTTACATAATGTACGTATGCCTAGATTGATCTTGGCCTGTGTAGGAGTTGTACTTAAAATCGATCCGGCGTGGTCGGAGCACGTGGAGCCGAAGTGAAGGTGTGTAATCGAGAATACACGTGTTCTGCGCAGAGGCTAGAGCTCACGGACGCACAAAAATATGGTGCAGCTTAAGTACTCGGGATCTTGCTTGCTTGGCCTGACGTACGTGAGAGCGAGCTTGCATGGTTGTGTAGGTCTAGGCACGTATATGGTATGTGTCTGTATATCTCTTTGGTGGCTCCAATTAGCTTGGAAGAAGTCTTGTTAGCTATCTTGTCGCCATAGCATGCACGATCATGTGTATGCCTCGGTGCGCCACTGCCACGTACATAAGATGAGGTCTCGGTGATGTACGAGATGAAGTGAGGTCTCGGTGATGTACGAGATGAGGTCTCAGTGATGTATGAGACGATTCGGAGCGGGAGATCACTTGACGATGCAGGGCAGGAGAGCCGCTGCACAGCTATGGAGGACGCCCTCTGCTACGGAGCAGGATGGAGCAGTGGTATCGAAAACCACTAGTCCGCAGTCACCTATGAGGTGGCAAGAGCTATGCGTAGTCTTCAGCTACGAAGTAAGATGGGGCATGTATACGATTAAGTCCGGGCACCGAGTAGTCCCAGCTTGGCTACCGATGCTTAGTGTAGCCATAGACGAAGTCCAAGCGATGAACAAGTGGTCTGACTAGCAGTCGGTGAGAAACGAGCAGTCCATCCAAACGATCGGCGGTGAAGTCTTAGATGATGACCCCCCTTGATTGATCCAGTCCCCGAGCGTGAAGGATGAGCTCGACAACTGAACCGCACACTTGTTTATAGGAATCGTGGTGTCGTCATGGTCGAGTAGGTGACATATCCGGATGTAGCTTGGTTGCGTACAGCTCTGTCAGCCCGCCGTACGACTCGTTGTGGCTTGTGATAGTCGTGTCGATGAAGTGGTCGGCGTGTCCGAGTAGGTACATGCAGCTCGGACGCGGCTTGGTGCGGATGCATGAAACCCCTCCTGTTCCTCGTAGATGCGTTTGTGATCTTGATTGCTTGCCGCCAGAAATTGGAGATACAAAACGTGTATACGTATTTAGTCCTTGATTGGTTGCCTTGCCACACGATGCGCTGCCCAGCAAATCTTGTCCGACCTGGGCTTTTGGGTTAGCCTGAGTCTCGATGTGGGATAACGATGCTGAAAGGTGCAATGAAGCAACATTGACGCCGAGGGCTACCGAGGGAAGGTCGCCTACTGCCGTAACGCTGGGCGTTAGGATCTGGCAAGCGCAAGGGTGTGGTCGCCCGAGAGCATCGTGGTCGGACTGATGGCTCGATGCCGGTTTGAATTGGATGCTCGACGCCTCGGACGGCTTGCTGAACAGCCTGGACGTTGGTCGGACAAGGTCGACCTCGTGGTGGAGGTGGAGCATCAACGAATCTTCCATGGATGCTTGTCCGAGTTGCACTTCGGCAAGATGCAGTCACGCAGACAGGTGGCTTGTCGACGAGACGACATGCACGTAGATATCTGGATATGTGGTCGGTAGATACGAGAGCAAATACGGAATATTGACTTAGCCTTGCCATATGTCGGGTAAGATGTCGTCGATCAGAGATCGAATTGCATGACTTCTAGTAGGTGCGTATATGCATGTATGCATACATACATATGCAGACTAATTAATTAGTGCTTTGCAGGACTGTCGAGATTCTCGTTTGCTCGATGGTAGGTGGCGTTTGATCCGGCGTGTTGTCGTAACCGACTCCGGCGCGTGGACAGGCAGTTGGATCCGTCGCGGAGCCAGAGCCTGCCGCTGTAGATGAACCGCGTTGAAGCCGGTGGTAATGAACAAGTAGATTGGATCATGTCGTAGACAAGCTAGCTTAGCGTTACGGTTGGATCAGATCCTGAGATCAGATCCGATTGGCAAGGGCCACGGGAAACAGAGTCGCCGTGGACGATGATGATGAAGGATGCCCGGCACAGGAGAGCCGAGTTGCCGGATCCGTCGACCTCGAGATTGATCCCGAGATCTGGTCGACCGGCGGTGTTGTTGATGAGGAACGTCAGCCACAGGAAACTGAGTCGCCGCGGTTAACGTTGATGATGAAGGACACCTTGTCGTTGCCGAGGCAGGCAACGCAAGAGTAGACCAGTTGTTGATTGGAGTTGGCGGCCGTTGCTGGAACGTGACGCCGGGTGAGAGCCGACCAGATCAGAATCTAGGCGGGATGTATGACCGGCATGGAGCGAGCGCCCATGTCGGCGTTGACGAATGGTGGTGAATCCATCGTCCTCGGGTTGAGATCGAATAGATTAACCAGGGAGAGGAATTCAGCCAACCGGTGAAGAAAATCGCCATCCGATCCGCCGTAGATCAGCGCGCACAGCCCCTAACCTCAAGAAGGGGCCCCTACCCTGGCGCGCCACTGTCGACAAAATATAGTCGGCAGTCCACCAAGGGGGGGTACGCATGGTGGTAGATTTCGGTAGGATGCGTGAGATCAGGAATCGGATGGTAATACAGAGACACAAGACACACGGTTTACCCAGGTTCGGGCCGCTATGAAGCGTAATACCCTACGTCCTGCTCTCTGTTGAGATGTATTAATATGATCTGTCCCCTAAGGGACACCTGCCCCTCTTTATATACTCTGAAGGGACAGGTTTTACAAGTAAAGTAATCTATTTGGTACTATTACAATATTATTCGGTGCACATCGTGTATCGTACGCCTTCATCTTGTGGGTTGGGCCACCTCCTGTGGCGCGGCCCATATATGGCCGTGAGGGTATATGGAGTTTATACCTCCACAAGTACATAGACAAATTGATAGCCGCCCGGGGCTTTTTTGAATGGTCCTATCATGTCTAGTCCCCAGCATGAAAAGGGCCATGCGGCTGGTATTGTTTGAAGCTCATGTGCAGGGACATGAATTTGTTTAGCGAAGAATTGGCAACCTTTACAATGCTGAACTAGTTTCTTAGCATCGGCTAGTGCGGTTGGCCAGTAAAAACCTGCTCGGAATACCTTCCCGACCAGTGTTTTTGATGCTGCATGATTTCCACACATCCCTTCATGAATACGTAGTAGTAGTTCTGCTCCTTCTTCGAAAGAAATGCATTTTTGCAAGACTTCAGCGCTTGCATTTTTGCGCATAAGTTGCCCATCAACTAGGACATAATGTTTACTGCGTCTTATGAGACGCATTTGTTTTTTGTTTTACGTCGGTGTGTCCTCGTCAATGAGATACCGAATAAAGGGAATTCTCCAGTCTGGCTTTGTCTCCTTTGTTTGTTCCAAAGGTTCCACTGATGGTATTTGCTCGTTACATCCCTTTGTAGTTGAGGGATCTTGTCGCTTTCTTTTCTTTGGATAAATAACTTTGGAGTTATCTATAGATTTTTTGCCTGATCTTGTTACTGGAGCACTTACTCTGAAAGGTGCTGGTCGGATTGCAGCAATGATACTGTTTGCTGCTGGTCGGAGGTGAGCCAGCAGTATGCTTTGCTGAATATTATCTATTTTGGTTTTGCCGTCTGATGGATCTGTTTCTTTTTGTGGTGGTTCCTGTGCTACCTCCTGTGTGACAGAAGGTAATAGTAGATCTTGAACAAATACGTCGGGTGGCATTTTTGCTCTATCGGATCCCAATTTAGATAATTGGTCCGCAAGTTTGTTCTTTTCTCTTGGTATATAGGTGAATTCCAAGCCATAGAATTTATTTTCTAACTTCCTTATCTCTGCCACGTATGCCTTCATTTTTTCATTAGTGCAGTCCCATTATTTGTTGATTTGCTGGACAACTAAATTAGAGTCTCCAAAGACGAGGAGCCTTTTTATACCCAATTCTATGGCTATCTTGAGGCCGTGTAGTGCAGCTTCGTATTCGGCCGCGTTATTTGAAGCTTTAAAATGGATACGCAGTACGTATCTTAGGGTATCACCGCTTGGTGCTTTGAACACGACGCCTGCTCCTGCTCCTTTTATTTTAAGGGAGCCATCAAAGAACATTTCCCATCGTTCGGCTTCGTTTTGAAATGGTGGTAGGGACATGTCCGTCCATTCTACTAGGAAATCAACCAAGGCTTGGGATTTGATGGTTGTACGGCTTTGAAATTTTAGTGTGTATGGGCTGAGCTCTATTGCCCATTTGACGATCCGACCACTGGCGTCTTTATTGCGAAGAATGTCGCCAACAGCATGTTCTGTTACTATTGTGATCGGATATGTGTCACTATGCCAGAAAAGCTTACCAGTGACACCTCATTTAGTGACGAAAAATGAAAACGCGTCACTAATATCGGATCAGTGACGCGGGTACATAAAACGCGTCGCTAGGCAGGTGTTGCCTATGGTCTGGAGACAAAAACGCGTCACTAAGGGCGAGTTACCAGTGACTCGTGTTAAGAATACGCGTCACTCATAGCCGAACCTGCTATCTTTGACTCGTTGGAACAAAATGCGTCACTCGTAGAAGCTCTCGGACCCGAAAAAATTATCAAATACGCTAAAGCGAAGCGTGAAGTCCGGACTCGCACCCCCACCCCTCCCGTCCGTGACTTCTCCACTCTGCCCCGACGGCGAATCCACGAAGCGTGAACTCCCGATCCCTTCCCTTCCTCCTCCCATCCCTTTGCCGCCGTCGCCACATCTTCTCTTCCTCCTCCTCCGCTGCCCCCTCCCCGACGAGCACTGCGCATGGCCCTCGATGGATCTGGCTTGCCTCGAGTGGAGAGATCTAGAGGGAGGGAGATGGGTGACGAGGTTGCGGCGGCTGGGTAGTCGATGCTCGAAGGAGGATGCGGAGGACGGCATCGGGTGTCGCTCGGAGGAGGATCCGGCTGCTCGGTCTTCCGTAGCCGCAGCTTGGCCCGTCGCAGGTACGTGTCGCGCAGATCCATGCCCTCCCTTCCCTTTCCTCCTGTATGCGGATTCGTGCTGTCAGAGCGGGGGTCGACCTGGCTGTTCAGCTAGGTCTCGACGCGTTTCAGCTCTTTTTGTAGCGGAATTCGGATTTGGTGGGGGAGGACATGGCTTTAGCTGGTTATTTGGCATCAAAATTACTGCGATTCGGTGTGTCATGTGTGTCCTGGGATTTGGTGTGTCATGTGTGTCGAGAGGTGGCTCTTGCTCGAGCATCCTACAGGGTTTGCCGTAGTTGCATCTGCTGAATGCAAGAGAAGATAGGTTCTCCCCTGTTTCTCATAGACAATGTGATTTGTAGACTTGTGCAAGCATTATTTGTTTTGATTCAGCAGAGTAATTCAGTGTGTGCATTCATAATAGTTATATCTCGAGATGCAGGCCACAGCACCCCACCCCATAATATTCAGTATGCTTTATATTGTACAGGTTTAATTGATCATATCGTACCAATGTCTTGTTGATAACTTTTGCTTTTATTTTAGGTAAGATATTGTGTTGTGCTGACAATGATTTATAGCAGCTGAAGGTGTGCTGACTCTGTTGATGACTTCTCCAATATATGGATTATGGGCTCTGTAAATTATGGTAGCAACGATATAATCAGTAGATATCCTGTAGGCACCTTAGGCGCACATTAACAGCTGAAATATGACTGAATGCACATCACCTTTTAGGACATTTCTTATTGATGGACAGGTTGTATTCACAAATTTTGATAGGTGTTGGCCTGCCTCCTGTATCTTCTATGCTGGTTCTTCTAAAATATTCCTGGATGTAGAGTGGGTCAAAGAGTTTATTTTGCTGAAGGCCTATCAAAAAAATTGGTTTGAGGCTATTGACATCTCACAGCTGTTCTTATATTTCAGACAAAGAAAAATAACTAGCAAAGTGTATTCAGATTAATGATACAAGATTTCTAAAAGATTAATGCCCGTGCTAACGCTACGGTGAAATTTTATAAGCAAATCACATTAAAAAAATGTTTACCTTCATAGCTCTCCATTTATCTAGATAAGTATTGCCCTGCTCGGGATTCCTTTTTACTTTGCCCACTGTTGTTGGGAGGAACATTCCTTTGGATCTGTAGGAATACATGTGTGTCAGTGGCAATGGATTCCATAGATATGCACGACACAAAGAAAATTAAACTGTGTTCAGTAGTATAATTTATGGCTGTAAATTTGTTAACCATTTTGTTTATTTGATCTGTTATGAAGTCTGAACTTTCAAGGTATGTGGTGATTGACATGCATGTGTCCCATGCCTGTTATCTTGGGTGACTTAGAAGCACTTGAGAATGATTTTGATATGCTTGAAGTTTCTCACATCCTGATCCTGCATCATTTCATCGTTTCTCACAGACCCTTTATACTTGATCTTCGTACACAGTTTAGCTTATCTAACCATGAATCTCCACCGCAGAAGGTTTATTTTGTACTGATTCATGATATTTGTATTTTTTGCAGACTCATTTCCTTCTCGCATGCTGACATGTAAATATGGTTTCTCAAATGGATTTTGGTCAGCAGTACTTTTGGAGTTTCGACTCCTTCGAGCTATCAACAGATCTATCCATCTTTTATGGTGCTATTGGAGTCTCAGCTTTATTTTCATGCCGACAAGGTACATCATTTGAGATTCATTTCGTATATCCGCTCAGATTAAAGCACTAACATTTGAGTGCACTTGAGTGTAAGCTCTCTGCAGTGCCAGAGCTGCAAGCACTACTTACAGGTGATCAACGTACTGCCTCACTGCTCTTATGCTAAACATGCTATTGAATCAAGTATATCTCAATCTTTCCAGGATCTGTGTCGGAGAGGTGCAAATATATTGAGATTGGTGGAGACAACAATGGCAAGGGAACATTGTGGCTTCGAAAATAAATGGTATGCCTTGGCTTCGAATGCATCCTTATCCTGTTTGATGACTTGTGAGGGTGTCTCACTTCCTCTATGCTAAACATGCTGTTGATATCTCAATCTTTCCTAGATCTGTGTCGTAGAGGTGCAAGTATATTGAGATTGATTGGGACAAGAAGGGCAAGGGAACATTGTAACTTCCAAAATAAATGGTATGCCTTGGCTTCTGAATGCATCTTTATCCTGTTTGATGACTTGTGAGGGGAGCTATTAGCTTCTTTTTCTTGTACAGGCTAGTTAGACAAATTACTATAAAAAAAGATCATTACATAAGTTACTGATCTGAAGCTAAGCGCGAATAGGTCATCCTGCTATTTTCCCAAATTAGTGTCAAATCATATAATTAGTGATTTGCTTCTAACTGCAGAGAACTGGTAGAGACCTCAAGACACTAGCTACAAGATTTTGGAAAGTTGCTGCTACACAAACACAGAAGTGATGACTTCTACAATGCCTTTGCAGGTACGGCTTGATTTTCTGTTCAAGTTCTTTGAACAAGTGTCTAGCTGGTACTGCTTGCAAGTGCCTAGCTGGTACTGCTTGTGTGGTTTTGTTAATATTGCATCTCTTCCCTTCTTTCTGAACATTGTCAGTTGTTGGACACTTCTAAATTTGTATTTTGGTTTATAATGGTTTTGCAGGATCTCAAGGACATCTGTTATACTGAATTTACTTACTACTTATGTACCGTTAGGCATCTTTGCTGCTCATGTATTATTAGAAATCTTGTAGGATGCCGTTCCTTGAGTAGATGCTTTTGTAAGTTATATCTGAAGTTTGTAAATAATTTAATTGTTGAAATGGATAAAATGGCTTAAAGGAACCTGTAGAGATATTTCCTTTTTTTTTTGTTTCTGTAAATTGCTATCAGTGACGCGTTTTGCCAAGGCGTGTCGCTGATAAGATACATATCCGTGACGCGTGTTAACTGTACGCGTCACCAATAAAGGTTATTCGTGACGCGTTTTGGCTATACGCGTCACCGATAAAGGTTATTCGTGACGCGTTTTGACTGTACGCGTCACCGATAAAGGTTATTCGTGACGCGTTTTGACTGTACGCGTCACCGATAAAGGTTATTCGTGACGCATAAACACGCGTCACTGATTCGCCCTTATCTCAGACGCAAAAACAGTGATGCGTCTTTTACGCGTCACTAATAACTGTCTGGAAGCGTCACAGATAAGCTTTTCTGGCATAGTGTGTCAAAGTAGTGTAGCAGCTTTCATTTCGTTATTAGGATCCCGTACAAAAGTTTTTGTACGTGTGGGTATCTCTGTTTCGAGTCGTTTAATACTTCGCTGATGTAGTAGACTGGTCTTTGTACGCCATATGTATGTCCCTCTTCTTGTCTTTCGACGACTATTCTTTGTCTGCGACCACGCGATCGGTAGCCGCAATGTATAGCAATAATTCTTCGTCATCTTTAGGTGTTGTTAGCACCGGTGGCGATGTTAAATATGTCTTGAGTTCGAAGAAGGCTTTGTATGCGCTTCGCTTGTCCATTCAAATTTTTGCTTGGCCTTTAATAGTTTGAAAAAGGGGAGGCCTTTTTCGCCAAGTCTTGATATGAAGCGGCTTAAAGCCGCCATGCATCCATAAGTTTCCGGATATCTTTTATACTTTTGGGTTGCGTCATTTTTAGACTGCATTAACTTTTTCGGGTTTGGTTTAATGCCATCTTGGCTAACTACGTTGCCGAGTAGTATCCCCGATGGTACTCCGAATATGCATTTCGTGGGTTTAATTTCCACCGAAATTTGTTTAAAGCGACGAAGGTTCGCTCTAGGTTTGAAACTAAGGATCCGCTCTCCTTTGTTTTTACGACTACGTCGTCTACGTATGCTTCGACCAGCTGGTCGGAAATTTCTTTTTGAAGACACTCTTGGATAGCGCGTTGGTATGTTGCACCAGCATTTTTGAGGCCAAACGACATGGTCGTATAGCAGTATGCGCCGAAAGGCGTGATGAATGATGTTTTTATTTGATCGTGAGTTGCTTGGTGATACCCTGAATAGCAATCTAAAAAGGACAACAGTTCGCAGCCTGCGGTTGAGTCAACTACTTCGTCGATGCGAGGTAGTTTGAAGGGGTCTTTAGGGCAGTGTTTGTTGAGATCGGTATAATCAACACACATTCTCCATTCGCCATTTTTCTTTTGTACAAGAACTGGATTGGATAGCCAATCGGGATGATACACTTCTTTTATAAAACCATTTGCTAATAGCTTTAACACTTCTACCCTAATCACCTCCTTTTCGTCGCGAGCAAACCGTCGTAATCTTTGTTTGATTGGTTTGGCGGTTTCGAGACATTAAGGAAGTGCTCGACCTTTTCCCTTGGGACGCCCGGCATGTCTCGCTGGTTTCCAAGCGAATATGCTTATGTTGTCCCGTAGGAATTGGACGAGCGCGTCTTCCTATTTATCGTCTAAATTGGCTCCTATAAGAGCAGTTTTCTCCTTATCTCCGGGGATGAGCTCGATCTTCTTTGTGTCATTGCTTTTGTTGGTGACCTTTTGATCGCTTTGGGATCGAAGGTCGGCTTCGGGCATCTCGTTTTGCTTCAAGGCATGTTTGTTCCATATGGGCTTTGAGGTCCGCTAATTCGGCTGCTGCGTAGGCGTTTGTTTCGCAGTCGTGAGCCATAAGCACATTGCCTCTGAGAGAAAGAATGCCCTTTGATGTTGGCATTTTTAACACTAGATATCCGTAGTGAGGGACAGCCATGAACTTTGCGATCCCTGGTCGACCGAGTATGGCGTGGTAAACGCCTTCGAAGTCGGCTACAATGAAGCGACGTAGTCTTTTCGAAGTGTTGTCTTGTTCCGGCGAACGGATAGAGTTATTTTTCCCAATGGCATTGAAGGTTTGCCCGGCATGACTCCCCAGAATGGTGAGTCGTAAGGTTCGAGATCTTCGATTTTTAAACCTAGCTCGCGAAACGCTTGTAGGAATAGAATGTTTAAAGCACTGCCGCCATCTATAAGTACTCTTTCCATACGTATATGATTAACGACCGGGTCGAGTACCAAAGGGAATCGCCCGGCATCGGTATATTTGCCCACATGTCGGCTCGTTAAAGGTTACCGGTTGTTCCGACCAGTGGAGCTTTAATGTCGTATTTGGTCCATCGGACTTAGCGATTGCCATGATCCTCCTTTTTAGTAACTTTTTGTCCCGCGAGTTTTCGAGACCAACTTTGCCGCCAAAAATCATAGCTGACAAGTGTTTGGTGGGCTCGTTGAACTGATGCCGAGGATCTTTGTCGCTGTCTTCTTCTTCTTCCTCGGCCTTGTCCTTCTGTTCGGGCCGTTTCTCCTTACTTTGTTTTATTAATCTCTGTTTCTTGGCGGCTGCCCTACTAAAAATTGCTGTGAATCCGCGACACTCGCCCATGGTATGCCCTTTTCCTGGGTGTTTAGGGCAGTCCTGGCCTAGAATCTTCTCATATTCGGATCGAAGTCTCGCTTCTTTTCTCGCTAGGTGGTACCGAATGGACGCGTTGATCTCGTGTCTCGCTATAATTGTTTTGTATGCGATTGTCGCGTCGTCGTTCATTGCGACGGTTATTGTCACGTCTGTCGTTTCGCGCATGACTTTGCGTTGCAAATCTCTTTCTCTCGTCATCGTTTCTCCGAAGTTTCGTATCCTTGTCCGGTTTCGGGCAATTGTTGCATGGCATCGTCAACGCGAGCGAATTCACGGGCTATTCGAACATCTCGTCGGTTGTAGTGGGTTGTCTTCTCAAAAGTTCTTTTCATAGATCAATATTTCCGGGTTGTCGTAATCCCCGTACGAAAAGGGACACGACTTCGGACCGCTGAAATGTCCGGAATTGTCGTCCGACTTCGAGAAGCGTCGTATGTAGTGACGTAGTGGTTCATTCGGGTAATCGACGATCTTTGCTAGATCGTACTTAGTGCCAGGCCGCCGGCATGTTATTCTCGTAGTTCTCGATGAAGAGATGTCGCAGTTGAGGCCAGCTGTGAATCGGCCCCTCTCGTTGTCGTAATAACCAATTATTCGGCCCACCGTCGAGTACGATAGGGAGGTAATTGGCCATGACGTGTTCATCCCCTCCGCTGCTCGTACGGCTACTTCGTATAAGAGGATCCAATGTTCCGGGTCGACCTTGCCATCGTACGTTTTGATGTCTCGGTATCCCGAAACTTTTGGGCCGACTACCTCTCGTAGGGTAGCCGAATAAGGCTTTGGTCCCGAGGCATCCATGCGAGCTCGGTATCGGTTGTTGATGACTGCTCGGAGGTCATTGTCGTCATATTGTTCATCATGATGGTGATTGAAGGGTTGACCATAATCTCTCGTTGTCTACGTGGTTGATCCGTCTTCTATCATTGTGTCTCTGGTGAAATCTGTTGTGAGGAAAGTTCCCACAACTCTCTCCATCGTCTTCGTAGTTGTTGTTGTTAGCACCTCCCTCTCTAGAGTCTGGTATTTGATTGCTGAAGAAACTACGCGGCCGGTGGCTTCGAGAGATGCGGGCCGGGCGCGCTTGTTCTCTCATATGGTTCACTTGAGCTTTAGCGGCTACTAGAAAATCAATTGCTTCCTCAATTTGGGGAGTTTGAGGAATGTTGGCCGTCTTGAGGCGGTCAATAGCAACCGCGATTAGCACTTGGGGTTGTGTGAACTTGTCTTTCGTTTACAAGGTCGAAATCATCGCAAGATTTCGCAGAAAACCCTGCGTCGTCCGACCATACGATCTTGGTCGGCGGCGCCGGATTGCAGCTTCGTTTTGCCTCCGTTGTTCCCGGCTGCGTTTCGACCCTCTCGCGTTGCCTTTGTTTGTCGGTTTCTCCATTGATGGTGACCTCGTTGTCACTAACATGACATACTGCGTTCCCTAGGGCCGGGAGGGAAAGATGGGAATTGCTTTGTAACTCTTGAGTGGATTTGGCCGGGTTATGGATCTCGACTGAATTTCCTCATGTTCCTCGGGTCGGAACACGGTGAGTTGTAGATCCGGAGTAGTGTCGATACGCTTGGTGCCGTTGTTTGCGATTGTACCTCTTCTTCGTTGTCGGAGTAGACCATCGTATGGGCGAGATCCCGAGAGTTCTAAGATATTGTAGTAATCGTCGAGTGCGGGCGTGTCTCGGAGTAACGTCACGTGTTTTCTCCGGAGATTGGTCGTCCGTGACTTCTTCGAGGCGCACATGATTGACGATATGTCCTGCGGGTGCGTCGAAAGCGTAGCCAATCATATCCGGACGCGGATCGGGATCCGGTTGTAGCCTTTGAGGTAATCTCGCTAAAAGTTGGTGGCTGAATAGGTCGGCGGTGTTCGGCAACCCGTATGGGAACGGTGATGCAGCCCTTGGATCTAGGATCTTGCGATCCGATGATTTTTGTTGGGCGTTTTGTTGGCGCTTGGTCCGTTGAAGGATAGTAGGTGATTCTTGCTTTGATTCAATCTGGATAGATCCAAACCGAGCAAAAAACTCCATGAGCCTATCCTGTTGATCATGAGTTGCTTGAACAGATCGGCCCAATTTTCGTCGGTGGTTGATTGGTGCCTAGAAGAAAAATTTGGAGTTCGATAACTCGAGCTTTGATGATGATGCCTCGTGCGAGGAGGCAAAGGATTTGTACCTTCATTGCTTAGTGGAGCTAGGATCGAGGGCGGACCCTCGATGTATGAGGTGTCTGGAGCGGTTGTCCAGGTCATCGTCCCAACGGTGAAGGTGAGGCCAGCTTCGAAGGTCATGGAAGCCGGGAAGGAAACCATCTTGATCGACATGAAATCTCGGTGCGCATCCCCTACCTGGCGCGCCACTGTCGACGAAATATCGGCGATAGTCCGACCAGGGGTATGCCCTGACCGGTAATGGATTGGCGGAAGGCGCACGAGATTGCGAGCAAGACGTAAACAGGGAGCAATCACACGAGGTTTACCCAGGTTCAGGCCGCAAGGATGCGTAAAACCCTAGTCCTGCTCTCTATTTCGATTATGATGTGGATGTATGAGTCGTGCGTTATGCCGGATTACGTCCTTCCGCACGGGGTCCTTGCTCTCCTTATATATCGCGGGAGCAAGGTTACAAGTCGAAACTAGCCTATCTCGGTACTAAGTTTATATACTTTACAAATCTAAACTTTCCTATCTCAGCTAGGTCTTGTCCTCCTTGTCGGTCTTCGATATTCTTGCCTGTTTTAGGCTGTCCGACCAGCCTGAGCCGTTCGGTCTTGAAGCTTGATGGGCCGGCCTGGTGATAGCGTGTCGGCCCAAACTAGGCCGTGAGGGTATATGGAGTTTATATCTCCACAGTGATGGAGACTGGACGGGTGTCCAGTGTGCGTCCGGAGGCCGCGACGCTACTGGCAATAGCCTGTGCATGACGCACAGGGGCAGCAGCGTCGGTCCGTGGCACAGTCGTCGAGGGGTGCGGCCAGTGATCCTCCCGGCGCCGCTGGCAACATCCTGGGACACAGTGTCCACAGGGGCAGCAGCACCAGACGGATTAGTAGCACCAAGGGTCCTCCCGGCGCCGCTGGCAACAGCCTGGGACACAGAGTCCGCAGGGGCAGCAGCACCGGACGGAGCAGTAGGGGCACCAGTGGGAGAGCCAGCACCGGGTGTGAGGGCACCAGGAGTCCTAGGTGCGGCATCCATACCGCCAGGGAGGCGAGTACCTGCAGTCACAGCTCTTGACCATATAGGCGAAGAGGAATCATCAGCATCATCCAAAAACGCAAGTGTGTTAGGATCATGAGGGGTGGTGGACATCTCAGAGAACGGAAACAAAGTCTCATCGAACACAACGTGGCGAGAGACAATGATCCGGTTGGAGTGAAGGTCGAGACAGCGATATCCTTTGTGATCAGAGGAGTACCCGAGGAAAACACACAGGGAGGAGCGAGGCGATAGTTTATGTGGAGCTGTGGACGAGAGGTTGGGATAGCAGGCACAACCGAAAACCCGAAGATGGGTATAGGAAGGTTGTGTGCCGTAAAGGGCGTAGAAAGAAGTACGGCCATCTAGGGTTTTTGTTGGGTGACGATTTATCAGGTAGGTGGCGGTGTGAAGTGTGTCAGCCTAATAAACCGGAGGAAGGCTGGCCTGAAAAAGAAGGGAGCGCACAATGTTGTTAACTGTGCGAAGAGTGCGCTCAGCACGTCCGTTCTGTTGTGAGGTGTATGGACACGACAGACGGAGGACTACACCATGGGTGAGGAAGAACGTGCGGGCCGGGGAGTTGTCGAACTCGCGGCCATTGTCGCACTGAACTGCCTTAATGGGACAGCCAAACTGCGTTCGCACATATGAGAAAAAGTTGGATATAATGCCAAAGGTATCGGACTTGAGGCGTAAAGAAAACGTCCAGGTATAGTGGGTGCAATCATCAAGAATGACAAGATAATATTTATAGCCAGACACACTAACAACTGGAGATGTCCAAAGATCACAATGTATTAAATCAAAAGGAAGAAGCGCTCGATAATTTGACATGCTAAAAGGAAGACGCACATGGCGCCCTAATTGGCAGGCATGACAAATGTGATCAGGTTGGCGCTTACTACAGGAAATAGCATTGGTACTAATAAGCTTGGACAATGCCTCATGACCGATGTGACCAAGGCGGCGATGCCAGAGGGTGGTGGAGGATGAGACAACAGTGAGGGCGGTGGTGCTGGTTGATGGTGGTGGAAAGAACAGGTAGAGGTCACCCGTACTATTGCATCTAGCGATCACTCTTCGTGTTTGCAAGTCCTTGACAGAAAGGCCAAAGGGGTCAAACTCGATGGAACAATTATTATCGGTGGTGAAACGTCGTACATAAATCAAATTCTTAATAATGCTAGGTGAAACTAGAACATTAGAAAGAGAAAGAGAACGATCTGTGGTGGAAAAAGAGTGTGACCCAACAGAGGTAACGGGAAGTAAGGCTCCATTACCAACAATGATAGATGAAGGACTTGATGATGAAGGAGGGTGAAAAGAGGATAGCATACCAGCATTACTGACCATGTGAGAGCCGGCACCGGAATCAACATACCACTCGGTCGAAGGTGGTGAGTTCAACGACATGGCGTTGAAGTTGTTGACCATCGGACTCCAAGACTCGAGCTGCTGCTGCACGGTGTAGGGTCCGGGCTGGACACCTACGTAGCCGAATCCTGGAGGGGTCGTGCCAAACACTGGAGAGTACGCGTCGACGCCGTACGATGAGTAGGGCGCCAAGTACTGCTGCAGCTGTGGGGTGGCGGTGAAGGCAATCGATGAAGGACGAAGAGGCGGCCCTGGTGGACTGCTCGGAACGGGTGGGTGTGGCCAGAACTGGACCATGCCGGCTCGGCCTCCATGAGGGCTAGCGACGTGGACGGACATCGAAGGATGCCGCACGAGGCTGAGTTGCGGGGCCTGGTGAACCACTCCGGTGATCTCTTCTCCCTCTTTTTTTTTTTTTTTTCTTTTTTTCTTTCTTTCTTTTTTCTTTCTTTTTTTTTACAAAATCTCACGTGCGGGCAACGCAAGGAATGCCGCTCGTCAAAGCGGATGTAGCCGCTCACACGCGTGGAGGATGTAGGACCGACCCCGCGATCGTGCCTGGCACTGGCGAGGACGGAGATGCGGCCAGAGCACGGGGCCTGGCGTCGCGATCCCGCGGTCTGGCCTCGCGACGGATGAAGGCCGACGGGCGGGAGCCGCGATCAGGCAGGCGGGCGAGGTCGCGGACGGAGGCCGCGGTCGGACGTCGCGCGATGGATCGCGGTCTCCTGGATCGGGCGTCCCAGGACCAGCGGTCGCGGATCAGCGTCGCGATGGATCGCGATCTCCTCGGGGGTCGCGGTAGACGTAGACGGAGGCCGCGATCTCGCAGTCCGGCCTGGAGTTGCAGTCGCGATCACGGACCCGGCTTCGCGGAGCAGCAGGCGTCGCGGTATCTCGCGGTGTCGCGCGGTCGTCGCTGTACGGGGCGAGGTCGCGCCTCCTCGCGATCGGGCGTCGTAGTGCCTCGCAACGCGCCTCGCGGACTCGCAGTGTTCGGATCGGGCGATGTCGCGGCTCCTGGCGATTGCGGATCGGGTGTGGGGAACCGGCGAACCGAAGCTCTGCGGCGGTCGGGGTAGCGCTGGCGATGGGATCAGCGGCACACTTCGGCGACAGAGTAGCGCGAGGTGGCGATCGGATCGGCGGCGGCGGCGCTATGAGGTAGGAGGGGCCGGCGAGTTGCGACAAGCCCTGCGAAACTCTGCGACGGCAGGAGACACCGGCGAGGGACTCGGCGGCGGCGGCTCTGGAGTTAGCGAAAGCGGAGAGGTCGTGGAAACGAACCGTCTCGTGATACCATGAAAGTGATTGAACTGTTAATAGTATTCCATGAATGTACACAATTACATATAGAGACTGGGGTGGCGTATGAGCCATCCACACAGTCAAGGTGCATGCCACTAATTAAGGGCTGCCTACCATCTATGCTTACAAAGTCTAACAATCTTAGAATCGTCTTTTCAGGGACTGGAAGGTGACTACTATACCACAAGCAACCATGATTCAGCACACCTGATCCAACCATTGGCTCAATTAAACAGAAATGTTGTGATGTCTCAGGGGTAAGATATCCATAGCTTTAGACGGTCCCGATTTAAATACTACAGCGATGGATTGGCGACACGTGCCTGAGTCGTTTCGTACTTAGGGTCTGTTTGGTTCCTAGGACTAAAACTAAAGTGAACTAAATTTTAGTACTAAAGAGTCAAACACAAGGATTAAAATGGGACTAAAACACTTTAGTTATATGCATTCACTTTAACCACTCAGGGTGAACTAAAAAGGAACTAAAACATTTTAGTCCACTTTAATTTTAGTTTGGGGAACCAAACAGGCCCTTAGTCTATATCTATACTATAATGGAATTCTTCTAAAAGAGTGGGAAGCCTGCACCATACACCTAACCCCACAGCCAGGCTTCCCACCCTTTTCACACCCCGCACCCACACGGTAACCCCGCGCCCACGTCCTGATTTCACGCAGGAAATCAAATCAAATTTGAAACGCCCACGTCGTGATATCCTCGGTGAGTCGCCTCAGCGCCGTCGCCATCTCCTCGGCGCCGCACGTCCCCGTTGCGATCTCCTCCGTGAGTCTAGGCGAGGCCGCGATCTCCTCGATCCGTGCGGCGGCGCGTCATCGCAGCCTCGGCTTCTCATTATTGGGTGGATCAGGGTGCCGTGGGTGTATGCTGCAGGGCTGCGGCCGGCGGCGACGCCATGAGGTCCGGGCTCCGTGTTCGGCCGCGCCTCCATCTCCCACTCCGGGCTGCGCGGGTCTGGGCTCCGTGTTTGCCTCCTTTTGTCTCCACAGGCAGCAGGCCAGTTCAGTTCGAGAAGCAAGTGATTTGTCGGCTAGATTCAAGCGAGGAAGGAAGGCGTCGTTGATGGGGAAGCCTACGTCCCAGCAGCGCCATCGGCGGCGACCTCGTTACCGGCCACGAGCCTGGTGTAAGTCTCCTTCCTGCTAACACCTCCATCGCCCTCCAAACGTTTAGCTCGATCCATGTTTTCTTCAGTTCACAGTATTTTTGTTTTGGGAGAATTAGATCCATAGCATCGAAAGAACCCATCTTTAGATATATACCATCAAAAGAATTTACTTTAGATATATACCATCAAAAGATGTTAGTTGTTTAGCTTCTTAGCACTTCTGTGAACTCTACGTTAACGGCGTCGGGGAGGTTGGTGAGCATATCACGAAGAGCGGGTGCTGGCTCTGCTCCGAGTTCTGACATCTTGTGCAGCTATAGCGTCTCACTCGGCCAGCCACCCAGGTAGCTCTTCTCCAGCTCTACTGCTGCCTCACTCGCCTTCCCCGTGCTGCCACCGCACGCCTTCTTCCAGTCCATCCACGAGGAGGAGGTGAAGTGGCAGGTGGAGGCCATTCGCGCCGCCGCCGGGCTGGTGATGAACCTCACCAGTCACCAGGATGCTGTAGGACATCAGCAGCCGCACCATCTCAAGGTTGTCCGGGGAGGTGCGCCCCGACATGCCCGTCGTCTTCAATGACGCCATCAAGCGTGCCATCGTGTCCGGCGGCTTCAACGTGCCGGACCTGTTCCCGAGGCTCAGGGAGGTACTCAGCGAGCTCACTGTGATGAAGCGCAAGCAGCTCCGAGAGATACGGTCCGCACGATGCCCCTGACCTTGCTAGAGCTATTGTACCGAGAAAACAAACCAAATGCTGAGCCAAACCTTCCCAGCGCCCCAGCCTATCCGATCTCTGCCTGCCAGGCAAGGCGAGCTAGCAAGCTCCAAGCAAGCTGTGTCTGCAAGCGGAAGACCTAAGCGCGAGGAAGAAGAAAGCACAAGTACGAAAAAAATGTATAAAATAATGATTCGACTAACGGAAGCTCACGGAACCGTAAATATAAGTAACGCTGTAACTTTTGATGGTATATATCAAAGATCGGATCTTTTGATGCTATATTTCTAAACATGCAACCTTTCAATGGTACATATCCAATTTTCCTTTGTTTTCAATTTCATAAAAAAAAAGATAATGATCCATCTCATTATTGGAGGACCTAAGATGTACAAATTGTTGCCTTTCCCCCCTGATAGATATCTTTGTTTTTTTTGCACGAGTAACCAACAGGGAGTTCCAATTCGATTTAGATGGGTGACGACACCCTTGACCCTGTATAGTTTGCACACACAGAGAGAGAGGATAGATTTGATTCATCTCTGGACTACCATAACCATCTTCCTCTTCGTTCTGTGTCACAGGTGGGCTTATTGCCTCATCAACAAGAAAAAGAAAAGAGATCATCCTGTCAACAAGACGGCGATGGTGTTTCTCTAGCTGGCAAAATGATGAAAAGTTCAATCCCATTCCTTCCTGAGGTACCGAGAGGCCTTATTATATTCTGATGATGCAGGTTTCCACAACAATCTCTAGGGCGCGGCTTTCCAAAATCTCCTGTCGAGCTGCTAACTGATAGTAACCCAGTAAGCCCTCATGTTCATAAATGAACTTGCAGCACATTAGAATACTTCATGTTGTATTCTGTCTTGATTTAGGGGCTGCAAGGCAGGATAGGCTTGCCAGTTGGCCCCATCTGCCACAATTTTGGCCACAAAAAAGGACTGGTCATGCAGTCGACATTCATGTGGCATGTGCTAAAATTGTTGTCATAAATCTCAAAACAACTTGCATGTACATCAGTATCACTAATCCAGTTTTTTATTTTGCATCAATCAGTGTAAATTCTAAAGTATGTACAGAGAGTACAAGCTGCTAATTAATGAATAAATTCTGACATCTTTTCCATTTGCATTTTTCTGATATCAATAGAAAATACAGTAGGCATGTGTGCCTGATTGAGATGCGCAGAGCAGAATGGAGTTCAGGTGCATGCATGGAGCTTTGTCGGACATTGGTGAGTAAACTTTTTCTATAATACAAATTTGTTGTGGAAGCTTGAGCTGTTCATGCATACAAAACTTTTCAATTTGTTGGTCCCATTGAAAATTTTCAAATCCTGAGCTGATACGCCAAAACTAAAATATGAGATGTGACTAGGGATTCATCAATGTACTGCCATATGAGCCATTATGTTCCAATCACAAATAGAAAACATATGCATAGAAATCAAGTATGAAGTTTGGGGCTGATTTGTATTACGAAGGTTCATTTATTCAGTGATTCAGTCCAATGGGACACCAACAAGATCTATACTATAATGGAAAATATATGCATAGAAAACATATGCATAGAAATCAAGTATGAAGTTTGGGGCTGATTTGTATTTCGAAGGTTCATTTATTCAGTGATTCAGTCCAATGGGACACCAACAAGATCTACTTTGAGTAGGCAATATTGATAAGTATAGATCCGTTAGTCTCTCTCTTGAGTGAAATATAAATTTCCCCTGTTGTTTGAAACTGTAAACATAATTCTTACCAAGCAAAAAATATCTTAAAAATATTTGGATTGCATTTCCTAGGAGTTTTCAGATGGATATTTCCCAAAATAGATGACAATTGTCTAGATTGTAGATTCATAGCTAAAGTGTTATTTATTTTGAGACAGAGGGAGTAACTGTGTTGTCTGGTAGCTTGCACTTGAGTTAAAAGTATACTTTTCAAGTATCATGAGGGCATGTTTCAAGAATATGACATGTCATGATTTAAAAATTACAGGCTACTCCTAGGGCTCGAGGACGACCACACAGTTTCTTTGCACCCGTATAACTTGCACGAAGCAGTGAGGTCCTGGGATCATGCAAGGTCATATGGTGTGGAGGTGGTGATCAAGGAGCAGAGCATGTTTATGAGGGGGCGGTTCAGCATGGGTGATGCTTAGATGGATGGTTGAGCATGTTTATGAGGCTCACTAGAACTGATGGTGCTTCGGAGGTAGTAAACTTGATAGCCATCAGCCTCAATGAAGAGTTGATTCTTTTCTTTGCCAAGAAAATTCAAAAACCTATGTTATAAGATGGAGAGAACTTGATTTTGTTGTTTCCTGAGAAGATAGTTTCCCTTTTGATATTATGGTTTGAAGTTTACCTCAGAAAATTTCCCATGTTGAATTATTGATATTTAAACTATTAAAAAATGTCATTGTTTGGTTATGTGTATCCCTAAAATAAAACCGTGGTGTTAGCACTGGTACTATACTAGTTGTATTAATCAAAGGAAATCGCGCTGACGCGGCAGAGCTGGTTTTGGTGTGGCGGGAGGTGGGTTTCCGTAGCGAACCGGACTCCGGATTCCGCCGGAGACAAAGGGGAAAACAGAGGCTCTCCCAATTCGCCGGTCCACCGCCGACGCGCTTGAAGAAGGCGGCTCCCCTGAGACAGCACCCTCCGCCAACATCGCTGGCTCCATCGTCATTCACTTCCGTTGCCGACGCTGACCACTTCCGTTGCCTCGTGCCGATGCTGCAGCCATCCGTAGCCCCGCACCACGCTTCTGCCACCGCCACCGCCGGTCCCATCCCTACTGGGCGCCGTCCATGTCCCAGGTCTGCCAGGCCATACTGCTGAGCGCCGCCTCGGTGGGAGGCACGCCCTCTTCCTGCAGGTCCGGGCTGGGCCGCGCCGCCTAGCCCGCCCGCCGTGGCCGCGCCACTGCCGCGCTCGCTGCGACGACCAGCCCGAGTCTGTGTAGGGGCCGCTCTCCACGCCTTCGTCGGCAAGAATCTTGCCAACTCCTACGTCTACTGCAACAGGCGGAGGTACGCCCTCAGGGTGTTTGATGAAATGGCCGTTCGCAATGCCGTCAATTCAAAATCTTTACTTGCTTCTGTCTCCTCCAGTGGTTTGAATAGGTGGCCAACCAGCTAGCTCTCATGGTGACACGAACTCACTTTTTTTTGAATGAAGACACGAACTCACTTGCTGTTGAGGATTTTGATTTGGGCCCTGATTGTGTTGGTTTCAAGTTAACGTTGTTGTGCTTGTTTGCAGAGGGACCCAGATGGACTAGCTACTCAGAATAAGTAAACTCTGGTACACGATTGTTGTTGGTGGTCGTCTCCCTCAGTGTCATCGTGCTAGTTTTTGTGAGCAGGCTCCTGAAACGGCAAGGGACAATGAAGGAAGAGTGTCCGCTACAGCCAATCCTGTGGCACCATAGAACGATTGGCACCACGCATGGCTCTGGTGGAGGGCAGCAGCGACAGGTTGAGAAGCAAGGTTCACAATAGGAGTAGACAGATACTTGAGTGAGCAAGGTTCACAATAGGAGTAGACAGATACTTGAGTGAGTTGAAAATGTAAGGTGACGCGAATTGAGATTATATGTATGGATTGTGATGATGGAATGTTTGTCGATTTAAGTGCCTGAACCTTGTCATGTAGTGCTATTCTAATAATTGTGCCAATTTGAAAACTCTGAATGCAAAAGAGTTTCAGATTTTGCTCCCAAAGGCTGTAAATTCAGCTAGTGCAAATACTTCAGCTATAAATTATTAATATGCATACATAACTAGAGGTTTTCTTGTTCGATGATACTTGCAAAATGGCAACAGAAAGCTAAAGACATACATATAGACCTTGTGTTTGGGCTTGTGCACCACCTGAATTAGAGGATTCAGGAAACAATGAGAGCGATGCATCTTGTCCTATTACTTGTACTTGCATTGATTTTCTTATCCAATTTGCTTACCAAGGGTGTCAAGCGTTTTGTCCTAACACAGATCTGAGAGTAGCACATAGGCAAAAATCATTTGACGTCAAATTACAAGTAATAAAATACAAAGGTGTTGTAATAGAGTACAAAGGGGTTGCATTAGCCACTTGTTAGGATCATGATTCACTTGGTTAGCTTCTTTTTCTGTTGGCATCTTCCATGCTTCGGTTATGTAGCATGCAGTTTGATATATTGGAACTTGATTTCTGTGACTGCGATGTATTTATTCATTCTGTTATATTCCAGTTGAACTTGCCCACTGAACCCTTTTATCACATCCAGTCATATTTCCAGATCACAAGATATTGTATATTGTGTTTAGTGACACTACTATATGTACAATCTTTGCACCACTCCAGATTGCTACTGGATCCGGTGATTTTTTTCTCCTATTTTCACAAGTCAGCCTTCTCATTCCATTTGTACATTGCAAAACCATTGGTCAATCGCACAATTCATATATTAATAAGTTAGCAACATTCTTACAATCATAGTGTCCCTCGGGGGAAAGCAAACTACTGGTTTGAGGTTGCACATGCATAATACACAAAAGTGGCTACCTCATACACACGACACTATATAACGACTACTTCATTATCCCATTGTACATTCAAGGTCATATTTAATTGCACAATGAGTCGACAACTCTGAACCCCCCACTCCTCCGAGATAGCAGCATCCAGTAACTGAGAATAAAACTCATGATCATCCAGTCTTCTCAGTAACTGAGAACAAAATTCACATCAGGGCAACAATTTCAGTCACAAGATACAGTTGAATGACCGATGACGAAAAGACTGAGCTAGTTGCTGCATGTCCTGTTCCATCTGAGAAAGTTTCAGCTTACAGCTCCCAAGCTGCTGAATGTCCTCTGGCGCATTAAAAAATTTAACTGACTCGAACTTGGGAAAGTCGCCGCTGATGCTCAAACCATCACCTTCTTTTGCATCTGGCTTTACGCATGCAACTTTGCGATTCTGAGGGAGACCTTTTGATTATCTGTTGACACCATGTAGATGAGTAAGCCTGAGCACAGTTGGAGGGAAATCAATTAAAAAAATTGTTGTTCATCCATCAATGTCAACATGTTCAAATTTATGGAAAAAGGAAAGGCATGTATAATTCCACTGCTTCTGTGTGCAGTGAAGAGGTGGTCTGATAAAGTGGATAAATAACATTTCTTGCAGATCATAAGATACTCTATTAATGGGTAGCCATCAAACAATTTCGAAGTTGTTAATAGGTTTCAAGGCATTGTTTATGCTCACCAGGAAATTCAATTCAGAGGCTAGTCTGCTACATGCACAACAGGAACAATACATTAAGAATTAGTGTTCTTACCACGTAGAAAGCTGGCTCGCGTGTCTTGCAGCTGCGGGGATGGAGCTCGGCCGCGCGTCTCGCGGTGGTCGGGGCAGATCTCGCTGCGGCCAGGGCGGAGCTCCCAGCACGCAGACTGCAGTGTGGCGGACCTGGTCCGCCCATCTCGCGGCGGCCGGGGTGGAGCCCCCAGCTCGCAGCCTGTGGTTGTCCCCGGCCAGATCGATGCCAGGGTACTTGGTCTCTCTGTTCGTCAGAGGCTTCTCATTTTCTGCTGGTACTTGCTCAACTGGGATCTTTCATTTGCCACTGATGTTTGGCTCATCAGAGTTTTCTCATTTGGTGTTTGGCTCACCGGTTCCAGGTGCTTCCATTTTCTATTGGTGTTTAGTTCACCACGGTTGCTACTGGTATTTGGTGCACCCAGGATACCTCTGATGTTTGGTTCACCTGGGGCCTTTCATTTCTATCGGCTGGTAGTTGGTTCGTCAGGGACCTTCCGTTGGTTGTGCATCTCTGGTCCTTCAGTCAAGATGAAAAACATACTAAGAGAGGAGATGCAGATCCAACTTTAACTTGCTTACTATAGCAATGAATACATACTGTTGGCATTAAGATTGCATCAATCTTACTGTTGAGAGATCCGATAAACAATCTCCTGCACAGAAGGCAATGATCAGCCAATATCCAAACAATGGCTCTGCATTGTCTTTTTCAGCAACCCAAGTGACATGTTTTCAGAATGCAAAACGGAATACATAGTTACATGGTTTTAGAATGCAAAATAGAATGCGAGATTGACCATATAATTTGAGCCATCTCCAAATTTCAGCTAGCATGTATGTTTATGTGAAACTGAACTGACATCTACTGAGATGACAGGGAAACTCAACTAGCAAGTTGGTAGGATAATTATTTGTGCACACATGCCAGCCATCAGAAAAACCAGAAGACATATGGAACTAATGGATTCATATTGAAACTAGAGGTGAATCATAGCACAAGAAACCCAACGGCTACCACCATGTCTTTTCTAAAAATTCTGAAGATGTCACTCTGCTGTTGCTTTAAATCATTTTTCTGTTTGTTTCGGCAAATTGAAAGGGTTGTGGACATCTCATCCAGTTTGTTGAAGTGGGAGTTCATAACAGTCAATTGAACAGAAATTCAGAGATGCTTTTGGTGTTGCTCTAAAACAAACGCTTTGAGGTCATCTTGTCCTTTCAGCTACAACGTCATAAATAAATTAGTCAAAATTCGTTGTCTGTCAAAACAGAACGCGAGAGGATAAAGGACAGAAGCATCATTTTTCATGCAGCAAATTATCAAGGGCAACAAGCGCTTTTGCTGTATACTTCCAGCTAAACATGACAAGCGCATGCTTTCAGTGTTGCGCCAGAACATAATTATAGTGCAAAAACTCATAAGCAAATAGAATCTTATACAATGCAAAACTCGTGAATCATATGAACAGTTATTCATAGTACATCGGAGTGTGATTTGATTGACAAAAAGTACAGGGTGCAAAGTGTTTCTCAGGTTTCTTTAATCAGATGAAAGTTCTACAATCTATAAAAAAAAACACAGAAAAATCACAAAATTAAAAATTAAGTTTTGTTGAGTTTCTCATGACCAGATATATCATATCATATCATATGAATTAGTGCAACGTCAAATGTTCAGCATCAGTAATTTAGTTTTTCCATTTATATACATTTTGCATATAGAAGTATTCTTATCATTTACTTTCATATATTCATACTTCAAATCTCAATTAGCATCTGTATAATATTTGATAAACCCGATCAAGCAAAGGTTTACTGCCACCGTTTAAAATCCAGCCATGTGCTGGTAATCTCAAATAACTTCTGTGACTGTTATTTCTTGGTATACTCTACTCAAAATATTAAAAGATCTTGTACAGTTCTGCTACTTATCTCATTCAGCTTCTACACAACTGGTTTCGCCCAAGCTTTCTAGTTGCATATAAATTTACCCCCCTCCTCTCTAATGTTAGGATCCATGGTTTCTAACGATGTTAATAATTGTTTTTCTATGTACCTTCCTTGTAAATCAAATCAAGCACAGATGAATGAACATAGAAACTGGTAAATCCCCAACGACCGAGAACAAAGCACGGGAAACAAAATCAAACATGGGAAAAATCTATGGAAGCGGTGGAATCAGGATTGGATCCATGGACAAATCATCACGCACCGAGATGGAGGCGGAGTTCGCGTTGGCGTCCGCGCCGACATGCCGGCCGATGTGGGGCGGACACGACGCCTAGCGGTGGCAGCTGGGCTAGGGCGCGCCGTCGTGATCCGTCGGCCCAGGGTGGCTCGTGGCACGTGGCACGTGGCGCGTGCGGGGAGAGGAGAAGGAGGGTGTGGAGGGGGCGGCGCCGGAGGAAGGGGCGACGATGAGACGGAGGCGGAGGGAAGCAGCCGGAGGCGGAGGGAAGCATCAGAGGCGGAGGGAGGGGTGAGGCTTCGGCAGGAAGAAGACGGACGGGTATGCGTACACGCATTTTCATTCCCACCTCGTTCCCTTCGCTAATACAGTAATACTTCAATCCACGTCAGCTAGTGACTCGCTTTGTCATTTCGTCATTAGTTTTCGCACGAATCTTGTTGCGCAAATGGACGGTTATGAAACTGGTGGGTATCAGACCCCTGAGACACCAAATCCGCGTTGTCAGGTCGTCGACAGCGCGGCGGTGGTCGGGGTCGGCCGCGTCGGCGTCGGAGGACGCGGAGGAGGTCGGAGAGGACGGGAGGAACGCGTTGAGGTCGAGCTCCCGCCGCGGCGGCACGTGCTGCGACGCCATAGCCGGCAACGACGACACCGGCATCCAGGCCGACTCGACGCCTTCAAGGCCAAGGTTCTACGCTGCGATTTTGCGAGCTTTTTGCACAATGTGTCTGTTCGTTTAATGATGTGCTGACTACAGGTGCAAACTGGGCCGAGGGCCTTGCAATCAGTCCGTAGGCCCATTAGGCCTTCGCTGCCAAGGTTCTGCGCTGCGATTTTGCGAGCTTTGTCTGTTAATGTGATGACTGCATTACTGCGGGTACAAACTGGGCCCATATAATCAGTCCATAGGCCCATTAGTCCCTTCCGGTTTGATTGGCCCAAATAGTCTCACCCAAAGAAAATTTACCATGGCCATGACCGTCATGTGGATTGTGACCAAGCCCAATTTTGAAATCTCTCCCCTAAAAAAAACAAAATATTGAAAGGTTCTAAATTAACGAAATCATGGATTTGTGTTCAGACTAGAGTTTGCAAGAAGCCATACATAAATCGCGTGGATCCATATGTCTTTTCCCCCCTACATCCACATGGATCTATATGTTTTTTTCACTACGTTCACATTTAACAAATACAAAGAGGACCAGCTCCTAGAGAAGAAACACTATCCACGTCACCTCAATTACTTGCCACCGTTAGATTTCGCAGTGAACGATCAAGATCATTTGGAGCCGCTTCATACAGTAACAGCTTCGCCAATGAATCCGCTTATAACACCAGCTTCTAATACAATCTGGCTTCAGCTTCTTGCTTTTTTCTACTAGGTATATATATGTGGCTTCCAATTCTCATTCTAGCTCCATGGGTAAAAAAAAAAATTTGCCCTGTCTCCTCACGACTCTTCTCGAGCCCGTCCTCCCCAGCCCGACGCGAGCGGAGCGCGAGGGGCGACGGCGACGGCGCTGGCCGCGCGCCGCCTCGGCGGTGGAGGGCACGCCCAATGGCGCGGTGGTGGCCCTCCTCCTCCTCCTCCTCCTCCTCCTCCTCCTCCTCGCCCTTCCCCTGGGGCGGCGGCGGCGGCCCCGGTGCGGCGGCGGGCGCGAGCCGATGTGGGTGCAGACCGGCGGCGTCCCTCCCTCTTCCCCATCCTCTGCGCGAGCTTCTCACTGCCCCCTACTGTCCACCAACATACTCTTCTCTGCTCGGTGAAACCCTAGGTAAGGATGTGCCAAACCCTAAATTTTGCTTTCTCTTTTTTCCCCAAACTTTGTTCATGGGTGTGCCGTTAAATTTGATTTGGAAAGTGCCTAAATTTGATTTGGAAAGTGCCTAAATTCTTGACTAGAGGAGCAGTTTCTATACCAACACTTCTGGCGCCATGCTAGGGATGACAACTTAGCGTGAGTGGTGTTAGAAGTGTCAACACCGGGCTCACTCTCGCGCGGTCGGGTCGCCGGACGCTGGGCGGACGCTGGCGGCGGACGCGGCGAAAACACTGTTTAGCGTCCGGCGCAGGGCTTCTGAGCAGGATCGGGAGATAGCCGTTGGGCTTCAACGGTCGAGCTCAAACGGTCGGGACACTTGGCGCGACTTGGAGCGCCGGACGCGGCTTGGAGTGTCCGGCGGTTGAGGCCGGACGCGTCCGGCGCGTACGTCTTTGCCGGCGTGGGGGCAACGGCTAGTTTTGGGCTTTGGCCTATAAATACTTGCCTTGCTCGGCCATGGCCGGTTGCTTAGCACCTTGGGGACTTGGTGTCCACCTTGGAGAGTGCTTGGAGAGCCCTCTACTCACTTGTTCTTGATAGAGTTCATCCAATCGAGTGAGAGAGCGATTCTAGTGCGTTGCATTGAGAGATTTGCATCGAGTGGCACTAGGTGATCGTGTTGCAAGCCGGTGTGCTTGTTACTCTTGGAGGTCGCCACCTCCTAGACGGCTTGGTGGCAAGAGACTTCGTTGAAGCACGCGTGGAGATTGTGCGGTGCTCCGAAGGAGGATTTGTGAGGGGTTCTTGAGCCTTCCCCGCGGAGCGAATTGGCTACTCTAGTTGAGTGTGGCTTGGAGGATCCGTTCTTGTGTTGATTGGAGTTGGGGCTCCCCGAGGGGTTGTTGGCGGTGAGCCAACTTGAGCGGCCATCTCATCACCAAGTCGGTGTATCGCCACAAGCTGGACGTAGCTTGGTGGCGACCAAGTGAACCGGGGAAAAATCGTGTGTCGATTTGTGTTTGCCGAGGCTTCGACCTCCTTGTGCTTGTGTGTGAGGCTTCGACCTCCCTTGTGATTGTGTGCGGTGTGGTTGGCCTCTACGCCGGTGATTCGCCACCGCCGCGACTTCGTGTGTCCACTCTTTGCGGTGGTTTGCATCCCCTCTAGCTCAAGCTTGCATTTACATTTGTTACATTCTTGCTTAGCTTGAGTAGTGGCTCTTGTGCTCGTTTGCTTGTGTAGCTAGTTGAGCACCTTCTTGCTTGTGTAGCTAGAAGTAGTTTTAGTGTTTTGCTTAGCTTGTGTAGTTAAGTGAATTGCGCTCTTGGGTTCGACTTGTGTAGCCTTGTCCTTGAGCATCTAGTGAGCTTAGGTTTGGCTTAGTGCTTTTGCTCATTAGAATTGTGTAGGTGCTCCCCGGTTCGCTAAAGTACTAGTTGCTTAGGTTTGTGTGACCTTGCAAGCTAGAATTGTTTAGGTGAGCACTAGCTAGTTTAGCACCTTGCTTCTTGTTTAGGATCTTTTACAAGGTGCTACTAGAGTTGTAGTTAGTGGGGGTTAGTCTTGGCTAGACCGATAGTTTTAATTCCGTATTTGTTTTGGTTAGCCGGTGTGTAAGTTTTTAGGAAGGACTATTCACCCCCCTCTAGTCCATCTCGACCCTACACGTGGTATCAGAGCCGGGTCTCTCTGTTTAGTGGTCTTCACCGACCCGAGAGGATGGCAACTAGAGGGATAGATGTTGAGTGCTCTTGTGACACGCACACTTTTGATGGCACGGACTTTGCTCGGTGGAAACACCATATGCTTGATCACTTTCGTGCCTCGGGAGCTAAGGTGTGGTGGGTTGTCACCAATGGTCTCACCCAACCATTGGATGAGGAAAACATCACCAAGGCTCAAGAAGCAATCTATTATCTTGATGTTAATGCACTTGGTTATCTAATAGATGCTTTGAGTTGTGATGTGCTCATGAAGGTGAACCATGAGGGAACCGCCCGCATGATGTGGGAATCCATCAAGCACACCTATGGTGATGCCTCCACATGGGATGATGGAAAGTTCAAGGTAGAGAAGCCCGAGGTGATGCCACTTGAGGATGTTGAGCATGACCACAACAAGGTTGTTGTGGAGGATTGCTCCACCTCAAGGTCAAGTAAAGATGATGAACTTCCTACCACAAGTTCACTTGACGATGATGATGATGATGCCTCAAGTGAAGCAAGTGAAGATTCTACTACAAGCTCACTTGATGATGCATATGAGGGTGATGACTCTACTACAAGCTCACCGACTTCATCACATTGCTACATGTCACATGGTGACCGCAAGGTAAAAATTGGCAATGTGATCTTTGATTGTGATGATCCAAGTCTTGAGCTTGTGTTTAAGTTGTCAAGAGCTTTAGAAAAGGAGTTTGCTAAAACAAGCAAATTGGAAAAAGAAAACTCTTTTCTAAAGAACACATGTGAACAACAAGAGCATCTACTTTATGTTACTACTTGTTCACATGATGTGCTAAAATTGGCTCATGAGGAACTTAGTGTTGCTCATGATAACTTGGTGCAAGAACATGCTTTTCTCACTAAGAAGTTTTGCAATGAAGAAGCTAAAACTAGTGAGAGCTCATCACTCGGGTCAAATGATCAATCACATGTTACTAACCCTTGTGATGTAGGCAAGAAGCATGTATCCACCTCTTGTGATGATTTACTTGCTATGCCATGTTCTTCTCATATAGATGCGTGTTCTTCTTCTATGTCTTGTGAGACTAACCTTTTGAAGGAGAACAATGAGCTCAAGAATCAAGTGAAGAATTTGAGCAACAAGCTAGAGAGGTGGACCAACTCTCATGTCGCTCTTGATCATATGTTGAAGAACAAGAGAAGATTTGGTGACATGAGTGGTCTTGGCTACAACAAGAAGAATGTTGGGTTGGGTGAATTGCCAAAAGTCTCTCACTCTCAACTCTTGGAGAGTTACAAGAAGCATGGCAATTTGAATGGCATCAACTACAACAACACCAACATCAAAGGCAAAAGATGGGGCAAGAAGAAATTCGAGAGAAGCATGAAGAAGCTAGAAGAAGAAAAGCTATCTCATTTCATGTGCTTCCAATGCCGTGAAATAGGACATCTAGCCAAGTATTGCCCTACCAAGAAGCCTCAAGTTGAGCCAAGATCAACACCCCAAGCTCAAGTCAAGATCAACCATGAAGCCAAAGTTGATGACTTGAAGATGATGAAGAGGAAGACAAGAAGGGGTGGAAGAGCAAGGCATCCAACTCATATCCAAGATGCCAAGATGATGATGAGCAAGATTCAAGAGAAGAACACTCATGCTCACATCAAGTGCTTCAAGTGTGGTGACATGGGACACTTTGCCTCGAAATGTTTCAACAAGCTTGAGAAGGAGGCTCAAGCAAAGAGAAGATGCTATTCATGTCGGGAAAAGGGACACATGGCTCATTCATGTCCCCTAGGTAAAACTTCTAAGCCCATTTCAATTGATGATAATGATGTGCTTAGAAAGGATGGTAATGGTACCTCATCGGTTGCTATTGCAAAACATCCCGCTACTCATACTAAGGATTTGCCTAAGTATGTTGCTCCCAACTTGAGAGGACCCAAACAAGTTTGGGTACCATCAAAAAGTGGATGAATGTGTGTAGGTACCATGGCATTGGAGGCTTGATTCAATTGAGTTCATATTCTTCTTCATGTGATTGAATCAAGTATTGAAGCTTAGTGCTATTCTCATCCCAATGCCAAGTCATGACAAGTGAAGTCCAAATGCTACAACATACAAGTGCATGATTCAAGTTGTGGTGATCAATTGTCTTATGTGATGGCTTGCAATTGTATTGAGTGGAAGCTTGCCTTTGGAAGATCATGTGCTACCAAGGTATATCTTTTGTTGATCACATTCATTTGGATGCATATGAGTTGATTGAATTGGATATATATGCTATAGTTGCTTGCTATGAGATGTTTGAATGGATTCAATGCTTAGTATTCAAGTTTGGGTTAGATTGGATGAATATGATCACAAGATGACTTTTAGTGAGTGGCTTGACTGCATATATGTCTTGTGAGAATGTTCAAACAAGTTGACATCAAGTTTGAGTCATCTTTGAAGAAGCATAGCTCAATTGCTTAAATCTGTTCAAATTCTGAAATCTGAGCTAGCTATGATCAAGTCTGAGTTTGATGAATCAAATCTTATTAAAATGGCTTGAATTTTGGTATGCATTCTCTATGCTTATGATTCAACATGCTGTGCAAATTTCATGAGAATTGGATAAGGATTGCTACAGTTTTGGAGTAGCTCTTATCAGTTATAGTGCAGCAGTTTTCGGCATGTAGCAGTGTGAGAAGATGTGAAATCTGGCAGCAATCTAGAAGGCCAATGTAGCTCAATTTTTTACAGCTGAATGAAGACTTAGTGATGCTCATGTCGACTAAATTTCATGTCATTTGGAGCTATACATTGGGAGATATGAGTCAATCTTTGAAGGTTGCAGAATCTGCCAGAAAAGTGACAAATATTGGATATATCAAGTGTCACTCACATTGAAAGGTCCTCAAGTTGGAATCATGATTACAAGTGATTGAGGAACCTATGTTTGGTTTATTGAAGATCAAGATCAAGCTCAAGAGCAAGAAAGAAAAGGACTTAAAGAAGAACTCAAGATACTTCATCTTATCAAGTCAAAGGATCAATCAAATGAATGACAATTCAATTGAGTGTCTAGGATTGTTCTTAGTGAGATCGCTTCTCTCCATCGAGGAGGTGTGCCGCCCATGAGAGATGGGATTGACAAGTGAGCTTGGAAGGCCGACATGGAGGTGATGATCTAAGGGGATTCAAGATGCTTAGTTGAAGATATCAAGAAGATTGATCAAGAAAGCAAGCAACATCCAAATAGAGAGCAATACATGACAAATCAAGTGATATTACTTGTGGTGTTCTCTCATGCAAGCAAAGATCAAGAGAAGATGCAAGTCAACCACAACAAGAGATGCACTTGATCATAAGTGGTTCTCATTTCATATGGGTGAAGCATGCAATTCTTCATGGATATCTATTGGCTTCACCAAGCTATTGAATGGTCTTCACATTGCTATTGGAGTAATGAAATTGGAATCTCTTGACTATCCTCTACTTCAAGATAGCAAAGGTGACATTGATTGACATATGCATACATATTTTGCTAAGGACTTGCTTAGTGCATATAGTCATGATATCTTGGAGCATTCATGAAAAATCAAAAGATTTTGATGTTTATATGGTGCCACTATTGTTTCTATGCCTTACTTGTTCTAGTGGTAACATATAACATGTTCATGAGCTAGTGAACCCAAGTACTTGATCTAGTTTGAGTTGCATATTAGCTACAAGTCCAACATTGGCAAGATAACCCTTCTAGTAAGGTGTGAAGAAGCTTGTCATTGGTTCAAACCGGATTTGGAAGCTCATGTGCAAATCAAGTTAGCTCAAGTTCAAGAGAAAGAAGCTCATGAAAAACAATCTAGTTCAAGAATGTGGTATTCATGCATATTCCAACAAGGTGGTTCCACAAGTGATCCTCAACTTTAAGTGATCAAATCAAGATTTGCTCAAGATTGTCATTTGGTGTGACCCATGCTTTGTCATAGGGGAGGAGCCCCACTTCATTGGTATTAGAGGCAAAGATCTTGAAGGTGACCTACACATGTGGTATCTTTAGTGCTATGACAAAGGGGGAGTGCCCAATGCATAGTGACAAGTGGGTTCATGCATATGGTGTGTCCATCAAAAGGAAGATTCAAGAATCAACCATCAACCCCTAGCTCAAATCCTTTGCATCAAGAAGTTTGTCTTACACGAAGTATCATACAAGTGGTCTTGGACCCTTTATGGTCTTTGATGACAAAGGGGGAGAGAATGGTACAAAGATATGCAAGATGCATACAAAGGGGAGAAGAAGATGGACATAGACCGAGAAGAGCAACATTGAAGAGGATCAAAGTTCTTGGACAAGAGAAGCACACAAGTAGGGGGAGCAAGCTCATGAACTTGATTGATTGCATTTGATATGTGCATATTCATGTGCTTGCTTGCATTTGCATTGTTCTTAAATTCATTATGCAATGCTTGTGTGGTGTATGCCAGTCATAGTTTTGATTGATGATTTGATAACTAGCATGCATAGGATGGTTTAGCTAGACACTTGTGCTCCTTCCACGTGGTACTAGAACCTTGCTTCTAATGTTGATCTCACAGGGTTTCTAGTGTTGTTTCAAGTGATTTCTAGCTAACCATGATGATGCTAAGGATGAACTTCAATGTGCAACTCCGATTGGTATCACGCTTCAAAGGTTTATCCTATATACCTTAGCATCACTTAGTAGTGCTAACCCTCCTAAAAATTTTATATTTATGCATGTGTGCAAGCTTGAAACCAAACCATTTGAGCACACATGTAGGGGGAGCTATCACTACCAAGTTGACTTTGTGACACTTATCCAAATCACAACATTGAGCTTAAATGTTGGATAAGTGACATAAAGTCCTTTATGAACTTTATTTCCATATCTTTGTAGAGTTGTCATCAATTACCAAAAAGGGGGAGATTGAAAGGTCCCTTGTTTGGTTTTGATAATTGAGTGACAACTTAGGTGGACTAATTGTGTGATCATGAGAATACACGGGGTTTAGTCCACAAGTGATTGTGAGATGAAGGAGCTTCATTGAATATGTGACATGACATGGAGTCATGTGACCGATGGTGAAGATCGAGATGAGGCTTGGCTCGAGACCGGAGGGTGTGTGAAGGACAAGTCGAGGCAGTGGAGCGACGGACCATGAGATGGTGAAGCTCGGGCAAGACTTGGTTCCGATGGACCATGAGGCGGTGAAGAGCAAGTGAGATCAAGATCGATGAACCGAGAGGGTTGCATGACGATATGAAGTGGATCATATCATCTTGAGATCGTGTCGGTGCATGTGTTGCATTGGTACTCCGGTGGAAGACGGTGGAAGTGGAAATGCGCAAGGCAAAGGTATGCTATAGGGCATTTCATTTCACCGGTAATGAGGAGTGTAGAGAAGTTGATGACCGGATTTAGGATTGATAGCCGTACTATCAAGAGGGGCAAACTTGTTTGCATCTCGGTCATCTAGTGCCACTTGAGCGATCTAACATTGTGACATGCTAGGATCGAGTTATTTGTGAGAACAAGAGAAAAATCCTTTGAAAATGATTGTGAAAATGCTAACACACATGCACATGGTGATGTACACTTGATGGTGTTGGCACATTTACAAAGGTGGCATTGATCGCGCTTTGGTTTGTAGGGTAGAGTTGGGTTTGGGTCCCTCTCTCCCTCCCGCCGAGCTTGCGAGGCGGGATTCGGCGCTTTCGGGAAAATTGGAGGCATATTTTCAATTGCGCCGGATGCAAATTGTTGTTGGAAACATACTATCCATGGTGATCAAGTTGGTATACTTGTTGGATAGCATGGTGGAGAAGATCGCGTTTTCGACGGGCTGTGAATCATGGATTCCAAGGCGCCGGACGCAGCGCGCGGACGCGCGCCAGCGGGCCGGACGCGTCCGCGCGGCCGGAGTCGGCGTGGGCGTCGGGCGGGCGCAGTGAGCGCCGGACGCGGGCAAAGCGCGTCCGGCGGTCCCCCGGACGCCGACCGAAAGTTTCGGCCGGGCTCGCTCGCGGTCGGGTCGCCGGACGCTGGGCGGACGCTGGCGGCGGACGCGGCGAAAACACTGTTTAGCGTCCGGCGCAGGGCTTCTGAGCAGGATCGGGAGATAGCCATTGGGCTTCAACGGTCGAGCTCAAACGGTCGGGACACGTGGCGCGACTTGGAGCGCCGGACGCGGCTTGGAGTGTCCGGCGGTTGAGGCCGGACGCGTCCGGCGCGTCTGTCTTTTGCCAGCGTGGGGGCAACGGCTAGTTTTGGGCTTTGGCCTATAAATACTTGCCTTGCTCGGCCATGGCTGGTTGCTTAGCACCTTGGGGACTTGGTGTCCACCTTGGAGAGTGCTTGGAGAGCCCTCTACTCACTTGTTCTTGATAGAGTTCATCCAATCGAGTGAGAGAGCGATTCTAGTGCGTTGCATTGAGAGATTTGCATCGAGTGGCACTAGGTGATCGTGTTGCAAGCCGGTGTGCTTGTTACTCTTGGAGGTCGCCACCTCCTAGACGGCTTGGTGGCAAGAGACTTCGTTGAAGCACCGCGTGGAGATTGTGCGGTGCTCCGAAGGAGGATTTGTGAGGGTTCTTGAGCCTTCCCCGCGGAGCGCGAATTGGCTACTCTAGTTGAGTGTGGCTTGGAGGATCCGTTCTTGTGTTGATTGGAGTTGGGGCTCCCCAGAGGGGTTGTTGGCAGTGAGCCAACTTGAGTGGCCATCTCATCACCAAGTCGGTGTATCGCCACAATCGGACGTAGCTTGGTGGCGACCAAGTGAACCGGGGAAAAATCGTGTGTCGATTTGTGTTTGCCGAGGCTTCGACCTCCTTGTGCTTGTGTGTGAGGCTTCGACCTCCCTTGTGATTGTGTGCGGTGGTTGGCCTCTACGCCGGTGATTCGCCACCGCCGCGACTTCGTGTGTCCACTCTTTGCGGTGGTTTGCATCCCCTCTAGCTCAAGCTTGCATTTACATTTGTTACATTCTTGCTTAGCTTGAGTAGTGGCTCTTGTGCTCGTTTGCTTGTGTAGCTAGTTGAGCACCTTCTTGCTTGTGTAGCTAGAAGTAGTTTTAGTGTTTTGCTTAGCTTGTGTAGTTAAGTGAATTGCGCTCTTGGGTTCGACTTGTGTAGCCTTGTCCTTGAGCATCTAGTGAGCTTAGGTTTGGCTTAGTGCTTTTGCTCATTAGAATTGTGTAGGTGCTCCCTAGGTTCGCTAAAGTACTAGTTGCTTAGGTTTGTGTGACCTTGCAAGCTAGAATTGTTTAGGTGAGCACTAGCTAGTTTAGCACCTTGCTTCTTGTTTAGGATCTTTTACAAGGTGCTACTAGAGTTGTAGTTAGTGGGGGTTAGTCTTGGCTAGACCGATAGTTTTAATTCCGCATTTGTTTTGGTTAGCCGGTGTGTAAGTTTTTAGGAAGGACTATTCACCCCCCCCCTCTAGTCCATCTCGACCCTACAACGGTGGAGATGGAAATGCACAAGGCAAAGGTATAACCTAGGGCATTTCATTTCACCGGTCTAAGGTTGAGTAGAGAAGTACTTGACCGGATTTAGGATAGATGGCCGTACTATCAAGAGGGGTAATCTTGTTTGCATATCAGTCATCTAGTGCCACTTGAGAAATCTAACATTGCGGTGTGCTAGGATCGAGTGGCGTTGTGAGATGAAGAGAAAATCCTTTGAAAATGATTGTGAAAAGCTAACACACAAGCACATGGTGATGTACACTTGGTGGTGTTGGCACATTTGCAAAGGTGACGTTGTTCGCGCTATGGTTTGTAGGGTAGAGTTGGGTTTGGGTCCCTCTCTCTATTGGTTTGTACACCTCGGCACTTTTAGGAAAATTGGAGGCATATTTTCTTCTGCGCCGGATGCAAGATGTGGTTGAAAACATCTATCTCTGGTGATCAAGTTGGTATGCTTGTTGGGTAGCATGATGGAGAAGATCGCATTTTCGACGGGCTGTAAAACAAGGTTTTACATGCGCCAGATGTTGGACTTGGAGGCGTCGGGCGCTGGCCGAGCGTCCAACACAGTGGTGCGCTATGAAGGCAGCGTCAGACACGGCCGGCGTGCTGCATCAGACGCTGGGGCTTGGCGTCCAGTGGGTTCGGACTTGTGTCGGGCGCGTTCGACTCCACGGCGTCGGACGCGTCCGGGCGTGTAGCGACGGACGCGGCTCGGATGGGGCTCCGCGTTCGGCACATGGTTGTTCTCTGGCTGAGCAGCCGCGGTGTGTGTACGCGTCGGACGTGGGGCTGCGTCCGACGGTGCGCAACTGGCGCGTCGGGCGGTTGGCCGACTTGAAGGGTGTTCTGGATGGCGTCCGGCGGTCGAGGCCGCGTTCGACGGAGGTTGCCGGACGCATCCGGCACAGGGTTACTGAGCGCATTTTTGAGTGAGCCGTTGGGCAGCAGCGGGCGAATTCAAATGGCTAGTACACGTGGAAAGATTTGGTGCGTCGGACGCGGGCCTGTGCGTCCGGCGGTGGAGGCCGGACGCGTCCGGTGCTCTGGTTTCATGCCCAGTGAGGGGGCAATGGCTATTTCAGCCCTTAGGGCTATAAATAGATGTCTTGGCCGGCTGTGGCCGGTGGTTGAGCACACCCTGGCTTTGGTGCCTTGTGTGGTGGTGCTTGGGAGCCCTTCTAGGCTTCTACTCACATATGCTTGGTAGTGACCATCCGATAGTGTGCGAAGAGCGATTATAGTGCGAGTGCTTTGTGAGATTGCATTTGTGGCACTGGGTGGTTGTGTTGCAAGCGGGAGAGCTTGTTACTCTTGGAGGATTGCCACCTCCTAGATGGCTTGGTGGCAAGAGGCTCCGTGGTAGCACGCGTGGAGATACGGTGCTCCGGACAAGAGATTGTGAGAGGTTCGGTGCTCACCTCGCGAGAATCGTGATGAGTAGCCTTATTAGATTGCGCGTGTCATTGAGGTACCACACTTGTGTGTGTGGGTTCGCTCGGTGCCTTGAGGGGCTCACTTGAGAGTGGTGTCTTGCAGTGCCTTGCGGGGCGTGCTTTGAGGTGCAAGTGATTTGAGGGTCACACCGAAGAACCATCTAGGTGAAAAGACCGGAGGAACCGCCGAAGGTGTTGGTCGACACAATAGGACGTAGCTTGGGGGCAACCAAGTGAACCTGGTGAAAAGTCGCCGAGTCATCCATTATCCACACTTCGCGGTGGTTTGCAATCTCTCTCACAAGCTTGTATTTACATTCTTTACTTTCATATATAGCTTGTGTAGTTGCTCTAGTGATTAGTTAGCTTGTGTAGCTTGTTAATCACCTTCTTGCTTGTAGCTAGAAGTAGAGTAGGTTGCCTTGCTTAGCTTGTGTAGTTAAGTAAGACTGAGCTCTTAGTTTTGGCTTGTGTAGTTAAGTAAGACTGAGCTCTTGGTTTTGGCTTGTGTAGCCTTGTCTTTGAGCATCTAGTGAGCTTAGGTTGGCTTTGTGCTTTTGCTCATTAAAATTGTATAGGTTCACACCCGTTTGCTAAAGTACTAGTTGCTTAGGTTTGTGTGACCTCGCAAGCTAGACTTGTTTAGTGTGCACTAGCTAGATAGGCACCTTGCCTTCTTGATTAGAATCTTTTACAAGATGCATCTAGAGACATAGATAGAGGGGTGAAGTCTTGGCTAGGCCGATAGTTTTAATTCCGCACTTATATCGGTTAGCCGGAGCGATTAGTTTTAAAAAGGACTATTCACCCCACTGGCGGATGTAGGAATTGAAAATTGGGTGTACAAGCACATACCAAATCAAACCATTGTGGCATATGTAAAGCTAAATATCCATCAATTTAAGGCAAATAATGCTATAGCAGAGTACGTTAGTACATTTAATTAATACATACAATATTTACGGTCTTAACTAATAAAAGAACATTACAAATTTACTCGACGAGGCTGCATTCCGGCCAGCTAGATTCAGAAATAGTGGATGGGAGGAACTCAGGAACATGTGGCCTTTCCTCTATAACTCTTAATGTATTATAATATGTATTATACATGTATATGCAGTGGCGGATGCAGAAACGGACCAAGGAGGGGGCTAAATAATACTACAAGGATAAAAGTTATGGTACAATGTACTAATAATGGGTAAAAAGTATAAAAATTATACTAATTATGTACTAATAATAGGCAAAGAGCATGAAAATTACATTAACTATGTACTAAAAATAGCAAAATTGCATTAATTATGTACTAAAAATAGAAAAATTAGAAGATTTGTTGCCTGAGATTTTGGCTCACGGGGGGTGCTGCAGCCCCAACACCCCCCGTGGATCCGCCAATGTGTATATGCATAGTACCTGTTGTTATTTTCTCAAAATTATTGGGTGTATATCTGTACACCCATGCCCCTTACTGTGTCCGCCAATGATTCACCCCCCTCTAGTCCGCCATCTTGACCTTACAACTAACGACTGCCACCACAACGAGGAGCCATTGCCGGACTCTCCCATGACACAAGCGGGCACCTGCAAGTGAACACGCCTGATGGAGGGGGGCTGCCGGCCGCCGCCACACCGTGTGGAGCCATTTTTAGTCTCGCCCATGACAGAAGGAGGAGCGCACCGACAAGTTGTGTCAGCCATCGCCACGCCCTGTGGAGCCTTTCCAGACTCGTGTACAATGGTGAGGACTTGTCAGGCATATGTAAATTAGCATCCCCATCGTGTAGCGAATTGAAGAACGAAAAAAACAAACTAAAAGTGGTTCGATTTATTATCCATATAAGTAATAGCTAGCTAGCCTCTAGACGATACGTGCATGGAGCCGAGAATGTATATAGGCTAGCTAGGTAGCTTGAGTAGGTATGTAGGCTTGTCTAGCCGATGTAGGGGGTGCTGTCGACCCATGCGCCATAGTCCTCCCTATTGTAGACGAACATGATGACGCGCGTATCGACGTAGTCCGACGGGGGGGTCTGCGCCCACCGGCAGTATGTCGATGTCGTCCACGTCTGGCCGGTCCTTGTGGATCACTTCAACCGCATACTCTGCCCGCACATCCACCAGCTCCGGCCATGATGTCTTCTTGTCGTCGTCGTCCTTCCTCCCCTGCTGCGCCGCCGCCATGTCGTCGGAGCAGTAGCTCTCTGCTGTGCCTAGGTACGAGGCTAATAATTGTATGTGTATTAGCTTATTAGTTGTGCTTGGAGCTTGCTTGGCTTAATTGGCTGTATATATATACACTACACGCCCTGCATGCCATGCATGGGATTAACCGGTAGCCAACATCGCGTTAATCGCCCACAAGGGGTTAACACGAAGCCACCAACTGTCCCCTGACTCTCGGCCATGACGTTTTTTTTTCAGAATAATCACAGCATTCAGGTCTCGGCCATGACGTTCACCGTGCCTCGGGCATGGAAATGCATGCACCATTGTCCGCGCATGGAACTAGCTAGCTAGATGAAATTAAAAGATCGGCGTTTTCTCGGTTTATGTAACAGAACCGACCAACTAACATAATTACTGTTCACTAATCAAGCCACCGTGGCAGCTTAAGTAGTAAACCGCAATCATATTAGCCCGATAGTCCGCGAAATCTCGAAGGACCTCGAACTTTTACAACATAACACCCGAATCGTAAGTTCAGCAGTTCCCATTCACTTAAGTTACGTTTTGCAAACTTTATAAATACACCAATGGTTACAAATATAACATTTTACAACTTAGGGTTTTCAAATAAACAGCGGAAGAGAATAATCTTTGTAAATACACTCACACCTACATTTTTAAAGACCGTGCCCACCGGGGTCGACTCCTTCAAAAGCATGTAGATGAGATATAAGAGTTGACTTGCCCGAAGTCTAATCCTCCCATAACGGGATATAAGTCCACCGTGTCACCACCGTGGTAGCCTCCAACCTACAACAAACAACATTGGGAATTGCACCCGAGTACGTGGGTACTCGGCTAGACTTACCCGTCTTAAACCAGAAAATAAGGACGCTTTGGGGTGGAATGCATGGCCTTATAGTGGACTAGCTTACTCATTTGCGAAAAGCACAAGTTATTATATTATAGCTATGTATAAGTGTGAGTCTTTCATTTTATTTTGCATAGCTTATCATTATAACCTGTTTATGCTAGGTGAGCACCTATGCTAAAGCAATCAAATAGATCATCAATTAATAGAAATAGTTATCATTTCAAGTTTAACCTTTCCAACATCGTCCACGTAACCATCCATGGGTCTCATTTTTTAGTTAGACGTGATCGAAGCTCAAGTCAGTACTCACTGTCCAGGAGTGATGGCGATTCGAATCGATTCCTACTCAGCTGAGGGGTTATTCCCCACACAAACCAGGCACACGTTGCAAGGGCAGCCTTAGTCACCGTTGGTACTGTTCGGGTAAAGTCGCGGGACCGCTATGGACCAGTCTACACCCAGAGGTTGTCCGGAGCCAGGTCGATCAAGACGTGTCCGCCCACGGAACGACGCCAGGTAGCTGAGACAGTCTTGCCCACGGTCACTCGGGCCTCTGACCACCCCTCCGCCATTCGGTGTTCTTGCCTGCATTTCGGTCACCGGCCCAAACAGAGTTATCCCTCCAGCTAAATGTGGGGCATGCGTTCAACATGACTTGGGGGCCGATAACGTTGGGTTCTTAATTGACATCGATGGAGTTACTATGGTCTCCAATACCACAAGCAAACCCCATCCGATTGTCGGTTCATTTATACCCATGGTTACTTCCAGGATTTTACCATCTCATGGCTCAAATAGCCTGATAACTGCCTATCAATCGCGGGTGATAAGGAACCACCCGACGTCTATCGATCTATTTAAGCAAGGCTAAGAAGTTATATCGATCCTGACCTAACAGGGTAAAAGATATTAAAGTGGTCAAGGAATGGATAACATGCAGCAAGGGTTCCAGGCAACTCCTATAACTTAATGCATTAAACATATAAAAGGACGCAAGTGATATTTGCAAACATAGGAGAAATGCTATGGGGCTTGGCTTTCTTTCGAAGAGTTAGTTCGACGATCTGAATCGATCTTCAATCTGGTTCACGTTTGGTTCCCGATCACCTCCTGCGCGGGAACTTCCTTCACGACTTGTCCTTCTCGACGAATGTCCTACACGTGATCCTGGAATGATGCGTATGCATATGTATGAGTGCGTGTTCATTGGTATATGCATGATCATGAATGATCAAGGATGATAGATGTTCATGGGCGAATAACCCATTAATCTGCTACACTTATCCCTAGCAAACAAGCCAGTAAAGCCAAAGACTTAAACCTAGGCATAATCATCCTAACTCAATCATCAAGACACACTCAATAACAATCAATCATACATAGCCTAATCACTACCATTCATCATCATCAAGCTCAATACACCACATCACACAATCGAGCTTCACTAACAAATATAGACCTACACATGGCAGTCCAGTAATTAAATCAGAACTGGGGTTTTATAAACCCTATGAACATGAATGAGGACACAAATTGCCCATCAATCATCTCAAGACACCAAGACATGATTCCTAACTTAACTGATCCTAAAACAGACAACACTAGAACTGGTTCTGAACCAACAGCAACCAAACAGCATTTTTAACCAAGTTGCTAGAGCCATAGATCCTAAACTAATCATCCAATGACCACCAAATTTCCACAGTAGATCCATATACTAATTTCAAATCAATCATATAAAGACAAGTTTCCCAGAATGCCAACCTGTCATTGGGTTAGGCATGGCATCTTGGAAACGACTCTAAATTAATCACCTATGGGTTGAACAGCAACCCAGAGCTACATGCATCCTAAAATCCTACAAAAATTACAGTAGATGACACATGGCAATGCCAGTGTATCTTCCAAGTTTCATCCCAATTGGATGATCCTACTGGCCTATGCAAAATTCACAAGTGGCATGGCAGAGGGTCACCTAAAAATACTTTGTACTACGAAGTTAATCAAACCATGCATCTCATTACACCAGGGGCTACATCATAACATATAATGAGCCCACAAAAAGTATCAACCCCATATCATACATATACAATTGATTTATGAATTATCTCAAGAAACATGAAATTGGACCACTTGAACTACAACCCTATATTCTTACACAGGAAGCATGCATGATATAATTATCATAGACAGAGCATTGCAATACTAGACTAGTGCAACAGGAATCATATTTTTCTAATTATCCTATGATTTACTATGCATTTCTAAAGATTAACAACATTTATGCCAATCTAGTAACTTTAAATAAATCTACACAGAGAAGTTACTTAAACAGGACATATCATATTTTTCCTAGATACTACGCATCGCAAGGATCACAACAATACCAAGATCAATTGATTTGGACACTCCTAGCCCCCTGCACAATTTTTACAAGATTGAAACAACAATCTGAAAATAACCTTTTTCCTAAAGCCGAAACCCTAAATGCTATGGGTACCCCGCTGTACACCCAGAAGTGAGTCTTTGCTAGGTACACCCGAAAGCTGTACCCAGATCTGTGCCTCGCTGACACCAGCGATGACGTCACCTGGGTCCCAACTGCCATAGACAGCTGCCAACCCATTTTGTAGAAAGGCCCTCGCGTTTTCCTAGATTTACGCAAGGCCAGATCCGAACTTCTCTGAGTCATGCGATTATGCATGGACGACCCTGCACTTTACCTTATTCTAAGACCGTGGTCCTCGCGGAAAGGGAAACAGAGGAGGCCGACTCGCCGGTCGCCGGCGACCTCTCTCGGCGAGCGGGTGGCTCGCTGGCGGTGCAGCGAGGGCGGCGGAGCGCTAGGGCCTCGGGGAGGACTCGCTGGGGTCCTCATCCCGGTCGGAGGTGGCCTGGGCCGAGCTGCGCACGTGCGCCCGCGCTGCTTGGCGGCGTGGCTCCAACGGCGCCCGCCAGCGGAGGCGGAATCGCCTGGGAGGTGCGGCTCGGAGGTGCGTCACTAGCAGAGGATGGCGAGGCTGTGCGGTGGTTGGCTGCGCGGCGAGCTCTCGGCGCGCGGCGACCATGACGGCTTTCCGCGGCCTTGGCGGCGATGGCCGAGCCGGCCGATGCGGCCTCATCTAGGCATGGCTGCGGCTGCTGCTGGCGGGTGGAGGCGGCGCGAGCAGAGGCGATGCTCGTGCGCTGCTTAGGCAGGGCACGGCGCGACGGCATGGCGCGAGCTCCGCGGCGGCAATGGCGGCGGCGTGCTCGGCGCGCGAGAGAAAGGGAGGAACCGAGAGGGAGGAGGAGAGTGGAGTGAATGGGCGCTGTCTCCCTCTGAACCGCGGTCGGGACGGCGCAGGACGCCAGGGGCGGCGCGTGGCTAAGGTGGCGGTGCGACGCGGCGCGTGGCGGTGGCGGTGGCAAACATGCAGAACGTCCACGTCGCCATTTTCTCGAACACCTGGCGCGCGACGGAGTGGACACAGTGGGAGGCGATTTCGGGCCTCTTCCGGGCTGAATTTCGACATGGGCCCAAAACAAAGTTTGAAGCCCGCACGTCACACTATATTTTTCATTTAGGCACTTTGGTCTAATGAGCTACGGTTTAGGAGATAATTAAGCGTCAACATGGCAATGTCAACACTCTAACGACGGTCGATCTAGGCTCGGGTTTTCTTGCAATTGGATGGGCCAACTCGATCAAATCGATCCCACCTTTTGGCATGCTGTGCCCCATTGGGTTAGCTATGTTTTTCCTGTTTGGGCCAACTAAAGTTGTTTCACGGAATTTGGAGAACGCGGCATGCCAATCGACCGACGTCATTAATCGTAGCACCTTCATCACTCGTTTTGAGCACCTTCTAGGCATTTTCATGAAAAAGTCAAAACATAAAGTTTTCTCGAAATACTCTCCTCTTCAAACTTTATTAAAGGTCCGACTTGAGATAAGCAACGTAACTACTACTTCTAGTTCAAGCCAACAATCACACTTATAGACTAAATCAAACAGAGTGCAGACAAGCATCAAGCAATCATGTCAAGATGATGATTAGATGCTAATGATATGATTATACTCATAATTTGCAGAGTTAATTAATGATTAACTTCCAGGAAGTTACAGCTTAGACCGCCAATCCCTGCATATGGTGAAAGAGGCCCTACTTTTTTTTATTTCAAATGGAGAAGAACAGAGTTGTGCTGGCTCTGGAGATTATAGAAGTTGACATTATGAACTTATTTAATTTGATGACTTCTACAATGAGAAAGTGTCGCACATAAGCGACCAGGCAGCTGCTGTGCCCTGCCAGCCAGCCTCGCATGGTCCACGCGAGCCGTGCAGCTGCCAATTCACCATATCAGATCTGGACCACCGCACGGAGGTCCATTAGCGGCCCTAAGCCTCTGCACCGAATGCTGACCACGGTTCGACGATGTGGCTGCAACCGACGTGCCCCACTCACTACGTCCGAACTGAACTTCCGCAGCGGGCGAAATCCATTTTCCGCAACGGGCAATCGCGCCCGCCAGCGGTGCGACGCCATGGTAAATTGTGGGGCACCGCAGCGGGCGCCGGTGGCCTCTGCGGTTAATACCATTTACGACAGCGGGCAGCATAACAGGCCCGCTGCGGTAAATGGTATTAATCACAGCGGGCCAGTTATGCTGCCTGTTGCGGTAAATGGTATTAACCGCAGCAGGCATGTTATGTTGCCCGCTTCGGTTAACATTTTTTGTTTAAAAAAAATAAAATTTCAAATTTGAATCCATATGCAGAATTTGAATTCAAATCATCCCCAGATTCTAGATATGAAACAAACATTTATATTTAAAGTATCCAAAGCATTACACTGCACATTGTTCTCATAATCCATATTTAAAGCATCCAAGCATTAAACAACACATTGTTCTTATAATCCATAGGTTTCTAACCGACGAACGTTAGATAGCTATACATTTGCAAATTTCATCTAAATCAAAGCTCTACGGCCCACTTGTAGTCCGTCGGGCGCAGCATGGTGTCCCATTTCCTGAGGATCTCATACTTAGGTTCATACGCCAGCGGGGCATCTTCGTTGAAGTATTCTTTGCCCTCAAGCACACATTTCAGCATGATGAACTTGCAGATGTCCGACTTGACTTTCTTGAAGCATTTCTTGATGCTGGTAGGCACCTCTCCCCAGAACTTGATGCCCTCCTTGAGCTGCTTATAGTTTTCGGTCCACTGCTTGCACTCCCTCATGTACTCGCAGGAGTATAATCCACATGCCCTGGATTCAAGCGGTTGTTTGGCGCACTGGGTAGAGAGCATCATAGGCAGCATATCAATGACAGTAGTAGGCAGCATATCAGTGACAGTGGTAGGCAATAAGAAGTAGTAGAATGACAGTAAAATGAGTTCAGTGTAACAAGTGTAGGTGTAGTAGTAGTAGTAGTAATAGTTTCAGTATAACAAGTTCAGTATAACAAGTGTAGGTGTAGGTGTAGTAGTAGTAACAGTTTCAGTATAACAAGTTCAGTATAACAGTTTTCAGTATAACAATTTCAGTACAACAGTTTCAGTATAAGAGAGTGGACAACATTCAGTATAGAGAGTAGTAGTATTAGTAAGAATAAATTGTAGTGTGCAGTAGTACTACACAATAGTATAGAGAGTAGTAGTTATGCAGCATATAGCAGGTTCAGTTTGAGTACCTTTTGAAGTTGCGTCGGATTTTGAGTTTGTTACCATTCCTTGCCTTCTTATCGGTCCTGCAATCATAATGGTTGGGATCCTTTAGATAATTCTTATAAGCCCTGCACAAAAAGTACTAGTGTTAGTAATCTTAGATGTAATACTACCAACAATGATGAAAAAGGTCAATGACTTACCTTCTCAAGCAATCCTCAAAGATCTTGTATCCTTTTGGGTTTGGATTCTCCAAGGAATCGAAGATGACAGCCCTCCCATCTTGAGGATGGATGAGATATAGAACCCAGTGGCCATATAGTCCAGGGCTGCACAATTGTAACATAATATAGGTTACGGCGATAAGAAAGGATGAGTGTAGCCACTTTTGTCGGGTACCTAGATTAGGGAGTCCTAAACTAGGGGGATTAGAGATATGCAAACCATCTTCACCCCTCTCTAAATCTCAAAGGCTAACCGAAAGAAATCCCCAATTCACTTCGTACTGGGCCGGCCCAGCGATCAAAGCCCACAAAGCCACAGAACCCACTAACTCGAGCAGCAGCCGCTCGCCCGCTCGAAAAGAATTACGGAAACCGCTCGAGCGAGCGACCGCTCGAAACGGTGACGGGAATTGCTCGAACGAGCAGCCGCTCGAGACGGAGATGGAGACCGCTCGAGCGAGCGACCTCTCGAGTCTGCCCGCAATGATTGCCTTTTTAGGGCGCGCACATGGCTACAGGGCTCGAACAGCGCCAAAGTACACTGACATCGCCTAACTCCATGGCTACAGGGCCCACAATAGTGGAGCGTACGCCGGTCGCCTCCACCATTATGCTGCCCATCCCCCGGATTCGAGGATGGCAGGCGCCACTATTACGCCATGCCTTGCACTGTGTCGCGTACTGCACCCCTTCAAAAAGCCATGGTCAACTTTCCCTACCATCACGCGCGTCGCACCATCCCATCACTCGGGTCGTCGACCCCTCGAGACATTCCGCCGCCGCTCGAGAAATGATGGCGGATGTGACCGGTGTACGGGATGAGCAGTAATACGTCCATCCCACCTCGACGGCCGCTCGACGGGTTTCCCAGGCAGGCCATCATCACCCATGCCTCGATTACATCGGCTCGCGTCAGCTAAGGACAGCCATCCCATCGTCGACCATGCTGCTACAGGCTCGACCCGGGTAAAAGTAGGGATCCACAGGCTTAAACCGGATCGAGACGGGCACCCACAGTTCCAGCGACACGACTCGACGCCCATACCTCGACGTCACGCATACGATTGCCCTGCCAACTCTTGTACTCCTGAGCCTCCCCTTGGCCTATAAAAGGGGATGCCAGGGCCTAGTCTAGGGCAGGCTTTTGAGACTTTCATGCCTACACACACACCGTCACACACCAAGTCCCAGGACTGCCTTGTACTCGCCCCTGTACGAGCACCTAGGTGCAAGATAATACAAGTTCTCCCCCCCCTCCCGCTGGACGTAGGGCCTTCCTTTGCCCGAACCAGGATAAAAATCTTGTGTCCTTCTTGCATCACCATCCGGATTAGGGAGCACGCTTAGAAATTCACTCGTTGGTGTGACACCCCCCGGGGTACGAAACGCCGACAGTTGGCGCGCCAGGTAGGGGTACTGTGTGTTTTCGCTCGATTCCCGCCATTTTATCCGGATGGCATCCTCCATTTCCTCGCTTCCGTTCGCTACGGTGATCTGGTTTAGGAGTTTGGAGTTTGTGTCACTCGGCTCAGGCTACGACATGACTCTGCTCTCGATCGGAGAACCAAGTGGGGGACGCGCGTCACCCCCACGTGCTGGTGGAGTCGCGCGTAGGCCACGCCACCACGGCTCGCCGCCAAGGCGCAGGCGCCACCAGCAACAGCCTCATCGCCAGCCCACGCAGGGCTCTGAGCACGCTGCTCGCGTACCCTCCCAGTCGGACGCCGAGGCACACCCAGCAGGGGCGCCGAGCGCACGGCAGGGAGTGGTGCGTGGACAGGCGGCTCACGACGTGGACCCTGGCTTCATGTTCGCCATGCGTTCGCCGAGAGAGCCCGGCGTGGCACCTCGAGCGCGCGCAAGGCCAACGTCGCCCAACTTCTTGCCGCATGGGCTCTATCGAGCACGTCGCAGGCTTCCGTTCGGGCACACCAACGCCGCCGCCACATTCGCCAACGAGATCCAGTCAGTAATGGGGCCACAAGAAGAGAGCCCTGGCCCCCTCTTGCGCGCCGCCATGAACTTAGAAATCGTGTGGCCGGCGTCGGTGGACCGCGGGTTTAACAGGGCGCCCGGCCTGCAACGCCCCACCACGGTCGGGAACATGCGCCGCTGGGTTGAGGAGGAGAGCACGGGAAGGCCCTGGACACCGTCCGGCGCTGACCCCGACTCCGATGACTCGGATTCAGGGTGCTACGACCCGGCTCGTGAGTGTTTCCGCCTTGAAAATGACGGCCCGTCGGACGAGGAGACCAGAGACGGCGCCGCTGCAGCCGCCGCAGCAGTCAACCGGCCGGTCGGAACACCGGTGCTCGGGACGCCAGCGGCTGGAGCCTTGCAGGTGATTGAACCCCGCGAGGAGCCACCGCAAGGACAGAACAACCAACGGCCTGAAGATGATGCTCGAGCTGCACAATGGGCTCAGCTCAGAGAGATCGAGGCCAAGATGAATGCGGAACGCGCAAATTTGGAGCTGCTCAAGCGTGCCCTCGAATAGAACCACCCCCCTCCTCCTCGAGCTCTCGGCGCTCGAGGAAGAGCACGAGGCGTCCTCAACCGCATCGTCAATAACGGGCAGCCAGAAGCACCGCTCGAGCTAGCCCACTTCCCTAGAGCGAGCCAAAATGTTCTCGCGGCGGCTATGCTACTGCGAGACATGCCGGCGCCCTCGAATCCGCAGGCATTACGGATACGAGATGAGGTCCAAGGGCTCCTCTAGGTCGCGGCCGCCCAGCAAGCAGAAAGTTCAGCCTCAAGGCTGCGCGAGGCAGAATCAGAGCCACCGGCCAACCTGCCACGGCACGAGCGAGAGGGCTCGGTCCACCAAGAGGTACCCCCTCGAGGCGGTAGGGCCCCCATCCGAGATCGCATCCTCGACAACCGCGAGCCTCAAGATGCGCGTCACGATATCAACGACAACCGACGATGCAAGGCCGCGGGCGCCGAGGACCGTGGCTACAACGCCCATCGAGGAGGGCGCTATGACAGCGACGAGGACCAGCAGGCTCCCGAGCCGCCGGGCCCTCGAGTCTTCAGTCGAGCTATCCGCAACACGCCGTTGCCAAACCCGTTTCGACCCCCCACGAGCTTGGCCAAATATAACGGGGAAACCAAGCCAGAGCTCTGGCTTGCCGACTTCGGCGGCTCGCCAACTGGGAGGGGCTCGAGAGGATAAGGCGATCATACGCCAACTCCCTCTGTTCCTCTCTGACACCGCTCGCCGATGGCTCGAGGAGCTTCCCCCTGGTCAGATCTACGACTGGACTGATCTAGTCCGGATTTTCGAGGGGAACTTCAAGGGCACCTATATTCGACCTGGCAACTCGTGGGACCTCCGGAATTGCAAGCAGCACACCGGGGAGTCTCTTCGAGACTTTGCTCGACGCATCTCCAAGCTGCGCACTGAGCTGCCGCACATCCTTGACCATGACATCATCCTGGCGTTCGTTTCGGGCACCACATGCAAGGAGCTCGTGCGAGAGCTCAGACGCAACCGCCCAAAGACCGTTGACGAGCTCATGAACGTCGTCGCCGACTACGCTGCCGGTGACGAGGCTGTGGGAGCATTCTTTGGCAGGGACAGGAGCAAGCCCAAGCCATCGCCCGGCGATGGGGAGGGCACGAACAAGAGCCAGAAGAAGAATGGGAAGAAGAAGGGCAATCAGCAAGGCAAGCGTGTGGTCGTGGAAGGCGAGGTCGCCGCGGCCGATCGCAAGAAGCCTCGACCCCCTCCAGACGGGGCCGTCTTCGACAGGATGCTGAAACAGCCATGCCCATACCATAAAGAACCGGTCAAGCATAACCTCGAGGACTGCCATATGCTTCGAGGCTACTTCAAGAAGTTCGGAATTGGCAAAGACGATGACAAGAAGGATAAGGGTGGCGACGGTCAAGCCAACGACAACGACGACAACGGGTTCCCACCCGTTGCCGACTGCTATATGATATATGGCGGCCCTACAACTCAGATGTCGCGTCGGGAGCGGAAGAACGAGCGCAGGGAGGTCTTCTCTGTGAAACCCGCCACAACTCAGTTCCTTGACTGGTCGGATGCTCCCATCACGTTCGACCGTGATGACCATCCAGAGCATGTCACCAACCCCGGCGCGTATCCTCTCGTCGTCGACCCGGTCATCCTCAACGCCCGCTTCACCAAAGTCCTCATGGATGGAGGCAGCAGCCTCAACATCATCTACATGGAAACGCTCACGCTACTCGGCATCACGAGGGCGCAGCTCATGCCGAGCGCCGGGGGCTTCCACGGTGTCGTCCCCGGCAAGAAGGCGCTAACGATCGGCCGCATCGACCTCCCCGTGTACTTTGGCACGCGCGCAAATTTCCGCCGGGAGGTCCTCACTTTCGATGTACCAGGCTTCGAGGGGACATATCACGCCATCCTGGGCCGCCCATGCTACGCCCAGTTCATGGCAATTCCCAACTACGCCTACCTCAAGCTCAAGATGCCGGGGCCCAAAGGGATTATCACCGTCGACTCCACGTACGAGCACGCATACTGCTGTGACGTGGAGTGTGTCGAGTACGGTGAGTCCCTGATCGAGTCCAAGGAACTAGCCAAGACGCTCGACTGCCTGGCAGCCAAGGCCGCCGCCCCAACACCCAAGAGACAAGCCGGCAATTTCGAGCCCGCCGAGGACACCTAGAAGATCCCGCTCGATCCGAGCTCCCCAGACGAGAAGGCGCTGATCATCAGTACCTTCCTCGACAGTGCATAGGAAGCAGTGCTCGTCGACTTTCTCCGCGCAAACGCTGATATGTTTGCGTGGAGTCCCTCGGACATGCCTGGCATACCGAGGGAAGTCGCCGAGCACGCCTTGGAGATCCGTCCCGGTTCGAGACCTGTCAAGCAACGCCTGCGCCGCTTCGACGAGGAGAAGCGCAGGATCATCCGTGAGGAGGTCGAGAAGCTCGAGAAGGCCGGATTCATCAAGGAGGTACATCATCCCGAGTGGCTAGCTAATCCTGTACTAGTAGAGAAAAAGAATGGGAAAATGAGGATGTGTGTAGACTATACTAGTTTAAATAAAGCATGTCCCAAAGTTCCATTTCCTTTACCTCGAATAGATCAAATTGTCGATTCCACTGCGGGTTGTGAAGTACTTTCCTTTCTCGATGCCTACTCTGGCTATCACCAAATCAAGATGAAGGAGTCCGACCAGCTCGCGACTTCATTCATCACACCTGTGGGCATGTACTGTTATGTCACGATGCCTTTCAGCCTTCGAAACACCGGGGCAACATAGCGCTGCATGCTTCACGTTTTTGGCAAACATATAGGAGAAACGGTCGAGGCGTACGTAGACGACATCGTTGTCAAAACGCGTAAGGTCGAAAACCTCGTCAAGGACCTCAAGTTGACTTTCGAGTGCCTCAAGGCCAAGAACATCAAGTTGAACCCCGAAAAATGTGTCTTTGGTGTACCTCGAGGCATGTTGCTGGGCTACATCGTCTCCCAGCGCGGGATCGAGGCCAATCCTGAGAAGGTCACGGCCATCATGAGAATGGGGCCGATTCGAGACCTAAAGGGAGTACAGAAAATCACAGGGTGCCTAGCCGCCCTTAGCCGATTCATCGCACACTTGGGAGAAAAAGCTTTGCCTCTGTACCGACTCCTCAAAAAATCCGAGCACTTTGCGTGGACACCCGAGGCGGAGGAAGCCCTCTCGAGGCTGAAAAGCATGCTCACTTCCCCTCCCGTGCTCGTGCCACCTCGACCAGCTACACCGGACAAACCAGCCGAGCCCCTCCTCCTCTATATTGCTGCAACCACACAGGTGGTCAGCGCAGTTATAGTGGTCGAGAGGCAGGAAGAGGGGCACGCGCTTCCCGTCCAGAGGCCGGTGTACTTTGTCAGTGAGGTACTCTCGGATGCCAAGACTCGATACCCCCAAATCCAGAAGCTGCTCTATGCAATCATGTTCACCCGTCGAAAGCTTCAGCACTATTTTCTTAGCCACCCGGTGACGGTGGTGTCATCATTCCCACTTGGAGAAATTATCCAGAACCGGGAAGTCGTGGGACGAATCGCCAAGTGGTCGGTCGAGCTCATGGGCGAGACCATCACGTACGCCCCACGAAAAGCTATCAAATCCCAAGTACTGGCTGACTTCGTCGCTGAATGGACCGACGTCCAACTTCCCCCAGTACAGATTCAAGCAGAGCTGTGGATCATGTATTTCGACGGGTCGCTCATGAAGACGGGGAGCGGCGCGCAGCCTACTCTTCATTTCACCCCTCGGGGTGCACATGCGCTACGTGGTGCGGATCCACTTTGCCGCCTCGAACAATATGGCACAATACGAGGCGCTCGTCACCGGGTTGCGTATCGCTATCGAGCTCGGGGTTCGACGCCTTGACACTCGAGGTGACTCGCAACTTGTCATCGACCAGGTGATGAAAGCTTCGAGCTGCCATGACGAAAAAATGGACGCGTATTGCAACGAAGTGCGCAAACTGGAAGCAAACTTTCACGGCCTCGAGCTCAACCACATCCCGAGACGCTTCAATGAAGCTGCAGACGAGTTAGCCAAGATCGCGTCGTCTCGAGCGCCGCTCCCCCCAGACGTCTTCTCGAAAGATCTTCACGAGCCATCTGTAAAGTGGGACTCGGGGGCTGGAGCAGAACCAGTCATCGAGCCCACTCCAACGACCGAGCCCCCCTCGACGGAGGCCGAGGTCATGGAGATCAATCAAGATTCGAGCTCGCCAGCAGATTGGCGTGCGCCCTTCCTCGAATATCTTGTTCAAGGGGAGCTGCCAGAGGATCGAACAGAAGAAAGACGGCTGGCACGCCGAGCCAAAACTTACGTCATCTACGGAGATGGCAAAGAGCTTTACCGCCGCAGTCCGACTGGCATACTTCAACGGTGCATCTCGATCGATGAGGGCAGGAAATTGCTCAAAGACATGCACTCGGGGGCTTGTGGCCACCACGCGCGCCAAGAACCCTTGTCGGAACGCTTTCCGTCGAGGTTTCTCGGCCCACCGCAGCTGGCGACGCCATCAAGTTAGTTCGAGCGTGTGAAGGATGCCGGTTCTACGCCAAGCAAACGCATCTTCCAGCACACGCGCTCCAGATGATCCCCCTCACGTGGCCGTTTGCGGTCTGGGGGCTCGATCTGGTCGGGCCCCTCAAGAAAACGACGGGAGGCTACACCCACTTGCTTGTGGTGATTGACAAATTCACCAAATGGATCGAGGCTAAGCCCATCACCAACATCCGCTCGGAGCGGGCGGTCGAATTCTTCACCGACATCATCCACCGCTTTGGAGTCCTGTTGACGGTAGATAACTCCTATTTTTAACCGTCAACTAGACATGAAAAAGGACCTAAATATAATTACCATCTAGATATAGGGCTTACACTAATGGAATTCCACGAGTTTTGGTGAACGTACGTTTACGCAGGTGTCGGCTGAAAATACCCAAGAAAGGCCCACATGTCGGGTTTACATAGAGATAATCGGGAACCGGTGAAAATTTCGTAATGTCTGGAAGGTTCGAGAAGGCTCGGACCAAACGGGAGCCCGAACGGGCTCGGTGGAGAGTCGGCCGACTCCCCCTTGGGCGGCCGGCGCCGGTTCAACCAATCGAATCGGCCTCGCGGATCCCCTGTTCCACCGCCTTTGAGGATGAATAATAATCGTCCATTTAGGTCGGTTTGATCCGAGGGCTGCGGTGCATCCTAGGGGGCTATATAAGCGGGGCCCCGGCCCCCTGGAGGAGGCATCCCTTGAAACCCTAATTCATTATTTCCGAGAGGATCGGGTGAGGGGGTCCCTTGAATGGATCTCCTCCCTAGAGCCTAGCATTCAAGATAGATAGAGAGAGTATAGGGTGGAGGTAGAGTTGGAGGAAGCCCGGCATGTCGTGTCTCCTCTCCGGTTGTACTGCGGGATCAAGTCTCCTAACCCGAGGCTTGGTTCTAGGATCATTACGCAATTCAACTTCGATACTAGTAAGTTCTTGTTATTATTGCTCTTTGGTTTACGAGTTTACTTTATTCGCTTCCGGTTGGGAATAGAGTAATCGTTCATAGCGTAAGCGTGGTGCTTGGGCTAGGTTCACTCGTAGATGCTCCCTATCTGGCCGGAACCGTGGTAGTAGCGGGGGAGATGACAGTCCCTTTGTTACCTTTGTAATCCACTTCCCGTCGTAGGTAAGGTAGGTCCAAAAGTGCTAGGTTAAGCATCCTCTGTGGTGTCTTTTCTTAGGTGCTCCCATAGAGTAGTAGTTGCAAAGCTTGCCATAGGTTGGAAGAAGAGCGTGGTAGTAATCCTCTCTATATCGCTCATTACCTTGTACGTAGCTCGGGGTTAAGTATAGATTTGGGTTAGTCGGATGCACGTTTTCTCCTAGCGGATAAATAAATAACGATACTCACGGAATATCTCCGGGTGAAGTGCTCACCGATATCCGTGCGCTTGCGGATTATTTCTCTTTGATTCTTTCGTGTGCGTATCTAGTGTCAACAAGCATTTCTGGCGCCGTTGCCGGGGAGAAAGACGGTCTGTTGAGTTAACCTTAAGTCATGCTTAACCTTGTATTATACTTTTATCTTTTTCTTGTTTTCTTTTGCCTTTTATTTTCTATCCTTATAGATAACCCAAATTTCACGCCTATCCACCAATATCTTGCACCCATGAGCACATGCTTAGAGCCTCTAGAACCCATGATTTTCACATCTAGCTATGAGCTACACCAATGTGGTTGCAATAGGTCAAAGCCAACCCTTTTCTACAGCTAGAGTCCTATCTTCTAATCAAGAGGGTATTGTACCTAAGGTCCTATCCTCAACCGGTGAGGGTAATGAACCCAAAGTCCTATCCTCTGATCAAGTAGGTAATGAACTTTTGGCTACACTTAGGGAATCTTCTAATTTTCATATAAACTTAGGTTTAGACCTAGCCTTACAAGACCATGTTCTTATTCAACATCTATATATGGGTCTTGATAATATCGCCTTTGGAGGAGTTTTCCTTTCTTTACCCATTAGTGAAGTGAGGTTTGTCCTTATTAGTGGACACACTCCTTGCACTAGCCTTCATGATAACATCCTAGAGGTAGAGAAGGAATCATCCCACAAACTAGAAGAGGAAGTTTCCATAGCCACTTTGCAAACATTCAAATCCCATGATTTGGCTACCCATCCCAAACTAGTAGTACTCCAAAGTCCCCTAAGGGAAGAAGTAATTCTACCCTTAGAGATTCTCTTTGATAATGATTTTGGGAGAAACGTAAACTTCCCGCTTCATAAGAGATCATTTAGTGCATACATTGTCAATCTTCTCAAGAAGAGATCTCTTAGAAAGCGTCTCACACCCAATCCCTTTGAAGGATGGTTACAAAGACTCAAGGATGGCATGTCAAGTGATGCCATAGAAGGAGAGCGAAGCCATCTAGAATCCACACTTATGTTCTCCCCTTCTATGCCCACATCAGACATAGAATATGAACCCATCTTTAAACCCATCCTTGACCCCTATGACTCATTCTATGCTCTTTCTCCTAAACCTCCCGATGATCCTAGAAATACATCTAGATATCCCACGCATAGGAATCATCAAAACCATATAGAGGATCGCGAAGAGCAACATCCATGGCTAGAGAGCATTAAAAACCTATGTGCTATTGCCATTGAATGGATGGACAAGGCCTTAGATAAGATCATTTCGATAGACGATCCAGGGGGAATTTTGGACATTTATGTTGAGTCACCCTTGGAAGTGGAAGATGATGGAGGCTTCAATGAGCAAAGTAGTTACTTCTTAAACACCCCATCAAGACCTTGCTCATATGAAAAATCTCCTGATTCACTTAGTGTCTCCAACATTACCGCACATGAGATCTTCAACCCCCTTATGCTCCCTATTCCTATAGATTTTGAGAGGGTGGTTGTAGACATATATACTTATCATAAACATTGCAGATCTCGTTGTGTTGAATCTTGAGATAGTATACATAGCTGGTGTTGGAGAGGGAACCACTTCACCAATTCACATCTTGAAGGTTTCCCAAGGACAAGCTTAGTGCCCTAAAACAAGCCTTTGTTTAGACCATGACATGAGTGTTCACCTTTCTACTATGTTGTCCTTGTTAAATGAGCATAGAGTTATAATTATAAAAATATTCCTTCGGGTATTCTTGCCACTAACCTTTCCGGGTTCGATACAAAAAGATCGAAGGAATAACAAATGCAAGGTATGTCCAACCAATCATTATGCAACATTGAATTACATTCATCCAATCTTGATTTCGCAAAATTCAAGCTTGGGGGATATACTTCCATAAATACATCTTTTGCCATGTTGCTACATTATTTTGGTTGTCCCTACCTTTGGCATGCTCAATTTGCTAAACATCAATCATGCTCTGCCATCACTGTTTGAGTAAATCTCTATAGTGCTCTCATGCTGCCTTTGTTTGCTATAATATACTTTGGTTTGGAGGTGCTTCATATGAGTACTTCTAAAGGCTTTTAAATTAAGCGTGGTGCTTAGGTTAAATAGTCTTCCTTAATCTGATTAGACATGGAGTCTAGTTTGGTTATTGAACTAAAAACTGCTGTAGTAGACATTGGTATATTTTGTTGGACTAACCCCTGCAGAAAACTTCCAAATCCAAATTGGGAAAGTCAAAAGATGAACTCACGTCGGACATAAAGCAAGGCATATGATGAACTCCAACAACTTCTCACACAAGACATAGTTCATTCATCATCCAAGAAAGAATTGAAAGAATTTATGGCATGCCTATTCATAGTGAACCTACCAAATCACCACTTCGGTGATGGAACAAAGGAGACAAGAGTGCAACAAGAAGGATCTACATCAATAGCACTCACCCAAAGGAAGTGGATGAACAAGGCGACAAGCTATGAGCAACCTTGAAGACATCATAGCATTGAGCCCAAAACTCGAGCTAGGACACCAATGAGAAGCTGGGAGAAACTCACCTCATTTTGGCCAATCAAAGACCTGCTCTTGTTATTCTTGAAGACACCATCTTGCACGTCGGTAGCAAAAACAAGCATGGCATGATAAGCATGCATCCTTGTGTCAACCAATCACCATCAAGGGATTGACTACCGACCAAGCCCAAGAAGGCCATGAACAACTACATTTGCAAGATGATGTCCCTAGGTCATTTGGAGATGAAGCACGCATACAAATATTAATGAAGTCCCTTCCTTGATCATCAAGGCGAGATGGCGTATCATTAACCACAACTCTTCACCATGCTGCTAGAAGACAAAGACCATCAAGGAAGAACTAGAGCCTACATCTCCAATGAACATCAATTAGTCGACCAAGGCTCAGCAAAAATCAAGAATGGTTGACAAAAGAAGATCATACAACTGTCCGTCCTAGATTGGATAGTCCAAAGAAAAGAAGAATGCCAAGGAGAGATCTTTGCTCTAGAATCGAGATCCCTCTCCGACGAGACTTGAACGAGAGGATGGACGGTGTCTAAAGAACATAGAGTTACAACACACTTCGAGGGATGATTCAACACACACACTTGGCTTCCAATGATGAGCAACAACAAGCTTGGGGAAGGAAGGCCGCCGACTCCTCTAATGATGATCCAACAATACTCTTCCTCTTCTCAAGCCCTCATCGCTCTGGCACGTTGGTTTGCAATCCCTTCACTCACAATTACTTTCTCTCTGTAAGTTTGATTGTCTTCTATAGATGTCACACACACAAGTCAAACTTAAGTCAAAGTAAAATCAATCCTTAAGAGAAGAAGTAATGTTGAGCAAATGTTCTATGCTAATTAAAATTTTCAACCCAACTTTTTTGTAGCATAGAATATGATCTTAGCTCTATGACAAATCTACCCTTGTTATTATATTCCTTCGGGTATGTGTTGTCCACTAATCCTTTGCAGAGAAGAAACAATATGTGGAGCACAAGGTCAAGAGAGAGGCCCACTAGAAGCATCTACTCTTCATCCCAGGGTGCTCCAGTGATAAAGTTCTGAACCTGCAACATACACACTAAACAAGATGCCCCCAGCATCACAATTAAAGACTCACTTCAGGCCGTTGGTCTAGGAAAGAACATGAATGACCACTTCCTCAAGAGTTACCAACTCAAGAAGTGCCGTTCTCAAGGTCTCTACCTTTGGGATCAAATGATGCACAGAAAGAGTAAACGTGACAAGAAGTCTTATTCAGAGGACTTAAAACACCGAACCCTTGCCAAGGAGGTAACTTGGTAGTTATCCATATTTCCCATTGCATAAGTTTTTCCTTTAGCATATTTACTTTTTGCATAATCAATTCTTGTTGCATTTTTGCTTTGCTATATATCTGCATTAGAAAAGAAAATAGTTTTATCTTGTATTCCATCTAGAAAATGCTAAGCCCCATGTGAATAATTTTGTGGTGCGACAGCCCACAAAGATATCCCTGTGGTGGCATAAAAATAAGTTTTCATCTTAGTTGCATTTTTTCGCCGCATATCATAAAATATAAAAAAAAATTGCAAAAATATTGAGATCTGCTAAAAAGATTTATGAGTTAAGGAAGTTCTAGACATCCAAGGCTTAGAGGTTTATCACTAACACTTAAATCAGTTCCACAAGCTTTGTTGTCTATTTGAGCCTGACAGAACTTAAAGGATCAAGAAGAGCTAATAGGCAGAAGGTCGTCCTGTCCCTTGTCGGAGTGCTGTCTTCAACAGTCACAGTGCTGTCTCTACAGCCAATATCCCTGACACTCCAGGAGGGGCAGTACGCCTTCACTGCCAGTCAGCAACACCATTAGACTACGTCAACATCCAGCTTGGGGGAGAGCACCCCCTTGTATCCAGCTAAGTATCACTAGCTTATCTATCTACCTATTTGTTAAGTTTGCTAAATAAAATATAGGAGAGTATGTGAAAAGTATGCCTGCTAAAATAAACCCTACAGAATAATCTCTTATATGGAAATGATGAATAGTTGCTCTGCCGTAATTCCTTTCAAGTACCTAGTTTTCAACCTTATACTCTCCCGAGTTTTGGACACAACTGTTTAGATTTGATTTACTCTGAACCTGAAACTTGTGGGTAGCGAATGCTTGATCTAAGTCTAGGTAGTTGACGGATATGATATGGGAAAGTTTTGAGCTGTTGTCCATCTTGTTCCTAGAGATACTAGAGTTCGGAGAATTTATTTGTAAAAATATTAAATTTCTGCATGATGAGTTCCTTTATGACGAGAGTTCAAATTCCTACCACATCCATATATTCATGCTTGCTAGATTAGGAAAACCCATCTATTTATATAGATCATATTGTAGGCTTTAGTGTAGTCTTTATAGGCATTGAGTGTGGTTATCTTTGTGGACCCATAAGGAACCAGTCATGCGGTTAAAGTCAATACTATGTGCTCTCCATCCATTGATCTATGCTACTTACGTCCTCGAAGCATGCGCCCATTTTATAAATACTACATTCATTTTGTGCTACTGTCCCTAGAAGTACCACCTACATATAGATCCACATCCACCACATATTGTGCTATCTCTACCCTGGAGATACGCACCTATGCTGCTCCTACCTTGGGAGTACGCATTCCCCCACATATTGTGCTGTCTCTACCCTGGAGATACGCGCTTATGCTGCTCCTACCCTGGGAGTACGCATCCATCCATCCATCCATCCATTCATTCATCCATCCACATATACATACGCCACTCATTTCACTTCATCCAGAAAAGGTTCTACTCCTATCCTGGGAGTGAACATCTATAAATAATCATCGCCGTTCCATTTGCCTACATAAAAGCTCCAGTCATTATCATTGCAAGTTATACACTCCCCGTTGCTAAAGTTTCATTTTCAGAGGATTGGTTGCTCTAAAAAAAAGAAAAAAAAGAAAAAAAGAAAAAAAAAAAAAAAAAAAGAGAAAGAAAGAGTAGCCAAGTCCTTCCCTTCAAAAAGTTTCAAGGTTTCCGAATAAAGGGAGTTATGTTATCCCCAAAGGAGCAAGTGCAGAAGTAGATGTTCACCAAGTGATCACCCCTCATAATCATTTCCTTATCATCATCATCTTATCATCCATTCCATTCCCTCATTCACATGCACATATGACTTTATTATTTTAGTTCCTGTTGGATCCATGGTTTAACTGTGCAATATATGCAAGTGAGTTTGAGTGTCTCCCCACCTATGAGCTCCACATAAGCCTATTAGAAAGTAGGGTGAGAGAGAGAGAAGGCACTTTCCATTATGCCTTAGTTCCATAAATACCACATATTCTGAGAGTAGAGAGAAGGCATATGCTACACGCATGCCTTGGAGAGGATCCAAAAATACCACAAATGAGAGACTTGAAAGGGTCATACAAGGAAACTCTGAGTTTTATTTGAAAATCTTGCAAAAACTCTGGAATAATAGTTGATCAAAGAGCGAGAAACATAGCGCTTGACTTGACCGTTCTGTCTTTCAACTGCTCAAGACCCAAGTGACGGCTACAAGCCCCATGGTGAAAGGTAATATGAGTAAGTTTTGAGTCAGAATAGTTCACTCTAATCCGGAGGAGAGTTCTTGTTTGAACGCATGTGTACTTTTGAGGCGTGAAAGCATTGTAGCAACTCCTGATCCATCACTGAGTTTATCTTTACTCAGAGACGAGCAAAGGGTAAGCTTGGGGGAGTTGTTGACGGTAGATAACTCCTATTTTTAACCATCAACTAGACATGAAAAAGGACCTAAATATAATTACCATCTAGATATAGGGCTTACACTAATGGAATTCCACGAGTTTTGGTGAATGTCTATTTCTACGGGGTGTCACTGAAAATACCCAAGAAAGGCCCACATGTCGGGTTTACATAGAGATAATCGAGAATCGGTGAAAATTCATGTCTGGAAGGTTCGAGAAGGCTCTGGACCAAACGGGAGCCCGAACGGGCTCGGTGGAGAGTTGGCCGACTCCCCTTGGGCGGCCGGCGCGGTTCAACCAATCGAATCGGCCTCGCGGATCCCTGTTCCACCGCCTTTGAGGATGAATAATAATCGTCCATTTAGGTCGGTTTGATCCGAGGGCTGCGGTGCATCCTAGGGGGCTATATAAGCAGGGCCCCTGGCCCCTGGAGGAGGCATCCCTTGAAACCCTAATTCATTATTTCCGAGAGGATCGGTGAGGGGGTCCCTTGAATGGATCTCCTCCCTAGAGCCTAGCATTCAAGATAGATAGAGAGAGTATAGGGTGGAGGTAGAGTTGGAGGAAGCCCGGCATGTCGTGTCTCCTCTCCGGTTGTACTGCGGGATCAAGTCTCCTAACCCGAGGCTTGGTTCTAGGATCATTACGCAATTCAACTTCGATACTAGTAAGTTCTTGTTATTATTGCTCTTTGGTTTACGAGTTTACTTTATTCGCTTCCGGTTGGGAATAGAGTAATCGTTCGTAGCGTAAGCGTGGTGCTTGGGCTAGGTTCACTCGTAGATGCTCCCTATCCGGCCGGAACCGTGGTAGTAGCGGGGGAGATGACGGTCCCTTTGTTACCTTTGTAATCCACTTCCCGTCGTAGGTAAGGTAGGTCCAAAAGTGCTAGGTTAAGCATCCTCTCGTGGTGTCTTTTCTTAGGTGCTCCCATAGAGTAGTAGTTGCAAAGCTTGCCATAGGTTGAAGAAGCGTGGTAGTAATCCTCTCTATATCGCTCATTACCTTGTCGTAGCTCGGGGGTTAAGTATAGATTTGGGTTAGTCAGATGCACGTTTTCTCCTAGCGGATAAATAAATAACGATACTCTGGAATATCTCCCGGGTGAAGTGCTCACCGATATCCGTGCGCTTGCGGATTATTTCTCTTTGATTCTTTCGTGTGCGTATCTAGTATCAACAAGTCCCTAATGTCATCATCACTGACAATGGCACTCAGTTCACGGGCAAAAAGTTCCTGGACTTCTGCGATCGGCACCACATCCGTGTGAACTGGTCGGCAGTCGCCCACCCTCGAACTAACGACCAAGTCGAGCGCGCCAACGGCATGATCCTTCAAGGACTGAAGCCAAGGATTTTCGACCGCCTCAATAAGCATGGCAAGAGGTGGGTGGCCGAGCTCCCGTCAGTTCTTTGGAGTCTACGAACAACTGAGAGCCGAGCCACCGGGTTCACCCCATTTTTCCTGGTCTATGGGTCAGAAGCCGTCCTCCCCACCGACCTCGAGTATGGGTCCCCACGACTCAAGGCCTACAACGAGCAGACTAACGAGGAAAGGCTGGCTAACGCCGTCGACCAAGCTGAAGAGGCTCGAGACACGGTGCTCCTACACTCTGCGCGCTACCAGCAGAAGCTACGTCAGTACCACGAGAAGAACGTGCGCAAGAGAGACTTCGAGGTCGGCCACCTCGTGCTCCGTCGACGACAAGACAACAAGGGGCGCCACAAGCTCTCTCCTCCCTGGGAAGGCCCGTTCATCGTGGTCGAAGTACTGAAGCCGGGGACCTACAAGTTGGCTAACGGAGACGGCTCGACCCTCACCAACGCATGGAACATCGAACAGCTACGTCGCTTTTTCCCCTAGGCCACATTTCTTCATTTAAATGTACCACTAGTATGAATGAATAAAGACCCTGCAAGTCAGTTTCTCACTTTTCGTTCATATACAAGGTGGGCTCGGCTTTGTCTCCACAAAGTCAAGCCCCCTCGGGGCTAGACAGGGGGGACCCCCCGAAGTCCTCGAAAAAACACACCTAGTTTTTTCAAAGACGCTCGACGCACTCTTTTTCCCTCTCGCCTCGAAATTTTTCTTGCAAAAACTAAGTATGAGCGTCACCTCGAAGCCCTTCGAGTCGGGATGATCGAGCACAAGGATTCCCACGCTTTCGAGCTACGGCACCCCAACTCATCTCCCCTCGAAGCGGTTCGAGCACAACGCTAGCACTTAGTCGAAAAGAAATAAAGGCAAGGAATGAAAGATAACTTGAAGCACAGAGAAAAAACTAGAGCGCAACAGCTTAAGTTATAAACATCACGTTTAAAGGCCACTTGGGCCATTCCACGACCAGAATACTTGTTTTCTTACAAGGGCCTTGTTGCCCAAATCTCGGCTCGCAGGCCGGTTAAAAACTACTCCACATCGGGCGGGAGGACTTCAGGCAGCAGGCTTTCGGCAAGACGGGCCCCGGGCTCCTCGGCGTCGACCTTGAGCTGCTCAATCCGGGGGTTGAAACCCCCTTCTTGCTCGCCCTCGGTGTAAGTGAAGCCGCCCGCAACCGCGTCCATCCCGGCCTGGGCAGCCTCCCTCGAGGTGTCGAACCCGGAGTAGAAGATGGCCATGGTCCGACGCGCGGCGAAGACGAGGGCATCTCGGACATGGCCCCACAGAGAAGCGCTGAACTCGATGACTCGGCTGGCGTAGCTGCGGCCGGCGTCTGGCCCCTCGATGTCCACCACGGGCGCGAAGCCCCAGTTGGCGCTGAGGGTGTCGATGGCGCCAGTGATGCGGGCCTTGAACGAAACCTCGCCATCAAGCAACGCCTGGATCAGCCTTGCGTCCTCACGTGCCGCCACCAGGTCCGCCTCCAGAGCTGAAATAGGACGTTGAGAACTAAGCGCTCGAGCAACGTACAAGAACCACGCACGAAAAGGAAAAGTAGACGGCTCAAAGTACTCTCCAGTGCAGCGGGTCGAGAGCCCTTGCTCACGCTCGAGCGCTTGCGTGAGCTCGGCCTCTTTCCTCCTGAGCGCGCGGTCGGCATCACGCTTCTCCACCCGCAGCTCCTCGTAGGCCTTGCCGGCACCCTGGATGGCGAGGTCCTTCTCCGTCACCTTCTGACGGAGATTGGCCACCTCCGTCTGGAGATCGCTCGCCCGCTTCTTCTCCGCTTCGAGCGCGCTCGTGAGGGCCTCCTTCTCAGAGGTTTCTCGGGTGACCGTCCCCTGCAGGTCCCTCGGCGGCGGCCTTGTCTTTCTCGAGCTGCTCCACCTGCTGGCACTTGGCCTTGTAGCTTTTTACCGCTATGGCCGCGTCCTTCTTAAGCTGCTCAAAGACCCCTTGCAGCCGCTCGTGTTCTTGTCGAGCGGTCTCCGCCTCCCGCGCGGCTTGGGCGAGCTTATCGCGGGCCTCCTGTTGAGCCGCCTCCACCTCCCGCGCCGCTCGGGCGAGCTCGTCCTGAGATCTTTTGGCATCCCCCTTGGCGGCGTCCAGCGCGGCGTTGGTCTCTCGGAGGAGCCGAGCAGATCGGTGTAGCTCGCCCTCGGCATCCTGCCCCATCCGCACGTACCGCCTAATTTCGTGCTCGCTCTCTCCCAGGGCACGGATGTGGATGGATTTTGCGTAAGAGCAGCTCTGCGCCGTCTGAATCACGAAAAAGAAAAATCAAACACAAACTACGATAAGTCTAAATGGAAAACGACCGTGCTCGAGAATACTCATAGAGGAAAGCCGGGGCAGGTCCTCGGAGACGATTGACAGAGCGGCCTTCAGAGCATGCTCGACCCACTGCCGGTGCTCCTCGGCCTCCATGTGCGCCTCGAGCTCCTTCTGATCGTTCATCACGATCGCAGGAGCCTCGTGGTCGAGGGGGTCGGGAAGCACCAGCGGCGGCCTTTCCCATAGAGGGAACTCCTCCCGCATCTCCTTGTCGACGGAGGTGTGGAGCCTCCTCACCACCTCCAAGTCAACGCCCGCTGTCACCACCCGCTCGGCCAAGGTAGGCGGGCGTTGCGGCTGACTCCAGGAGGATGACGCCTCCTGGGCGAGCGCCCGTGCCTCGACCTGCCTCCTCTCGAGGATCGACGACTCGCTGGGCTTAGTGGGTCCGAAACCGGCGGCCCGCATATGGATGTCGACGATGGCGGCCGCCGCCTGCTTCCTCTGAGCCTCCTCCCATTGGTCGGCCTCAGACACGCTGGTGAACCTCACCTCGCCCGTCGTCGAGTCGGGCACGAGGTGGGGCACCGCGACCTCCCCTGACTGCAGCGGCAATGGTGGTGCCTGGTACACCACCATACGGAGCTCCTTAGGATGCTCCGCCTCCCCCTGTGCGCCGCCCTGCTGCTCCTCTTCCCGTGCGGCAGTAGGCTGCTCCGCCTTCTCCTCCCTGCACGACGGCGGGGTGCTCCTCTGGCGCCCCCTCTTGCGCCAGTGTTTGGGCCTCCCCCTGCTCGACCAGGGAGGCCCGGCCGAGGGGTCGGCCTCCATCTCTCGAGGAGGGGTGGGCGCCCGGTTCATCTGGGGATCGGGAACCTGGCCCGCCTCCTGCATCTCTACGTCGACCGTCGGCCGATCGACGGCCGCCGGCACCTCTTCCTCCTCTTCCTTCTCCTTGCGCCCCTCCTCGAGCTGACGCAGGCCGATTGGCCACGTCTTGGAGCCGGGACTCGGGCTTTCGTCCCCAAGCGTGATCGGGTGCTGCTCCGACCCGGCCCCCGTCGGCGGAGTGGCGGCCGTCGTCCCCAGCCCCGGCGCCTCCTTGTCGCCAGCCGATTGCACAGCCGGTGATGATGACGCCTCGAGCGAGGAGACGGTCGAAGCAGTGGTGGTGGTGGCGGTCTTCTCCCCTGGCGCCGTGGTCGCGGCCCCGACACCTGCACGAGATGCGGCCGCCATCAGCTTCCCGCGCTTAATCGCCTCCTTGGCTTGCGCTAACCAAATCGGGGTGGTAGGAGGGAGAGTCACCCCACCTGGGGCGGACGAGATGCCGCTCGACCCTCCAGAAACCTTCAGCTTCTTTGAAGGCAGCATGGGTGGAAGGGATGAGAGGGACCACAGAGGACGCTTGGTTCTAAAAGAGAGAGGAAAATGAAAAACAATGACGAAAGAAAGATCACAAGCAAAACCAAAAGGATCCAGTCGAGGGGCTTACCCTGTAGTCGGGGTGGTGCCGCTCGAGCCCCCCAACTTGCTTGAGTTGCTCGGGAGCTTTTGAGCTATGGTCAGCTCCCTTGAATCGCTCGAGGGTTCCCGAGCCTCGACCGCACCGCTCGAGCCGCTCGGGGGCTTCTGGACGCCGGCAGCCTGGCTCGAGGCGCTTGGGGGCTCTGCGGCCTTAGTGGCCTCCCCCGCTCCCGCCGGCTCCTTGGCCGGATCTGGCGTGGGATCCCTTGCGGGTTCCTGAGCCCTGCGGGTCGGGGTCAGCTCGGCACGCCGGCCACTAGAAGGAGCCCGGCGCTCGACGGGGCGCTCGCCGGGCTGGACTGAGGAAGACTTACGCACGTCTGCAGCCTTGTGCTGTCGGGCGTGCGCCCGCTGAAGATGAGTGGCGACGGGAAGAGGAGTCCCGCCGCGTCGGAGATGGCGCCCGCGCGCCATGGCCGGAACGTTGGGATGACTCGTCCCGCTGCCCCGCTCGGGTCGGTGGCGGCGTTCGAGCGCCATGGCTGGGACGGCGAGACGACCCCTCCTGCTGGCTCGCTTGAGCCAACAATGAGTCGCCGCGTAACTGGAGACGGGGCGCTGCCAGCGACACCTCCTGCACGCGAGATCGAGGGGGCGTCAGCGCTCGAGCGGCGATGGCGCCATCGCTATCGGTCGCCTCATCGTCCTCCTCATCATCCTCCACCTCGTCCTCATCAGTCGAGTCCAAGCTGGGACTCCAGTCGCATGGGTTCGCGTCCAGGCGCATCATCCGCTCCCGGCGGCGCCTGGACTTGCGCTTCTCCTTCTCCTCCATCTCGAGGGCCTTCTTCGCCCTCTCTTCCTTTCTCGAGAGCGCTGCCGCGTGTTCGCGATCGTTTTTAAGGCGTCTTACCTCGCGGTCGGACGCGTCCTCCTTCACCGGGGGCACCGAGTCCGCGTGGTCAGCGATCTCCTGAAAGGACACGCCTCGATAAGGCGGGCGCAAACTAAAAAGAAAGGCAAAGTCAACAACGAGAAGGGCCTCGAAAAAACTTACATAACCGAGCAGGTCGGCTTCTGGGCGCATGGGAAAGAGACCGACTTGGTTCTCTCCAAAATTCCTGCCGCCGTCGATCGCCTCGCGCACTCGAGCCACGATCGTGGCAGCCAGGAGGGGAATGTCTGACATCCTGCTGGCCTCGAGCGCTTGGGGGTCGGCATTCTCCGTCATCTGGTCCAGCCGCAGCGGGCGGTCTGCGAGCGGGATCACCAGGCGGGAATGGAACCCGACGACGACATGAGCCAGGTTGAGGGTGACGTTGCCGGCCCTCCGACGGCGGAGCCTATCCAGAGTGTCAGTCAGAGGGTCGATGCGGGGCTGGAGCTTGCTCGGTTGACCGAAGCCCCAATTGTACTTGGGCGCGGTCAACACGGCGCCGGTATACTCCGGGAAGTAGTTTCCCTCATTGCGGAGGTAGAACCACTCCGCGGCCCATCCGGCGTTGTTCGAGGCCCACGTCCCAGGCAGCCAATGCTCCCGCCTCTTCAGCCCGATCGAGCAGGAACCCGCTCGAACGTAACGACGGGCGTTCACCTTCTCCTTCTCCTTCCCCTCCTCTTCCTCGTCGTCGTCATCAGCGTCGTTGCCGTCGCTGCTCACTGCCAGGGTGAATAGCGTCGCCTTGAAGACATGGACGAACAGGTCCCATTGCGGCGCCATCCCAAGGTACCCCTCGCACACGGCGGCGAAGCTGGCGGCGTGCGAGATCGAGTTGGGGTTGAAGTGCTGGAGCTCGACCCCAAAATGGTGGGGGAGCGCCCGCATGAAGCGACTCGGCCGCGCGCCAAGTCCCCGCTTGTGGAACTTGATGAAACTCAGAACGTAGCCCTCCGGGACGACGGGCTCGAGGTGGTCGGGCTCCGGCACTATCCACTCCGGCGGCCCCTCCGCCGGGTTGGGGAGGAGCAGTCCACCGTTGACGAGGCCCTCCAACGCCACCTCAGTCACCGTGGACCGAGGCCACGGCAGCGCGTCGTACATCACCACCGGCACGGGGGGCTTGGCAGGCTCCTTGCCGGCGGCGCCTTTGCCGCCAGCCCTGCTGCCCCCAGCGCCCTGGCCAGAGCCCTGGCCCGCCCTCTTGTTGACCCTCCTGCTTGACACCATGGCGCCGGCGGAAGAACGGCGGCGGGACGGTGAAACGAGAAGGGCGGTGGCGCAAAGAACGACGAACGCGAGCGAGTGCGGCAGCGGCGGTCGCAAGTGAGGACGGCGGTGGCGGCGGTCGCAGACAAATGCGGCGGCGGTGGTCGCAGGCGAGTGTGGCGGCGGCGGTGGTTAGGTCTGGGAGCAAGAGTGCAACCGGCGGCAGCAGTAGAAGGAAGGCAAGAATGCGGGGAAGGGGAACCAGGAGCCCACTCCCCCGTATTTATAGAGCCCGAACCGATCCGCATGACCTGCATCCAACGGCCCAGATCACGCCATCCAACGGCCGCGCGCCCCCGGCGGACTCGGCTAGAAACGGTAACCGCATTTACTGCCCCTGACAAACCGCCACCTACCTCCACTCACAGGGCGCACGCATCGCGAGACGGAGCGGAACCGTCGCCAGGCCACGATCATCATGACGCGCTGGTTTCTGCCTAAAAAGGCGCGCCAACAGCAACGGACGGATTCTCCTTGATTGGCGCAGCGACGGGACGTCTCGATAGACGGTTCCCTACACGGTAAGACAACTCGGGACCCTAGTCCCACCTGTAAGACTCGAGGGAGCGGAGGCTGACCCACGAACGGGTTCAAACGGCCGCCCTCGAGCACTCGAGTTAGGGGTGCCCCTGGGAAGGATCCCTCGAAAGGGTCCTCTCGAGAATAAACTCTCGAAACCTAAGGGCACGTCCAAGGCAGGGCGCTGAGCTTCCACGAGATCCCGTCGACGGGAGGCACTCGAGCCATCGGCCCCCTCGAACGGGGCCGGTCCTCTAAAAGCTATGCGCCCAGCTCTAATGAGAGCGCCCCCGGGCCTCGATGCCGCCTCCCCTCTAAAGGAGACGGACTCTCACTTGGATTCCCCGTTACCAGCTCACAGGGAGACATGGCGCTCGCTCGACCGTGGGTAGCGTCAGTCCTCCCGCCCCTTGGATCAGATCCAAGAGATCTAGCGATGAACTAGATCACGACTGCGGCCCAGCAATTCGAGGCTCGGGGGCTCAAGTCACATGAACGACCTCCCTCGACACGGGAGGGGCAGAAAATACTTGGGGGCTCGAGGAGTCGTCAGAAATCTCCTGCCTCGAGGTGCTATAACTCCAGTTAATGATACTCTTACTCAAAACCACTCATCTCAAAGCCCCCAGAAGAATGCCTCATTCCTCTGGGGCCTCAGGGGCTACCCCCGTGGGGGACGCTCGCGCGCCCCCCACGGAGAAAGGAGGAAATAACTCCTCGAAACAACACAACCCTAAGTCTAGGTACTTCAACTCCACTTCATGATCCCTTGCTTGAAGTTTTTCACAATCAAGCAAGGGCTCGGGGGCTACTGTCGGGTACCTAGATTAGGGAGTCCTAAACTAGGGGGATTAGAGATATGCAAACCATCTTCACCCCTCTCTAAATCTCAAAGGCTAACCGAAAGAAATCCCCAATTCACTTCATACTGGGCCGGCCCAGCGATCAAAGCCCACAAAGCCACAGAACCCACTAACTCGAGCAGCAGCCGCTCGCCCGCTCGAGAAAGAATTACGGAAACCGCTCGAGCGAGCGACCGCTTGAAACGGTGACGGGAACTGCTCGAACGAGCAGCCGCTCGAGACGGAGACGGAGACCGCTCGAGCGAGCGACCGCTCGAGTCTGCCCGCAATGATTGCCTTTTCAGGGCGCGCACATGGCTACAGGGCTCGAACAGCGCCAAAGTACACTGACATCGCCTAACTCCATGGCTACAGGGCCCGCAATAGTGGAGCGTACGCCGGTCGCCTCCACCATTACGCTGCCCATCCCCCGGATTCGAGGATGGCAGGCGCCACTATTATGCCATGTCTTGCACTGTGTCGCGTACTGCACCCTTCAAAAAGCCATGGTCAACTTTCCCTACCATCACGCGCGTCGCACCATCCCATCACTCGGGTCGTCGACCCCTCGAGACATTCCGCCGCCGCTCGAGAAATGATGGCGGGTGTGACCGGTGTACGGGATGAGCAGTAATACGTCCATCCCACCTCGACGGCCGCTCGACGGGTTTCCCAGGCAGGCCATCATCACCCATGCCTCGATTACATCAGCTCGCGTCGGCCTAAGGACAGCCATCCCATCGTCGACCATCTTTGCACGGGCTCGACCCGGGTAAAAGCAGGGATCCACAGGCTTAAACCGGATCGAGACGGGCACCCACAGTTCCAGCGACACGACTCGACGCCCATACCTCGACGTCACGCATACGATTGCCCTGCCAACTCTTGTACTCCTGAGCCTCCCCTTGGCCTATAAAAGGGGATGCCAGGGCCTAGTCTAGGGCAGGCTTTTGAGACTTTCATGCCTACACACACACCGTCACACACCAAGTCCCAGGACTGCCTTGTACTCGCCCCCGTACGAGCACCTAGGTGCAAGATAATACAAGTTCTTCCTCCCCCCCCCCGCTGGACGTAGGGCCTTCCTTTGCCCGAACCAGGATAAAAATCTTGTGTCCTTCTTGCATCACCATCCGGATTAGGGAGCACGCTTAGAAATTCACTCGTTGGTGTGACACCCCCCGGGGTACGAAACGCCGACAACTTTGTATCCCTACGGACATGTTTTTGACTTACCCAAAGTGGTAGGCAGCCATGATCCCCCGTGGCCCATCCTCCTTGATCTTCATCATTACTGAATATATGTAGTTTGACACCTTCTTCTTCTGTGTCCTCATATTCTTTTCGTAGTGTGCGTCCTTCTCTCTCTCTGTCATGTTAGGGTCTGTTGGCCTCTTACCCAAGATGGTTGCCTCATTAATATGAGCTGGGGAGAGGAAGAGAGTACGATATTTCTTTATGCATCTACATTTCCTCCATGACAGGCTCAAGGAGCACATCTATATCGTTGCCGGGCTGCCTTGGACCAAAGATAAGCATGGTCAGCATAAGGTACCTGCGCTTCAGACACACCCAGGGAGGTAGGTTGTAGATGCTGAGGATGACCGGCCAAGTACTGTGAGAGCTGCTAAGCTCACCGAACGGGTTCATCCCATCAGTACTCAGCGCGAACGGGACATGCCTGGGCTCGTCGTGAAACTCGGGGTAGGCCTCGTCGAAATCCTTCCACTGCTGTCCATCGGAGGGGTGACGCAGCTTGCCATCGTCCTTGATCTAGTCAGGTGATGCATGCCAGGACATGAGCTTTGCATCCTCAGGGTTCCCGAATAGTGCACGCATGCGGTCGACCACGGGCAGGTACCAAACCGACAATGCAGGGCTCTTTCTTCGAGTGTAACCCTCTTCCTCCTCATCTTGCTGAGCCCGCGATCTGCTTGGCACCCTTAGCACCCTTCTTCTTCTTGTTCGGACCACCCCGCGAGGCTTCGTCATCGTCTGCATCCACACGACACCCGACATTCCTCTTGTAACGACTATATCCACAGTGCGGACAACTGGTCAAGCCCTCATGCTTCTCTCTGTACAAGATGCAATGGTTAGGGCAAGCATCAAACTTTTTAACTTTCATCGCCACAGGCCGGATCAGCTTCTTCGCCCGGTAGGTATTGGCTTGCACCTTGTTACCGCCCGTTGGGTACGTGGTAGCAAGGTAGCTTAACAGCTCGTTGAAGCTATTGTCCGACCAACCATGCCGAGCCTTCATCATCAACAGCTGGAGGTTAAAACGGAGCGCCGTGCACCCCACCGGACATTTACCGCCGTCCTGATACAGAGGATCAATTGACGCCTGCTTCATCTCTCGAAAATTCTCCAACCACTTCGGGCTGCCATACATGAACGCGTCCTCGTCGATGTGCTTCACTAGATCCTCAAATAGCTAGACATCCTCGGGATCCCTCAAAGTATCCTCCTGACCACCGTCATTGCCATCGGCACCATCTAGAATGTTCTCGAGTAGTTCGTCAACCTTGATGCCATCACAAGCATTGTTGTCGTCCTCACTAGCGGCTGGTGCAACCGCCACCAAAGCTGGTGGTGGCTGTCGAATAGCCTCATGATCCTGCACGGTCGCCGGCGATGAGCTGATGCCAGATGCACCGCAACTCACATCGAGAGTTTCACCGTGACAAGTCCAGACCGTGTAGCCCTCCACAAAACCGTTCACAATAAAATGAGATTGAACCGTGCCATCTGGGTAGCCTTTCAAGTTTCGGCATCTAGAACATGGACATGTGATTGTCACCCGCTTCAAACTATCACGATGAGCTTTCGCAACAGCCATAAAATTCCTCAATTCGGTGATGTATCGAGTGTCAAGCACTCTATCAATGTGGTACATCCAATTGGACCTGTCCATCATAGATCTACATGACACAACAATAAACAACAAAAAAAGACAAGAATTAGACAAAAAACTCCATCTCCTTTTCACCAATCGAGAACGAGTTGCATACTTTTTATTCCTTGCTATCTTGATTGTGTGAACAACCTGTGCAATAGGGACCCCATGTTTTATCTAAGTTATTGGCAGGTGAGATATAGTAGGATGATATGATACTTACCAACTCGTGCAATGGACTTGGGTATTTTTATGCAAAAATTCAAAACTTTTTAGCAAATGCTCCTCGTGTGATAAAGCGCTATGTCCTACCAGAGCCAAATATCTACGCTTACACTTACAAAAAACCTATTTTAGCCACTTTTAGCGATGTCAAGTCTTGAGATTCTTGCTAGAGATGGCCTTATCCCCAAGATCATTGCATTCACCCGCCAAATAAATATGCCGACTCTCACATTGAAAGTCGCGCACCATGTGCACCCACCATTCCACCAAAAACGTTCATTTCTTACACTGAGAATTGAGCACATATATTCCACATTTTCTCCCTCTTCCACCAAAATACTCCTGTCAACAAGTCATGCATCTCTCTCTCCATCATTCATTCAAGAAAGGTATGGACTGTTATTAGAAAATTCCTACAAAAAGAAGCATGGTTCGTGAATAAGGAAAAATTATTTTGCTCCAAGGTCTTGAGATAAAAGAGAGAGAGAGAGAGAGAGAGAAGAATAGAAAAAAAGAGAAAAAGAAAGAAAGAGAAAAAAAGAGAGAGAAAGGAAGAAATAAAGCAAGTTTTAGAGTCGTTCTTCGAGTCCATACCTTCTTGCATTTTCATTTATCAAGAGAGAAACATGATCAGGAGTCCACAAATATTTTCTACACTTGCACTTGCATCATCTAGGGATATGGCCTTCTCTTCATGAAATCCAGCTGGCTTGACATTGAAACATGTTCATCATCCATACCCAAAACCCCACATATCAGCCTGTAGTGGTAGGATGATCAAGAACACCTGGATAGGACTAGCCACCTGAAAAAGAGCGACCTGAGAGTATCACATGAGGAGCTAAGGCTATCTTTGCGAAAATACTAAAAAACCCCAAGTCTCAAAGAATGGGTAGTGTGAGTTGACTTGATTTCAAGCTATTCCTCCTTCAATAGCAGTAAGATAACTTGGTAGCCACCATGAATGTTCACAAATGCAGGAAAAAACTCGGAATAATCTGTATGCAGGTCAACTCTTGGGAGAATACAACCACCTAGTTCTTCATCCTTTACTCGAGGACGAGCAAAGAGCTAAGTGTGGGGGAGTTGTTGGCGATGCTTAACTCGATTCTAACCCCGCCAAATTTAGTCTAGGCAACACCAATTTTCACCTAGAATAGGGCTCTACTCTAACTATTTCCATAGTGTGGTGCAGATTTCTTGTTTTACAGGACATGCCTAAAATACACTCAAAATGGACCAAGACATGAAGAAAAACACTTGTGTAAAAATACCTTTTATCTTTGGTCCAAGCAAACAAGAGAAAATAGAGGAGAAATCCAATTCGAGGCCAAGCCAATCAGAAACACCAGCATGGGCCGACCAAAGGCCCAACAAGGAGGCAACCGACCAAAGCTGAGGGCCGGCGGGGCCCAACCAGGCGCGGGCGCGCCTGAGGCGCGCGCGCGCCCGTTTGAGCGCGGCCCGGGCCCAGCTTTGGTTGGTCGGTTTGTTTGCCGCCTGTGATGGTCGGTTCGGGGGTGTTTTCGACATTTGCCCTACGGAAACCGACCATCCCACTCATATATAAGCATGGGCAAGCCTCCTCCTTCAACAACAATTCATTCTTCATTTTTAGTCTCACTTTTCACCACACCTCCACTCTACAAGTGTACAATAGAGAGAGTAGAGCCACTCTACCTAGCCTAACTAGAATAGAAGTAAGGAGTGAGAGAGGAGCAAGAGTAGAGCATCTCTCCAAGAGAGCTCTCGAGAAGCTAGTCTTCCACGGGGCGGAGTGCCGGACTTGTCGGCTCCCTCCTCGCTTGTACCTCTATGGCGTCTTGCTACTTGAAGTAAGACATCGTGTTTATCTTTCGGTAATACCTTTGAGTAAGTTATTCTTGCTTGTTATCTTCTTGCGGGTTCGTCGTTCGTCCCCGTGATGGAAGCTCTAGTAAGAGGACCCCTGATAGAGACGGGAGTTCCTGGCCACCGCTGGAGTTGTAGCAACTGGCATAGACGTGGTGTCTAGGCTAGGACCTACCTTCGTTTGCCTCGTAGTCCACGGTTGAGGTGGTAACCGGCAGGTGGTGACAGCCCTGTCCGTCCCTTGTAATCCCCCACGTCCGGCCACGGCGTAGAGCTACAGGCCGGCATCACTTGGCAGACCAGGTGCGATCCGGTGCCCGAAGTAAGAAGTATAGCAACGAGTTTAGCCATCTCTTAGGCCCATTACCCTAGAAAACCTCATTACCTAAGCTATCCTACTCTATCTCTGGGCAACCTCTGTTTAGAAGTAACTCACAAGCCGTTCTTCGTGAAAGAAATACGATACCCGATTACTCACCGGGTGAAGTGCTATAACGGTGATTTTCGTGCGCTTGCGGATTTGGCTGCATACGCTAAGAAACGCCAACACCGCCCGAACTGGATGGAGGCGCACACCGGCAAGAGGGGGCGGGGGGATGCTAGTTGCCACCACACTGCGCAGATCCAGACTCGCCCGCGTGCGACAAATGGGGTTACTAACGACTGCCACCACAACGGGGAACCATTGCCGGACTCTCCCATGACACAAGCGGGCACCTGCAAGTTAACACGCCTGATGGAGGGGAGTTGCTGGCCGCCGCCACACCGCGCGGAGCCATTTCTAGTCTCGCCCATGACAGAAGGAGGAGCGCACCGACAAGTTGTGTCAGCCATCGCCACGCCCTGTGGAGCCATTCCAGACTCATGTACAATGGTGGGGACCGCGCACCAAACTGCGGACAACGAGACGTTGTTGCCCCTGCAAAACAAGAGCGAAGAAAAGAATGTGCATGCTACCTCGCCGTCGGCACGCCCACTATCAAACATTGTGTCATGCTCCTTTTTTGGGCGTCAGGTTCCGACAATCTTGTATATAAACTCTTCTCCTTCTTAATACAAAGATATGCACACTCGTATGTATTCGCGAAAAAGTGTCACGCTCCAGTGCAGGCCACACCCACCTGGTCTCCAGCAAGCCGGCAAGCCAGCCACTACAAAGACCATTTTCACTCACAATCTGCATTTATTTGTAGAGATTTTTTTTTCAATGGTTTCTAGAAACCGATCTTGGTGGTGTTACCAACCGTCCCTAAAAACCGCTCCTGAAAGTAGAGAGTGCACTTTTAAGGACAGATGGAAACCCTAACCACTTGTAGGAATGGTTTTCTAGATGCTGTCTGCATGTAAAACCATTTTTAGAGACAACTTTTTTATGGAGTCACCTCAGAAAAGAAAACACCCATGAAATTCATTTATTCAACAATAGCATATGTATTATAAGAAGAAGAAACAGAAAAGAAGAAAAGTGCCGGAGAACACACAGGCATGCATATATATATGCATGCTTGCGCGTCGCAATCCATCACACACTGACATTACTCAGCAGGGGGAGTATGTAGTAAAATGGAGCTTGCTTGAATGCAGGTAGCAGCTAGCTGGCTGATGAGCGAGGCTAGCCGACGACGGGTGTCTGGACGATGGTCCAGTACTCGTGCCCCTTGACGAAGAGGCAGACGCGCGTGTCGTCATAACCTGGCAGCGGGCGCACGGGGTCGTCCATATAGTAGATCTGGATGTGCAAGTCCGGCCGGTCGACCCGGATCAACCTGATCGCAGGCATGAGCTCCATGCCCACCAACTCAGGCCATGAAGTCTTCAGCTCGTCGGCGGGGGCCACCGCCAGCATCCTCCTACTCAACGACGACATGACTGTCAATCTCTGCAAGTTCTTCCCCCGGCCTGCTCGCTTCCTAGCTAATGTTATATTGTTACTACTACTATATATAATAATAATGCATCAATACGTGCATTGTAGATAGGCAAGTATGCGCGCGCGCGCGCACACACACACACACACACATATAGCACATCAGCATTGCGTAAATCGCCCTCATCACTGATATTAACGGGTATATTTATTGTTCTCACCCAGAATGCATCATGCATGATGTCCATTCGATATGTTTTCTTGTTCTTGCCCAGAATGCATCATGCATGATGTCCAGGTTCTAGCTGAGCTGAGGCATTCATCATCAACCAGCAGACGAGCAAGCTAAGCTCTCATCATTCCCTTGCCAATAAGCAAGCACTCGTAATTTTTTTTTCCTGAACCGGGGTATATGCAACCCCGTTTTCAAAAGATTGATCTATATATATATATAACTCGCACAAAAAAAAGATCTATATATATAGCGTTATCTGCAACAAGCTAGAGCCCCAATAACTTACAGAACAGAGTAATTAACTTGTAAATTTATCGTTGTATTGTTACCAGATAGAGAGGGAGAGAAAGAGAGAGCTTGCAACATATAACTAATTTTGATTAATTATATGTTCCAAATTTCTTTCAAAAAAAATTAATTATATGTTCCAAATTAACACGCAGACTTATTAAACCAGCTAATCTATGCGTCGCTCGAGTGAAACGAGGCGGGGGCTCACTCGATTTTTTTACTGCGCCGATCTACTATCGCGCCCCGATCTCGCGCTGCTCCCGATCGCGCCTGATCTCGCGCTGCTCCATTCACCCGATCACGCGCCGCATGCATTGTCCAATTGCTTGCCCGATCGCACATTTTCCCCGTGGGATCGACGCAGGTCCCAGCGATGTTCTATCGCGTTTCCAGTAATATTTTAACATGTTATCAACAATGTTCTATCATTTTTCCCAGTGATGTTCTATCACGTTTAAAGAGACTGGACTGTGTAGACTTCAGGGGGATTACCCCTATCTTTGTTAGTTCAGTCTGGAAACTACACATACCCCCTAGGATCCAAGTGTTTTTGTGGCTCCTGTCTAAAAACAGGTTTCTAACAAGGGATAATTTGGCTAAGAGAAGAGACTTAAATGATCTGACATGTCCTTTTTGTTCTGAAGATGAATCAATCATGCACCTTTTCTTTGATTGTTGTGTTGCTAAGCAGGTGTGGAGTATTATCTCAGATTGCTTAAGTTTGAACTTGGGCTCTGACTTTGAATCGGTTGCAGGTCTATGGATTGCTGACAAAAAACACAGAACTACTAACATGATTACTTCAGCTGTGTTTTGGTCCTTATGGAAGTTTCGTAATGATTTGTGTTTTTAGGGTCGCGTTTGGATGGGACTAAAGGATCTGCTATTGAAGATTGCAAGAATGTTGAGAAGATGGGAGGCGTTGATGAGCCAGCAAGAGATGGAGGCGGTCAGGGCAGAGGTGGTCAATCTGGAACGAAGAGCTTCGTCGCCACCGCAACTGGAATGGATCAGCAGAACAACTTCGTTATCAAGGTTGGATCGATCGGGTGCTCCGCTTTTGGACTCCAGAGCTGCAGCTTCAAGTCTGAGTGATGGGGGTGTTCAAGTTAATGAGTTAGGAGCTCTCCCGGGTGCTTTGCTTCCTGAACTGTTTGCGCATAGCCATGAGGCTTTGATGTAATCGGCGTTGGCGCCTAAAACCTGAACTCGAATGTTATCATGGCTTTTTTCAATAAAAAGCAGGGGGAACCTATTTTTCTAAAAAAAATGTTCTATCACGTTTTCAGTAATATTTTAACATGTTATCAACAATGTTCTATCATATTTTCCAGCGATGTTCTGCCATGGCACTAACGATGGTCTGTCACATTACTAGTGATGTCCTGTCACAATACTAGTGCTCGATCAAAAATCGAGTGACCGCCGCTCACCCACTCACTTGGGTAAACAATAGACAGATTGTATCACCCCAAAATTTCTAATTTTGATTTGTGCATAGAAAACACTATACAAAAATAAATGGTTTAAATATTTTTATAAAATTTCACAAGATCCATTTATGCTTTTGCTAATTCAGATACATAAAAGTGTGGTTTTCCAAATTTTCCAAATTAGTTTAATTGGATTTTGCTTGGTGTGATGTTTGCTTGTTGCTTGACCTTGTGTTTGTGAGTGTGTGAAGTTTTAGTGGACGTTATGAGTTAGTGGCTTAACTTTTCGGAACGTCTCCGTCTTTTTTATCAACAAATTCCTTATTTCTCAGCTTGAGCCTTCATATGGAGTTTCTCATAACCTTTATCTCCCGCTCTAAATCACTCATTCGAGTTTACCATTCATCGACCTATCTCAGATATCTTTCCGGGAATTTTTTTGGCTTTTTCTGGAATTTGTTCCCACTTATCTGTGAGCATAATATAATTTTAGATGCTCTATAAACTCTCTTTTCATGAGCTCCAAGTATTTTGTTTGGGTTGCCCATGTTTCAAAATATCTCTGAGAATTTTCTCAAAATTTTTAGAATCTTCAGAGTATTTTTCATGACTAAAATACCAATTATAGACCTTTCTAGAATTATTTGTATACACGAAATTAAATATTCTGCAAATATTTTAATTCTAAAGCTAATCCTTTCTCTGTCCATTGAGGCTAGTTGCTACCATTCTATCTGTTGACACTTGATCTATCTTTTCTTTTTATTTTATTTTTTTTGTTCCTTCTCGGGCCTTTGTGTCTATCAATAAATTGATTTACCGCAGCGCACGTCTTAATATGCCCGTGATGGTAAATAGACATTTTCCGTGGCGGGCATCTTAAAACACCCGCTGCGGTAAATCAGTTTGCCGCAGTGGGCGATAATACCCGCCACGGTAAATAAACAATGCCCGCTACTGTAAATTGCGCAAAAAATATGCTCGTCATGGAGGGGTTTTATGGGTCATTGCGGTAAATCATTTTTGTACTAGTGTCATACGCCTTTTCAAAATCAATTTTCATAACAATCCCAACTTCGTTTCTTCTTTTTGTTTCATGCAAAATTTCTTGTAAACACATCATACCAGTCATAATGTTCTTATTTTTCATAAAAAGCAGTTTGTGTTTCATGGATTAATTAATTGATCAGCAACCTTTTCCAATCTAAGGGTCACTCAAATGACCATATAGGTTACAAACATTTTACATAGGCTATCAAATGACCATATAGTCGGTCCACGCAAATGATAGTCGCTCGCTCGAATTATTATTCAGGAGTAGTAGTAGCTAGCTTTTATTTAGACGATACATGGATGGAGCCAGTGCCCAGCGGCAGACTGAGAACATGAATGTATTGGCTAGCTTATCTCTGCACATAAAACATTTGAAATGCTTCCGTGCACAGGCGACACCAAGCCGACGTGCTCCCAGGCCCGCCCGGCAATTCCTCGTTGTAGAACTTGTCTCTTCACCGCTGCTCCATGGCATTGTACTCCATTAACACCACACGGTTACCTTGCCACAATGGCCCTTCGAGCCATAGATCTTGATCTTCCTATCAATGCCTGCTACTAACGCAGATGCAATGAGGCGCCTCTACGTGGTGGCGGTAAGACCAAGGGTAGGGCCGAGCCATGCAGGCATAAAGTTTCGTAAGTGAATTTGAGTCTCGGAATCGTGCGACGTTGTCTGTAGGAGTATTAAGCCCACTTGCACCATCATTTGCGAGAGAGTAATTTATCACTTGTGGTGGTGTTGGCCTCGAGTGCTCTGTACTCCTATGTTTGTATTTAATTGGCATAATTTTTTCCACTTAATCTTATACTCTCCATATGCGTTCATTTTGCATGAAATTTTTAACCATCGATTCTATAAAAGATTACCAAGAATTTTTTTTTGAAAGGAATTACCATAGAAATTGCACCGTAAAAGAACTAAGTATACATCTTCTATTATTAGTATAGGAAAAGAAAACATAGTTCTATAATTACACCAACTATTTTATTCTGAAGTGTAGACCTAGTCAAAAGAAGTTAGAAATAGTTTTATTTTTTATTTTTATAATTTTATAATTTTCCACGTAATTAAATGTTTGTTGTTTTTTCAAAAAAGAGAAATAAAAAAATATTTTAGTTCATTTATTTTAGGACGGTGTTCGCCACTATCATTTCTTTTTCTAGTTTACCACATGACCCTTATGATTTAATTCTCTCATTTTTTTTTACTTAGCACATGGCCAGTTGTGGATTGTTACCTTAGTTGCTGCATGTATGCATGTCTATCGCCACCGCCTAAAGAGGCATAACCGATTTTCACAAAACAAAAAAGAGGCATGGCCAATTGCCTTTTATTAGGTGGCCATTATTTGTTCGGACTTGGCTAGAAATTAAAGCTGATCCGTGCTGAACTTGGATAGGTGGCATAAACTTTTTTTTGCCGTATCAGGAACTGACGAATAGATTTTGGCGGACTAAAATTTTACCACATTATTATTACTAGCAAAAATGCCCGTGCGTTGCAACGGGTGGTGGACAATTATATCAGTACTATTGATTTAAACTCTTCAAGGACCCATAATCTTGTTTCATTTTGAAGGTTGTCGCAATATCTTTGTATGATGTTGTTGCGTGAATTTTTAATTCTTTTTGCGCACAACAAAGGTTAGCCTAGTCAGAAAAAGAGTGTAACAAAATTGTCTTGTGCCAACCGTGCTCCCGGCGGCGGCTAGCGAGGGCGTGTCCCTGGAGGCTCACGATGTTCTCGGCATCCCATTGGCGCGACGGAGCTCGCGCAGCCGCGCTCGAGCGGCGGTGGCAGGTCTCGTGCAGCCCGGCGGATGTTGCTAGACCAGGCGGTGCCAGAGCTCGCGCCGTCCGCACTTGAGGGGCTAGTTTTCCGCGGCTGGGTGGTGGCGGATCTCACAGCCAGGCGAATGAGTATATATTTTGATTTGTCCGTGCTGATTTCAATTTAGTCTCCTCCACAATTTGCTTCTCTTATGTGAATTCGGGTTCTTGCCTCCGTGTTGGTCTCCAACTCTGCCCTTTCTCAAGGTAGCTCAACCCATTCGCGCTGGTCATTCATATCCATAATGAAATTGGAGAATTGTAATCTTTACTTCTAAATTTTGTTGTATTTCCATCTAAACTTTTTCTATTTAATTTATATTGTTTTTTCTCTCTAGGGCTGTTTACAAATAGAGTTGCATGATGATCGTTGTATGCAATCCTCTTTGAACAAGAACATATTCAATACGGAATCTATATTTGGTGTTGTACGGTCATATACGGACTGTGGATCATGGCTGGCCGAACAGTTCTGGGTGGTCTCGATCAACCAAGTAGGAGTCGAGTAGGAATCAGAAAGAATATATAATAAAGTAATTTATTTATTATAGCGAGGCGGACAAGTAGTTCTGGGTGGTCTCGAGTAGGGAGCGGTCAGAAATTTTAGCGGGGTAGAAAAAAGTAGCGAAGGGAGGGAGGCGGAAGAAAATAGGTGGAAAAAAAGGCAGACTGAAATTTTGCCAATTAAGTATTAGGGTATAGATAATATAGATATAAATATATTAGGTAATAGATTTTTATAAAACTAACAAAACTTGTTTGACATTTTTCTGATTTTCTATGATTTTTGGTGAATTTTACAAAAACTTTGACATTTTGCATCGGGAACCCTGATCTATTTCAAACACTATTAAGGACCTTTCATATTTTCTTTCTCTCTTGTATCTTTACATCTAGAACCCCGCATTTGTTTCTATTTCTCTTCCCCTACTTTCTAATCTAAGTTTACATGTAACCTTGATAGACATGCAGAGGAAGACCGAGTTGATTACGGAAACATATATCAGGGCGGGCGGACAGATTTTCATGGCAGAAGGAAATTTTGCCTTTTAATTATTAGGTAAAGATAAAGATAAAGATTTTTTGTTGTGTTATACTTGCGTACATAACTGAAACGTTACTATACGCGCATATAGACATATACTATTTGCACATCAGAATGTGTATTCGAAAATCTATCTTTAAACCATATTGAGTCATGAACTAAAAAGAAACAAAAAAGGAAAAAATAAAAAAATAAAGGACCCTACCAACACATACTAAAGGGGTGTCCTCGCAGGCCTGGCATCCTATTGAGACCCGATTAATATTACCAACTGGGACTAAATGTCTACTTTTAGTCAGGTTCAAAAGCCTTTATTCCCGAAAGTGTATTCCCAGTTAGAGAACCAGGAATAAACGGTGTTACCAACTGGGAAGACATGTCCTTCCTGCACTAGTGAATTAGAACATGATATTAGCGGCAAGTATTATGTTACGATGATTGAACAGATCATGAGTTGCTTTATGATAGGTTACAATGATTGAACACCGGCCAGTTAGCAACCACAAATCATATACATATATTGGAGGGCAATATATAATGAAAATTAATGCCCTTGTATACTATCTGTGTACGGGTAATGCATAAATTTGACTGGTGCAACTCCAGCTAATTAAAAGATTTGGCAAATGGAGTGTTTTTGTAGCCTCATAATGACATCCATATGTGTTAATATAGAACAAGGTATCAATTTATTTTGTATGAATGTTAAGGGAATGAAATAAAGCGGATATTTGTTTGGTTTTATTTTGTGCCAAGAATGTATTGTTCGTAATGTTATATATATATAGTTTTACCCTAGCTAGGCCCTGGCAGGAGCAAACGCATAACACAGATCAGATCCAGATCCTAGATAAGTGTTTCTCCATCCTCTCTTACTTTGGTCATCATATATATGGCACTCCAAAACAACTGCACCAGTGTCATGCTGCTTGCAGCACTTGTTATGGCCATGGTTGCCTCTTCATCTGAGCATGTGTTGATAGAGGTATTTATCCCTTGACGTCCTATGTTCTTATTCAATATTGCAAATCCACCACACTATGTTTATGGTGCATGGTTGCATACTTCTAACGTTTCATTTCTACACTGTGCAGGTATCCAAATGTGTGTTAAAACCAACATGCGACACCGAGGGGTGCAATATTACATGCGACCGTCCAGGAGTAACCTTTTGCCGAAGAGTAAATGGACAGATGTTCTGCTGCTGCAGTAGCACAAAATCAGACCTGATCGCAAGCAGCTATACCCCTCGTGGGCATGATGAGTAGTAGCTTCTTCCACTACTAACTTCTAACCCTTGCAGACAAAAAAAATGTGATAATAAGCCTCCACAATGAATTTTGTATCTGGTTGACCTGTTTTGCCCGACAATGAGACTAAAAATTATGTACCTTGTGGGCCACTACTGAAAAGCAGAGTGCAAAGGCAGCTGAAAAGCCTCTAGGGCTACTTTGGCAGTTAGTAGAGATTATCCTAGTGAAGGAACCAACGACGGGGATCTTCTTACTATATTTAACTACCCGATCATTTTGCTTTCCTTTCCCATCCCGTATTCCTGCTGCTGCATGCCGCTCGCCCGCGAGGCCGGGGAGCGACACCCCGGGAAGGGCGGGGCCGGTCCCTCACGTAGTCCCTCGCGTGGCCGGTCCCTCGCGTTTAGTAATTTTCTGATGGTTTCTTTCTTGACCAAATTGGTTGCATCTTGTCAATTCTTGATCAGATTGCTTACATAATCCTGCCACCCTTTATTATGGCTAGGCGATATGGTACTAACTTACAAGTCACAACATACTATAAGCAACTTGAAACCAGACAACTGAAAGCTAACAGAAGCAGGCTCATTTCCCTTGTTAAGGCCCAGCTAGACAACAACGCCTCAAGCAAAGGCCTCGTAGATAGCTTGCCATTTTGGTTTTTTGTCTAGCTTTTTTTAATAACTAGTATATATAGTGTCCGTGCTAACGCTACGGCTTCAATCAGAAATGCACATTAAAACAACCAAATAATAGTATTCTTTGATAGTTTCAGTCGCACACAATTATATTTAATTAACCATGTACATTATCCGTAAAAAACACTCATGCATAACAATAATAATATTTGTACATTCATTTGGGCTGCTAACTTTGTAGCATTTATTTTTTCTTTTTCATTCCAATTGGCCGGCGGCGGCAGGCAAGGATTGCCTTTTTGAACTACTCCTCCGGTCCAAATTGCTTAATCATCCTTGTTCTCCTCTCAACCATGACATAGTTCACTTTGCCCACGAAGCTTTTTTTGCAATAGTCCATATGCTTTTGAAGGTATACCGGTACAAATTAATACTGGTCTATATATGAAAATGTTAGCATCATTCGATTATTCAGCCTCTGGTCTTTAGATAAATGGCATTAGAACAGAAATCATGTTCGTTTTTCAGCATATATATACTAAATTTGGATTTGGATGAACTAATACATTACCTTTTGTGCGGCGTGTTCAGCCTGTGCAACGTGACGCTATTCTGCATCTTCGATGTAGGGTTCAGCACCCCACCTCAACTTTTTTTAATACTTCCTCCAACCTGAACTTTTGATAGTTTCAGATGTATTTAGGAGACCTTACCTAAGAACTAAAATAATAATTCTATAATACATTCCCTGGCTCTCAGCGATTTTGTTTCGTAGATTGCCTGGTTATTAATTATATTTAATTAACCATGCTGTGTCATGCATTGTCTGGCTTGGGTATATATCCATTGTGGAGAATAATAATATATGGAGCACTTACAAAATGTTGCATAAATGACTAGAATAATAATTCAAATATTCATTAATGGAAAAAATCTCGAATGCTAAAATTTTTGTCGCCACCGGCGATTGCACATACGGTCATCATTGTCTTTTGGCTTGGTTCGAAAAAACTAGGCTAAATGGAGATAAGAGAACATGCCGGTTGCTTACTATGCCGATTTTGCGAGTTCATTAACTTGTACCTTCATGATGCTTCTTCCACTTTTAAATAGTGCAATTTTGCTGAGTTCGTGTTTATTGGTATTTTTCAGAAAAAAGTTTACTGGTATGTTACTTCGATCATTTATTTTATCACGAGGATATTTTTCTTAATGTGTTTTTAGTAATAAATAATCCTTCACCTATATAAAACACCCATACTAGTGCATAACAATAATAATATTTGAACAAAGAATTAGTCACCGGCCACTTAGTTCTTACTGTGGTAAATGATGAAACACATAGATGCCTTATGGGCATATCAATAACACCTAGGGGTCCTAAATGTGTGGTTGTTTAGTTGTTTAACATTATAGAGTATGTAACTGTATCACAGGTAGAGATGAGTATTAATACTGAATAAAATGCCCCAAATATACTCACGATTTAACGCGACATATCAATGGAACTTTCGAATACGAATGCAGACACCCTTGCCACTATTGTCCTCGCCGAGCAGGAGCTTCGCGAAGCGCCCCTTCATCATTTCGATCTCTAGCGCATGGAGTCCAGGCTACCATTTACTCAAGCCACAACAGAAATAATTTGGCATTATAAAATATACGCAAATGAAATACAGAGATCTAAGGAAAACTGCAACAGAAATCCAAATATCAGCATGCTATGCAATGCAGCTACAACAGGAAACCAATTAACATGCTATTCAATGGAATTTCTGTTTTGCCAACATAAAAAGAAACTATCTACGTGCTTAAGGATCACAGGTTCACAGTGGACAATGCCAAAAGAGCATCTTTACCCGGTTTGAAGCCTCTTTGTATGTGTGTATCTAGTTGGCTAGGCCAAATGGTGTTCAGATAATTTTTCACCATTTCCATGACTTCAGATGTGTTTTTTTTAAACCCTGAGCAACCCCCATTTCCATTACTGAAGCAACAAAAATAAAGTAATTTAAGATTGTTCGGAAGAGCAAACATAAGCGCTAGAAAAAAGCTAGACTGTTGATGTGGGTCTTACTAATTGGAATGGAAAGCTTCATTCACCTTCTCAGGTGCTGCCTAGTATTAGTACAGCAGGTAGCAACAGTCAAAACACAACATTCCTAGAAGATACTGATCCTGCACTATTTGCAAAGATAAAAACAAGCTTGATATAATTGCACATTAAAGCAGTTGGAGCACAACATAGAAGTGATAGAGAACATTCTCAGAAGTAAAAATGCAGTATATAATACAAATAGGAGCACTAATTTCAACAAATCATATGACTGTACCTTCAAAAGTTATGTGCTCATTGATTACTCCAAGCACCATAAGAGCTTGTGTTTTTTGGAGATAATGGAGAAGCATTTCATGTGAATACTGCAACTGAAACAAAGGTAAAAAAAAATATTAGATGGAGCAGATACCCGTCGGATAGAGCATGCCAAGTTCTGATGGCTCAGGGCGACCAGGGCGACCAGATAACTGAATCGTGCATTCAAGTTCCTATCAGCTGTGGCCTAGGCAGAAAAGATCGGTTTTTGGATGTGGACATACACCTTGACTTGCTTCTGAAGATCATTGATGTAGTCCAAGGCCAGATCCATCATCTCTGCAGTGTTAGTTTGCTGCAGTCATCAACAAAACCTCCACTATGTGCCGTAAAATGATCTGAAAAGTGAGACTCCACAATGACCAATAAATTGAAAAATGATATTCATTATTGATTCTCTATCTAAATTAAGACCAAGGGCTGCCAATCTAAACTCAAAATCTCAAATTGCTGGAACGAGGCATAAGCAATATAGAATACTGGGTATTAATCACATCTTGGTAATCTGCCGAGAAAGTATGTCAATCAACAATCACAATATTAAAATTCAACAACTCTAGAAAGCAAGGAAAATGGACATCAACTCTTACACATAGATCGCAACATGCTCTTACACATAGATCGAAACAAATCCCATCTTGCATTTGCATAAAGGATATGAAACATGCACTTTTCAGCTTCTAAAGAATCATCTCCAGCACCTTCTGCAACGTCATATGTGCAGTCCCTAAATTCACATGTGAAAAAAAAACTAATCATTTTTACACAAAGAAAGACACTCAAAATGTAAACCACATCATTGAACAAGGAGAGGCCGAGCAAACCAAAAAGCAAGTCCAACCTGGCATCTGCTTCTTGCTTGGTGCAGCAGCAGCAGCAAGATCTCTGAATTTTCATCATCAGCCTCATGAGGAGCGCCCCTGCTTGGAGGTCTTGAGCCTAGCCACACCCCCATCTGGAGACGACCCGCACCGGCACCACCTCGCCTGCGGCCCCACGAATCGCAGCACCTTGCATTGCTTGCCGCTGCAGCTCGCCTAGCCTCGTCCCGTGCACGTGCAGGTCGCTCAGCCTCGTCGCTGCCCACCTCGCCCTTCGGCGTCGTGCACGTGCAGCTGCCGTCAGATGGTAGGATGGAGGAGAGGGAAGGGAAGCACGGGGTCAGCATCTCCGTACTTCACGTTGCTTGCCGCCGCCGCCGCGATGCGAACTACTCATACCGTAGCCGTCGTCCGGGATCAATTCCGAGAACCACGCGAGGGGGGCGTCCAGCTATCATGATTTATTTCCGTAAAAGACGTGAGGACGTGAGAAGATGGGTTAGGGGGTGAATTTCTTCGCTGCAATGTGGGCCAGAGGTGAGTTTGTTTGCTTCAAACTCTTACATAGTAGAGATTTTTACCGGGCCCGGCCTCAGCTGCTGGCTGGCTAGCTATAATAATATAATAATAATAATAATAATAATAATAATAATAATAATAATAATAATAATAATAATAATAGATCTTGCGAATCAGTTATGAGAGCATGTGAAGAAACCCACTCTCTTTTTTTTTGTGAAACAAAGACTTTATTAATAATCAAACTGTATCATTACAAGAAAGTGACACGACGAACTCAGGGAAAAAAAACCGTAATGCTCTATCATGGACGTTCGAGGCATAGAACGCAGGCGCACACGGCCCGGCCCATCTTCAGTGCCCACCGCGAGCGCGCACGCAGCAAGGGACAGGGGCAGTTTTGGAATTTCGCCACACGCCTCGGCGGCTCCGCCCGCGATGGACGACACCCCCCACCCCCGTGTCTCTCTCTCGCTCACTCTCTCTCTCTCTCTCCCCATCGCTCTCTTCTGCCCGACAAGGCGACGGCGGTGCTCCTCCCTCCTCTCCCACGACGGCGGCGAGCTCCTCTCCGCCTCCCGCGCTGCTCCCCACCCCTCTCCCCTCCTTCCCATGGCGGCGGCGAGCTCGTCCCACCTTCCCATCGCCTCCTCCCTCATCCCCACGGCGGCGGTGGCGGCGGACCGCGGGATCCGACGGCGGCGGCCGCGGATCTGCGGGATCCGGTGGCGGCGGCCGTGGAGCAGCGCAGATCTGGTGGCGGCCGACGCGAATCGGGTCGGGGGGCGGGTCGTCCTGGTGGTGGCGACGGTCCCGCCGGCGGCCGACGCGGATCCGGCGGAGGCGGCCGCGCATTCACCGCGCCCCACCTCCTCCTTCGCCCTGGTATGCTTCCTGCGCAGCGGGAGCCATGGGCGAGGTCGCGCGCCTCCGGACCCGGCCGCATCCGGGGCCTCCTCCTCCTGGGGGCGGCGGCTTCCCGGCGCCGGGAGTCATCGGGGTAGTCCAGGTAGGCCTTTTTTCCCTCTTGTCGTCCTCTCCCTGCCCCCTTCTCCATCTCCGGCGAGCCCTAGGGTTCCGGCGAGCATGCCCTGTTTTTCAACAGGCCGATTGCCTTTGGTTCATCAACGACACATGCCGTGTTTCAACAGGCCGGGTGCCTTGGTTTCTGAAGTTTTTCTTTGTTTTCTGATTCATTCACCATGTTGTTTCATGTTTGGCTCTCTCTGTGTTTCAGATTTTTGTTCTTCATTGTTTCAGCACCTTTCATGTTGATGTTTCTTTTTTTTTTGTGTGTTTTTTGATGAATGTCGCGGTGTGGTGTTTCAATGCGTTCATGTTTTTTGTTTCAAGAGGTTCCCCCTACATGTTTCAGTTTTTGTTTTGTGTTTCATTTTCATTTTTCCTTTTTGTTTCACTATGTTTTGTTTTTTGTTTCAGTTTCTTTCATCATTTTGTTTCTTTTGTGTTTTTTACATGTTTCAATTTATTTTTTCCGTTTTTCTGCCAGTAGTTTTTGTTCTTTTTGTTTCATTTTCTGAATTTTTTTGTTCTCTGGTTTGTGTTGCGGCGTGTTTCAATTCGTAAAATTTGTTTGTTTCAACTGACATTCATCTCCTGTTTCATTTTTTCTTATTTTTTGTTTCGTTTTTTGTGTGTTTTTTCAGAGGCACGACGGCCATGTCGGGGCAGCGGCGGCGGCGGACCTGCACGGGAGGAGCAGGGGGTTCGCGACGGGGACAGTCCTCGCGAGGGGTGTCGCGGCGGCGGGGGTCGGGGTGTGTGCTCGTGTCGTGGGGGGTGGCGTCGGTGTGCCGCGCGCGCGGGGTGGGCGGGGTGTGTGTGCGCGTTTGCGGGGAAGGAGATGGGCCGGGCCCTGCTCGCCGAACGACCGTTCTATGGTTGAACGTTCGATCGGCAGCAGCTCCAAAAAAAAAAAAAGCAAAAAAGACCTGACTACTACTCGACCTGATAGCATGATGAGCAAGCTCATGCGCTGCATTATTTTGATCACGACTAATCTTAACAACTATGACCTGACAAAGATCTTCCATCCGCAGCCTTGCCTCTTGAAAGGTGGACCAATGCAGCGATCGGTCTGGGACACTATTCTTTAGCTTATCAGCAACTGTGGCACAATCAGTCTCCAGGACCATAGGGACATCCGGCCATCGCGCCACAAGAGTGATTCCTTCACAGCATGCTGCAGCCTCGGCTTCCTCCGCATCCCAACAGTGACGAAGCAAATGCCAGGTAGATAACATGATACAACCTTCATGATCCCTTATAATCACATCTATAGAAGCTATACCAGAATTGGGCAAGAACGCCCCATCAACGTTGATCTTCATCCAGCCCGGATCAGGAGGGATCCATCTCTTTCTTGCTTGCTGGGCACCACTTGGCATTTGGGTGCTCCCAACCACTGCACATCGCTTCCCTTTGTTATCAACATGAGAGCTGTTCTGACGGCACTGCAGGAATGAGTCCATATAGCGTGTAAGAAAAACCATAGAGCTATCAATCGAGAACTTCTGGCCTGCCTTTAGAACACCATTACGCACACTCCATGCACGCCACAGAAGCATGGTCAGATTACCCATAACTTCCACTGAGTATTTGCTCAAAAGATTCAGCAACCATTCAGGTCCCGTGTACTGTAAGTCATCCTTGGTTGGAAGAGACCAATGTGTTCTCATGGCCTGCCGGAGAGCAACAGCATGTGGACAGCTCGCGCAGGCATGGAAGCAGTCCTCACGTATATGACCACACATCTCACAAGCCTCATGTTGCGCAAGATGTCTGTAACATTTATTAGCACACCTTGACTTTTTCAGGCACTTTAGTAGCCCAAAAATCCTTCCACACCTTTCTGCCGTCAGGAGGTGTAGAACTAGTACCAAATGCTCCTTCACCATGTTCCATCCTCATAGCCAATCTGTACGCTCTCCTGACAGAAAATGAGCCGGACTTCTCAAAGTTCCAAGCCACATAGTCTTGGCAAGCATCATTGGGTATTTTAATCTTCAATATCTCATCAGCATCACAAGGATAGAAATATCTCCGCACCAGCGTCTCATCCCAAGACCTGGCTTGTGCATCAATCAAATGAGAGACCCAACAGAGCCTACACTGCCGAGCACTGCCTACTGGCTTCATATAATGAGCTCTAGGAATCCAGTTCTCGCCAAATGCGAATACTCTACCCATCACCAACCCTATATACCACACTTGTTTCAGTAGTGCCAGTCCATGCTCAATCCCACGCCATGATGGGGAAGCGTCTCCAGCAGTAACTGTATCAAGCATGTTACCATCAGGAAAATATTTATCTTTAAGAACTCTAGCACATAGGCTCTCTGGACAGAACACCAATCTCCATGCTTGTTTTGCATGTAAGGCTTGATTGACCAATCTGAGATCCCTAAACCCCATGCCACCAAAACCTTTTGGCATAATCATCTTCTCCCATGGCACCCATTGTACCTTCCTGCGTCCATTCTCTGAACCCCACCAGTACGCACGAATATATGTTTCATCAACTCATCACACAAGGTCATGGAAGTTTGAACACACTCATCACATAGTTGGGCAAAGCTTGTGCAACTGATTTAATTAGAATTTCCTTACCCGCTGCCGACAATTCCTTTTCGTTTCATGCACACATTCGCTTCTGGAACCTTTCCTCCAATGGTTGAAAGACCCCTCTCTTCATTCTCCCCGAAGGCATTGGCAGCCCCAATTGGCTTCAAAATCAATTCTCTGAACTCCCAACTCTTGTCTCACCAGATCCCTAGATGCCACATCACAAGCCTCACTCATGAATAAGGAGCACTTGGATGGATTAAGCTGTTGTCCAGTACACTTTTCAAAAACGGACAGAATATGCTTGACTGCCGCTGCTTGATTCTGATTGGCCCGAAAAGATATATATTTCCGTATCACAAAAGAAAAAAAAATACCGCCCCTATGAGAAAAAAAAAAACAGAAACGATATTACTCGCATGGACGCACGGATGGCCTCTGCCTCTCAATCATCCGCTCATTGATCTCCGTCCTTCTAACACGGATCGGAGCGACCGTTCCGCATTAGACCTCCGCTGTCTGCTTAGATCCCCTTCCTCCATTTTTCTTTCCCTTCCTGATTTCGCGTTCGTCGCGTGCATGGCGGCATCGGCACGGATCAAGGTTCCTCCACCGAGCTCAGGCTTCAGGCGATGCGAACAGCCGCCCGGCCTGTGAGCGAGCGCAGAGAGGACGCGCGCCTTGACGGGCGGGCAATGCAGCGCTGCCAAGCGGACCGGGTCGAACTCAACTGAGGGGAAGCATAGTCTTTAAACCCAAGTGCGGGCGTGCGGCGATGGTTCGTTTTTTCTAGGGTTAATTGGATACACACCATTATAATTTTATCGTTTTTGAATCACACCATTACTATTTAAGAAACTGTGTCACTGCCATTACAATTTTACACTACTTTGAAAAATGCCATTATGTACACCCCAAGACGTATTGGACCCACTTTCTGGCATTGCCAAGCTAAAGTACTTTCGTATGGACGCTTTTACCCCTGCTAATATGCCACTATCCACTCTATGACACATTGGGTCCACTTGTCATCCCTTTCCCATCTAGTTTCTTCCTTGTTCCCGGCCATACTTGTGCTCTGCGCCACCACCCACTGCGTCACTGCCGACTAGCGTGCCACCAGCCACTGCCGCTCCGTTGCCGCAACTGGGTTGCCGCCGTTCCGTGCAGCGGCACCGCACGCCCCTTGGACTGCGCCGCCACCTTGCCCAGCATGGTGCCGCCTCGCTTGTGGTCTTGTGGATGTTGTTGATCGAGTCCCGGCCGATCTCGATAGCTAGTTGCACGTACGCACTAGTAAGTCCTCATGTGCTGATGTTGATTCCCTCTGGTAGTGCGTGGTACAGTGTGTGTACATATGGCCAGCCATGACGGGTGTGTGTACGTGTGTCAGTGTGTGTGTGTATCGCCAAGACGGAGGATGGGGCGGCTACTGCGCCGCCGCCACTGCAGGGCGAGCAGGCAGCTGGGCAACCGCCCTGGCGAGCAGGCGGCAGGCAGCTGCCGCTGCCACCGTCGGGCGAGATGGAGAAGACTCTAGGAAGACTGACAAATAGGTACCATGTGTCACAGTGTGTGTGTAAGAGAAGAATGGGTAATTTTTTCCGTACGGATATACGGTACACATCCATACACAGACGGTAGGCCCAAGTCGTCTCCAAATGTACATAAATTGTAATGGCAGTGACATAGTTTCTTGAATAGTAATGGTGTGGTTCAAAAACGATGAAATTATAATGGTGTGTATATCTAATTGACCCTTTTTTCTACATGCATTTGCATGAATCAATGCTGCCAAAGTGGTTCTTGTGGTAGAGGAAGAGGAATCGATGTGCCTCATTGAGTCATTGGTTGGTGGCGCATTAGTAGAGGGATCATGGCCGGGTTGAGGAAGTGAAGCAGAAACCAAGAGGGAGAGGCACGGATCGACGGAGTGGATGCGTGCGTGCCAACGGGAAGCGAGGCTAACGTGGGAGACGGCTGACGTGGCTCGCTGAGAACCTACGATGCACGGATACTCCAGGGGGTGTGCGTATCCTGTATCCGATATGTTTTTCGATACGATACGCCATGGATACACCTTGGATACGTAACCAGGCCATACTAAAAATTGTGGACATGTATACGTCCCAACTAGCAAAACAAACCCACCCAGAAGCAGTATGAACTAGCATCAAAACTCCTCATTGGTCATTCTCTCATCGTGGTGTACAAATTATAGTATTTTGTTCAATCGTGATCATCAAAACCAGAAGACACTTTAATTTTATTGATCTTTGTTAGTACAAGTATATGCCCCATGCACTTAAATCTCAAATTATCCTATGTACAAGTGTTGGTTGTTTTACTAATAAGTTGTTAAAAACATTATTTACTAGTATTATTATGTTATTTTATATTAATTATGGGTAGTTATGAATATAAAAATATATCTTAGGTGTATCCCCGTGTCACTGTTTTTTGGAGAATAGTGTATCCACGTATCGGATACGTATCGTATCCAATACTCGTATCCGTATCTGGGCAACATAGCTGAGAACGCAGAAAAATATAGTAGGGGGATCTCCTATTTAGATATAGAGGACAAATAGTCAAGTAGTTCTGTATTTGACTAATGCTCTGTTATATGGAGTAGAGGTATGTACGTTTCATGGAGTGATTGCCGGTGCAGTTGTTACTACCATATATAAGATTATCTAGATATGCAAGTATGCATTTTAATGGACTGTTGTTTCGATTCCTCCAAACTTTATTTAGAGCCTAAAAAACTTTAGACCATTTTATCTCAGTTATGCAATCTAAAGCTTAGTGTGTGAGGTGGTCAAAAGTTTTCGAGCGTGAAAAGCATCGGATATCCACGTCAATATAAGCGACCGCGGAGTTTACGATATTCAATTTTAGAAGTTTTAGAACATTTTGAAATTTTACACACCAATAGTGCCAAACTAGATGGACATTTTCTAAAAATTTAACATTCAAACAACTTTTGTAAAAATTCATATGAAAAAAACAAATTTCACCCATCTTGAATTTCGTCCTCTAGTGGCTGAAATTTGTTTTTTCATATGAATTTTTACAAAATTAGAGTTGTTTAAATCTCAACTTTTGGGACAATGAACATCTAGTTTGGTACTATTGATACGTAAAATTTTGATTTTTTAACGCTTCTAAGTGCGACATGTAAGACTTTTGAAATAGACTCTGCGTTCGCTTATATGGATTTTTGGTTCTGGTTTTTTCGAGCAAAGTTTAGACCATACGTCGCAGAACCTGGCTTTAATTTGCTCATCAGGGCCTATCCCGGCAACCAAGCTCAGTGCTATACAAACCATAACCAATCAATCCCTAGTTTAGGGATGTGACATAATATGGCTGTTCTCGAATAGAATTTGGAGTACCACTAAGATCGATTATTAGAGCAACCGCAATGTATATGGACTACCTAGTCCATGTATGCAGCTTTTGCGTCAATAGTCCATAACTATTCCGGATGCCACAATGTAGTGGTACATATGTACTCATATGTGGGACCCACTATCCCATAAAAAAAGCCAATGTCCAACCGTGCACAGGTGCTGAGAGGCAAGAGAGTGCCGAGGAGAGAGAAAAAATGTTTTTCTATTCCTTATGGACAGTCCATAGCACTATGGACATCCTTAACTGTGGACAGCTCTATGTACTAATTGCACAATGTTTCAGCTAGCTGATAGATAATATTATAATCCTTATGGACTACTTTCCTGCAACATTGTGGTTGCTCTTAGGAACCTAAACACATGATTTTATAATTCATATTCCCTATACGTCACTCGCCGGAATTGTTCTGATGTTCCTAACACTACCGGAGATCTCTGCCCCACCTAACACTACCGGAGATAGGCTCTTTGCCGAGTGTCTCAACCTTTGCCAAGGGCCAAATACTGGTCACTCAGGTAAGACCTCCTTTGCCGAGTGGCAGCTCTCAGCAAAGCTGACACTCGGCAAAACATTCGCCTAGTGTCCGACACTCGACAAATAGTCTCGGGCCCTCGGCAAAATGTGGCACTCGACGAAGATGAAATTTTCCCGAGGGCCTGGTTCTCGGCAAAAAATGGCTCTCGACAAAGAGGATGGTAGGCCAACGGCCGTCACCTGCCGTCCTCTTTGCCGAGTTTGACACTTTGGCACACAACAAAGAATTATCTTGCCGAGTGTAAGTCCACACTAACGCTCGATAAAGAATTTTCATTTTTCTTTTTGCATAAAAAACTTTTATGTGGTCCTCCTACTGTATTTTGAAGTACATGTTAAAATTTGGTACTTTTCTCGGACTTTTTGCTATATTTCTTAAATTTATTTCATTTATATGATTTTTTTTGGAAAAAAAGCAAAAAATAGCCTATGGAATCATAGTGCAAGGGTTTCTTCCGACCAAAGATCTCCCCAGAAAATAACTGTTGAGCCATTGCCAAGAGTGCAGCGAGCAAAGTCTTTTAAAATGGTGCTAAGCCGTTGGACATCCTTCCACCAAAAGGAGCCAATTTCTCTAGAGGCATGTGTTACCAATTTATGAATGGGAGTATAATTATGCATGTTTTGTTGAAATCTTAACTTGAGTTGTTGGTTCTTGTGATAGGGTCCATGTTTCTTATAACACTGGGGGACGCGGGTTGTCTTGGGTATCGTCCATATGCTGTGAAAGGGAACAAGGGGCAATAAGGTACAAGAACATTAACCTTGCTTTTTTTTTTTGGGTTGGGGGTGGGTGGGCTGGGTGGGTGGGGGGGGGGGATGTGATGCTGACTTCGCTTAGCACAAAGTTCAGTCAAATGAACAGCGCGCTGCAAAGCATTGCCTGAGGTGAGGACTTGTCAGGCATATGTAAATTAGCATCCCCATCGTGTAGCGAACTGAAGAACGAAAAAAACAAATTAAAAAGTGGTTTGATTTATTATCCATATAAGTAATAGCTAGCTAGCCTCTAGACGATACATGCATGGAGCCGAGAATGTATATAGGCTAGCTAGGTAGCTTGAGTAGGTATGTAGGCTTGTCTAGCCGATGTAGGGGGTGCTGTCGACCCATTCGCCATAGTCCTCCCTATTGTAGACGAACATGATAACGCGCGTATCGACGTAGTCCGACGGGGGGTCTGCGCCCACCGGCAGTATGTCGATGTCGTCCACGTCTGGCCGGTCCTTGTGGATCACTTCAACCGCATACTCTGCCCGCACATCCACCAGCTCCGGCCATGACATCTTCTTGTCGTCGTCGTCTTTCCTCCCCTGCTGCGCCGCCGCCATGTCGTCGGAGTAGTATTAGCTCTCTGCTGTGCCTAGGTACGAGGCTAATAATTGTATGTGTATTAGCTTATTAGTTGTGCTTGGAGCTTGCTTGGCTTAATTGGCTGTATATATATACACTACACGCCCTGCATGCCATGCATGGGATTAACCGGTAGCCAACATCGCGTTAATCGCCCACCAGGGGTTAACACGAAGCCACCAACTGTCCCCTGACTCTCGGCCATGACGTTTTTTTTAGAACAATAGGGCATAACCCCTGTCATTGCAAAGCGAGGACAACAGCGTTCACAGCATTCAGGTCTCGGCCACGACGTTCACCGTGCCTCGGGCATGGAGATGCATGCATCATTGTCCGCGCATGGAACTAGCTAGCTAGATGAAATTAAAAGATCGACGTTTTCTCGGTCTAGACCGCCAATCCCTGCATATGGTGAAAGAGGCCCTACTCTTTTTATTTCAAATGGAGAACAGAGTTGTGCTGGCTCTGGAGATTATAGAAGTTGACATTATGAACTTCTTTAATTTGATGACTTCTACAATGAGAAAGTGTCGCACATAAGCGACCAGCCAGCTGCTGTGCCCTTCCAACCAGCCTCGCCTAGTCCACGCGAGCTGTGTAGCTGCCAATTCACCATATCAGATCTGGACCACTGCACGGAGGTCCATTAGCGGCCCTAAGCCTCTGCACCGAATGCTGACCACAGTTCGACGACGTGGCTGCAACCGACGCGCCCCACTAGCCATTGCTGCCTACGGCTAGCTGTTGCAACCCCTGGCCACAGCCTATATGGCCCCAACAAGCTGTTGCTGGCCATGGCTAGCCAGGGTTGGCTAAAACCCACCAGACGTGGTTGGACGGCATGGTGGTGGCTAGACAATGGTGCTTGTGGGTCTTGCAGTGAAGTGGCAGCGGGAAGTTCCAATTCTTTCCCCACGGTCAGAACTGGTGCTGCACGAGTCCCTACCTGTGATCTATGGCGGTCGATGTCCCAATCCGACGCGCTTGAGTAGCAGTAGTCAGTTGTCTTGGAGATCTGGGATGGAGCTTCGTTTGTTAGGTGTGTGTGGTGTGGCTTGGGAAACTCCTTTGTTTTCTGCCTTAGTTTTGGTCGTTGCTGTGAGTTCGGTGACCGTGTGCGCGTCGTTTGGAGTTGAAGGGACTCTTTGGCCTTGTTGTAGTAGTTGAGTTTTGAGTTGGAGTAGTATAGCTGAGTCAGTTGACCAGGTCGAGTTGTAATTTGGTATCTATGTGTGCTTTGAAGTAGGGTACCCTCCAAATTGTATGGTTTTTTTTGGCCCAGTTTCTAGTCAAAAAATTGGGCTGACACTTACCTTTTCTTTTTATTAGTCTAATAGAAATTCCGGCAAAACTTTTGCCAGTCTTTCAAAAAAAATCTATGGCATGGTGGGACCCACCCATGCCCTCCCTCCGTCCACGGCATGGAGGCGCGCTGCACGAGCTACCCAGCCATGGATTAGAATGTGGGATCTGGCAGATCCAAGCCAATTAAATTAGGCACCATGAGCCGACAAGATCTGGTTCAGCACTCAATTTGATTCCATGGAATGTTGTAAAAAAAATTGATTCCATGGAGGAGAAAATGCTTTCAGATCCTTGTAGAAAAAATATTTAGTAATTATTAATTGGCAAAATTTGCCACAGGACACAGAAAGTGGCGTGCTGTTGCCACAGGACACCAAAAGTCGAGCACTTTGCTAGAACACACCATGTCGACTTTAAAATTTACCAGAACACACCGAGCCTCATATAGCCTCATATTTTAATATTTCCAGCCTGTCCAGGAGAGAGAAAGCAGGGGAATCGAGCTTTGGTGTGTGATGATCACTATCGGAAAATATACATGCTACGTATGTAAAGGATCGAAGAATCTACATCTACACCTAATCATAAAAGCCGAAATTTCTCACCCCCAGATTTTGGTCCGGCTCCCTCTAACTAGCCGAGAGTTATATATATAATCGTGTTCCTATAGGAATCCTAATTTAATTAGGAATCTATCGTTGCCAAAGAGTTCCCCAGACAGTGACAAACACATATGATCTTGAGACGCCGCACGCTATGCACCTACCAAGTCCCTCCCTGGCATATCTTGCACATATCTGCCCCGAAGCAGCTAGCAGCAACAACATCAAAGCATCAAGTCACCGAGGGTTCTGCATATACACATCATGCCAGCTATTACGTTTCCTATTGAGCATCTAATTTAGATGCGTTACCGAGGGCATGAGCAACCACACAAGGGAGACGGTTAGCACGACGCTGGATGGAGATCGATCGACGCGGTCGTGCGTATTCGCCTCATGTGCTGGGCCGACTACCTTAGCAGTTTTTCTTGGGCGCGACATGGCGGAGGAGAACCCCAAACTCCATTATGCACCACTGTCGGGGTTGCCATTCAAACACCACCATCATCAGCGATTGGACTGACATGACATGTGCAGTATTGCCGCACCCTGGCCGTCGCTGGGGTCTGGTGCGCGGTGAGTTTCGTCAGCGTTGCCCTATGTAAAGGATTGAAGAATATAAAATGAAGAGAATAAGATGAAGAAGAGGAAGACCACGGTTGGTAGGACGTATTATCTGGCAGAGATTAGGGAAACATCAATGCTGGTTCCTTGTAAGATCCGTCGGGGATTGGAAACCTCAGCGCCAGCAGAGTCGACGTACGATATGGCGGTGATGACATATCGACGCCGGGTCGGACTCGGAGCACCATCTGCCGGTGATGATGACATTATCCATGCTCGGCCGGCATACTGTCCGGCGGTGATATTATGGAAACAACACCGCCGACCGGCGGTGATGATGCCAACATCAACACGATGGTCCATCGTTCCATCCGGCAGTGTAGTGATGATGGTTGTAATGTCTTGGCTATTACCACCGGCGCTGCCACTATGCATCATTGTTCCCAATAGATCATAACAATAGTATTGTCCTACAATTTTAATAAATGAACTTTTCGAGAAAAGGCTATCCATCCATATATACAATTTTCAAAAAGTCAAATCAAATGAATTTATTTGTACTCAAAGTTATATTTGTTTGTCATAAACCATGTCTAGAACGTCAAATATTTTCAGTAAACCCAAGGGATTATGTAGCACGTACAATAGTCACAAAGTTTACATGTTAAAGGTATTGAAGAAAAAGACCATTTTTTTTTTCTATTTCTCTTCTCTACTGTGATCGATATGGCGTCCGTACGTGGGGAGGAACCAGCGGTGATGCAATCATTACTGCCGGTTTGTGGCTGCCGTGAATCGGAGACCGACTATCTGCCGGGCCATGCCAAAACTCGTTAGTGACAAGTTATAGTATTCAAACCGACAGTGATAGTCTTGACAACATAAAAAGGCTCCAGCTGTCCTCCCATTTCACCTCACTTCGAGCCCGAGAACAGAGGAGCGCGCGTAGGCCCCTCCCTCCATTGTTTTGGGTATTGTTCACCATGAAGCTAGCCCTTAGATTTTGATGAATGGATTAATGTTTTTGTTTTAAGGTTAGTACATAACAAGCATCCATACCTTTGATTTTGTTGCTTAATTGACCTTGTTTTGATGGCTATATTGCTTGATTCCGATTCTAGTTCTTTCTTCATTCTAGACAGTAAATTCAAATTAGACTTTGTGGAGAATCCATCATCTCCATCATCCAAAAGGTTAGAGTCTATATATCATCAGTTGATTTGAATTACTATCCAATTACATGTTTTGGTTATGATGATTGTTAGTATGTGATGTTGTCATGTTAGTTCTTATTAGGAGTAGAGTAGATTATTTAACAGTTTTGAGGAGCATATTAATCTATGTTACATACCAACACATTATTTGAAGCTACATTGTTGTTCATGGTCAAGTTTCCAATTTAATTTTTTATATATAAAATTAGTGTCTCATTTTTTAGAGGCATTGAGTAGAATAATTGTTTTTTATTTGTGTACAATAAGTTTTATGGGTCTGTGATTTTAATTTTTTCCATAACTAGCGTATACTATTTTTTTAGAAAACATGCATGGGGTCACTAGAATAAATAAGGAGAGAATAATAAATTGTGCTTTTGAGCATTAATTATTGTTCATGAAGTTTATCCATGGTTTATCCTTATTTATTGAACAACAGTTGTTCATGAAATTTTTAGTGGGTCTAAATCGATCCGACTTCACATAGAAAGACCCGAACCCTGCAATCTTAGCACCATATAACTCCTCTGGTTATCAACCGTGTCATCATCCGATTGAACTCGCCAAAAAGGCTAATACCTGTCTGCAAAACGAAGAACACAAAAAGAACTCAAAAGAAAACAGCTCAAATTATAGGACAACTCCACATGAATGATTAAGCACACGAGTTGGGGTTGCAGAAACCAATGAATGGAGACTCTCAATAGACAAAATGATCTAAGCAAAACCCAAAATCTAATGACACCAGAAGAGATTGAATATAAGGTATTACTAGCAAAAGTGCCTGTGCGTTGCAACAGGTGATAGACAAAAATATATATATTATTACCATCAATTCCAACATTGTTCATAGAGGTTGTCGCGATATCTTGTAGGACGTTATTGCGTGTATATATATCTATTTGGCACACAACAAATTTCTAGTCATGAATGAGTAAATTATTTTCTTAGTTTGAAGTAATAAGTATTGATAAAGGTACTTTCTTCATTCTATATTTATATGAAGTAGAGCGCGGTGGTGGCTGAGTGGTAAATTTTTTTTCTATTTTTTATTTGTATTTTCGATCCACTTGGTACAACACTTTTGCACTACTGTTAGAGCATTTTGTTTCTCAAATGATGAAGTTGAAAGTGTTAAAAGTACGTTAGGTTCACAAAAAGGACCATACCCAAAAAAGGCAGAAATTTTGGCTCTTTATTATCATATAGTGGTATACGTATAGATGTATACAATACCACATTTTAATATATGTAATACCATATTTTCTTAGTTTTTTGTTTTGCCAAATTATTTTAATGTATGCAATACTATATTTTTGAAGTTTTATTTTTTATCCTTCTAATATATGTAATACTATATTTTTATTGCCTTATTTGTTTTTTCTGTTTTGCCAACTCTTAAATATTTGAAGGTGTTATCAACGGTTTATCTTAATATATGCAATACAATATTTTTGTAGTTGTATTTTTTTTAATTCTTCTAATATATGTAATACTATATTTTTATTATCTTATTTTTCTATTTTGCCAACTCTCTTAAATATTTGAAGGTATTATCAACGTTAAATAGAAAAGAAAGTTTTGTTACACATCAACAAAATTGTTGTGGTAAGGTGTTAAGCTGGAAACGATGGTTCAAATCCCCACCATGTATGTCATTTTTGTGTTTTTTCATTCACATGCCCAGGCTAGTTTGGCTTGTGCAGCACGAACAGAAAATTCACCGTATACGGATCGGAATGTACTTAGGGGAGCAGACAGAAATTAAGGGGTAGAAGGAAATTTTACCTTTTAATTATTAGGTAAAGATGATTGTCGCTCCCCCTGGATGCGCCCCCTAGGGGCCTAAATGATGATACACGACCCAATAAACAAAAACAGAACAAAAACAGTGATGCAGAACCCGAGATATTTTGGATGCTGACTTGTTTTGATGATTTCACCCGATGGAATTTTGACCCCAAACCAAAGTAATTTTTTAGCTTATCCAATTATCTTTCCCTACATACATGGATCATCGAAAACAAAGTCCGTATACGACATGAGCTTCCGTTTTATTGCACGTTGCTCCAAGAGCCTGAGATAAACTTGCACTTGACTTGGTTGGGCTCCAATTTGACATGGATGCCCTTGCTTACCTCATAAGGAGGTGGCCAAGAAAGATGACATCCAAAGGCTGTGCGTTGTCCATTTCCTTTGGGCATGCTCCCACTTGGGCTAGGGTCCCAATGATCGACAACAAGCTCATGACGATATAGCTCCTCAATTGCACTCTGCTCCTCAATTGCACTCTGGATGGATGAGTTGTGACATTTCCAATGGAACACTGTCAAGGGCGGATCTGCTGTCCAGGCCTCTAGGGCCTAGTCATTGGCCCACAAACACCACATACCCCATGATTTTAGCCCAGTATGGCAATATCAATGGCCCAGTATGGTAATATCAGGCTCAATCGTCACCGCGTCTCCGTCTTCCTGACTCTCTCCGTGCTTCGTCCCTCGCACGCACAAGTAGGCAGGGCGCCGCGGCGGCACCCCGCTCCCCGCTCCCGCTCCCGCTCCTGCTCCCGCCGGTGCCGGCAGCAACGCAGCCAGGGAGGGCCCCGTGCTGCCGTGCCGGCGTCCCGCTCGCCGCTCCCACCCGTGGCGGCAGCACCGCAGCCTCCTGCGATCCTGCCTCGATGCGGCCCCAAGCGCCAGCCCCGTCGACCGGCTTGGCGAATCCCACTATCGGCCGCACCGGTGCGCCCCTGCCCCTGCTCGGCTGCCCTGCCAGTGCTTGGTTTGTTTCTGTCAGTCACATAGTCCCCTCAACTGTGCTGAATTTATTTTCAGTTCGAATATTTCTATCACTCGGTTCCAATATCTCAGTCACTCACCTTTACTGAATGTACCACATCACTAGACAATAGCTAGTATTTTTTTATCTCAGACAACAGCTAGACAATATCTCAGTCACATCACTGTATTTTTTTGCTTTTTAGAGGCCCTAGTGTTAAGCAAAAGCTGGCTCTGCCATTGAACACTGTTGAGCTGCCGATGCACTGAATGTTGGACTTTGATGAGCTTGCACATACATTTGTACCTATAATCACATTATGGAATGTACATGTAGAACCAAGTTAAAATTATACCAAAAATTTTTGTATGCAAATCTAAGAACAAGCTCACCTTATAATCAATGGTCGTATTCAAAGGTGCCATGTCCTCATCATATATCTTATAGATAGAGAGAATAATTTAAGGTGTATCTTATTATACCGTAGTAAGACTACCCGCACTCATGGAACCCTATTTTCATCCCTTAAAGGAATATTCCGTCCTGGTTAGCCAGATTCCTTACTCTATCTAACTTTCTCCCGCACTCATCCACCTTTTACAGTTTACTCTATATCAAAATGTGGGACCCACTTATTAATATTTTTTCCTTTTCTTTTTTTTCCCTTTACTTTCCTTCCCTTCCCCCCTCTCTTTCCTCTTCCTTTTTCCCCTCTCTTCCTTATCCGATTCGGCCGCACGGCCCCGTCCTCCTCCGCCGGCGCGGTGGCCATGGCGGGCGAGCCCTCCTCCCTCGCGACCGGCCATGGAGTCCAGCACCGGTGGCCGTGGCGTGCGGCTCCCTTCTCCTGCTCTCTGCTCCCTCCGGCGGCGGGGCTCACAGCGTGCTCATCCGCGCGGCTGGTGCGTCCATGGCGCGGGGCGACGCTCCTCCTTGATATGTTCCTCCCGGCGGCGCCCGCGAGCTCGGGCCCGGGGCTGGCCATGGAGGTCGAGGCCCCCTCTCCCGGCGAGCGCGCCGGCCATGGAGGTGGAGGCGTCCGAGGAGGAGCGCGGACCCTGCCATGGAACGCGCGCGGCGCCCCTTCCCGGCGGCGGAGGTCCCCGGCGTGGTCATCCGCGCGGCTCACAGCGTGCTCATCCGCGCGGCTGGTGCGTCCATGGCGCGGGGCGACGCTCCTCCTCGATCTGTTCCTCCCGGCGGCGCCCGCGAGCTCGGGCCGGGGGCTGGCCATGGAGGTTGAGGCCCCCTCTCCCGGCGAGCGCGCCGGCCATGGAGGTGGAGGCGTCCGAGGAGGAGCGCGCGAGCTCGGACCCTGCCATGGAACGCGCGCGGCGCCCCTTCCCGGCGGCGGAGGTCCCCGGCGTGGTCCTCGCGGGCGCGGGCAGCCATGGCGGCGCGCGGCCCCGCGGCGGGGCTCCTCCCTCGACGGCCCTCCCCCTCCCCGGATTCCACGGCCATGCATGGGAGGGCAGCGGAGCGCCGGATTCGCCGGAGCAGGGGCGACGGGTTGGCGAGCGGCGGGCCGGCGAGCTGCGGGCGAGCGGCGGCCTTCTTCTTCGTCATCCGGAGCACCCCTTCTCCCTCCGCACTGGCAGGGCCTTCGAATCGGCGTCCTCGGGCCTCCATGGCCGCGGCCTCTATCCGGGGCCGCCATCTTCTTCGCCATCGTCGTTTCCGGCGGATGGGAGGCCCTCGCGGCGGCCACAACGAGCTGGCGAGCCGGCGGCCATGGCGGGCGGCGCGTGCCCTGCTCCTTCCGGCGCGGGCGTCCTGTCCTTCTCTCTCTCCCCCTTCCTTCTCTCTCCCCTCGAGCAGGCCCCACTTGTCCTTTTGAGTAAAGCTCCGTACTCACCTTAAAACACCGGCCGCGCGGCCGAACGCAACGCTTGCGGGCGTTTTGCCGTCCCCTGCTGCGGGGCTTGAGTAATGCAAAAGCGTTTTGCGTTCACTTCTCCGGCTCCCAGTGCGGGTAGTCTAAGATGGAGACACAGGTTTCATTATTTGCGATCCATCTCATACATATCATTATCCTCCATCGGTGGATGACAGAAATAATAACAATAAAAATAAATAGGTGTATACTCATCAGTACACTTTCTTCTTACCTTAATATTCCAAGATATATCAAGGCTCTTCTAAAAAAAAAGATATATCCAAGGCTCCTAACCCAATATTACGAGAGAATGTGACATCTACCGCCATGCATCCATCCCATAATTCGTCATCCATGAATGCATGGTGGTCGATATGACAGTCTCTCGCAGTGCTCGGTTGCGAGCCTCACATATATCATCTGGGCGCACAACCATAAATAACACAAGTATTTAGAGGCTCATGCGGCATGCCAGCCAAGCCGACGGCTGGCGTTTGGGCGAAGGTGGTGATTGCCGTCCAGGTTGACGAGGACACGGTCACGCCCACCGAGTGGACTTTGATCCACAGCTCCGGCCACTCGGTGCAGACCTGGAGCATCGTTGGGTAAACTGGCTAGCCAAGGTTTTTTTTACCGTGGACCGGCCGGTCGGTTTTAAAGAAAAAACCGGACCGGTTTACCGGTAAAACCGTCCAGTTTACCGGTAAGACCGGTTTTTGCTACCATGCATATGTCGGTTAGGGTCCGGTTACCGCCGGTTTTGCTACCGGGCCGGACCGGTAAGACCGGTTACCGGACCGGTTCGCGGTAACCGGACCGGTTCGCGGTAACCAGACCGGTAAGAAAAACCCTGTGGCTAGCTCATCACGTCTGATCAGGACTTGGTCTTCTGGGGTCCACCGTGTCTTTATTTCTCATTTATAATGTGTATAATAAGTACTATCAGAAAACATACATGCTACATATATGTAAAGAATGGAAGAAGATGAAGAAGAAGAGGAAGAAAACTCCTGGTCTGCTGGTGCTGTGTGTGGTTGCGCTATTTAATTTTAGGTACGCATGGAGCTTATATATACAAGAAATCTATGCATACATAAGCGTTTACGGAAGTTTTATGTAGTTTGCAATGTGACATCGATGATCTCGTCATGCATTACGCAGCTAGCTTGTCTATGATGCATGGGATTAACCGGCAGCCAACATCGCGTTAATCGCCCTCCCAGTGGTTAACACGAAGCCGCCAAGACGTATGCATAGAGATTAACCGGCAGCTCGTCCATGATGTTCACCGTGTGTCTGGCATGGAGATGCATGCATCATTATCGACGCACGGTAGGCATGGAACTAGCTATAGGAAAAGACCGGAATTTTCTCGGTTTAGACGGCCTCACCGCCAATCCTGCCTGGTGAAAGATGATGCTCTATTTCAAATGGAGAAGGCTGTTGTAACATGGTTCGTTGAGGAGGTGCCAGCGAGTCGAGGACAAGTTGCATGGCCAACATGTCCACGACCTCGGGGACCTTCACCATGCCTTGGCGGGAGAGTGGAGATCTCGACAAACGAACAGGCAAACAAGTAAAACTCTAATGACTCAAATCAGATTACTATTGCGGGTTTCAATGATTTACAATGGTGGGCCCAAAGGCGATTAGGGTTTCACCCACATCTGTGGCTGATTATATTGAGCAGTTGATACTATTGCACATCAGATTTTAGCTCATGATCCCACATTCAGTGCATCTACTATAAAGAAAAGGTTCATTGATGGTCTTAAAGATGAAATCAGGGTAGAAGTACTAGTTCATTGTCCTAGAGATTTGGATTCAACCTGTTCTATTGCATTGTTACAAGAAGAAACAAGTCAGAATTATTATAACTAGTGGAACGGCGCGCCCTTGCGCGCCCAGGTGAAACAAATATTGGTTATCACCAAGAGAAGGGATAAGCGGATATGACACTGTATCATCACAAGCAAGAGATAGCATAAGATAACCAGCTGGCAGTGATAAACATGTTTGTTTTATGTATTACATAGATAACATGGGTAGTTGACTCGATACGTGATAAGGCATGTGGTTCGTGGTCGTTATATTCATTGCGCCGCATCATAGGCAGCAACTACATGCTTTACATAACCACGCACAGGCAGCAATTACATGTTTTACATAACCACGCACAGGTAAGATGGTAGTTGTCGGTGTAATTTTACATTTCGGGATGTGAGGCTGCTGCTGCTCTTCTCGAAGCATGGCGATCGAAAGGTTTGTGTACATGGAGGGTAGACTTGTGCTCGAAGAATCTGCTTGCAAACCTAGCCATAATAACAATAGAAAAGTCCACTCGAAAATCCTTTTTTTACATTCGAAATATACTGAAGCAAAGTGGAGAGGGGAGAAGTACTTAAGGGTGCATCACAAAGGAGACCCGGGTTCGAAGGGGTGAATTCATGGGACTGGTTGATCCATAGCTGCAGGAGCCCCTTGCGTCTGGTGCCTTGCACGAGGGAGGTGAGCAACATCAGCTGAAAAGTTTAGATATGGTAAAACAGAAAATTTTTGAGGCCCAAAAATTATAAATGTGTTGTACACAACCATGATCTAAAATGTAGCAGGTGTAGGCAAACTAAGCACGTAGTTCTAAGTTGCAAGATATTATCATCACTAAACTAAAGTTAACAAGACATGGCTTTGTGAACGTCTTTTGCTCTGACTGAGCACACTCTAGTTAGTGTGAGGTTCTTGAACCCAAAAATATGACATGATCTGTTCCAACTTCCAAATCAAGCCGAAGTAGAGTAGTTTCAAGACTTGGTACCTGAACTCAAATAAATTGACAGGATTTGTTCCAAATCACTGTGAAGTGAGATAGCTTCACGATTTTGCAATGCCACTGTTTCCGAGATACCAGATGGTCAAATTGCGGAGAAAATTGATCAGGCCTACCATATCATGCAACAATATAGTCACTAAATTTAAGAATGACATGAGACCGACTTTCTGAACTTAGCTATCTGTAATTATGCATTAAAATGAAATCTATTGTTATGGCATGTGAATCTGTAGGTAATGCCTTTTCTTCAGTTTATACTTTCTTTTACCAAAGATGAAATCGCAACATAATAGAAGCACTAACTGTGGTGCTCCAGTGGACTGTCACAAGGTTACAAAAATAATAAAACCTGGAAGGTAAAAATCATAGTACTCAGGGGGACTAAGACATAGAAAGAGAACATACCAAGATGTAAAATTTGAAATTAAGATGATCTTTGAAGAAAAAATAGGTGGTCAGACTTAACCTGAACCTGTTAACATTTAGCTAGCGTGAGTAGCGATAGAGGGAGATTAGTTTAGCAAAGAGCATCATATCATACCTAGGCAGTATACATAAGCCGTAACAGGAGGTAAACGTCCATAGTAAATGTCAGGTTGACTGATTAATCATAACTAAGAACTCAAGTAATTTGAGAACGCATGTTTTAATTATACCCAAACAAATTGCAAGGCTGCATCGATTGTACGTACCTGAGCCAAGAACCGACCCTATGGTATGAGAAACAAATTGGCATAAACAATCTAGAAATTTGAGGTCGTTTTTGGGAAAAAATATAAGCTTAGTTTGGAATAATAGGATAGCCACCAACGCGTGTATGTATAAGATATTTAAGACAGTTTATTGGAGGTCATTGTAGTAAAACAAATGTAACAAACAACATGACAGTTAAAAAGACATTCCATATTGCAGGCTGCAATGGTTGCAATGGTTGCAGTTAAAAAGACATACCAAGCTTCAGCATGGCCTTGCGCTTCTTCTCACCCCTGTTTTGCTTGGACTTGTCACTGGCATCCCCTTCTTGTCCTGAAGATGAAAATGTGATCAATACTTAGTCAGAGCACAGACGTAAGCGGAATAATAGAAGTATCCCTATTGGACTCTATTACGATTGCACAAACCCAAAACCATCTATTTCTAATTTTCATGGAACTTTGGGCAGGATAAAAAATTAAGTTAACTATGAGCAACCTAAACCATGCACTGAATCCTTGCTGCTGGTAGACTAAAAAGGATTTGAAGTATGTTTATCTTTATTGCGTGAGATAAATTACCTGTTAGCTGGAGAAACCATCACAACACAGATCCTTTGCAATCATCACATATAGCTTCCTCTAAATTTCTGTACAGAATAGAAACAAATATGGCTATGTTAGTATTAGGCTAATAATCATATGAGAGTGAAGTAACCTTTAGTTGCTTGAAGTTTTGGTATGGATTAAGCGCTAAAATTAGATTCTCACCAATACAATTGTGTCTCTTAACAATCAAGTGGCACCATTACTGATAAATAACTTCTGAGAAAAATACACCATGAATAACTCCTAGCAAGCATGGTCCATACATTCATATCTGCTGATTTCTATTCTCTGCATTTGCTTACAAAAAGAGGATTGAAGATAACGAGACTTTGCCAGGAGAATGTAGAAGAGGTCCTTGCAAAAATATGTTGTGTGCCCATCAGATATGTAAAAGCCCAAGATCATAGTCAAAGAAGATCGGAAATGAAACCTTAAAAAAATGTAGAGGCCTCAGAAACATCTATTCATCATGTGATGAAGATCCCGGAGTATCTCGACATCTCGAATAGAGGGGAAGTGTCGAGTCTCTCACAAGATGTTGATCATTTTGTTATATTGTAGATTGTAAACGGTTATGAATGATTTCATCATAGGCAAAGAAGATCGTAAATGAAATCTTTAAAAATTTAGAGGCCTCGAAATATCTATCCATCATGTGATCAAGATCTTGGAGTACCAAGACATTAGAATAGATGGGAAATGTCGAGTCTCTCACAATATGTTGATCATTGTGTTATATTGTAGATCATAAATGGGTATGAATGATTTCATCATAGGCATAAGAACAAAAATGGACCAGAAGGAAGGAATGGTAGTGGCACCCAGATCGGCCCGAGCGGGGAGAAAGAAGAGGTAATGTTAAGGGGATTTTTTTCTTTTTTATATATATTTATCAGATATAGAGGGTCCATATATATTTGGTGGGTCAAGCACGAATGAGAAGCCGGATCCACACGAGAAGCGACAAACGGTGGGAGACACGAGAGATGGAGCCACCATAGGAAGGGCCACACACAACACAAGTACCCTTAATGTACTTTTCACCCACACGATGAAAGTTCGACGGTGACAACTTTTTGGTCAACGTGGCCGGTGCTTCCCGTGGTAAGCCCCGCGGGTATGTAAAGGCCAAAGATCATAGACAAAGAAGATCGTAAATCAAACCTTTAAAAAATTTAGAGGCCTCGTAAATATCTATTCACCATGTGATGAAGATCTTGGAGTATCTCGACATCGAATAGATGGGAAATGTCGAGTCTCTCACAAGATCTTTATCATTTTGTTATATTGTAGATCGTAAATGGGTATGAACGATTTCATCATAGGCAAAGAAGATCACAAATGGAACCTTTAAAAAAATTAGAGCCCTCGAAATATGTATCCAACATGTGATCAAGATCTTGGAGCATCAAGACATCGAATAGATGGGGAGATGTCGAGTCTCTCACAAGATCTTGATCATTGTGTTATATTCGTCATAGACATAAGAATAGAAATGGATCGAAGGAAGGAATGTTAATGGCACCCAAATTGGAACCTGGTTATCAATTTGACATAAACAAAATTACGAGACCATAATGAAACCAACACAAAGGGGTGGACCATAACAAATAAGATTGCAAAAAGAAGCTTCAAAATATTTAGAGGCCTCTCGAAATACATCTATCATGATTTAACCAAGGTTTTGGAGAAGACATCCAAATAGCTGGGAAAACATCGAGTCTCTCACAAAACCTTGATCATCACCTGGCACCATAGATTAAGTAGAGGTCACAAAAAAAATGTCTACGCAAAGTGGAGGCTGCAACATTCTCTCGATGAATGAACAAAGATTCTAGGATAATGAACTAAATTACTACTATTACAAGATGAATATCGGAGAGACCTTCCAAATTTATCATTATGTCTCTACTATTATCTTTTCTCTTGTAACTTTGTGGCATTTATGTAAGCATGACAAACTTGGTCAGACTCACTTATGAATTTTCATGTTTTGCCTAGGCACAGGGTAGCCCCAGTTTGTATACGAGGACATAATATCAATCAAATTAATTTTTATATACTAAAACAGAAAGTCGGCAGTCCGGAAGTCTTTTGAAACACGGTGAGGCATCAACATAATTTACTTTTCACCTAACCACTGCTTATGTATTGATCCATTAAAATTTTTAATTCTCAGGAGAAAATCTACAGCCTATGTAAATATTAAAGCAGTATTGTGAGAAGCCTTGAAGTTGTCAGCTACAATATATACTGCCTATCATCTATATTGCCAAAAAAAGACTTACGCGGGTGGTAGATAATTGGTTGTAAGTGAAATACTTTGCCAACTCCATGCCCAACAAAACACTCCACAACAGCAAATCCGTTCGTCTCAGCATGCTCACTGAAATGTTCAGACAAATCAATGGTTGGAAGTTATTAAAGTGAACTTTGGTATAGCCACACCAAACCATGTAGGACAAAGTTAAGAGCAAACTTGTTTTCAAATTCGTTTAACACATCCAAGAGACACTTGGGTTAATGGTTGTGTAAAAATACATTACCACCATTTAGCTACATTATAGTAGCATAGTTTAATCATGGTACTGGATATTGTATATGATGGAATAAAAATTAAACAACTAATCTATTTATGAGCTAAAATTAAACAGAGCGGGGTAAGACTGCCTGAGCTAAGATATGCATAGATGTAACGTTAAAGAGCATGCATCACATATCAGAAAATTATCCGAAAGGCAAACAACACAATAACACACCTATACAGGAAATAGAGCAACATAAGAGCAGTGCAGATGGCACCACATAATCACAGAATCCAGGAGAAGGCACAGACAGGGCCTATTTGTCGCTGAGATGTCACCGGACACCAGATCCTTGCCCCCACAGATAGTAGGATCATCCACGGCTGCGGCAAATGAGAAGGCACAGACAGGGCATATTTTTAAGGCTTCCATGTTTGGAGAGCTGGCTCTGAAGTTCATCCACACATCCATCTCGCAATGTAAACTTACTGTGGTAAGATGCCGACAATAAAAGTCAATTTATTTAAGACTTCCATGTTTTCAGAGTTGGCTTTGAAGTTCATCCACACATTTTGCAGACCATACTAACTCAGGTATTTGAGCTCTTGCCAAAAGCACAATAACAAAGAGCAAGAGCCATGCAGATGGAAGCACAATAAATAACTACTTTAGTTATTCTACCTTATTAACAACTGTATCTGTAGCGGTGTTTAGGGATAAGGGACATGCAACTAAATGGCATGAAGATGGTATAAACCGGGTGTATTTTAGAAGCATAAAGAATGACTATTTAGTTATGTTGGGCCAATTATGCTAAGCAAATTACTGAAGGTGGAGCTAACTAATACCTCACTAATCACAGGAAAGGCGCATAATTGGAAATTACTATTCCATGTGGGCCTGAGGAAATTACTATGCCATTGTTACATAGGATATCATTTTCCAAATAACGACCATTTCAGGGAAATTTTGGTTGGCAATGAAACTTAGAAAATCTAGCTACCTCAAATTAAAGCAGGCTGCCATCACGGAACCACAATCCCAATCTGATTGAAGAACCAGAAATACGTGTGCAAGGGTAATCTCTAGAGCCGCCACCATTGGCACAGATAGCATCATATTACAGGACCACCATGCTCATTTGGCCGAGACCTCCTGACACAAGGAACACATCAACATTATTAGCTCTTGTCAACCAAATGAGGAATTGCAGGATAAATTTTGCAAGTAAAAAAAATAGTGGTTTTCATAATCCGTTGTCCGTAAGTACAGACACAGCATTTGTTTGTACCATATTTAAAGAAGGATCCTCTAAAGAAATCTTATAACACTGCTATTTGATTAGACACGAATACAAATAGATTAATGTAGGGTCACATTGGCATGCCCCAGCGTTCCTACCTTGCGTTATCTCTGTTCGAGTAATCCAGCTCTCTGAATGCAATCGACGCTGCTAGAGTGTAGCTGGTAGTTTGAAATCTCTTTATAGCATTCTCGATCCTGTGACCTCGGAAGTGAAACCTGAAAAGATGACGCCAAATTACGAAACATAGAACATGTGAATAATGCACAGAATGTAGAGAAGGAAAACAATGGCCCTTTCATATGCGAAACATAGGATCTCTGAAAACAATAGCCGAGCATCAAACTGAAACACATGTAAAACACCTCTTCATTACTTGGTACTGCAGGAAGGTCCACTACGACCCAAACACATGCAGAACAATTGTAACATACTCTAAAAGCATTGCATTACAGTAAACCATGATTCGGGAACCACACAAAGAACAAAAGAAAATCACACTTACGTAGGTCTGGCTGCAGAAAGCAGTGGGATGCTTCCCGGACATGTGCTGATCTGCAAAATCCTCTCTATGCTATAGCCTTCCTTGCAGGCTTGCACGAGCTCCCTCAAGTGGCCTTAACTGAGTCATGGATCTTGCAATTTGCTGAACATAGCAGCCGCACATGGATGTAGTAGATGCAAGATAAAGGACTTAAAAAATGGTAAATCCAAGAACGAAATAACTTGCAGGTGAGGAAGAAAGACTAAAATGAGAGTGGCAAACAAAGATCGAACCCTAGCCGGTGGAACGGGCATGGAGTTGGCCGTTAATTGAGGGGCTACGCACCAACCGTTGCAGAGCAGGCGAGCAGGGACACGCGCTGGTACCTGTGCGAGGCGGTGGTGCCGATGCACCGTCCCGGGTCGTGCCGTGGCCGCCGCTCCAGTGGCCTCTGCCGAAGTCGCCGCTCCGGGGTCCGACGGCGGCCACCGGCCTAGGGTTACGGCGCCTGTCGCCGTCTGCTTCGCCGAGGACCACCTCGTCGGCAGATCGAGACGAGGTAAAGGGAGAGGGGAGGGGATCGGCCAACGCTCCGGCCGCCGGCACCGCCCATCGTCGCGCGGCCCCGTGACCCGGCCGTCCCGCGTGGCGCCGCCCCGGCGTCCGCCGCGCTGCCCGATGCGGCCTCGCGGAGCCGTCGCGACGGGCCGCCGGCGCGCGCGCGGCCTCGCGCGCCGCGCCGCCGGCCCGCCCGGCGCGGCGTCGCCGTCGCGCCTCCCGCCGTGCCCGCGCCGGGGCGCCGGCCCTCCGCGGCGAGGCCGCGGCCTCACGGTCGCGCCGCCTCGCGTCGTCTTTCACCGTGAAAATGGAGAGGAGGTGGACTGGAGAGAAGCCAAGCAGAGGAGAACGACGCGGCCAGATCGGGAGAGAAGGAGGCCTCTTTTTTTTTTTACCGGGAGGACAGGGAGGGATAGAGGAGAAGGAGGAGGAGGCTGCTGCCGCAGCGCCGAGGGCCGGCGACCGACGAGGTCAGCCGGTCGTGCCGCCGGCGTCGGGAGAGAGAGATCGGAGAGGAGAGAGCCCGGAGGAAGAGAAGCTTCGTGAGGCGCTAGATCCAGCGAAGCCGAGTAGATATTTGGACGGTAAAATAAGGAGCTGAAGCTAGATTTCAATAGAAGCCATAGCAAGAATCTTTCTTTTACGAGAGAAGGAGCAGCAGAAAGTAAATGATTCGCGTCATAAGCTAGCGCTGTACAAATCCGATCCAGTAAACCGTAGACGTCCAACTCGAAATCCAACAGCGAGGGGAATTCCAGGCGACGTGGAGCGGCGTCCCTTGGCGGAGCCCGGGCCGGATTGAAGGGGGGAACAAGACTCCCAAGAAGCAACAGAACAATCATTTCAAGTATTCATCAAGGCCACATAGTTAAACTCTAGGTATTCTGCTCAGTCTTCATCACAGAATAAGTCTGAAGTTTCTCCACCTTCTGTTAAGAAACATCATGAGTCATCTAAGTGCTCACACATAGAGGAAAAAGCAATCACTCTGATGAATTACAGAAAAGACAAAGGTCTCTATTACAAATGTGGTCAAAAGTGGTCACATGGTCATAAATGTGCCACCACTGTTCCATTGTACACATGGTTGAAGAGCTTTGGCATATGTGTTGTGGTCAAGATACACCTGAAGTTCAAACTCATAGTTCTGATTCTGAGTATTCATCTGATGAGTTGATGGAGATTTCTCTAGATGCTGCTCAAGGAATAGATTCATGTACTACTGTCAGAATGATTGGGGAGCTTGCTAGAAGAGAAGCTATTATATTGATTGATTTAGGGAGTACACATAGCTTTGCGAGTGAATCTTTGGCTTCTAGATGGAGAGATTGGATATCCCTGCCTAACCCAATGACAACCAGAGTGGCTAATGGTCAAACTCTGCAATGTAATCATGCTATTGAGGCTTGTCCTGTTTGGATTAGTGGCTATCCATTTAAGCAGATTTTGAGAGTGCTTCCACTCCCTAGCTATGATATAATTTTGGGCATGGATTGGTTATCTCAATTTAATCCTATGCTTATGGATTGGAATGAAAGGTGGATGTCCTTTGATTATAAAGGTTCCAAAATCTTCCTGCAAGGAATTTCTCCTAAGACAGTACATTGTGAGAGGATTAATACTAGGCAATTGTTGGCTCTGGAACAACAAGGTAAGTTATGGTGTCTGTGGAGTTACAAGCTATGTCAACTCAAGCTAAAGACTCAACTCTTCCAACAGAAATCCAAGCTATTGTTGATGAGTTTTCTGAGCTTTTTCAACCTCCTACTACTTTACCTCCATCAAGAAGTGCTACTCATGATATCCCTCTAGTTCCTGGTGCTCAACCTTTCAGAATCAGACCATATAGGTACAATTCTGTCCAGAAAGATAAAATTGAGCAACAAGTGAAACAGGACAATGGTTGGGTGCAGGTAAGCAATAGTCCTTATGCTTCTCCAGTCTTACTTGTGAAGAAAAAGATAGGAGACTAGAGGTTTGTGTGTAGATTACAGAAAACTAAATGCTATAACAGTCAAGAACAAGTTCCCTTTACCGGTCATTGATGAACTGTTAGATGAACTGGTTGGAGCCAAATGGTTCACTACTCTTGATATGTCATATGGATTTCATCAAATTCTTATGAATGAAGAAGATGTTCCAAAGACAACATTTCAAACTCATAATGGCCATTATGAATACAAAGTCATGCCATATGGAGTTACAGGGGGCTTGCAACATTTCAACATGTGATGAATACTATTTTGGCTTCTATACTGAGGAAGTTTGCTGTTGTTTTTATTGATGATATACTCATTTACAACAATTCCTATGAAGAGCATCTATCTCATAACAGACAGGTATTTGAGAAATATTAGCAAAGCATTCCTTTAAGGTCAAGCTCAGTAAATGTTCCTTTGCCAAGCAAGAGTTGTCATATTTGGGGCATGTCATCAGTGAAAATGGGGTGGCAATAGATCCAAGTAAAGTCAGTATAATCAAGAACTGGCCAACTCCATCATCAGTCAAGGATGTTAGAAGTTTCTTAGGCCTGGCTGGATATTAATGGAAATTTGTCAGAAACTTTGGAACTATGTCTAAGCCCTTGACAAATCTATTAAAGAAGGGAGAAGTCTTTGTTTGGACTCAATCACACCAAGAAGCTTTTGATGCTCTCAAGGAAGCTCTTATGAATACCCCTGTGCTGGCACTACCTAATCTGAACCAACGTTTTGTCATTGAGACTGATGCCTCTGAAAAAGGTGTAGGTGCTGTGTTGCAACAGAATGGTCATCCAATTGCCTTCATTAGCAAAGCATTGGGCCCTAAGAATCAAGCACTATCTACCTATGAAAAAGAGTGCTTAGCAATACTTTTGGCTGTTGAGCAATGGAAGGCATATTTACAACACTCTGAATTTACAATCAAGACTGATCATAGGAGTCTGGTACACCTAGATGATTAGAGACTCACTACTCCTTGGCAACACAAAGCTCTCACCAAGCTACTGGGTCTTAAGTACAAGATCAGTTATAATAAAGGAGTTGACAATAAAGTAGTAGATGCTTTGTCTAGAGTAACAAATGATCAGGACCAACAGATTATGGACATCAGTCAAGTTAAGCCTATTTGGTTGCAAGAGCTAGTGGATTCTTACAAGAATGATCCCTAAACCAATAAGCTGTTCACTTCCTTGGCAGTCAGTTCACCTCAGGGGCATTACACTCTCAGTCATGGCATCATCAAATACAAGGGCAGAGTTTGGGTTGGACATAATTCCACACTTCAACAAAAGATCATGACTACTCTGCATGCTAGCCCATTAGGGGTCACTCTGGATTTCCTGCTACATATAAAAGGATTAAGAGTCTATTTGCTTGGCCTATCATGAAATCATCAATCAAGGAAATGGTAGCTCATTGTCAAGTATGCCAGCAAGCAAAACCTGAGAGAGTCAAATATCCAAGTCTACTCCAGTCCTTACCTGTACCAGACTATGCTTGACAAGATGTGAGTTTAGACTTCATTGAAGGTTTGCCAAAGTCTAATCACTATGATAGTATTCTGGTTGTGGTTGACAAATTCAGTAAATATGCTCATTTTCTTCCACTCAAGCATCCTTATACGCATATCAAGTGGCTATGACTTTCATGGAGTCAGTATTTAAGCTTCATGGGCTACCTAAAGCTATTATATCTGACAGGGACAGGCTGTTTACAAGTAATCTTTGGCAACATCTATTCACTTTAGCCAAGAGCCCAAGACTGACCTCAAAATGAGCACATCTTACCATCCCCAAACTGATGGTCAAACAGAAAGGGTCAATCAATGTTTGGAGGCTTATCTAAGGTGTTTTGTTCATGCTTGTCCTACTCAATGGAAGCAATGGTTGTATCTGGCAGAATTCTGGTACAACAGTTCCTACCACTCATCTTTAAATATGACACCATTTGAAGTTCTGTATGGGCAGAAGCCAAGGCACCTAGGGATTGATGTGGTGGAATCATATGCCATACCTGACCTGCAAATTTGGCTAATTGCTACAGCAACAGCTTGCGAGAGCTCAACAACGTCAGAAAGCTCAAGCTGACAAAAATAGAACTGAAAGATCTTTTGAAGTGGGTGATTCTGTTTCCCTCAAACTCCAACCTTATGTTCAAACCACAGTTGCAACAAGAGCTGGTCATAAACTATCTTTCAAATACTTTGGGCCTTACACTGTGATTGCCAAGATTGGAGCTACTGCTTATAAACTCCAGCTACCATCTACCAGTCAAGTGCATCCAGTTTTTCATGTCAGCCAGCTGAAGAAAGCATTACCACCACTGTAGCAGGATGTTCCTTACCTTCCTTCTTCAATTGCTGCTGATGCCCTACGTTATCCTATCAAGGTGTTGCAAAGTTGCCTCAAACAGCCTTCTGACAAGTTAGTTACTGAAGTGTTGATCAAATGGTCTTCATGGCCTGATTCTATGGCTACCTGGGAACTCGAAGAAGAGCTCAAGCTGCGCACCGGTTTGGGAACAAGCCGGTTATTTTCAAGGGGGGAAGAATGTCAGAGCTCAAGTTGACGGCGGCAACAAGCCTGTTTTGGCGGGAAAGCTGAGATCAAATGAAAAGAAGATTGATATCTTTGGTGTTGGGCCTAAAGACCAAGCTCGGCCCAAGAGGAGCGTGAAGCCCAACCCGCGCGTCGCCGGACCTGACTGGGCATGACCGTTCCATCGTCGATAAAGGGGAGAAACAATCTTCGTGAGAAGCAAGTTGGAACAAGTGTTCTGTGAGGCCAGCTGCGTCCGGAGGATAGGCAGAGCGAGCACGTCTCCTCTGATTGTATCAGAATTTTATCCCCAATTCTCTTACGTTTTAGCTACATTGTCGAATTCCAGTTACAATCGAAGTTAACCAGTAAATCTGTTGAATCCCCAGTATTTTGCTTACACAGTCATGCAAGCTCACTCTAGATACACACCACTATACCAGCAGGTAGATATATATATATCATATTATTCATGTGGCGAAGGACTGAAAAAAAACAAAGCTCAAAATATTATTCATTCATATATAAATAGTAGCTAGCCTTTCGACGATACATGGGTGATGGAGCCAGTGCTCAGCAGCAGACTGAGAACATGTGTAGGTGGGGAGAGGCTATCTGCTAGCCGACGACGGGGGTTTGGGCGACCTTAAGGTTGTGGTCCTGGTAGACGAAGAGGCGAACGCGCTTGTCGTCGTAGCCTGGCGGCACTTCCGTGCCCGTCACCAGCACCGGTATTTGCTCGTCCGGCCGATCCCTGTGGATCATGTCATGGGCGTAGTGCCCCGGCGACCCCACCAGCTCCGGCCATGATGTCTTCACGTCGTCGAACCCCTGCCCCTGCGCCGCCATGTGCCTCAGTCTCTCAGCTTCTCTTCAGGTAGTAGCTGTTCTGTGTGTGCGCTTGTCTTGCTCCAGATGCTTGCATTGGCTACTACTATAGTCCATATATAGTGGCCAAGGCCCTGTAATCTGCATGCATATTGCCTCTTGTCCATGTCCTTGCATTGGAATGGGATTAACCAGCAGCCACATCGTATTAATCGCCGTCGCCGGGGTTAACACGAAAGCCAAACTTTTAGCTAAATGGCATAGCTGCAGCTATCTCCGGCTATAGCTGTGTGCTTAGCTGTTGAAGAGGGCAAGAGCTAAGAGGCTTAGCCGGAGATTTAGAACCTTTTGAGGATACTTGGTCAAGGTAAGATGTGAGATGTCGTATCTTGCATGAGATGAGCATCATTGCGTGCATCGCCGCGTTTTTGGTCTCATGCAGACATGTACTCCACGTATCCACCTTGTTGTCCATGGGCTCTTGCCGTGCCTTGCTTGATGACGATGTTTTCCACAGGCGTGGTATATAGCTAGCAGACGAATCTATACCTTCTATATAGATAAACCTCGCTAAGAGATTTCTCTGCAACCATGTTAAGCCATGACATCTCATTTAATGTTGTTCGTCCGATTTGATTGATTAGCAAAATCTCTACCGTACATGTCGAACAGGCAGCATCGTCATTAATCACGTTGAAACCCCCTCCACCTCCCCCACCGCACTGGTAACTGTCATTAAGTGCTGTGGAAACTCCCTCCACATCCACCACCGTGCATTGGTAACTGGTGCCCTGTGTAAACTCCATCAATCAAAGAGGACGCACTCACAACCAATTATCGTTTCTCCTTTCGATTGGCCCCTATAAATTATCCTCCTGCCTCCATTGTTCACCACGGCTCTACCTTAGTTACAAGCAGAATGCATGCGCCATGGACAGGTCCTTCGTAAGTGTGAAGCTCAAGACGTCGGTACTGAGTCTTCTGACCTATCTGGGGAGAGCAGAAGTGCAGTCTGCCGAAGCTTGACCACGGCGAGCCGGGTAGCGCCGGATCGGATGCATGCCAGTGACGCTGTGATGACCGACGAGCCTTCCAACTTCCGAGTAGCAGTGCTACTCTGTTGTCCATCCAGTAAGGAACTGTATTGGGCCACCGCATGGATGGAAACAAATGTCCCCCATGATTTCTAGATTGTTTGGACATCACTCTCACTAATTTTGTTATGGGATATTTGCAGTTCTAGGTGAACAGCAGCCAATTCAGTTCAAACAAGTATGCAAACATGTTTTTTTTTAATATATAGTCTTATCATTCTCCCTTTTGTATGCCTCGCTTTGATTATTTTTACAAGTATATATCTAAAGTAGTAGATTTGGAAATCCATGCATCATTCATGCTATTTATTCGTCGTATAAATAATATAAGTAGTAATTACATATGCATTCCCGCGGCAACGCGCGGGGTATTCTCTTAGTATACATCTATGTATATGTACATATCTATTATCTAATAATAAAGGATGAAAATTTCAGTCTGCCCACAAAAATTCTATCCGCCCGTACCGACACCACCACCCGTCACCGCCGCCGTTTGGAATACGTAGTGCAAGTGCAACGGAGATTTGAGTGGGAAAAGAATAAAATCTAAAGGGTTCCAAATGTAATTTTGCAAGAAAGAGAGAAAAAATGGAAGGGCTTTAACAGTTTTAAAATAGATCAGGGTCCCCGATGCAAAATGTTAGAGATCTTGCAAAATTCACTAAAAATCTATTATACCTATAATAATAAAGGACGAAAATTTCAGTCTGCCCACAAAAATTCTATCCGCCCGTACCGACACCACCACCCGTCACCGCCTCCGTTAGGAATACGTAGTGCAAGTGCAACGGAGATTAGAGTGGGAAAAGAATAAAATCTACAGGGTTCCAAATGTAATTTTGCAAGAAAGAGAGAAAAAATGGAAGGGCTTTAATAGTTTTAAAATAGATCTGGGTTCCCGATGCAAAATGTCACAGATCCTGCAAAATTCACTAAAAATTCGTAGAAAAAATAGAAAAATGCCAAACCAATTTTATTAGTTTCGTAAAAAATGTGATATATACATATATGTTACTAATCTTATTGGTTATGTTTTGTCTACACATGTGTTAAATTATCCTTATGTATCTTGCATGCATATAGGTTCGAATATGTAAATGATGTGCTCTTGGTCATTGGCCCTCAAATGTTAACTAATTTTTTGTTGTCCGATTCCTACCCAAGACAAGTCTCGGTTCAAGACACTTTTCAATAATTATTATGTTTATTTCTGCATTATGTTTTGAGAAGAAAGATTTACATGGTGTATGTAGTTTTGATAAAAAAACTTATTTGTATTAAAATTTTGAGGAGAAAGATTTACAACATCTATTGATAAAAAAACTTATTTATATTTAAATACAGAGTACTGGTACAACTAATTATTTCATGAATTGAAATATGTTGGGCACTATATAATTCTTCACATAAAGAGAGATCTCCCGTCACAATCATCGGCGGATAGACCAATCCTAATGCAAAAACAAAAAAGTTATAGAAGTTGGTTTAATGCGTCAAAAAGCCACAAAGGTCGATATCCATGAGCAGTATATGGAAAACCTACAAAGTGATAATATATTTATATCTAAATAACTATACGTTTTACAACTTAAGAGAAATATATCAAGGTGTATTTTAATTCGATAAAATTTTAATAGGACACTGTTATTTATGAATGTCATAGTCATCATAAAATAAATTATGAAAGCATAAAACATAAATTATTATTTTGAATGAATTTTAGTAGTTTTTTTCTTTCGTTGCAACGCACAGGCATATTTGCTAGTATATACTTGATATATAGACAAACCCGGCTTTGCGGCTTGACCGGTCACTCTCGCTAGTTTCTGGGTGTGGCTACAATCTTGCACACTATCAGAGCCGGTAAGTTCACTTGAAAAGTACCACTATATATAGACAGCCCGAGATACTATACATTGGTGGGACGTGCTCCGTGCACCGTTTTTTGACACAGGGAAGAGATGACAATTAGAAAACACAGAAATAAATCTATCTACCCTATTAATGCATCATCTTTTCTTTCCTATATCCAACCAAAAAAAGTCCCCCGCCGAGAAGTGCATCGTTCGTGTACCTAAAAAATTATACCCACAAAAACAACATATTTAAAATAGACTGCTCAGATTTATTCTAAACATTTTCTCTCCTTACTCATGACAGAATGAGAAGCTAAGATATATATATTTTTTTTTTGCGACTTGGAATGAAAAAGCTAAGATCGAGTGTATCAAATCCTTCTCATCCTCCCTCGAACTGCCCAAGGGCAAGATCAAACTCACGCTCGAGAAACTCAGGGACGTCGTTAATCTCCGTTCGCGCACCAACACGGTGCGTCCCTCTCACTTTTTACCACAAATGGTCCATCTGCCTCCCTGCAATTTTTTGAATTAGCAACTCCCTGCTTGGGCCTTGGAGGCTCTAGCGAATCAAATTCGTTTTGTTTGGTTGGTGTGCTTTTGTTATGTAGCTCAGCAATGTTGTCTTATACCCCTCAAAAAAAACAATGTTGTCTTATAATGATAAATTTACAAAGCATGATAACATGATTACAGATGGATAACTACAAACAAAAGCAAATTTGTTTTTTGCGTTAACTGATAGCATGGAGAGATAAATGTGGCTTGTATAGCAGATGAGATCATAAGTGTACAAAAGCAGTGTCTGTATGTACTAGATGCACAATTTTTTGAGAAATTAGTAACATATTGGAGCATAAGTAATAAGAACTACATCAAGTATTTAGTAGGGAAAAAGTTTATGACAATCTTCAATGAAATATTAGACAAGATAGCATATGTACTTTCAGACAGAGATAAGACTGTATTAGCAGCCAAAGGCAATCCTCTGATTTCTGCCGATAATTTTGGCTAAAGATCAAACCAAACTTTCAGTTACTTAAGGCTGTTTAAGTAAGATCTAATTTAAGTTTTTGCTATTGAGTAGAAGGTAAGCTACATTATTGCAACTATACATTCAATCCATGTCATCTTCCTTGTACTAATCAGGTCAACACTAAATTGGCAATGCCTCCCTATGGCCAGAGCAGAAACGCATTTGACCCCTTCCTGCATGTCGTTGTACCCAAACTTTATAAATATCAAACATGGAGAACAGAAGATACATACCCGTTTCTCAAAATGTCTGAAGCTCTCCAAAACAAAGGAGAACATAAATTAGAATATTTAGTTTTATGGCACCAAGCAGTTATACTACATATCTTTTTGTTTCAGAGTTACAAAATTATGATAGTGTGTCGGAGAAGTACTTTTATTATGAACTTACTTTGTGACATGTTGGCTGGTGTCAATTTTATATTTTTATAAGAAGAAAAGATTACAAGGACACAGTTGGGATGACGGTTCTTATAATATGGCAAAAATTGCTAGCGGACCCTAAAAGTGAGGCCAGTGAACACTAGAAAAAGATCGATTTTCTGGTGGACACTCTAGATAAGCTCGGCAAAGATCTCGGTGTGGCAGTGAGATGGACGTCGAGGCACAGCTACCTGCTAGATGATCCTGAATGCTCTTCACCTTTTGTGAAATTTTGTACTCACTTATCACTGTTATTTGCCACGACACATCATGCTAAACTAAAAAACTATAGAAGGACAATCTGAGTCCAAAATTATGTTTTATATAAGTGGCTAATGTTTTTTTGTTAAATTTAGTTGTATAATACACATTCTTTGATGAATGGCGTATTGATGTATGTACATGACAAATTTCTATAATATACTAAAAATGAAGCAATAGTTTGGAATCTCTCTTAATTATCTTGTACTCTATTTATGTTATGAAATATCACTGTAGTCTGATATAGTTTTGTTACTTTTATGTGCATCACTTAGATGAAGCCGTAGCGTTAGCACGGGCACTATATACTACTAGTAAATAAACAGTGATAAACAGTTTTAAGCATTGCTAAACTGTATCAAAACAATTTGAACATTGAATGATCACCATTTGGTTGAGCGCGCTGCAATTTATTTGCGTATGTGTGTTGAAACTGCGACTGTGAGCTAGCCAATGACGGGAGACTTGACGACACGCCCCGGTGGTAGTTGGAGATGATGATGACGCGCTTAGGATTGTAATCCGTGGGCAGAGGCGTGGTGTCACTGCAGAAGTCTGGCGACACGTCGGGCCGGTCACTCATGATCCTGAACGCGGCAGGGACACCCAACCCACCACCTCTGCCCGCGACGTCTTCAAGCCTTCGTCGTCGATCGCCGCAGCTGTGGCGGCGGCCGGGGCAAGGACGAGTCTGCCCATATAATCTTGAGTTTCCGGCCGGGCTTCAGTTCTACTGTTGTGAGTAATTATTAACGCTCTGTGAACTGAAAATAGACCTGCAATGTCGTATTTACGCTACTGCCGGATACAGTCGTGTGACACATAAGCTTGCATTTTGCATACACGCTAGTAGCTAGCCTCGGTTTTGGTGTAATTCTAGACGTCGTAATTGCAGCAGATTTGTTGGCTACCACATATACAGCTCCAAAGCTGAGGCATATGGTTGCGTATATGCGTCGACGATTGTACCCAAGTGGATATACTGCAATCACACCAAATGTTATAATGTTAATCATCCGACAGCTCGCGCCGACGGTGTTTGCGGCTGTTCGTCCCAGGAAACGTGCGGCGTTACGTTGGTGGCGGAGGCCTTGCCGGATCACGCCTGGGTGCAGCACCTCGCCGGTGCGCCAACCATGCAGCTCGTCATCGAGCTGTCCGACCTCTATGACATGCTTGACACACTGCAGTTTCAGGACAGGCCGGATACCTTCGTTTTTTTTTTTTTTACCGAAATGGTCGGGGAGGCCCTGACCTACTTTTTTTTTCTTTTTTCAATTAAATGAAAGAATGAGTACAGAAAGAAATTACAAGGCTCCAAGGCCCAAAAGGAAAAGACGGACACATCTAGCTAAAGCTATCAGGACACTCTGCAGCTTCAGGACAGCCGGATACCTTCGTTTGGACGTTGTCGGCGGACTGCAAGTATTCCGCTGCCTCTGCTTATGGTGCTATGTTTCTAGGCGCGTCAATTCCTTTGGGAGCCAAGCAGATTTGTAAGACAGCGGCACTACCGAGGGTACGCTTCTTCCTTTGGCTTGTCATGCACGGGAGATGCTGGACGGCAGAGAGGAGATTCCACCATGGGCTGCATTCGGACAGCACCTATATCCTTTGTGACCAAGGTTGTGAATCCATTGACCACATCCTCGTCGGCTGCGTTTATAGCAGAGAAGTGTGGCAATGCTGGTTCTACAAGCTGCACTTTTCTGGGATCTCTTTGTCTAGGACCGATTTGGCGATCCAGTGGTGGCTCGATGCCAGGAAGAAGATCAAGCGGGACATACGCAGAGGCTTCGACTCTTTTTTCTTCTTGGTGTCCTGGAGGCTGTGGAAGGAGCGCAATGCGCGGACTTTTGATGGGCGGTCGGTCCAGGCAGGGAGGTTGGCTGTGGCAATCTTGGACGAGGCGGACTTGTGGTGCACGGCCGGGAACATGCACCTAGCTACGCTCTTAGCTAGCTGATTGCCTCTCTTTTAGTAGCAAATTGGTTCGCGATGTAATCCTTCTTTGCTTAGAGTGGAGGGGTGAGGATCTTTTCTTTTCGCTTTTCTGGTAACCTCGGTTACCTTCTGTACCTGGGTTTTGGACTCTCTTCTTCTTAATGAAAAATACGTCCATGAGATGGACGTGATCGCCAAAAAAATGATTAATGACTTACGGAATCGGTGGTTGTAAGTGATGATTTTGAGCAACACAGACAGAAGGAGGCTAGAACATTGTGTTTTTTTGTGTGCTCTATTCTATCCTCTGTAAGGACTGAATCTTAAAGTGATAACCTAGGATAAAGTGGGCACGATATTAGCCATATAACTAGTTTTCTCTAGCTTGTTACTAGTTTCGAATTCATTGCGCACATGAGGGGAGCATAGGTTGCAGAAACCAGCACATACTCACCTAGCTGCTGAAACCTAGCAGCTAACAACTTGTTAATGTAATTAGTAAAGGGCTTCGTAGTGTACCTTGGAAGTACTGTTAGGTGGTCCATGGGCCCGGGCAAATGGAAATCTCGACTTAAAGTGAAAGTGTACACACTCTGTAGAGTTTGATCAAACTGATATATTAGTCGTGCTTACGGACTTAAGAGGCCTAGATCCTTTTGGAGACAGTTGGTTCTATGGATGGTTTTGGATATGATCTCGATGATGGCAATTAATTATATTCATATAGGAACCCTAAGCATAATCTAGTCATTTAGACTTAATAAATAAAATATGACCAACATAAAATGCTTACCGCAATTCAACCGCGTCTATTCTTTTTAGCCTTGCATCCACTCATGTTATACTTGTTGAGTAGGATGAGTTGACACTTCTTGTTGTCAAAAATAAAAATCACAGATGGGTATAAGATGGTGAATCAAATGAGGAGTTTCTAAAAGAGTTATGTGAGTACTAGTTAAGTGCTCCTCCAATTAACCGTCCCTGTGGAGCATGGCGACCCAAAGAGAGAAGATTAGAATAACTTACGTTGTGCTTTGTTATATATGTAGGTCTTAATATAAATATCTTCCGTTATATAATAAAGTATTGCTTTAACAATGTGTTACACCATGGTGAAACGCTCAGAATCTATTTGAGTCACAATTGAATTATTATAATATGAGATACGCCTAGTCCAATTGAATTCAAAGGACCGAAAACGGTGCTCGGAGGGGAGTTGAATGACAGCCTCAAATTTCTTTCGAAATATTCAGGCGTTGTCCCAACTTCGGCGCCAAACAAGGAAACAATGTACCATGATGCATGTCCATGATCCAAATTAATGAGTGGGTGGATGTTCCCTGAAATAAACTGGGACACAACAAAGCCAACACAGCCTATGAAAATCAGACGGAAATCTAACTAATAAGAGTATTTCTCTTCCTTCTTGCACAGGTTTCAAACCGATCGAGCTCCGCATGGACAGTTTCAAAACGTCACAGTTCATTAGGATTGCATTTATATAGCTATCACTCTTCGACAAGTATGCATGAGTACGTACATACTGCTGGTATGACCCAGTCGTCCACGCTGTATTTTTTGTTTATTTTACCACACCCGCTTGGTGCAATGGTGCTGCGTACCAAACAAGCCGGATGCTGGTATGACCCAGTTGTTGCAAAGGACAATGTGTATGACCCAGTTGTTACAAAGGACAATGTTGTTTTTTACCTGGCTGTGTTCGTCACTTGTCTGGAAATAAATCCAAATACTTCTCTATCTAAGTATAAAACTTCTCTAGAGTAGTCCACAAGTACTAAACGCCAGCAGATCTGGGTGACAATACCGAGGCCAATCATCCATGCTTGCATTGCATATTACCCTATAAATACCACCAAGCGAATTCATGTGTCCAACTTGCTCATTAGTACTGTATTTTACCAGCAGGAAAAAGTGCATGCACTAGCTAGCATTCTGAATCAGTATCGAGAGAATGAGCACCGAGAAGACATCGTGGCCGGAGGTGGTGGGGATGCGGGCGGACCCGGCGGTGCATAAGATCGTCACCGACAGGCCCGACGTGGCCATCGAGGTGGTCCTGCCCGGCGAAACCGTGGCGCCCGGGTACAACGCCCTCCGCGTCCGCGTCTACTTCAACGCCAAAGGAAAAGTTCTTTACACGCCCGTCGTTGGTTAGTGAGTTCTGCCGGCGGCGAGAGTGGTACCATAGATATATCTATCCATCTATCTATGATAATATACGCGGTTTGTGTTTTTTCGATCGTGAGTTTTTCATATAAAAATAAATTACGTACTGGATTTGGGTTTTAGTTGTGCGTCTTACAGTGGTTTAATTTTGTAAACGTATTCGTGTTATCGCACGCATGCAGTGATGCAGTGCAACCATGCATGTATACTGGTTGGATATTATAACACTGTGCTGTTGTTTCGATTGTTCTCACTTTACATGTATATACATTTAAGTGGCAAACTATGTCCGGGCCTTAATTATAAGATATAGTATATATAGCTTGTTCCGTGGTAACATGCAGGGACGATTTTTGGGCTTTGAGATTTACTCAATGATCGCGGTATGCGTTTCAAAATGCCTTGATTCAGACTTAATTAATACCATCGCTAGAAGCGTGTAGTTCTGGCAGGCGGTGATAAGTTCGGATCGTATATTAGACATACAGAAACATCAGGGTATTGTATACAAGTAGAAAAACACTGTTTTCTCTTCCATATATTTATCAAGTATAAGAAAATAAAAGGTTATTAACCAAATACTAAGAGACTCCGTTGATCACATGACTCTAGTTTCAAGTGGATATATATACTGCGATGCTGGCATTTATGCGTCGGCGAGGCTGAAGACACTGCTGACGCTCAAGTGACGAAGAGGGCGCTATACAGGATGTAAGGACATGGAGTACGTCCTAGAGAGGATTATTAATGATTTTTTTCTCAAATACGCAAAAAAGTTGTATATCATTGTATTAAAAAGAAGAGTTCAGACGGACATACAACGCACATCTAACGAGCGCAACGAAGATGTCACATAACCGCTCAATTTACATAAGCACAAGTATGAATTATCAACGCCAAGGCGTCAACGAACACACTTGAGCACATGTAAACCCGGTAGTCATCCGAAATCTCGAAGGATTTCAAACTTTTTCATTACAACCAAGATCGTAATAATTTCAACGTTCATCATACACCAACACAAGAACACACATAGATAGATACATCGGAGTTTAAGTAGCATTATTACAAACCAAGCTAAAGTTTGACATTGCGGAAGCTAACAAGTTCAACCTTACAACCACTTAGACTAACTTAGTGCCATGTCCAAGACCAGATCCAACCAAAAGCAATATAAGGTAAGTAAGATAACTGACTGTGCCCACAGTCTATTCATCATCAAGGGCGGGGTAGTAGTAGCAGGTCTCACAATAGCCATAGAATAGCTCACCATCTGCAACAATATGGGAATAAAACCCTAAGTACAAGGATGTACTCAGCTAGACTTACCCGTCTAACCAAAAATAAAGTGACTCTTTAAGGAGTATGCAAGGCCTTATGGGTTGGCTGACTCATCATTTGCAAGAAGGACATGAGCTTAATTATCTTTATTTAGTGAGCTAGATAAGCTTATAATGTTAAAGTAAAGCCTGACTTAACTAAGTTTGCACCTGAACTACACATTCCATGATAAAAGGATAAACATTCAACATTGTCCCCCAAGGTTGATCATTCTCAAGGTTTCACCATTTCATTGACAACATAACCCGTTACCGCAACCTGTTTCTATTCTGCAATGTTGGTGCTCAAGTCAAGTTATTCCTACCCAGGAACGATGGCGATTATAATCGATTACTAACCAGCTGGCAATAAATTCTCACACAAACCACACTACCCCCGTCGGGGTTGATTAGGTCACCGTTCGCTAGTTCGGAATCGAGATCAATAGGAACCACTCGTACCCAGGACTTCAACGACTGCATCTAGTCGGGTACCAACATCAGCCTTACCATCGCGTCTTGCCCCACCCCAACACCAGTACAGTGCGTCCAGCTAGGCCAAAACCCGATCCAAACATGGCTACTAGACTTCGGGGTACCATATTACCACCTAAGTGTGAGAGACATTCAAAATGACTAAGGACCGGAACAAGGCAGTGTTCTGTACACCTCGTTTTGGTTATGTTTCAATCTTACTTTCCCGATCCAACCATTAATGAGTAATTCCATCTACTCATGGACAATTAAACCAAACCATCCCTCATCTACCGCATTATTAAGCGAGCTTAGCAATAATCATCCTATACCTAGTAAGTTAGGTATTTCAAGTGGACAAGGTAGGTAATGCATCAAAGGTATCGAGCAACGACTATTACGTAATGCAGCATAAACAATAAAATGACGCAAATTAGTTTTGGCAAACCGTAGGAGAAAATGCTCCGGGGCTTGCCTTTCTCGAAGGAGCTTGGCCGATGGTTCAGGCACTCTAGCAGATCAGCGTCCGACTCCTCCCCGACTGCTTCCTGCTCCACTACTTCCTGCTGGTTTCCCCCTTCCTGCTCCTCGGGAACCAACTGGTGAGCGTGCTCCGACGATCCTGTATGATGCATTGCGTGTTTGAGTAACTCATGATGAATTGCTAAATAGTTGTCGGCGATCGATGCAAATGAATGTAATGGCATGACTTGAAGTAAGTAACATTGGGCTAACATCACATGACATGGCGACAATCACACCCTACAACACCATGTTCTAATATAACCTTTACAATCAATTATAAACTAGTTGCTAGCACCAAACTTAACATGATCAAAGCAATCAACTTACTTTAGTTTAACTGATCCTAACATGATCCTTAACCTAAGTATACATTACCAAGATCATTTAAACCCCAATCATGATCATGACATGGTCCCATCAAGGCATAATTACCCCTAATTATAGACTAGGCATAACTACCACCTTAATTTCGACATGACCTAAAATTCTGGAAAAATTACAGTAGCATCATCAAGTTAACCATAGGCTACTGTCCCAATTTCACCTCATTTGGACCTATGGTCAATGCTACACAAAATTCACAAGCTAGCCACATTCTTAGCCAATTAAGGGACCTAAATTACTTTGTACTTATGAAACATGGCAAACATCAGGTTTGACTTCATGGATGGCTAACCAACAGTGAAGAACCATCACACAAAATTTATCAAAGCCAAACTCTAACTAAAATAAGCATCGTGAATTTATTTGCCACCACTAACCAATAGCACATTCTAAAGCAACTCTAAAACTTTATACATCACATGACCATGTTATAGCTTCATCAGAAACTACATCAACAAAGATGAATTTAGGAATAAGAATCACAATTTTTGGATCAATAATGATTTAGTTATGGATTTTCAAAGTTTAATCAAGACCCCCCTTTGAACCAAATTTAAAACATCCTGCACAGAAAAGTTGCTCCAAAATTTCCCAAAATATTCCCAAGCACTAATCTCATCAAGATATAAATTTAGGAATTTGAATCACTTGATTTGGACATGTACAACTCCAGATACAAAATTCACAAGCTCAAATTCGAATTCTAGAAATCAATTTCCAGAATTCCCCATCCAAATTGCTAGGTACACCCGGATTCCGTCCCCCACTGTCATGCACCGTGCTAAGTCCACACGGGTGATGCACCCAGACCACCACGGCCACCTGGCCTCCAGCTGTCAGCTGGGCCCGTGGGCCCCGTGGGTCCCACTGGCCAACGAGCCAGAGGTAGGGGAGCCTCCCGCCGGCGGCGAACTTCGCCGGCGGTGAGGTCTCCGACCTCGATGCCCACGTCAGCGGGCTCCCCGGCTCGAGGCGGATCCGATGGTGCCCGGAGCGGCTCGCGAGCTCGCCGGAGCACTCCGCACCGGTGGCCGGCGGCGGCTGCTCGACGGCGGCCCGGCGGCGCACGCCCCTGGAATCCGATCGGACGGCGGCACTCGCTCCAGGGGTTCCACGCGACCGGCGCGAGCACCCAAGGCCGGCATATCGGCCCTCGGTGGTGCTCAATCACAGCGGCAGCCTTCGCCGGAGGAGAAGAAGAAGGCGGTCGCGAGGCGCGCTTATCCTCGCTGTGGCCTCGTCTGTGCGGAGCGGTCGGCACTCGCGTGCACGCGGCGCACGCGCGCGCGAGCCTTGCGGCCCGGATGGCGGCTCTGCGGCGCGGAGGCGGTGGCCGAGCTCGGCGCGAGCGGCGGCAATGGCTACGGCGGCGGCGGCGGTGTTTCGGTGGGCGGAGAGCGAGAGGAGGGGGTGAGAGAGTGGGAGGGAGTGAATGACGAGGTGACGATGGCGTCAAGGCCAGGGTGTCATCCACCCTCGCTCGCGGGCGGTGGCACGCCAGAGCTTCGGACACGCGGCCCAGCCACGCGTCGCCGGGAAGGGAAACTCCCCCTGTCGGTCAGTGGTGAGACCGACAGGTGGGACCCTTTCTTTTTTCTTTTTGAATTATAAAACCGAATTAAGACCCCTTTTTCCCAATGCCATAACTCTCGAAATTAGCCGAATTTGGGAAAACTTTTAACATAGAAAATGATCCTCATAAAGAGTAGATAATTTCATCTTTAACAAGTTTGGTCAAATTCCCAACAGTTTTTGAAATATAGAATTCTAAATAAAATAGGTTTTAAAATCAATTAAATAGAAAAGCAGCCCCCTAGACTGATCTTTTCCAGCAATTTTGAAAGCCTTCCACCCATTTTCATGGAAAGTGAGTATTGAGAGTTTTATTCCTCATAAAATTCCCCACCAGAAAGAATTTGCATTTGAAATCCCCAAGAAACACTTTTTGACCCATTTAGCAATCACACTCTAAAGACTTACTTCATAAAATGTGACATGGGTTGATTTTGTATGGTCATTAGCATGACCCTAACCATATTAGGCTACAAACAAGTCTAGGTGTAGTTAATGAGCACACATCAAGCACTTAATATTTATCATGTTTTGCAGTCAACCTAGAATTATGAATTCTAGCACAAGTATGCATATGTTCATGATGAAATGATTTTAGTGGATGCATTAGGTTTTTGTGAAACAGGTCAAAAATCCTAGACGTGACAGAAGAGGTCAACAGCACAACAGTAGCTAGACCATCTCTGTAGAAGATCTTTATGTCAATATTACAACCAAAAGTGCGAGCATCACCGAACTCTACAAGTGTTCGAGCTCCCATGTGTGCCCATTGAATGCTCGAAACGCCTCGTCAAGGGCCTTCACCTCGCTCGACGACAAGGTCCCCGAACCCAATGCGTCGAGTCTACACTTGGGCGCAGGTGAACAAGGGTTGGCCGGCGGTGCTTTTCCAAACCACTGCTCGAGGAGTACCATGCACCACTGGGAGGCCGGTTTATGTGAGCCAATGGTTGACCAGCTATCTGTCTGCTCCTGTGCCTTATAGGTTGGAGCTTCCTGGTTCTCAGTCTCTGCCGTGGTGTAGAGGCAACCAACACCTCCTCCCGGAACCATGCGAGGCACCGAGCGGCCTCACATGGCGTGGGCATTTCGTCGCCAAGCTGGATGTCCGATTGACCAACCCTCAAATTCTTGTCCTGCTATGTCTATATACGATTTCTGGATCAAAAGCGGGCTAATGGATATGGCCATGTCACCCGTTAATCCACTTGCCGTCAGATCGGACGAGGAAGCGATCTGGTCCGTCCGATTGCGGTCTTCGCGGGTGTGCTGCCCGTTATGCCGCGAAACCGGGCTGTCACGGGTTCCTCATGAACCCGATAGCGGGCAATCCCCCGTACCTCCCTCCTCGCGGCGCGGGCGGGGCAATCCGCCGCCATCACATGGCCGTCACAGTTGTGATGCACCGTTGCAGCAGGCCCAACAGACCACAGCCCGCCTCCCGTCGCATGGCTGCCTCCCGCCATCCCATGGTGTCTCCGCAGCAGCTCGCCGGCCGGCCAGGCGCCGCCGTCGTGGTTGTTCCCATGCAGATCGACACCGTGGGAGCCTGCTCGCCACCGAGCATCACGGCTCCAGGCTGCCGTTGCTCGTGGCTGCGGCCTGTGGGGATACAGTCCGCCTCTCCCTCGATTCGCCCGTCCATTGCGTCGGGGTCATTGCCGCCACCTCGGCCGCTGGGGTCCGCACGACTCCTCGCTCACCCCTGCGCCTTCTCCTCCATGTCCGCCGCCCAAGGTCATCTTGAAGGCCGCCGTGGCGTACTCCGATCCTCTCTTACCCGCCTCGCCGACACTTACGGTCAGCTTCCAGCCCTCTGCACTGGGAGGCGAGGGCGGCAGCATCTCTGTTCACCATGGCGGGAACCAAGCCTCGGGCACTGGATGAGTGGATGTTAGACCAGATGGAATGCAGCGCAGGAGGGCTGTCCCCGGCAACTTCTCTGTTTGAGTTGCTGGGCCAAGGTATTTGAGTTGCTCAGAGAAATTGAGGATGTGTTTGTTCTTCTCTGTTTAATCGTATTGCTTGAGCCTTGAGGTGCACGAATGTGATACACATCCCACAGAGGAAGCCTCCTCACCCTTGATCCATTCCTTAACAACCTACATTGCCTCTGCCTGTCCAATGCAACAACACATACTGAACTACATTCTATTTGACCATTGTGTGTGTTCAAAATATAAATGATGTGAACCGAAAATGTCAATTGTGGAGAATAATCCTAGGGAGCTGGTCTGTATATATATCTGTATGTCCTGTTCTAATGAATTTGTTTCCATAGAAACTTTATGTGACTGATCTAGGAATGGTAGGAAGTTTTGCTGCATGTATTAAACCTTGTAGCTATTGAGGATGGGATCATAATCATATAACATTCCTCCCACTTTCTATGCATTTCCTTAATATTATGTAGCTGGTGTTTCTATAAGCATTTGGCGTACCCTGTGAATCATTGACAATGCCAGTCAAGAATGAAAGCTTCAGGCTCATTCTTCAGTTTTAGTTCAATGTTTCTACAGAGCTGATGTATGTGAACTAAAGATAAATAAATAAATTACTCTATTTTGTGTTCCTGTACTGAACAGTAGGTGTTACTGACTGTAGTTTAAAAAAATTAAAGGTTCTAACTAAAAGGCTAAGCAGGGTAATTATAGATAGATTAATTTCTCCACATCAAAGTTCTTTCAGTGCTGCATAGTGCTCATATGCCGTGTGTTATTTCTTATAAGTTCAGCGTTCCAGTTGCAAAGTCCTGTTTTATTGGTTTTCTTAGAATCCTATACATAGAATCTTTTTCTTTTTATATTCGGATCTTCTAAGAGTTCTAAAATCTATATAAAATCACAGGGAAAAAATATAAAATCAAAAGTCAAGCTTTGTCCAGATCTCATGACTACGTGACGTCTGTACAGTAGATACAGATAGATGAACATGCTCAAATTCTCTCAACGCAAGAGAGAAGGTATACAAAAGATACATATGTTGTGCCTTATAAACAACTGATATTTTTTCAAAAAAAAAAATCCATAACAATCTTTTTTTTGTGACTCATAACAATCTATTTTTAGTCAAAGCTAAAAAATAAAACTACTAGATTACATAAATGGAATGAGTATGTTATGACCGGTATAACGTATCAACGACGTAACCGGTCCAGCAGTGGCTAGAAAGCCCAATTAGCAATTATATTTGATTTATAATTATCATTAGTTTCAGGGATTATTTAGCAAAAGATTATTCCCTAGAGATAAATACTCTTGTACTTCGGATTATTGGAATTAAGTAGGACAATTATCTAATTGTTCCGGCTTCCTTAGGGAGCCGGGAGTTTCTGTGCCCTAGCGGCCGCCTGCCTCTCACCATCGCCCAGCTCGCGACAGCGCCCAGCACCTCCTCCCTCTCATCCATACCGCCTGCGTGAGATCCGTGGTAGGATTAGGAATCCTCTCAACCTGGTATCAGCGATGTCTGGACCTCCGATCCCCTAGCTCCCGCAGACCAGTCCGCCGCTGCCGCCCACCACCACCACCGCCGCCACCACCACCACCACCCTGTCCACCACCGTCGACTCCCAAATCGCGGTGGGAGACGCAGGCGCAGAGGCCTCCTCTGTCCCCTTGACGCTCGAATCTCTCGCTATCGTGGTCGCCGAGATGTCCACCAACATGGCGCAGATGAGTCGTAGCATCACCGCCATGCAAGCCGCGTGGACGGGCCTCACGCAACAGCCGCCACCGCCGGGGTCTGCGCTGCCCACTCCGCCGTTGATCCACGCGTTGCCGGCACCGTCGAGCGGCACACCCGTGCCCTCTCTGGGTGCGCCCGTGCTCTCCGCCCCTGTGCCGGCTGCCGGGACTCTTCCACCGCAGAGCTCGGGCCTCCCCCTCAGCATGATCCAGTGTCCGTCGTCGCCATCTCCCATCCCCGGATGGGCGCTCGAGGGGTCCGTGTCCGTGCCGATCTACACCATGGCCACCTCCACCGTGGCCTCCCGGGCACACCACCAGGGGGTGACGGTGGCCAGTTCCGCTCCGGGGTCTTCTACGGTGACACCTCTGGGAACCTCTAGTACGGGGGCGCCCCGTCTTCGACTGCTTCCCTCCCCGCCGGGGGCGACGTGGCTGCTGCAGCAGTGGACGACGGCGCGCCGGGCCCTGCTGTGGGTCACGGCGCTCAAGCTGCTCCCCGCTTCTACAAGCTCTAGTTCCCGATGTTTGATGGCTGCGTCGACCCGCTCAATTGGTTAAACCAATACGAGCAGTTTTTCCGTGGCCAACGCACCTTGGCCTCGGATCGCACGTGGCTCGCTTATCATCTACGTGGCGGCGCGCAGAGTTGGTACTACGCCCTGAAACACGATGAGGGCATGCCGGCCTGGGAGCGGTTCCGCGCTCTGTGCCAACTCCGCTTCAGGCCGCCGACACAGGGCACGCGCCTCGCTCAGCTCGCGCGCTTGCCTTTTGGTTCTTCAGTGCAGGAGTACTCCAACCGCTACAACGCGGTCCTCTGCCACGCGCGCAACCTCAACCCACGCCAAAAGGCGGAGCTCTTTGTGGGTGGGTTGCCTGACCACATCCAAGTCGACATCGAGATGCACCACCCACTGGATCTCCAGACGGCAATATACCTGGCACAGGCTTTTGAGCGCCGCGCAGCGGCCTTCATTCCGGCGCAGCTGGTCCAGCAGCGAGGCGCGCGACCTCCGCTGGGTTCCACCACGCCGACGGCCCCCGCTGGCGGTGCGGGTGCCACGCCACAGCTGTCAACCACCCCGGTCTGTGGTGGACAGCCACGGTTCCGTCGCCTGACGCCGGCTGAGCAGTTGGAAAGGTGGCGTCAGGGCCTCTGCTTCAATTACGATGAGCCCTTCGTGCGCGGCTCTTCTACCTTGAGACCGCCGACTTCGTCGATGACCAGAGTCCCTGACGCTGGACGAGGACGGGACTTTGCCGCCCAAGGAGCCAGCCCCGACGGCTCAGGAGCCCACCGCTAATGCCCTCGTTGTCTCCATGTATGCACTTGCAGGGATCCGCACGGAGAACACCATGCTCCTTCCAGTGACGTTGAAGGGCGAGCGCCTCTTCGCATTGCTCGACATCGGGTCGACGCAATCGTTCCTTCCGGGGGACGTGATGCGCCGCCTCGGCCTCTCCCCCACCGGCGCCGAGCACCTCTGCGTCACCATCGCTAGTGGGGAGCGCCTACCGTGCGAGGGCGTGGCACGCGATGTGCCTCTCGTCGTCGTCGGCATTCCCTACCCCATCACCTGCATGGGCCTCACCTTGGGCTGCTTCGACTTCATCCTCGGGGTCGACTTGCTGCGCACCTTGGGCCCCCTCACGTGGGACTTCGACGCCCACACGGTGGCCTTCCATAAGGGCGCCCGCCGCATCACCTGGTAGTGCGAGGGAGCACCGCCGACACCAGCCGTGCAGCAGCTGTTGGCCGCCACCACGGATGCCCAGCCGCGCCCTCTGCTGGATCGGCTTCTACCCCAGCACGGGGCCATCTTCGAGGAGCCGCGTGGCTTACCGCCTGTGTGGCCGTACGACCACTGGATCCACCTCCTTCCCGGTACGGGGCCCATGGCCCGTCCGCCCGTACCAGTACCCGCAGCTCCAGAAGGACGAGTCGGAGCGGTAGTGTGCCACGATGCTGGAGTAGGGCATCATACGACCGTCGACGTTGCCGTTCTCTGCCCCTGTCCTCCTTGTCCGGAAAGGGAATGAGTCATGGCGCTCCTGCATCGACTACAGGGCCCTCAACGACAAGACCTCAAAGGACAAGTTCCCGATCCCCGTGGTCGACGAGCTCCTTGACGAGCTTCACGGTGCCAAGTACTTCACCAAGCTCGACCTCCACTCAGGCTATCATCAGGTGCGCATGCACCAGGAGGACATCGTCGAGACCGCGTTTCGCACTCACCATGGGCACTTCGAGTTCCTGGTCATGCCCTTTGGCTTGTGCAATGCCCTAGTGTAGGGTCGAGATGGACTAGAGGGGGGGTGAATAGTCCTTCCTAAAAATCTTACGCACCGGCTAACCGAAACAAATGCGGAATTAAAACTATCGGTCTAGCCAAGACTAACCCCCACTAACTACAACTCTAGTAGCACCTTGTAAAAGAACCTAAACAAGAAGCAAGATGCTAAACTAGCTAGTGCTCACCTAAACAATTCTAGCTTGCAAGGTCACACAAACCTAAGCAACTAGTACTTTGACAAACCGGGGAGCACCTACACAATTCTAAAGAGCAAGAGCACAAAGCCAAACCTAAGCTCACTAGATGCTCAAGGACAAGGCTACACAAGCCGAACCCAAGAGCGCAATTCACTTCACTACACAAGCTAAGCAAAACACTAAAACTACTTCTAGCTACACAAGCAAGAAGGTGCTCAACTAAGTACACAAGCAAAAGAGCACAAGAGCCACTACTCAAGCTAAGCAAGAAGTAACAAAAGTAAATACAAGCTTGAGCTAGAGGGGACGCAAACCACCGCGAAGAGAAGACACAAGATGTCACGGCGGTGGCGAATCACCGGGCGTAGAGACCAATCACCTGCACACAATCACAAGGAGGTCGAAGCCTCAAGACAAAGCACAAGGAGGTCGAAGCCTCGGCACAAATCGACACACGATTTTTCCCCTGGTTCACTTGGTCGCCACCAAGCTACGTCCAATTGTGGCGATGCACCGACTTGGTGATGAGATGGCCGCTCAATTTGGCTCACTGCCAAAAACCCCTCCAGGGAGCCCCAACTCCAATCAACACAAGACCGGGATCCTCCAAGCCATGCTCAACTAGAGTAGCCAATTCGCGCACACGCGGGGAAGGCTCAAGAACCCCTCACAAATCCTGCTTCGGAGCACCGCACAATCTCCACGGGTGCTTCAACGAAGTCTCTTGCCACCAAGCCGTCTAGGAGGTGGCGACCTCCAAGAGTAACAAGCACACCGGCTTGCAACACGATCACCTAGTGCCACTCGATGCAAATCTCTCAATGCAACACACTAGAATCGCTCTCTCACTCGATTGGATGAACTCTATCAAGAACAAGTGAGTAGAGGGCTCTCCAAGCACTCCCAAGCATGGACACAAAGTCCCCAAGGTGCTAGCAAACAGCCATGGCCGAGCAAGGCAAGTATTTATAGGCCCAAGGCCTCAACTAGCCGTTAGGTGCACGGGCACACCAAGTCAACTGCGCCGGACGCGTCTCCCGGGCACCGCCGGACGCGTCCGGCGCCATTGAGTTGCGCCCCGAGCCAGCCGACCATTGCCACGCATTTGAATCCTCCACTACGCCGGACGCGTCTCCCGGGCACCGCCGGACGCGTCCTACGCGTACGCCACCAAGCCGAGGTTCAAAACTAGCCGTTAGAGGGGTTTCGGACAGCGCCGGACGCTCATTTTATGAGCGCCGGACACGTCCTACGCTCGCCGGACGCTGTCCAGAAAGTGTATTCTCGCGTCCCACCGCCGGATGCCCATTTAGTGAGCGCCGGACGCGTCCTACGCGCGCCGGACGCGTCCGGCGCCAGCGTCCGTCGCTCTCCAGGACAGCAGACCACCTCTCACTCAAACGGGCATATCTCTTAGCTCCGAACTCCATTTTTGATGATCTTGGGCTCGTTGGAAAGCTTACTCAGAGGACTAAACAACCATCATGCCCTCTTGATCTAGAACACTAAGGATCAAAGCAGTTTTCCAATCCAAGAACCACTGACTCTCTTTTTCAGCACAACGGTTCACCGAACCTTCTCCAACTTCTTCTCTTTTCTCAACTCCTTTGCAAATGTGCTAACACCACCAAGTGTACATCACCATGTGCATGTGTGTTAGCATTTTCACAATCATTTTCAAAGGATTTTCTCTTGATCTCACAACGCCACTCGATCCTAGCATGTCGCAAAGTTAGATCGCTCAAGTGGCACTAGATGACCGGGATGCAAACAAGTTTGCCCCTCTTGATAGTACGGCTATCAATCCTAAATCCGGTCATCAACTTCTCTACACTCCTCATGACCGGTGAAATGAAATGCCCTATAGCATACCTTTGCCTTGCGCATTTCCATTTCCACCGTCTTCCACCGACGTGCCAATGCAACACATGCACCGACACGACCTCAAGATGATATGATTCACTTCATATCGTCATGCAACCTTCATGGTCCATCGATCTTGATCTCACTTGCTCTTCACCGCCTCATGGTCCATCGGAGCCAAGTCTTGCCCGAGCTTCACCCTCACTAGGTCCATCGCTACCCTCTGGTCTCGAGCCAAGTCTCATCTCGATCTTCACCATCGGTCACATGAATCCATGTCATGTCACATATTCAATGAAGCTCCTTCATCTCACGTTCACCTGTGGACTAAACTCCTGTGTATTCTCATGATCACACAATTAGTCCACATAAGTTGTCACTCAATTATCAAAACCAAACAAGAGACCTTTCACCTGGCGACCTTCCAGGCACTAATGAACGACGTCCTCTGACCATACCTTCACAGGTTTGTGATGGTTTTCTTTGATGACATCCTCATCTACAGCATATCGTGGGCAGAGCACCTCCAGCACGTCAGCCTCGTCCTCAGCGCGCTGCGGGCGCACGGCATCTTTCTCAAGAGGTCGAAGTGCTCCTTCGGCACCTCCTCCGTGTCGTACCTGCGGCACGTCAGTTTACAAGGCATGTGGTAATGCAATGGTCCTCTATGTTACATGTATAGGGTCTAGGGGCCTTTCCATATAACTATACATACTAGGTAGGCTTTACCTCTGAAGGTGGATTAGTGAAGGTTATTTCAATGGAATAGATACGTAATTAGTTATGTTGGTGGCTTCTAATGTCATAGAGTTGTTTAGCTAGTTGTTGGTCGTTGGTCTACTAGTAGGTACGTGGAGTCATCTTAGGAGCTTAGTCATATGTAACACAAGGGATTGCAATGTTAAGCTAGGTCATGTTACTAGATTACAAGTGGTCATGTTAAGACCTTAGTCACATATGGCTTAAAGGGATATTAAGACACATGTGACGATGTTTACAATACATTGCTTATTAAGTAAACCTGGGTTCTATTGGTTCCATTAGGTAGAGTTTCCTACATGACAAGCAACAAACATGGGTTTGTTTACAAAAATTTTGTAGTTGGGATTTTTGTGTTTGGTGAATTTTTTGGGTTGTCACAGCCACCCAGCCCCTCACTGGACCGCCACCGCCCAGCCCTCGCCGGAGAACCGCCCCTCCTCCGGGCACCCCTCGCGCCTCCCCGACGCCGAGGCCCCACCTCTCCGGGCGTTCGCCCACCCCCCCGCCGCTGCTCGGCCGGCCGGCGTCGACGGCCGCCGCCCCGCCCGTCCCGGATCCGCCGGTGAGGCGATCTCGGGGCTCCTCTCCCCACCGCCCCGCGCCCTCGCGGCTCCCACCTGGCCGACCATCGGTGAGCCAGCTGCCCCTGTCCCCGGCGCGGCCCTTCCCCGCCGGCGCGGCCACACAGCCGGGCCGGTGCACCAGCCCCGTCGAACCCCCGCGCCCCCAACCCCCCCCCCGCCAAAGGAGAAAAAAAGGACAAAGGAGGAGGAGGAGGGGAGAGGGAGAGGAAGTTGAGGTGGAAGGGAGGAGGAGGACCTCGGTCTGACGAACGAGCACACCGTTCGTTGACAACCGTCCACGTCGTTCGTGAACATCGTCGTCCCCGCCCGTCGTTGGAAGAAGGTGACGCCAGCACCGCGTCGCTCGCCACCACCACCCAAGGTATAACCCTCCCCCTCGTTTATAAGCCTTCGTGCCGTGTATGTCATTGACAGCCTTCGTGCCGTATGCCATGTTGACGGTCTTCGTGCCGGGTTTATGGTTGTGTTGCCCATCATGCACCAAATGTCAACCATCGTGTCAATAGCTTTTTTTGCAGGTTTTCGAAACCACCCCGTACAGGGGAGGTTCTGCCGAAATTTTCAACTTATAGTTTTGTTGAGCAGGACCTGACGGAGGGGACCCGGAGCACCTCGGCTACCCTGATCATCTTTGTCGGTGGTGCGGTCCTGCCTGCACAGCGCCAACTCGCCACTGCAGTAACTCACCATTACGCCGCTAGCCTGTCTCCACCGCCACCTTAAGTATAACTAAGCTCCCTCCCTTACCGTTGTCGTAAATAGATCGGTGTAGCCCAGTTAGGCGTCTCCTGTCTGAAACAGATATAGTTGGAGGTATGTGGATCTCTGCATACCTATGACCGTGTCTGTTTCGAATTGTCCACATTTTTTTGACAGCCCGCAGATGCGTAGATGGGTTAGTTTCCATGTTCTGCTCGGATCCGAGCCGGATTTTCAGCATCACCTCCCTATTGTTGTCCAGATACACACTCTCCCTTCCAGGACGTGTATCAGGAGAACAACGGGGAGGTGCTACCGAAATTCCATCTCGCCCGGCCTTTAGGTCCCTCAATCCAAGCCTCATGCCCACCCTTTACTGCACCGGTCCGTCAGCATGGTACGCCCTACTTGATCTTCACCAGACCAACTCCCCACCTGTGCACCACATGCCAATAGACACCATTGTTCGACATGATCCACATGCCATGGTTAGAAAAACACATCCACACATGCCAATGTGTTGGCATATTGACAATCACTCATCACCAAAAACCACTACACAATGGTTATAGAAGAATCATGTGTCCGCAAACAGTAGATATATAGGTGATCCATTAACATGCTTAATATAAACACAACTATCACATTTAGACCTTTTAGAACCGTGCAACAGCAAGAATGAATCAAATCTTTTATTCCACTAACGAGGGGACTGCTTCAAACCATACAGGGACCTCTTCGATTTGCAAACAAATTTCTCCTTGCCATGCACTATGAACCCTTCCGGCCGGTCAGTCTTCACATCTAACTCCTCAAGCTCAAGATCGGGTGATGCAACAATACTAAAGAATGTGCGAATGGAGCTATGCTTTACAACCGGAGAGAACACATCATTGTAGTCAACACCGGGAATTTTACTGTAGCCTTTTGCTACTAACCTTGCCTTAAAATTTGGAGGCTCACTTAGAGTTAAACCCTCCCTTCTCTTGAAGATCCATTTGCAGCGGACGGTCTTCTTTTTTCTGAGGCAAAGGTACAACCTCTCATGTGGAATTCTTCTCTAGAGATTGCATCTCCTTCTGCATATCTGAGATCCACTTCTCACGATCACCATAATTAATAGCTTTAGTATAAGTTGTTGGCTCATGAGTATTCACCATATGTTCAGAACAACATCATAGTCATCCTTTTGCACCAGATGGGCCTCCGCTTCACTCCATCTCGGTCTTTATAATGTGTAACTGAATTTAGAACATATTCAACAAGTTGTTTTATTCATCTACCTAGACCTTGTTGAGTATGTTCTAGATTCATCCCCCAAGATAAAGGCCAACTTCTGACGGAGCGAAGCGGAGGCCCGTTGCCGGAGGCTTGGGTCGGAGCGCAGCAGATTCTCAGGTACCTCAGAGGCAGTTCAGTGGATTCTCGGGTACATTGGAGGGCAGTTCAGTGGATCCTCAGGTACCTTAGAGGCACAACGGATTCTTGTTTGCAGTTTGGAAGAACAGATAAGGGGCTTATTGGTTATGTGGATTCAGATTATGCTGCTGATCTGGATAGGAGAAGGTCTCTCACTGGTTATGTGTTTACAGTTGGTAGTTGTGCTATGAGGTGGAATGCTACTTTGCAGTCTGTTATTGCATTGTCTACTACTAAAGTAGAGTACATGGCTGTTTGTGAAGCGTCCAAGGAATTGATTTGGCTGAAAGGTTTGTACGTTGAGCTGTGTGGAGTTGATTCTTGCATTAATTTATTCTATGACAGTCAAAGTATCATTTATCTTACCAAAGATCAGATGTTCCATGAGAGGACTAAACATACATCAAGTATCATTTTGTTCGTGATGTGATCGAAGATGGTAAGATGAAGGTATGCAAGATCAGTACTCATGATAATCCTGCTGATATGATGACTAAATCTGTTCCTGTTGCTAAATTTGAGTTGTGCTCAAGCTTAGTTGGTTTAGTAGAATAGTCCTAGAGACTTTGGCGCCAGTGGTATTTTTTGCCCTGTTGCTATGTTGAGGATGCAGGTGTTGATTCATGCTACAAGATGAATTTGTCTCAAGGTGGAGTTTGTTGAGTATGTTCCAAATTCATCCCCCAAGATAAAGGCCGACTTATGACGGAGCGAAGTGGAGGCCCGTCGTCGGAGGCTCATATACCCTTGTTAGGGTTTCACTGGAGTTATCATCTTGTAAGCCGCCGCACGGCGTTGTAACTGCTATTTTTAATTATAGTGAGGAGTGTTTGTTGGCTGACGCCCGTGGTTTTTTTCCCTTTGCATTGGAGGGGTTTTCCACGTTAAATCTTGTGTCCCCTTGTGGTTTGATTGTTGTTTCTTCATCATTTGTTCGTCCTAATCACAACAGACTTTGGTATCCGTGAGATGAAACTTGCCATTGAGACAAGTCTCCGGAGAAGTGGGAGGCGTACGGCATGCGGGTGAGCATGACAGCAGAGCGACAGTGACAGAGCAGGATGCTGATTTGAGAACCCGGTAACATATAGTCTGCAGGCGTTGTATTAAGACAATAAAACGTTCTTGTAACTTATGCTCATTCAAAAGACGATAAAGTCACCAGCACGTAAACGGTGACGAATACAAATCACTTACGCCTCGACGGTGACGACCGGCAAACTTCATACAGTAACAAATGGCAAGAACGTGTGTATATTAACACCTAGACACACTAGCAAGTTATGCACGCAGCAGAGACGAAGATGAGGACGACACTAATAACAAGAGACGAGCCGCGAGCCCAGCTAGATGTGGCGGACGACGACGTGCCGCCGGCGGACCCCAACAAGATTTCGTGGCCGGAGGTGGTGGGCTGGCCGGAGCTCAACGCGGGATTAAGGATAGCCTATGACAGGCCGGAGGTCACGGTATCTTTCTACAACGTCGGTGACACCCGGCCGCCGGGATATGACCCGAGGCGCGTCGTCGTCTTCGTCGACGCCAACCTGCTGGTCGCCTTAACCCCCGTGCTTGGCTAGCTCGGATCCAACCTGCAGCAATATTTATCAGCATATATCAGGCTCCGATATTGCTGGCCACATATATATACCCCCTTCCTTCTAAATTGTAAGTGGTTTTGGCTTTTATATCTTGATGATCCATAGATATATAAAAAAAGAAATTATGTACGCAAAACCACTATTTTTTTTAGAGAACGCAAAACCACTATTTACAATTTGGAGTTGCATGAGTAGTGGTCGCTAGCTGCTTCAACCGCTATAACAATCTGAGCTGAGATACATACATATATAAATCGTCAAACAATAGTCAAGCAAGCTCCACTATATATCTAGAAGTGATTAGCTTAAACAACTTGCTCTTAGAATCGCATTTAAGAGACGATGGTTGGCTTTATAAGTCATGTTCCTCTAAAAATCAAGAGCTAGCGGACTTGGTCCTAGGGCCGCGATCCGTAGCCCGGCTAGGTAACCGACGCTCTCTATGTAGTTTTGTCCCCGGCCTGGCTGAACAACACAGCACAGGTACTACCAACGACTATGGCTTTGTTGATCGTGACCTGATGGTGTAACGCAGAATCTCCTGCTCGCTGCCAACTCTACTGGTTGGGTGAGAGGTGTTGTCGTCCACTCAACCTCCCTGGTCCAAAGTCCTTTCTTGGACTGGCGTTGGGTGCCTATTTCTCTTGTTTATAAAAAACTACCTACTGCCTCCTTGGTTAGATCACGTATAGTGAAGGTCAAAAAATAGGCAAGTAAGGACGGAGGCACATACGTGCCTTGTCGATCGTGATCATGGTAGCAGGGCAAGGAGCAGAATGCCAGTGGTAAGGACCAAGGCAGGGCAAACCGGCAAAGTATATACATGGCTGAGGCCAACCATATGGAGATTTTTTTAGAAGATGGAAAAATTCCGGCCTATGCAACTCGACATGGTCAAGCCCTACAATGCATGTTTTCATCTTATTTGCTGGAACAATAAAGAAGAGGGGTGCGATTAAATGGGAGAGTGTTATGTCAAAGCCTGTTATTAGTAAGGATGAAAACGGTCGGAAACGATCGAAAAACTCCACTATTGTTTTATACATTTATATTTAAATACGAACGCGAAAACGAAAACGGTATAGTCGGAAATGAAAACGAAAACGAACTTACGGTATTTCGAAAATGAACCAATTTGAGCGGAATTATGTCGGAAACGGTCGACGTACGAAAATTCAGTACGAAATATCAACCCACTTTAAAGATGTGCATGACCAAACTAACAAGTGCATGATTTAATTACTTCAAGTGCACATAATAGAATAAGGGGTGCATGACGTAGTCGCCGACACACAAATACAAGTCTAGAACAAGAAATTAATAGGACATGAACATCTACAGTTCATCGGCATCATCCGTGATGTCAGGATCACTTTCCGTGTCTAGGGTTGTTGTTGGCGCTCCTTATTGCATATAATTTGACCGCCAAAGTAATCCAAAATGACCAAATCCATGGTGCATCATAGCAAATATATTATTTATCTAACAAGTTCCACCAGTTTTGGTTTTCAAACTTGTTTTGTAGGAAATATAATATTTCATGAAATAAAAGTATCTCAAACAATGAAATAGACTACACCATTGTGAAGCTCTCGTCGCGCTGATCAAAATGCATATATTATTTGCTATATTTGGAGCTATAAACAAAAAGATATGGGAATAAAAAATATATTTTTGTGTCTCTACCGAATTTTGAATACGGTTACATACCGAATATAATGTAGAAAAGTAGAAATCGGTCGAAATGAGCACATTTTAAATTCCGCTCTGTTTTCGAATTGTCTGTCCGAACTTCATACCGTTTTCGCATTTTTCCGAAAAAAGTGAAAATGATCGGATCAAATGTAGAAAACGATGCGATTCGGTCAGGGATTTTCATTTCCGTTTTCAACCTTAGTTATTAGTTTTTTATTGACAAGGAAACATGATATATTAATTAACAGCAACTTGCTGTTAGAACCATTACATCGTTAATGGTTACATTTTGGAGCGCCATGATAATAGGACACTCAAGAACATGATGTGCACAAGCACATGTACCACTGAACCTAGTCCGATTATGCTGAAAAGCAATAAGAGCTTGCTTGGCAAGTGAATCAGCCATCTGATTAAGTCTCCTATTCACTTTTCTAATTGCAATTGTAGTGCCTTGTATGGAGGAGCTGATGCTTTGAGTGAGAGGCTTAATTATCCAGTCCGGGGATGCTCAAGGTCAGATCCATTAAGGAAATGGACTAACTGTTGATTGTCGTTGAAGATAGCACCTTGCTGAACCTGTAAAGTATTGAGCATCTTCGATGCTAATGCCATGGCAGCAGCTTCCGCCATGAGAACTGAGGTAGACGACCTCAATGCCGCCTTTATGAAGATGCTGATTGGAGGATGTACCTGCATGTTGATTATGAAAATACCTAACCCAGCAGCCGCTGCTCCATTGTTTGTGTGATCCGGAACAGCAGCAGCGTCAGTGTAGCAGCGCCAACCATCCATAAGAGTTGGGTCTTGGACCAAAAGTATGTCCCTGGCATTTTGTACAGAGGTGCCAGCTTGTGTGCTGCTTGGAACAGTCACTTGCGGATGGTGGATTTGAGGAGCACCTGCAGAAGGAAAGATTGTACCTGGCGAGTGAGGAGCAGTAGGAACAGCTGCAGTCATGGTGCTGGTTACTTGATGAGAACTGGAGGTTGGTGTCGTCACTGTAGTTTGTCCATTGGCCATATTTTCCTCAATTCCAGCAAAATGGGTTTGCATATGGGCATTGCAAGCTTGGTGGACTTGAATAGGCGTCCAAGTTCTCCTTTGGAACCTGTTATCATTGCGTGCTTTCCAAATATACCAGAGAAAAAATAGAGTTTTGCAAAGAGTTTCCTGTGAGGGATTATCAGTAATGAGCAAAGGAAGTGAGGTTTGGACTCCATCCTCATTTGGGTTCACTGCATGTGTTAGTAAAGGAGGGCTAGCTGTTCTCCAAACCTGTGCAGGTAAACTACATAGGAAGAAAAGGTGGTTGTCAGATTCTAAAACCCCACAGTAACTACAATGTTGGTCAATGTGAGTAGAGAACCTGCCAGCCCTTTCTCCAGTTGCAATAGCTCTTCGAATAAGCCTCCAAGCAAAAGTTTTGAGAATGGGAGGAATAATCTTACTTTTCCATACCTTTTGTAGAATTCTATTGGCTTCATTAGTGATGCTTCTTGATCCCTGGTCAGGAAGATGGTGAGGTTCTTGGCTATGGTCGTTGTGCGGCCTCCTTCGTTTTGAATACTACGACACGAAACATGGCCCGGCCACACTCGGAATAAATCCAAACCCAATCAGGAATGGTTATTCGGTTATTTTGGGGCTGAATTGCAGCCAGCCCATTCCTGGCGTTTTTTCTTGTCTCATTCCCAAGGCGATCAAAGCCCGGCCTCTTCCCTCTAGAAGAAAACCAGGCCTGTTTTCAATATGTTGACCAGGTTACCACTGGGATTCACTAAGGCCTTGTTTAGTTTCAGAATTTCTCCCCAAATTTCACTATGTAAAAAGAGAATTCCCCATCACATCAAAATGTCGGCGCATGCATGGAGTACTAAATATAGATGAAATCAAAAACTAATTACACAATTTTGTTGTACTTTGTGAGACGAATCTTTTGAGTCTAATTAATCAATATTTGAACAATATTTGACAAATACAAACAAAATTGCTGCAGTGTGTGAACACCCAATTTTAGCTTGCCAAATTTGGGATCTAAACAAGGCCTAAATCCAAGCATGGAAGAAAAACAGGCTCATTTTGAATGTGGAACAACAAACGACGCCTAAAAGAAAACAAAGCTCCAGAAGCTGGACTTCCTCAGGAATATATATGTGACCATGTTTTTTTAGAAAAGGATATGTGACCATGTTTTTTTTAGAAAAGGATATGTGACCATGGTTGTGCTTAGAATCTCTCTCGGAACTTTGGTAAGAACTAGATATGTAGATTCATTAGAATTTGATCTATAGTTTCAAACTTTCGCTGGTAGGAACCAGATCTAGAACGTGATAGTTTACAGGCGTTTATGTAATTTTCTCTTATTCATTCTACATGAGGAATCACCTACATGTTATAGTAGCTTTGCAGCTTCCGTGGATCAGTATTCAAAATTGGTAATTCGATTCGAGTGACAGCAAATCGCTTAGGTACACGTGCGTAGTCCGTGACGAGCGGCAAATTAACGTCACTCGTCTAAGCGCATACGTACACGCACATTACAAATTTACAATACCCAATTAGGTTGGTTAACTTATTAAACACAGAAGGCATATGGCAATCTCTGCTAAGTAAGCATCTTCAAGGGCCTCTTCAAATGAGTTTTGCATTTGGTGTTATTTGCAAAGTCCCAAACTCATTTGCAAAGTCTAAAAATAGTCTAACTCCAAGGGCCTTTGCATTTAGACTTGGCAAACTCATTTGCAAAGTCTAAAAATAGAAGATATTGGCGCGCGAGGGGAGGACGTGGGCGCGAGATGCACGCGGGAGTCGATTTGCAACAGCGAGCGGGACTCTGCATAAATGCATAATCAAACCTGAGAATTGCAAAGTTTGCCCAAATGCAAAAGTCATTTGCAAAACCGTTGGAGCCCTCTTTTTGAGGTTTTTTTGCAAATTATCAAGTGCAAAACTCATTTGGAAAGGCCCTTGGAGATGCTCTAAGCTCCAAGAGCCTTACTAAAGTGACAGCCAAACCTAATGACTCTCATTTTTTGAGAGACCTCATGCATATCAAAGATGAGGTACTAGCTAGAGGTTCTTTTGATATAAAAGATGGAACCAACACTAGGTGTCGGTGTTTCGTACCCCGGGGGGTATAACACCAACGAGTAAATTTCTATGCGTGCTCCCTAATCCGGATGGTGATGCAAGATGGACACAAGCGTTTATCCTGGTTCAGGCAAAGGATGCCCTACGTCCAGCAGAGGGGAGAGTTTTGTATTATCTTGCACCGGGGTGCTTGTACAGGGGTGAGTACAAGGCAGTCCTGAGACTTAGCGAGTGAGAGAGTGTGTGTGAAGGCGTCAAAACGTGTACGCGTAAAAAAAGCCCCCCTGAACTAGGCCCTGGCATCCCCTTTTATAGGCCAAGAGGAGGCTCAGGAGTACAGAGTAGATAGGGCTGTCGTGGGCGTGACGTCGAGATACTGGTGCTGTCAAGTCGTCGAGTCTGTAGACGCTCCTTATGGTCCGGCTCGAGCCTGTAGCGGTATGGTCATTGATGGCCTGCTTGTCCGTCTTGGTCGTGGGCTGACGTAGTCGAGGTACGGCGCTGGCGTAGACGAGCACGTGTGCCCGGAAATCCTGCCGTATGGCCGTCGAGGTGGGAAAGACAGGGTACTGCGCGTCCCATGCTCAGGTTGCGTCCGTCATCGTCCCTCGAGCGGCTGATGTCCGCTTCGATAGGGAGATGGCCTGAGCGAAGGGACTGAGCAGCGGGTTAGATGGTACGGAGAGTTGACAATTGCGTTCTGAGAGGGTGCCGCACATGGCATAGTGCCAGGTATGGTGCAATAGTGGCGCCTGCCATCCTCGAATCCGGGGAAGGGGCAGCGTGACGGTGGAAGTGACTGGTGTACGATCCACTATCGCGGGCCCTGTAGCCATGGAGTTAGGCGGGGCAGGCGTACTATGACGCTGTTCGAGCCCTGTAGCCATGTGCGCACCACGGTTGGCAATTATTGCAGGCATACTCGAGCGGTCGCTCGCTCGAGCGCTTCGCCACCGTCTCGAGCGGTTGTTTGCTCGAGTAGTTTCGTTACCGTCTCGAGCGGTCGTTCGCTCGAGCGGTTTCGTATTTTTCCTCGAGCGAGCGGGTGGTCGCTGCTCGAGCAAGTGGGCTTTGTGGCTTTGTGGGCCTAATTCGCACGCTGGCCCAACAGGAGTAGGATTGGGATTTCCTTGGTTAATTCTTGGGAGAGTTAGAGGTGAAATGGGCTGGATTATTCACCTCCAATCTATCTGATTTGGGACCCCCTAATCTAGGTACCCGACACTAGGTTTTGAGAAGATGTATGGGTAGGAGGTAAGCCTTTAAAAGTTAAATATCCATCTTCTCACACAACGGTTTCAAAAGTGATGACTACTAGCCCACTAAACATCTCTTTTAGAAGGGTTTTGGTAGATAACAAACTTTCGTAATGGCTTAGTTTAGTAGCATGAATCTCCAATGTCGAATTGGTGGAAAGAACATATTACTTTAGATGGACCTTAACCAAATCGGGTTATTCTCCGTCGATCCATGTATCATTATCTTATAGATACACGACCACCTTTTCGTCATAGTAAGATTTGAAAGATAAAAATTTCTCTAAAAATTAAAATCTTTCTCTGGTTCTTGCAAAAGGGTGTCGTCTTAACTAAAGACAATCTTGCTAAGCCCGCGCGCTAGAGGAGAAGGAGAAGCGTAAGGCTAGGCGCCGCCGGGAGCGCGAAATACGTCTGGCGGCGGACCCAACCGACTGGAGCCCTAGTCTCGAGTCGACCGACGAGGACGAGGACGATGATGACGATGATGATGATGAGGCGACTGATAGCGATGACGCCACCGCCGCTCGAGCCCTGACGCCTCCTCGCTCTCGCGTGCAGGAGCCAACTTTGGCGCCAGGCCTCCTGCGCGACGACTCGTCGCTGGTTCGAGCGGGCCAGCAGGAGGAGTCGTCGAGCCGTGGTGCTCGAGCGCCGTCGCCGGCCCAAGCAAGGCAACGGGGTGGGGCGTCTCAACACTCCAGCCGCCGCACTCGCTCGTCGTCGCCAGCTCAAGCAGGGCGGCGGGAGGAGTCGCCCAGTCACGCTAGCCATGGCGGGCGGGCGCCGTCTCCGACGCGGCGGGAATCTTCCTCCCGCCACCATCCATCTTCAACGGGCGCGCACACCCGGCAGCATGAGGCTGCAAATGTGCGCACTTCAAGTTCTGCGCAGCCCGGTGAGCAACGCCGGGCTCCTTCCAGCGACCGCCGGCCCGAGCGGACCTCGACCCGCAGAACCCAGGATCCCGTAAGGGACTCCGTGCCCGAGCCGCGCCAATTGTCGGCTGGAACGGGGGCGGCCGCAAGGGTCTCGAAGCCCCCGAGCGGCGCAAGCAGCGGGCTCGAGGCCCCCAAGTCCTCGAGCGACTCGAGGGGGGCGACTGAGGCTCGACAGCCCCCGAGCGCTTTGAGTAGGCCGGGTGGCTCGGGCAGTGCCACCTCGATCGCGGGGTAAGTCTTCTGGTCGACCTGTCCCTTATTACTCTGTTTTGTTCGTGTGTGAGTATCTTGTCATAATGAATTTTTGTTTTTCTCTTTCTTCCAGGACTAAGCGTCCCCTGCAGACCTTACCATCCCTCCCCCCCATGCTGCCTACTAAGAGGCTGAGGACCACGGGAGGGTCGCTCGGTACCCCGTCGATGCCAGGTGGAGTGACTCTCCCTCCTTCCACTCCAGTTTGGTTAGAGCGAGCCAAGGATGCGCTCAGGCGTGGTAGTCTGATGGCGGCTGCGTCCCGTGCAGGTGCCGGGGCCGTGACCAAGGCCACGGGGGAGGAGGACGTCACCACGACCATGGCCTCGCCCGCCCTCCCGCTCGAGACTCTGTCGTCGTCAGGCGCGCTGGGCGATGCGGCGGCGGGCGACCAAGGGGCGGTGGCGCCAGAGCCGGCGACCCCTATCCCGGCGACGGGGGCTGGATCGGAGCAGCAGCCCATCACGCTCGAGGAAGAGAGTCCGAGCTCGGGCGCCAAGTCCTCCTGGCCAATCGGCCTGCGCCAGCTCGAGGAGGAGCGCAGGGAGGAGGAGGAGGAGGAGACGCCGGCAGCCACTGATCGGCCGGTGGGAGATGTGGTGATGCAGGAGGCGGGACCGGTGCCTGAGCCTCAGCCGAGCCGGGCCTCAACCCCTCCTCGGGATATGGAGGTCGAGTCCTCAGCTGGGCAACGGGTCGAGGAGGGGGAGGCCCAAGCCGCCGTTCGAGAGGGCGCACTCGAGGAGCACCCCGCCGTCACGCAAGAGGAGGAGAAGGCGGAGGAGCCGGTGGAGCGGCAGGCAGGGCCGGTGGTGCAGCCTGCCGCCGCGGGCATCGAGGAGCGCCAGCCGCAGGTGGAGCAGCGGGCTGAGCCAGAGGAGCAGTGGCTGCAGGCGGGGCAGCCCACTGCCACAGGCGGTGATGAACGTCAGGGCGACGAGCAGGAGCACCACCTGCAGCCGTATCAGGCGCCGCCACAACCTCCACAGCTGCTGGGGGAGCTGGTGCCCCACCTCGTGCCTGACTCGGAGACGGGCGAGGTGAGGTGCGAGGCCATGACCGACGCCGACCAGTGGGAGGAGGCCCAGAGGAAACTGACGGCGGCCGCCATCGTCGACAGCCATATGCGGTCGGTCGGTCTCGGGCCCACCGAGCCCACTGACGTCTCCATCGAGGAGCGGAGGCGGATTGAGGCACGGGCGCTCGCCCAAGAGGCGTCCTCTTCCTGGAGTCAGCCGCAGCGCCCACCTACCCTGGGTGAGCGGGTGGTGACGGCGGACGTCGACCTGGAGGCGGTGAGGAGACTCCACTCCTCCGTTGACAAGGAGATGCGGGAGGAGTTCCCTCTTTGGGAGAGGCCGCCGCTGGTGCTCTCCGACCCCCTTGACCACGAGGCTCCCCCGATCGTGATGAACGATCAGAAGGAGCTCGAGGCGCACGTGGAGGCCGAGGAGCGCCGGCAATGGCTCGAGAGCGCTTTGAAGACTGCTCTGTCGCTCGTCTCGGAGGACATGCCCCGGCTTCTTTCGATGAGTGTCCTCGAGTTCGGTTGTTTGCCCTTTTGATTTATCGTGTTTTATGTTCTAACACTTTCCCTTCGAGGTTCAGACGACGCAGAGTCGCTCCTACGCCAAATCCGTGCATATCCGTGCCACGCAAGAGAGCGAGCACGAGATCCGTCGGTATGTGCGGATGGGGCAAGAGGCTGAGGGCGAGCGGCACCGCTTTGCTCGGCTCCTCCGAGATGCCAATGCCGCCCTGGACGCCGCCAAGGAGGACGCCAAGAATTCTCATGATGAGCTTGCTCGAGTGGCGCAGGAGGCCGGGGCAGCGCAGCAGGAGGCCAGCGAGAAGCTCACCCGAGCCACGCAGGAGGCCAAGGCCGCTCGTCAGGAGTACGCGCAGCTGCACGAGGTTTTCGAGCAGCTTAAGAAGGACGCGGCTGTGGCGCTGCAAGGCTATAAGGCCAAGTGCCGGGACATGGAGCAGCTCCAGAAGGACAAGGCCGGCGTCGAGGCCTATGTGGAGGAGCTCCAGGCTACGGTCACCCGGGAGGCTGTCGAGAAGGAGGCCCTTGCCAGCGCGCTTGAAGCGGAGAAAGAGCGGGCGAGCGGTCTCCAGACGGAGGCGGCCAACCTCCGTCAAGAGATGACGGAGAAGGACCTCGCCATCCAGGGCGCCGGCAAAGCTTATGAGGAGCTGCGTGTGGAGAAAAGCGACATCGAGCGCGCCTTCCGGAGAAAAGAGACTGAGCTCGCGCGGGCGCTCGAACGCGAGCAAGGGCTCTCGACCCGCTGCACCGGTAAGTGCTCGAGTCCTTTAGTTCTTTTTTCGTGCGTGATTCATACGTGTTGCTCGAGTACTTGATTGAGTACTTGATTCTTGTCGTCCTTTTTCAGGTTTGGAGGCGGACCTGGCGGACGCGCGTGAGTACGCAAAGTCAACCCACGCGCTGGCTGACCGCGTGCTCTCCGCCAAGGCCCACATCACCGGCGCCATTGACACCCTCAGCGCTAAGTGGGGTTTCCCGCCGGTGGTGGACGTCGAGGGGCCGGATGCTGGCCAGAGCTATGCTAGCCGGGTCCGTGAGTTCGGCGCCTCTCTGCGGGGTCGTATCCGGGAGGCCCTTGTTTTTGCTGCGCGCCGGACGATGGCCATCTTCTACTCGGGGTTCAGCATCTCGAGGGAGGACGCCCGGGCCGGGATGGAGGCCGTCGCGAGCGGCTTCGCCTACGTCGAGGGCGAGCAAGAAGGAGGGGTCAACCCCCGGATCGAGCAGCTCAAGGCCGAGGCAGAGGAGCCGGGCGCCCTCCTTGGGGGCGATCTGCTGCGAGAAGTCCTTCCGCCTGATGTGGAGTAATCTTTAGCCGGCCTGCGAGCCAAAATCTGGGCAACAAGGCCCTTGTAAGAAAACAAGTATTTTTGGTTATGGAAGTGGTCCGAGTGGCCTTGAACCGTAATACTTCGAAGTTTATAATCGTTATGCTCTAATTTTTCCTTTGCGCTCGATATTATTTTCCACTTCCTGCCTTTGTTTTGTTTTAGCTAAGTGTTGGCGCTGTGCTCGAACTACTTCGAGAGGGGATGAGTTAGGGTGCCGTAGCTCGGAAGCGTGGGAAGCCTTGTGCTCGATCGTCCTGACTCGGTGAGCTCGAGGTGACGCAAACACTTAGCTTACGAAAAACTTCGAGGCGAGGAGGGGAAAGAGTACATCGAGCGTTATTTTCGAAAAAACTAGGTGTGTTTTTTCGAGGACTTCAGGGGGGGTCCCCCCCCTGGTTTAGCCCCCGAGGGGGGCTTGACTTTGTGGAAACAAAGTCGAGCCCACCTTGTGTATGAACAAAAAGTAAGGAATCGACTCGTTTATTCATACTAGCGGTATATTTAAACGAAATATGTACAAAACATCGAGGTCTAGGGGAAAAAGCGACGTAGCTGTTCGATGTTCCACGCGTTGGTGAGGGTCGAGCCTTTCTCGTCGGCTAACTTGTACGTTCCCGATTTCAGCACCTTGACTACGATGAACGGGCCTTCCCAAGGAGGAGTCAGCTTGTGGCGCCCCTTGTTATCTTGGCGTCGACGGAGCACGAGATCGCCGACCATGAAATCCCTCTTGCGCACATTCTTTTCGTGATACTGCCGTAGCTTCTGTTGGTAGCGCGCGAGTGTAGGAGCGCCGTGTCTCGAGCCTCTTTCGCTTGGTCGATGGCGTTTGCCGGCCTTTCCGATTAGTACGCTCGTTGTAGGCCTTGAGTCGAGGGGACCCGTACTCGAGGTCAGCGGGGAGGACGGCCTCAGACCCATAGACCAAGAAGAACGGGGTGAACCCAGTGGCTCGACTCTCGGTCGTCCGCAGACTCCACAGGACAGATGGGAGTTCAGCTACCCATTTGTTGCCGTGTTTGTTCAAGCGTTTGAAAATCCTTGGCTTTAGACCTTGCAAGATCATGCCATTTGCGCGCTCGACTTGGCCATTAGTTCGAGGGTAGGCGACTACCGACCAGTTCACACGGATGTGGTACCGATCGCAGAAGTCCAAGAACTTTTTGCCTGTGAACTGGGTGCCATTGTCAGTAATGATGACGTTGGGGACTCCAAAGCGATGGATGATGTCGGTAAAGAACTCGACCGCTCGCTCCGAGCGGATGTTATTGATGGGCTTGGCCTCGATCCACTTGGTAAACTTATCGATGGCCACGAGCAAGTGGGTGTGGCCTCCCATCGTCTTTTTGAGGGGTCCAACCAGATCGAGCCCCCAGACCGCAAATGGCCACGTGAGGGGGATCATCTGGAGTGCGTGTGCTGGAAGATGCGTTTGCTTAGCGTAGAATTGGCATCCCTCACACGCTCGAACAAGCCTGATGGCGTCAGCAGTTGCAGTGGGCCAGTAAAAGCCTCGACGGAATGCGTTCCCGACGAGGGTTCTTGGCGCAGCATGGTGGCCACAAGCCCCCGAGTGCATGTCTCTGAGCAGTTTCTTGCCTTCCTCGATCGAGATGCACCGTTGGAGTACACCAATTGGGCTCCGGCGGTAGAGCTCTCTATCGTCCCCGTAAAGGACGTAAGTTTTGGCTCGACGAGCTAGTCGCCTTGCCTCCGTTCGATCTTCCGGTAACTCCCCTCGAATGAGATACTCGAGGAATGGTGCACGCCAGTCGGTTGGTGGGCTCGTAGCCTGGTCGATCTCCATGACTGTGGTCCCCGTCGAGGGGGGCGCGGTCGTGGGAGCAGGCTCAACGGCTGGTCCTGCCCCAGCCCCCGAGTCCCACTTCACGGATGGCTCGTGAAGGTCTTTCGAGAAGACGTCTGGGGGTATTGGCGCTCGAGATGAAGCGATTTTGGCCAGTTCGTCCGCAGCCTCGTTGAAGCGCCTTGGGATGTGGTTGAGCTCGAGACCATGGAAGCTGGCTTCCAACTTGCGCACCTCATTGCAGTATGCTTCCATCTTTTCATCATGGCAGCTCGAGGCTTTCATTACTTGATCGATAACAAGCTGCGAGTCGCCTCGAGCATCGAGGCGTCGGACCCCAAGCTCGATGGCAATGCGCAACCCGGTAACGAGCGCCTCATACCCTGCCATGTTGTTCGAGGCGGCAAAGTGGATGCGCACCACGTAACGCATGTGTACTCCGAGGGGCAAGATGAAGAGTAGGCCCGTGCCTGCTCCTGTCTTCATAAGTGACCCGTCGAAATACATGGTCCACGGCTCGGCTCGGATCTCGGACCGGGGGAGTTGGATGTCGGTCCACTCGGCGACAAAGTCAGCCAAAGCACTTGGGATTTGATAGCCTTTCGTGGGGCATAAGTGATGGTCTCGCCCATGAGCTCGACCGACCACTTGGCGATTCGACCCACGACTTCCCGGTTCGGATAATTTCCCCAAGTGGGAATGATGTTACCACCGTTACCGGGTGGCTAAGAAAGTAGTCTTTGGAGTTTTCGACGGGTGAGCACGATTGCGTAGAGTAGCTTTTGGATATGGGGGTATCGAATTTTGGCATCTGAGAGCACCTCACTGATGAAATACACCGGCCGCTGGACGGGGAGCGCGTGCCCCTCTTCCTGCCTCTCAACCACTATGACCGCGCTGGCCACTTGTGTGGTTGCGGCAATATAGAGGAGGAGTGGCTCGGCGGGTTGATCTCGGGTGCGGCCGGGTCGAGGTGGCACGAGCACGGGAGGGGAGGAGAGCATGCTCTTCAGCCTCGAGAGGGCTTCCTCCACCTCGGGTGTCCATGTGAAATGCTCGGATTTTTTGAGAAGTCGATACAGAGGCAAAGCTTTTTCTCCCAAGCGTGCGATGAATCGGCTAAGGGCGGCCAAACATCCCGTGATCTTCTGTACCCCTTTCAGGTCTCGAATCGGCCCCATCCGCATGATGGCCGTAACCTTCTCGGGGTTGGCCTCGATCCCCCGCTGGGAGACGATGTAGCCTAGCAGCATGCCTCGAGGCACTCCAAAGACACACTTCTCGGGGTTCAGTTTGATGTTTTTAGCCCTGAGGCATCCGAACGTCAACTTGAGGTCCTCGACAAGGTTTTCGACTTTACGTGTCTTGACAACGATGTCATCCACGTATGCCTCAACCGTTTCTCCTATATGTTTGCCAAAAACATGAAGCATGCAGCGCTGATATGTTGCCCCGGCGTTTCGAAGGCCGAAAGGCATCGTGACATAACAGTACATGCCCATAGGGGTGATGAAAGAAGTCACGAGCTGGTCGGACTCCTTCATCTTGATTTGGTGATAGCCAGAGTAGGCGTCGAGAAAGGAAAGTACTTCACAACCCGCAGTGGAATCAATGATTTGATCTATTCGAGGTAAAGGAAATGGGACTTTGGGACATGCTTTATTTAAACTAGTGTAACCTACACACATCCTCATTTTTCCATTCTTTTTCTCTACCAATACAAAGGATTAGCTAACCACTCGGGATGATGTACCTCCTTGATGAATCCGGCTTTCTCGAGCTTCTCGACCTCCTCGCGGATGATCCCGCGCTTCTCCTCGTCGAAGCGGCGCAGGCGTTGCTTGACAGGTCTCGAACTAGGACGGATCTCCAAGGCGTGCTCGGCGACATCCCTCGGTATGCCAGGCATGTCTGAGGGGCTCCATGCAAACATGTCAGCGTTTGCGCGGAGAAAGTCGACGAGCACTGCTTCCTATTTGCTATCGAGGGAGGTGCTGATGACCAGCGTCTTCTCCCCCGAGGAGCTCGGGTCGAGCGGGATCTTCTTGGTGTCTTCAGCGGGCTCGAAGTTGCCGGCTTGTCGCTTGGGTGTCGGGGCAGAGGCCTCAGCCGCCATGTGATCGAGCATCATGGCTAGGTCTTCAGATGTTCCCAGTACGTTCGTCAGTGATTCCCCGTACTCGACGCACTCCACATCGCAGTGGTAGGCGTGCTCGTACGTGGAGTTGACAGTGATGACTCCTTTCGGTCCCGGCATCTTGAGTTTGAGGTAGGCATAGCTGGGGATCGCCATGAACTTTGTGTAGCACGGCCTGCCCAGGATGGCGTGGTACGTCCCCTCGAAACTGGGCACGTCGAAAGTTAAGACCTCTCGACGAAAGTTCGAGCGTGTCCCAAAGATGACGGGGAGGTCGTCGGTTGTCGTTGATGTCATGACGCGCATCTTGAGGTGTACGGTTGTCGAGGATGCGTTCTCGAGCAGGGGCTCTTCCACCTCGAGGGGGTGCCTCTTGGTGGACGGAACCCTCCCGCTCGTGACGTGGTTGTTCTGGGGCTGCCTCTCGCTGTCTCGAGGCCGAGCTCTCGGCCTGCTGGACGGCCGCGACTTGGAGGAGCCCTTGGATCTCATCTCGTATCTATAATGCATGCGGATTCGAGGGCGCCGGCATGTCCCGCAGCAGCATAGCTGCCGCAAGTACATTCTGGCTTGCTCGAGGGAAGTGGGTTGGCTCGGGTGGCGCCTCCGGTCGCCCGTCATTGACGATGCGGTTGAAAACGTCTCGTGCCTTTCCTCGAGCGCCAAGAGCTCGAGGAGGGGGCGGATGGTTCTGCTCAAGCGCACATTTGAGCAGCTCCAGATTCGCGCGTTCCTCATTCATCTTGGCCTCGATTTCTCTGAGCTGGGCCCATTGTGCTGCTCGAGCATCGTCTTTAGGGCCCATTGTGCTCGATCACTGCAGAGCTCCGGCCGCCGAGCATCGCGGCGTTTCCCCGTGCTCTCCTCCTCGATCCAACGACGCATAGCACCCCGAGTCCCCGAGTCTAGGTTGCCGCGGCGTTGTGAGCCCGGTGCTCCTCGATCCAACGACGCATATTCCGACCGTGCTGCGGCGTTGTGAGCCTGGGTCCAAACCGGTCCACGTCGGCCACACGATCTCCAAGTTCATAGTGGCACGCAGGAGGGGGCCGGGGCTCTCCTCCCGCGATCCCATGACTGGCCGGATCGCGTTGGCATAGGTAGTGGCGGCGTTGGTGAGCCCAAACGGGAGCCTGCGCCGAGCTCGGTATAGCCCGTGTGGCAACAGGTTGGGCGACGTCGGCCGTGCGCGTGCTCGAGGAGCCACGTCGGGCTCTCTCGGCGAGCGCATGGCGAACGTGAAGCCAGGGTCCACGTCAGGGACTCCCTGTCCACGTGCCACCCCCTGCCGTACGCTTGGCACCCCGGCTGGGTGCATCGTGGCGTCTGGCTGGGAGGGCACACGAGCAGGGTGCTCAAGGCCCCGTGCTCGCGGCGGTGATGCCGATCTTTGTCGGCGATGTGGTGGCGAGCCGTGGTGGCGCGGTCGGCGCACGGCCCCACCGGCGTGTGGGGGTGACGGCGTCCCCCTCCCGGTTCACCGATCGAGAGTAGAGCCATGTCGTGGCTCCGGGCCGAGCGACACGAACTCTAGACTCCCAAACCAGATCACCGTGGCGAACGGAAGCGAGGAAGCGGGTGATGCCATCCGGAAAATGGCGGGAATCGAGCGAAAAACACGCAGTGCCCCTACCTGGCGCGCCAACTGTCGGTGTTTCGTACCCCGGGGGGTATAACACCAACGAGTAAATTTCTATGCGTGTTCCCTAATCCGGATGGTGATGCAAGATGGACACAAGCGTTTATCCTGGTTCAGGCAAAGGATGCCCTACGTCCAGCAGAGGGGAGAGTTTTGTATTATCTTGCACCGGGGTGCTTGTACAGGGGTGAGTACAAGGCAGTCCTGAGACTTAGCGAGTGAGAGAGTGTGTGTGAAGGTGTCAAAACGTGTACGCGTAAAAAAAGCCCCCCTGAACTAGGCCCTGGCGTCCCCTTTTATAGGCCAAGAGGAGGCTCAGGAGTACAGAGTAGATAGGGCTGTCGTGGGCGTGACGTCGAGATACCGGGTGCCGTCAAGTCGTCGAGTCCGTAGACGCTCCTTATGGTCCGGCTCGAGCCTCGTAGCGGTATGGTCATTGATGGCCCCGCTTGTCCGTCTTGGTCGTGGGCCGACGTAGTCGAGGTACGGCGGCGGGGCGTAGACGAGCACGTGTGCCCGGAAATCCCGCCGTATGGCCGTCGAGGTGGGAAAGACGGGCACCGCGCGCGTCCCATGCTCGGGTTGCGTCCGTCATCGTCCCTCGAGCGGCGATGTCCGCCGATAGGGAGATGGCCCGAGCGAAGGACCGAGCGGCGGGTTAGATGGTACGGAGAGTTGACAATTGCGTTCGAGAGGGTGCCGCACATGGCATAGTGCCGGGTATGGTGCAATAGTGGCGCCTGCCATCCTCGAATCCGGGGAAGGGGCAGCGTGACGGTGGAAGTGACTGGTGTACGATCCACTATCGCGGGCCCTGTAGCCATGGAGTTAGGCGGGGCAGGCGTACTATGACGCTGTTCGAGCCCTGTAGCCATGTGCGCACCACGGTTGGCAATTATTGCAGGCATACTCGAGCGGTCGCTCGCTCGAGCGCTTTCCGCCACTGTCTCGAGCGGTTGTTTGCTCGAGTAGTTTCCGTTACCGTCTCGAGCGGTCGTTCGCTCGAGCGGTTTCCGTACTTTTTCCTCGAGCGAGCGGGTGGCTGCTGCTCGAGCAAGTGGGCTTTGTGGCTTTGTGGGCCTAATTCGCACGCTGGCCCAACAGGAGTAGGATTGGGATTTCCTTGGTTAATTCTTGGGAGAGTTAGAGGTGAAATGGGCTGGATTATTCACCTCCAATCTATCTGATTTGGGACCCCCTAATCTAGGTACCCGACACTAGGTTTTGAGAAGATGTATGGGTAGGAGGTAAGCCTTTAAAAGTTAAATATCCATCTTCTCACACAACGGTTTCAAAAGTGATGACTACTAGCCCACTAAACATCTCTTTTAGAAGGGTTTTGGTAGATAACAAACTTTCAGAATGGCTTAGTTTAGTAGCATGAATCTCCAATGTCGAATTGGTGGAAAGAACATATTACTTTAGATGGACCTTAACCAAATCTGGGTTATTCTCCGTCTGATCCATGTATCATTATCTTATAGATACACGACCACCTTTTCGTCATAGTAAGATTTGAAAGATAAAAATTTCTCTAAAAATTAAAATCTTTCTCTGGTTCTTGCAAAAGGGTGTCGTCTTAACTAAAGACAATCTTGCTAAGCAAAATTGAAAAGGCAGTCAGAAGTGCATTTGCTGCAATGGGAATGAAAATATCCAACATTTATTCCTAGATTGTCCCCTTACCAAAATGATTTGGAGGATTATTTTCTTTGCTACTAATCTAACCCCACCTAGATCAATCAATCATATGTTCGGTAGTTGGCTAACTAACCAGAATAAAAGAATTAGGAATTTGATTTGGGTGGGGGTGGCAGTCATGTGAAGGGTTATCTGGAGATGCCGTAATGATGTTGTTTTTAATCAAATGAAATCTAACTCTATTATGCAGGTAATTTTCAGAGGAGCATACTGGTTACGCCCTTGGGCTCAGTTGCAGCGCATGATGGGGCAGCCAAGGACGCACTCTCAACGATGAGCAAGAAATTGGGAGTAATTGTTTTAGAGATATCCAATAAAGGATGGAAACATTTATATTGTTTGAACTAGCGTCCTGGTCGATCTATAAAACTATGGCTTTCTCATTTTTTTTACTATAAAACTTTGTAATAATTGGCTGTGTACATCCTTGGATGTAGAGGCCGGATATTGTTTTATTCATTATTAAACAAAAAGGATGTTGTACATGATGATGGACGTCTTCTGCTGCAATCACATTATGCATGTATATCGGTCTTTGCTGCAGTACTTCGAAATGACTGTGGACCGTCCATTTATTCCGATCTAATGATCACCGTTATCTATTACCTCTTATGAGGTAATAGTATTTATTTAATTTTTATTCTACAAAATAGGGTAAACAAGAAAAGTTTTAAATAACAAATTTTTTTTAGATTTGGTTGATGCATAGATATGGCAAATCCTTTTCTATCCACGCTGGCCGGCTTCTGTTGGCGACGGTTGCTGCGTATTGGATTTGATATGGATGGAAACATGGGATTGTCCCGTGAAGGCTGCTTGATTGGCAAGATTGCAAAAGTATCTTCCATTGAGGAAGGGGGGTCCGATTTAGACATTTCGGGGAGAAAATTGGATCAATAATCACTAAAATTTTAGCCAACAGGCTCCAATTGGTCATTCTAAACCTTCTTCACCAAAATCAGTATGGTTTTATCAGAACTAGAACCATTCAGGATTGTCTGGCCTGGGCTTTTGAGTATCTACACCTTTGCCATCAATCAAAAAAGGAGCTGGTTGTCCTAAAATTGGACTTTGAGAAGGCTTTTGATAAAATTGAACATAGAGCTATTCTGGAAATTCTGAAACACAAAGGATTTGGAGCAAAATGGATCTCTTGGATCAAGTTAATCTTGAACACTGGTACATCTGCTGTTTTGATGAATGGGGTTGCTGGAAAAACTTTTCACTGCAGAAGGGGAGTAAGACAAGGGGATCCTCTTTCACCATTGCTCTTTGTGCTAGCTGCAGACTTGCTTCAGTCAGTCATCAACAAAGCTGCTCAGTCTGGCCTTCTCAATCTTCCTATCCCTTCACCAAGCCAAGATTTTCCCATCATTCAGTATGCAGATGACACATTGATAATTCTGGAGGCCTCTGCAACACAGCTGTTCTTCCTAAAAGGTATCTTACAAGCTTTCAGTGATTCCACTGGTCTCAGGATTAACTTCAATAAATCTTTTATGGTCCCTATCAACTTAACTCAAGAGAAGCTACAACACCTAGCTAATACTTTTGGGTGTCAGTCTGGTTCCTTCCCATTCACCTATTTGGGACTCCCTATGGGCATCACTAGACCAAAAGTTGAAGATTTCATGCCTCTACTAAATAAATGTGAGAAAAGATTAAACTTCATCTCCCCTTCCTCTCTCAAGCGGGGAAGACTTGAACTCACAAACTCAGTCCTTTCGCTTTGCCCACTTATACCATGTGCTCCATCATCCCGCCCAAAACGGTGATCAAGCAACTAGATAAGTACAGGAGACATTGCCTCGGAGAGGAGCTCTACCGCTAGTGAGAAGAAAATTGCCAAAGCAGCTGGCCTATGGTTTGCTTGCCCAAGAATGAAGGTGGATTGGGTGTCATCAACATTCAGACCCAGAATGAAGCTCTAGTCTTGAAACACCTGGACAAATTTTTTAACGGGTACAACACTCCATGGGTTGCTCGATGCGGGATAAGCACTACGAAATGGAAGACTCCCAAATATTCAATCTGTTAAAGGCTCCTTCGGTGGCGTGATGCACTTAAGTTGCTAGATAAGTATAAGGGTATGGCCACAGTACAGCTTTGCCGATGGACGACATGCCTTTTTTGGGATGATCTACGGCATAATCAAGTAAGAAAGCATCAATTCCCCGAGCTGCACTCTTATGCAAAAAACAAGCAGATCTCTCTTTCTAAAGCTCAACAAACCTCAAGTTTTATCGACCTCTTCAATCTCCCTCTATCCATAGAGGCATATGAGCAGCCGCAACATGACTTCAAACCGAGATGGCAAACATTGAACTTCATGAGGATTTTGATTCCCGGGGGTACATTTGGGGAACAAAGCAATACTCCTCTTCAAAGGCATACAAAAGGCTAACAGGTCACTCTCATGTCCACCCAATTTTCAGAAAGCTCTGGAAAACTTCATGCCAGGGCAAGCACAAAGTGTTCTTCTGGCTCACCCTAAAAGATAGATTGAGCACAAGAGATTTAATGACAAGAAGAGGAATGCATCTTGACAGCACCTTGTGTGTCCTTTGTCAAACCCCTCCTAAAGAAACTGTGATGCATCTTCTCTTTTTCTGTACTTTTGCCAAGAATTGTTGGGCCCTGATGAATTTTCAATTTTAAGATGGTCTCTCCATTCCTCAGATTGCTGATGCCTGGCAGCTGCAGCTTGAAATCCCCTTTGCTTTGGATCTGTTCATTGTTTGGTGCTGGGGCATCTGGATGGTGCGAAATGACTGCATATTCAGACACATTGCTCCCTCTATTCAAGCATGAAGAAGATACATCAGGGATGAATCATCTCTTCTCCTCAATAGGATCAACTCAAGATATCAAGATCAACTCAGATTATGGATCCTTGCAAACTTGCAGGCTTAATGCTTCTTCTTCTCTCCCTTCTTCTCATTTTCTTTATCTCCTTTGATGTACCCAGATTAGTTTCTCCTTTAGACCCTCCTAGTTGCTTGCTGCTCTCTTTCGGTTTGTTTTTGTTTCTCTACTTCTGTATTTGTACTTGTCTTTGGTTTTTAATATATTTCAGTAGGAGCCCCTGGCTCCTCCTGTCCTTTCAAAAAAAAAATTGTGGATAATGAATGGTTAACTAGGCCCTTTACCAGTGAAGAAGTGGACTCGGTGGTGAGAGAAATCAGAAACAATACTGCCCCTGGGCCTGATGGCTTTACTATAGAGTTTTATAAAAAGATGTGGCCTCAGATAAAAGAGATGGTGTTAGAAATGCTAGAAACATTACATGAAGGTTCTTTGGATTTGTGGAGATTGAACTATGGGGTTATCATTTTGCTACCAAAAGTTAAGCCAGCAAATAACATCAGGCAATTTAGGCCTATCTGCCTGTTAAATGTGATGTACAAGATTATCACAAAGACTTTGACAGTAAGACTTACTGGGGTGATTGACAAGGTGATCAGTCCATATCAAACAGCCTTTATCCCAGGGAGGAATATTTTGGAGGGGGTGGTGATTTTACAGGAGGTGCTCCATGATTTGAAAGTGTCTAAATCCAGAGGGGTAATTCTCAAACTTGATTTTGAGAAAGCTTATGACAAAGTGAGTTGGGACTTTTTAGAAGAGGTTTTGATAAGAAAAGGGTTCAATGCTCAATGGATCCATTGGATAAATAGTGTGGTCAGAGGAGGGAAAGTGTGTGTAGATATTAATGGACAAAGAGGTGAATTCTTCAGGAGTTATAAAGGGCTAAGGCAGGGGGATCCTTTATCCCCACTGCTGTTCAATTTGGCTGCTGATGCTTTATCAAAAATGCTCTTAAAAGCAACTGAGGCAGGAGTGATTAGGGGATTGATTCCACATCTGATTCCTGGTGGGCTATCTCATCTGCAGTATGCAGATGATACAGTCATAATGCTTCAGTTTGACTTGGAGGTTATGCAAAATGTGAAGCTTATATTGGCATGCTTTGAGGCTATGTCTGGATTAAAGATTAATTATGAAAAGAGTGAAATTTTTGCTGTAGGACTAAATGAAGAGGAACAGAAGTGTGCAGCTGATATCCTGGGTTGTAAAATTGGAACTTTCCCAATGAAATACTTAGGGCTGCCTGTAAGTCTTAACAAGATTTCCAAAGCCCAGCTTAGATATGTGGAGGATAAGCTTGAGAAGAGGTTCGGGACATGGCAATGTGAATTTCTTTCTTCTGGGGGAAAATCAATTTTATTGGAATCATGCCTTTCAAGCATCCCAATGTATACTATGGGAGTATATTATTTGTATGAGGGGAATTTTCAGAGGATCGATACAATAAGATCTAGGTTCTATTGGCAGGGCACAAGCAAAAAAAGGAAGTACCACATGGTAAAATGGGATGCAATGGCAAGACCTAAAGAGTTTGGGGGCATGGGTTTCACTGATGCAAGAGCTATGAATAAATGCCTTATGGTTAAATGGATTGACAGGCTAGAAAGAGGGGATGATGGGCTTTGTTGCACTATACTAAGAATAAATATTTAGGGGATAAGAGCATATACCAGATTAAGAAAAAAACTGGTTCACAATTCTGGAGGTCACTATTGGATTTAAGAGGTGAATATCAGAAAGGAAGGGTTATGCAGGTGCAAAGTGGGTGTCAAACTAGGTTTTGGCTAGATGTCTGGTTAGGGGGAGTCCCTCTAAGATTAGCTTTTCCAAGCTTATACCAGATTGCTGTCATGAAAGAGGCTTCTGTAGCTGAGCTGTGGAGAGATGGAGACTGGGACATTCAATTCAGAAGACAAATAGTTGGCTTGGTTAGGGAAGAATGGCAAGAGTTGTTAAGTTTGATTCAAGAGGTGGAGTTATCTACAGGGAGGGATAAGACCTCTTGGGCTCTTGAAAAAAATGGGAAATACTCAACTAAATCCTTATACAAGGAACTAACTACAAGGGGGGTTAGAGATATGGAGCTGATGTTTGTATGGAAGAGTTATTTGCCTTTAAAAGTAATGATTTTCTTGTGGATGGCCATCCATGACAGGATTAAATCTGGGGAACAACTGAAACATAAAAATTGGGAGGGGGATCCTGATTGTGTAATCTGTGGAAAGCTGGAAACAGCTGACCACATCCTGTTCCAATGTCCCCTGGCTATTTTCATTTGGACGTTCTTGAGAGATATTCTTGGGTGGTGCAAATCCCCGAGTTCTTGTGCTAGTTTTGTGCAAGATATGATTAGAGATTGCAGAGGTATGACGAAAAAGATATGTTTTCACATTTGTGCAGGGATGATGTGGACACTATGGAAGATAAGGAATGAGGCAGTCTTCGACAAGAAGGTGGTGATATCTCCGACATCGGCGATCTTCAGAGCACTGACGCTTCTCAAGTCTTGGACTCCCCTGATGAAAATGAAGATGAAGCCAAAACTGGAGGAGACGATTTCACTGCTGTCAGCAAGGGCGGTGGAGCTTGAGTGATGATGAAGCTGGAGTAACAAAGACAGTTATCAGTTTGCCCTGGGTGTGCCTTGATGTATCATTTGCTCGGCAAAACTGTAATAAATTTGTAGAAGTTTAAGTTGCCAGGTTCGCGTAGCTTCTGCTGGGTAATGTTGCTGGTTGGGAGTAGAAGTATGCTAGAGGTTTGCTGCTAGAGTTCTAAGAGGGTAAGAGTTAGTTAAGTGCTTCGTCGTGTAAACTGGTATCCCCAGTAAACAATCGTGGGTCTTGGGCTTCGATAAGCTTTCAATAAAGCGGGCGAATGCCTTTGATCTAAAAAAAAAAAAAATTGGATCAATACGACTCATAAGAAGAAGAAGAAGAGCGCACCCGACGCATGGCCAAATCAGTACCGTGGCGCAATGAGACGACCAGAGTGCACCCGACGCTAGCTCGCCCGCTTGACCTGCACACGCTGTCGGGTCCCCGCTCTGCTGCGCAAGGGAGCTCCTTCTGCCTTGATTAGGGGGAATCCGATCCGGCGCGGCCCTCCCGTGATCAGGGGAATCGGCATGCGGGATTTTCCCTCCGGAAATCTTCCTTGTCTACGGAAATCTTCCTTGTCTACCAGGTCGAAAACAATCCACTCTTCGATCACCCCGTTCCTCCCGTAAGCGACACAAAATAACGGCCCACGAGTACTCGGCCGGCCCACGCTGTGCGAGTTGTGCGCACTCCCGTTACCTCCGGTAGGATTCCAGCCTTCCAAGTACGTAACTTTCTTCTATTTTTTGCTTTATTTTCTTTCATTTAGTTATTTTCATTTTTCCTTTTCCCTTCTTATTACGTGACCTTTCATTCGTCTTTTACTTTTTATTTGATCTTTATTTTATTCATTCTTTCTTTTAACTATTTTTTTCAAGCTTTCTTTTTTCTTGTATCTACTTATTTTCCCCATTTTATGTTTCATGTATATTTTTTGTTGTCATTTTCTATTTACTTTTTTATTTTAATTATTTTATTGTTTGTCTTTCTATGATGTGATGTTCTCTGCTATATTATTGGAGGTTCATGGTGTAATATGGGATGTTCTGTGATATACTATTGGAGGTTCTATGATGTAATATGTGATGTTCTAGAATATATTATTGTAGGTTCTACAATGTAATATATGATATGTGATACATCATTGGAGGATCCAAGATGTAATATGAGATGTTCTGTGATGTACTATTAAATGTTCTAGGCTTCTTTTTTCGATGTTCTCGTAGCGTTTATGTGATGTTAGATGATTATCTTTAATGGATAAAAGTTTGTTAAAAAGCTATCGAAATATATCAATGTGGGATCTTGTTTTGAAGAGTTTATTGTGAGAAACACGATAGTGTAATCAAATTTTTAATTTGATATTTGGTTTAGAAGTTATGACTTTTCTTATTTCAAAAAAACATGAGATGTGCTGTCAGCCACGTGCTCTCGTCCAATTCTGAGCGACATGTGCGGGCTACGGCATGAAATCGGCCCACTTAAATGGCAGCATGACAATACGGATTAATAATTTGGGGTGGTCGAGGAGGCGCTAGATTTCGACCAGGTCGAAGGCTAGAATGACCCTTTCCCCTCCCGTGATCAGAGGGATGTGGGTGTTTTTTTTGTTTTGTTAGATTTATTAATTTTTAGTAATTCATTAAATTGTGAAAAATCGACGGTCCAAATCGATTTAAGATATTACCTTCTTATAGGTAAAAAGTGTACCTCAGCATTGCCCTGCCTCTATGCTTGAGCTGCTGTTGCTGTAGGGAGGTGGGGGAAGATGGTGTTTGTGAGCATACAGAAGGATAAGGGACAAAGGAGAGAGATGGTAAGGAGAGGGAGACCAGACTTGAGGTTAGAGTTAATCTAGTTGAATAGAATTTTTGGGTCCACGATGAGGAATCACCTGGAGTTGGTATAATACAATCGGCAATGGTACTATCACCAGACATGTGTTAAAGATAAACCGATAGACATGGAACATATATATACTTAACTTTGGTACAAATCGCCAATTCCATATTGGCTACTGTGGGGGTGGGGGGGGGTGGGGGGGGGGGGGGCTGCAAACAATTCACCAGATTCCTTTTTCTACAGCTACCTGGGTGCATGCTCCAAAGAGATCTTCCATAGTATGTACAGCTAGCTGACCGAAGATACCAATATGATACCAGATATACCATTGTCATATGGACATAAAGTATATGGTGATCGTCTTCTTGCGTTTGTACAGTTATTTGACAAGGGGAGCATATCTCCACGGCACACAATTTTGTATGCAAAAGTTGTCAACCCTAACATGGGTGATCTATACGCTATGCGTCTGCCCAATGACGACGATGACGATGTAACCTGTATGCATTTTATTAGAATCATCGATGAGACATATAGCAAACTATGTGAAACCTTGTACGTAAGCGCCATATATATGCATAGATGACTTGTATATATAAGCTCAATGCGTATCTAAAAGCGCAACCTCACACTAGCTGGAGTAGTTCTTCTTCTTTGATCTCATACATAGTGAGCATGTCTTTTTGCCAATAGCTACTCGTCACCCCAATAACTGGGAAGGACACATGGAGGAACCCAAGAAGAGGATGTTGTGGCTGGAGCGATGGACAGAAGTCCACCCGGAGGGCAACAACAGGCGTATCCGTGCCTTCGTCGACATGGATACCAATGACCACGCTGCTGCCCAGACGCTAGTCTCACCAGCTAGCTAGGACGTGCCATGATGCATGAATGTTTAAGTAGTAGATGTGTGTGTTTATGTTTATGCTCTGATGTATATGAGGTTCCAAACCGAGCAGTGCGAGCGGCTCCCATCTCGACCACCATGCATGCATGGACAATGTATGGGATGGATGCATGGCGGTCAGATGTCACACTTGCTCGCATTATTCGGTTGCGAGCCTTGGATACATACAACTTAGAATAAACATAAAGCAACCAGTGTATTGATGAATGGGAACGTATTCTATGCAAACCAGGTAAGCCGTGTAAACTTGCAAACTCTTGATCAAGGCCACAAGATCGTCATCCGGTGGACACAAAGAGAGGTGGGCTCTTTTTACAATAAACCGCCCGCAAGCCATTAAGTAATTGTGTTTTTTTTTTCCAAATGACCCACTCCTAATCCCAAGCGTACACGGTACACTCCACGGGAGTCACGCTCGTACGAAGTCACGCTGTGGTTGCCGCTGCCGCCGCTCGTCTATTTGACTCATCTGCCTCACGGACCTCGGCAACGGACCTCGGCATCGACTATGCCGTCCGCCGTGTCGTCAGGGTGGCGCTCGAGGCCATCGCACGGTGCCAGGACTGCAAGGCCAAACTCGCCATGTTCCTGTGCAGCCGGGATGACGGGGAAGACGACGGGATGACGAGGAAGACTAGCAGCCGGGCGGAGGAGATCAGCAGCAGCACAGTAGAGGGGAGACCCAATCGTAAGATTGAGGATCTCGGCTTCTAGTCTGGCTGGGTGGGGGTGCCCAGGGTTTTTTTTGCAAAAGTGGCAAGGGCCGGCGGGCGGTTTATTGTAAAAAGAGCCCACCTCTCTCTGTGCCCATCGGATGACGATCTTGTGGCCTTAATCAAGAGTTTGCAAGTTTGCACAGCTTGTCTGGTTTGCATAGGATACGTTCCCTTGATGAATATACCTTCATTTACTGTTATTGTTCTTGCTGTCTGTCGACGGATGATCAACGTGTAATGATATAGTACTTTGCATGAATAATGAAATGTGTGTCTCCCTTGCTACAGTATAATAAGATACCTTAAAATTATTCTCTCTATTTAGATATAGGCATAACCATATGGGAAATCGCCATATGCCATGTTTTTGTGTTTAGAAAGCAAAAAGACTTCATAGTAAGGGTTGCACTAACAGGATACAACAAGCGTCAGAGTTGCTTTTGTTGCAATCATGCATCATTCATCTTCTCCACATAATAAAATAAAAGGGGAAAATTCTAGATGGTAGGATTGGTGTAAAAAGAACACAAGATAGGAATGTTTTCGTCCAGATTTCGGAGAAATTCTACTAAAAGGTCTGACGTCATGTTTTAGTTTTATAGAACCGACTGCAAAAATTGGGTTGACAAAGAAATATTTACATAGCTAGTACAGTATAGGTCAATTTAGTTTTATTGTTAGCCAAGTCGAAGTCGACACAGTCAATACGACAGCAATAATCAAAGCCTGGTCCTGCTATTTTATACGATTTGCATACATCGATACAATCAAGTTTCGTCTCCTGGAGAATGGAGACACACTACCAAAACGCTCGTTGTGCTACGATGAGCTCTCTGAGTACGTTGTGCCGATCCCCTTTCTTCGGTGCCAGTTCGTTTAATTTCATAGCTCGTTGGAGACTGCGCGCAGCGACCGTTTCCAAGTTCTCATACGCTGCTGGTAGCCGGCAAATCGATCACGGCAGCACTTCCAGGCCTCTGAACTGTGGATCAGCCCATCGCGAGCCAGGAGGCTGAGCTGTGCGTTCGCTGTCGTGGCATGCCGCTGTTAACCGGCGCAGATGGCCGGTATGCAGCGTCTTGTCATGCTCCGTTGTCCCAATCCTCTAGGTTGTTGGAACCAGAACTCCGATGAGGAGCTCTGGCACGGCGCGACACCGGCGAGTGGTGACCGCGGCGACTAAAACCCTAACGGCGGCGAGAGTTCACAAACACACGCGAGAGAAAGAGATAGGTTCAACTGCCTGGCGCAGCCTTTGTTCAATGCATTACTGAGCTTACATACTTGGCCGATCCGCATCCCCCGCCATGCTGAGCAGCTGCTCGGTGATCCATCTTTTCCGGAACCCGAGCGACATGCACGGCATGATCACCATGGCGGGGCGTGGCCTGAAGACGCGGTCATGGCGTGGCGTGGGCAGTCTCCACGTCACCCACGATTCTACGCGATTACAACAAGTTTGTAACTGAAAACAAACTACTCTAATGCACCTATATGCTTGATACATAGTTGACACGATTACAGGCATGCTGATGCAACATTTCACCCCCTAATCTTGTCAACCTCAAATCTTGATGACGCCAAGTTGCCTCCTCATCTCTGCAAACCTCATTCTTGCTAGTGGTTTTGTCAGAATGTCGGCCAACTGCTCATCAGTACTTACATGGCTCACCTCCACCATCCCATTGCTCACACACTCTCTTATGAAATGGTACCGAGTGTCTATATGCTTGCTCCTCTCGTGGTAGACAGGATTCTTGCTCAGTTCTTCTGCAGATCTGTTGTCAATACAAAGTCTGAATTTCTGCACTTCTGAACTTGTGATGTCACTCAACAGTCTGCTCAGCCATACACCCTGACAGGCTCCAATTGCAGCTGCAATGTACTCGGATTCACAGGAGGATAGTGATACCACCCTTTGTTTCTGTGATGTCCAAGATACTATGTTTTCCCCAGAAAGAAGACCACACCACTGGTGCTTTTCCTCTTTTCCAGATCCCCTGCATGATCACTGTCCGAATACCCAAGCAACTCTGAATCCCTTCCCCTGGTATACTTGCAGCCAAACTGAGTTGTCCCAGCCACATATCTCACAATTCTCTTAATGGCACTCCAATGTTCAGCATTTGGTGTTTCAACAAATCTGCTCACCATGCCAACTGAATAGGCAAGGTCAGGTCTTGTATTGACCAAGTACCTTAAACTGCCAACAATACTTCTGTACCTTGTACCATCTAGTATCAACTCAGGCTTGCCAGGCAGCAACTTGATGTGTTGCTCCATTGGTGTATCCACAGGGTTGCATCCCTTCATACCACAGAGTTCAATGATCTTCTCTGCATAAGCACTCTGGCAAATGGTTATCTCTCCTGGCTTTTGCTTCACTTCAATACCAAGGTAGTAGCTCAATAGACCTAGGTCACTCATACTGAAAGTCTTCATCATCTGCTGCTTGAACTCAGCAATTGCATTGCTATTTGGCCCACAAATGATGAGGTCATCAACATAAACTCCAACAAGCACCAGAGAAGCACCTGTCCCTCTCTTGTAGACAGCATGTTCCTCTATGCTTCTTTTGAAACCCAAGTTAGCCAACTCCTGATCCAGCCTGGCATTCCAGGCCCTAGGTGCCTGCTTGAGACCATAAAGAGCTTTCTTAAGCTTCAGTACTTTCTTAGCAGAGCTAGAGTCAACAAAACCTGGTGGTTGATGCACATATACTTCCTCCACTAGATTTCCATTCAGAAAGGCTGATTTCACATCCATGTGATGCACCTGCCACTGTCCATGAGCTGCTAATGCTAGCAAAAGTCTGACAGTCTCTAATCTGGCCATAGGAGCATACACTTCATCATAATCCACCCCCTGAACTTGAGCATACCCTTTTGCAACAAGCCTGGCTTTGTATTTCACAATATTTCCTTGTGGGTCCTTTTTAACTTTGAACACCCACTTCAAGCCTATGGCTTTGTGATCCCTTGGTAAATCAGAAACTTTCTAGGTCTGATTCTGGTGAATTGAGTCCAATTCTTCTTGCATAGCTCTTTTCCAACAATCCTCCTCAAGAGCTTGTTCTACACTCACTGGCTCATCTGCAGCCAATAGGCACACCCCACTGTACTCATAATCCAGAATAGGATCAGTGTTCTCAAGGAGATCATTAAGTGTTCTGAATCTGAGTGGTCCCCCAAATGTATCCTCTGAATGTTGATTTGGTGGAGTTGCAAATTGCACTAGATTGATTGCATTGGAGCCTGGAGTATTTGGAGAGTTTGGTGCTGCCCCATGACCCACACCACTCCCTTGATCTGTAGGGCTTTCACCTCCTGCACCAGCAACTGGACTTGCTGCATTGCCATCAGCAGCTTCCCCTATTGTCGGATTTTGGTCAGTCTCTTCGTAGTGCACCACAAAGGTGTCTGTCACCTGCTGGTCTGCTGTGCACACTGAATTTTCCCAAGCCCATGGCACATTTTCTTCAAATACCACATCTCTGCTGACAACTAACTTCTTATTGATGGGATCAAACAGCCTGTAACCTTTTGTGCCAGATTCATAGCCGATGAACACCATTCTACTTGATCTGTCAGACAGCTTGCTAACACCTGGGCCCACATTCTTCACATGTGCCAAACAACCAAATACTTTCAAGTGATTCACTTTAGGTTTTGATCCATGCCAAGCTTCAAATGGGGTCATGTTGTTGAGAGCTTTAGTGGGTGACCTGTTCAGAAGATACACTACAGTCCTCACTGCCTCCCCCCAAAAAATTGATGGGACCTTCATTGTTTTTAACAGACACCTTGCCATTTCAACAACAGATTGGTTCCTCCTCTCTACTACTCCATTTTGCTGTGGAGTATAGGGAGTAGTTGTATAATGTTTTATCCCCTCCCTACTGCAAAACACTGAGAACAGATTGGAGTTAAACTCTCCCCCCCTATCTGTTCTCAAACCTTTCAGCTTGCCATCAGATTCATTCTGGGCTCTTGCAACAATTTTCTTGAAACTGTCCAGAGCTTGATCTTTGGACTTGATCATCTCCACCCACATATACCTACTGTGATCATCAACTACTAGTAAGAAATATGAGGCACCTCCAATGCTTGCAGGTGTGATCTGTCCACAGAGATCTGCATGAACTAGTTCTAGGCCTTTTGCAGCTCTATAGTTTGAAGCCTGTGGGAATGGCTTCCTGTGCTGTTTCCCAAGCATGCACCCATCACACACCTGTTCTAATCTCCTTACTCCTGACATACCACTAACAAGACCTTTTGAGCTCAAATCACTTAATGATCTAAAATTTAAGTGTCCATATCTAGCATGCCATTTCCAGGATTCATCATTTGACTGAGCTAGCAAACAAACTGGTGGAGCCAAACCAAATCTGGCCAAATACAGCTTATTGCCAACTCTAGGTGCTGAAATTAACAAGGTGCTTTCTTGATCATAGACACACAGCCTACCATTTTCTCCCACGAATCTGAAACCTTTCTCTTCTAACTGACCCAAACTGACAATGTTGCTTTTTAAATCAGGAATGTAATAGACACCAGTGAGCACTCTATGACCCTGATTACGATCTTGAATAACCACTGAGCCCATACCTTGGATTTTCACGCTAGAGCCGTCCCCAAACCTCACTGTTCCCCGAACACCTTCATCAAGCTGTGTCAGCGCCGATCGTGCTCCTGTCATGTGGTTGCTGGCCCCAGTGTCCAGCACCCACACGCCTTCTGGAACGTTCTCCGGGACACCTTTCTCCATCAGATGGACGACCTGATGAGGCTCGTGCACGACGTCGCACGTCGCCAACATCAGGGCGCTGGGTGGATCTGCGCCGCCAGCAGCCATGTTCACCTCCGGCTGCCGTGCATCCTTCTTCTTGTCTGCTTTCTTGGGCCGCTTGTAGTCCTCCGCCCAGTGGCCGTAAATGCCACAGTTGCAACAGCGCCCCTTCCTCCGCGGCGTACCCTCGGAGGTCAGCTTGACCGTGCCCGATGTACCACCGTCAGAGCGCGCCGCCGCCTTCCCTTTGGAGAAACTTGCACCGGCGCCGCCACCGCTTCCGCCCGGCTTGGCCCCGGGGCTGAAGCGGTGCTTGTGCTTCTCCAGCCAGTCGTCCTCCACCATCATGAGGCGCCCGAGCTTGTCGCGAACTTGATCGACATTTTCGTCGAATCTGTCTTCCGCCACCCGCAGCCGCCCGATCAGCTCGTCGATTGTCAATTCTTTGAGATCGCAGAACATCTCGATGGAGACGACGATCTGAGAGAACCGTGCCGGCACCACACGCAAGAATTTCTTGATCACGCGGGTGTCGTCCACAGTTTCCCCCAAGGTTTTGAGATTGGCGACGAGATTTGTGATCCTCATCCCAAACTCATCAACTGTCTCCTTCTCCTTGAACTCGATGTTCTCGAATTCACGAAGCAATCTCTAGGCATTGACTTCCTTCACACGATCGGCACCCAAACGCATCACCTTCACCGCATCCCAAGCCTCCTTCACCGTCTTGTGCCTGCCGAGTGTCTGCCACATCTCCTTGGGCACGGACCTCAGCAGCGCACTCATGGCCTGGCGATCTTGGGCACGCTTCACTCCTGCGCCGCCCGGATCGATCGTCGACCAGATCTCCAATGCTTCAAGGTTGCATTGCATCAACATAGCCCACTCGGAGTAATTGTCCCGGGTCAGCATCGGCCACATCAGGCTGCTCTCCTTGACCCCGAGAACTCCATGGACGCTGGTGCTCGTCTCCATCACTTCGATCGGAGATCGGCGAGGAACTACTCGGATCTTCTTCGGTCTCTCTTTTGGTGGACTCACCGAGCCGTCGTATTGCATAAAACTCGGGCTCTGATACCACAATGTTGGAACCAAAACTCCGATGAGGAGCTCTGGCACGGCGCGACACCGGCGAGTGGTGACCGCGGCGACTAAAACCCTAACGGCGGCGAGAGTTCACAAACACACGCGAGAGAAAGAGATAGGTTCAACCGCACGGCGCAGCCTTTGTTCAATGCATTACCGAGCTTACATACTTGGCCGATCCGCATCCCCCGCCATGCCGAGCAGCTGCTCGGTGATCCATCTTTTCCGGAACCCGAGCGACATGCACGGCATGATCACCATGGCGGGGCGTGGCCCGAAGACGCGGTCATGGCGTGGCGTGGGCAGTCTCCACGTCACCCACGATTCTACGCGATTACAACAAGTTTGTAACTGAAAACAAACTACTCTAATGCACCTATATGCTTGATACATAGTTGACACGATTACAGGCATGCTGATGCAACATAGGTTACCTCAGTAATTAACAGGTGTGGAGGACCTTGCGAGCATCGTTCAGGTGACATCATCAGGATGGTGCACCGTAACTGTGCTAATCAGGCAACATGTAGGAGCCTGTGTGAGAGGCGGAGTATCCGAAGAATAACAAATTAATAGAGGTCATAGTAAAGCGAACAGAGGATGGTGAGAATGAAGCACACAAATTCATTTACTATTCCATAACACCCATCGAAATACATGACTGACTATTCGGCCACTTGATAGTGGAGATGGAGTTAGGTCTCGACGGCTGGAGGCGGTTACAGGGGCGACCGGCGGATGAGGCGGCGGGATCCCCGTCGCCGCCGGTACGCCCGGGTTCCTCGCCGCTGACAACAACGTCGAGCTCCAGAGCCCGCTCTCCGGCGCACTCCTACAGGGGAGGTCCATCCGTGGAAGCCACAGTATGCTCTCAAACCCTAGGTGGATGCGGATCGAGGGAGGGATTTCTGAGACCGATTTCGAATCTGGGGGCGCAGCAGCCATGGATGGCTGGGAGTTCGTGTTCGGTTGAGGCCGCGACCGATGGAGAGGCAACGGGGAACTTCTCCGCAGTCAATTCATCGCCGGCGAAGAGAGGCAGAGGCGACGGGAAGATCCCGAACTCTGTTTCACCTGAAAATCATCACATTAGAAAAGGGACTGATAGTGTGGGGATTGAGATTCAGTTTGGGATGGCTGAACCAATCGTGGTCCTGAATCATCAGAAGTACTCATGGGCTTTGAAACATAGTGCTGCGAAGTCATTTGGGGAAATTAGTCCTAATCAAACAGTGGAAGAGAACTTGGCTTCATTGAGATGGAGAGCAGAGTTCCCATCTCTGGCGGATTCTAACAGAATTAAGAAGAAGCCTCATCGATATTCTCTCCCAATTAACAGGCTGAAAAGGGAAAATCTAAGGGAACAGGCTCAATTCCCGTTTAAAGTTATTCGGGATGATATTGTCAGACTCAAAGATTTTCTAATCCAGTTCTGCTGGTCTAAAAATGTTGAACTCAAGGATGATGTTGAGCCAATGAAAAAAGGCGGCAACAGAGCTTTGAATGGGGATAAACAGGTGAGCAAAGTCCATGTAGACCGATGGTTTAATCCACCACCAAAAGTGAGACTGGTTGGGGGTGTTCTTGGCAAAAACCCTAAAGCTGGGGGTGAAAACAAAAAAGTAAGGGAGGAGATTGCAAAAATAGGACAGTGTCCTAGATCCCCATCTACTCCTATCCAGTCGCCGGCGGTGCCGTCTCCACCCCAATCACCAAACCCTAAGATCGAGTTCAAGATCCCTATTCTTGCTAAGTTAGTAGGTCATCTGTGGGAGGGACATCAGGCTAGATCCTACATTTCTGCACTTCGATCTTCTCCGGCTCATGTTGTGCAAGTGATGGAGAGGGGTGGAGGAGATCGGAGGAACTACGGGAGGGGAGACCGTGGAGATGGAAGATTTGGTCGAGGGAGGGACCGGAATCCTGCTAGAGGGAATATGTGGGAAAGGAAGAAAGTGCAGCCTGCAAATCTGAGGGGAGGAGAGCAGCAACCTCTCCAGAACAACACTGAACCGGTGCCCAATAAAGAAGAGGGCGAGCAGCAGGACAGGATGCCCCAGGCTGGGAACCAAGGGAAGAAAGCAGCTGACAGGGGGAGCAACAAGGATCTGGGCCCTGGCGCTGCACCTCAAGGTATGAACTCTAGAAACATGTATCAGGATGGGGGTAACAGGGGACAACAAGGGTATATGCAGAGAGTACCATGTGACTTCTGTGGTCTGTTCAATCATCAATCCAATGAATGTAGATTCCAGAACTGTGAGATTTGTGGCTACAACAACCATACCACCTTTGAGTGTAGGAGTTGCTTACCTTGGAACATGGGTCCAGAGCTATGTGCTACTCAGGTGGAGGGGCAGAGTTTCTTCTTCATACTAGAGAATGTAGATCCCAAGGTGGCCAGGGAAAAAGAAAGTACTGCAATAGTTTCTATTGTGAATGGGTATGCTACAAGTAAGCATATCGAGAATGAGTTCTCCAATCGAATGGGGTCTGAAACATGGAAGTGGAAAGCCAAGCAGCTGTCTGAGAACAAGTTTGTCATGAGGTTTCCCAGTGTGAAGGTCCTTCAGCAATGGCACCACTTCAGATTCCTTCCCATGGAATGTGCTGACGCTCAAATGAAGATTGACCCATGGTCTCCTTGCATGGGTGCCATTGGTCAATTGTAGGAAGCCTGGTTTAGGGTCCACAATATCCCAACAGATCAAAGGTCTGTCAAGACAATAGCACAGGTGGGTGTCTTAGTGGGAAAGGTTCTGGAGGTGGACAGATCTACCAGATTCAGCCCAGACTATGTCAGGATGAGGATTGCCTGCATGGACATAACCAAGGTCCCCAGCACTGCAAGGAGTGCTCTGGGGAGGAATGTGTTTGAATTTGTGTATGAAAGAGAAGTTGTGCTGGAAGAGGGTGAGAAAATGCTCAAGAGTGGTATCAAAGTTGGAGATGTTAACCAGTCTGCTGCAAAAAGGCCTAAGTACATGGAGCAGAATCAAAACATTGATAACAATGCTCAGACAGGAAATGGAAGCAATAGGTTTGTGGACAGGGGTGCTGATCAGGAGATGAAACAATATAGTAGAGTGATTAACATAGCTCCTCCAAAATTTGGGAAAAGCACTACACATGAGAGTAAATTCATGGGGGATGCTCAGAAGGAGTTCAAGAAGGTGGATGAGAATGAAGATATGGGGGCAAAGTTGATATGCCGGATTACTGTGTGGATTCTGACTCACACAATGATTCTCTTACTGACAAGCTTAAACAAATTGGGGCTTATGGTGATAGTGGACAGGGCTGCTCCAAAGAAGGTGGAGGAAAGAATCTGTTCCTTATGTTTGGACAGATTCCCTCCATTGCTGTGCCTAAAAATCTGTTCAAAGGACTGAACACAACAAAAAAGCTTGATGAAGTGCAAAAAGATGGGAGTTCTGCTGAAAAATCACTAGTCATGCTATCCCAATACCCAACTCTCTAGAAATATTCATGTTTGATGACCGGATCATCAACACTCAGGAGAGTCAGATGGAAGAAGAAAATGTGGGAAACAATGTGGAGGTAGTGGCTGTTGGAGAAGATCAAGCAACTCAAATCAGAAATGATGGTGTTATTGAAGACCAGGCAACTCAAATAAAAAATGATGCTGTTGTTGAAGACCAGGCAACTCAAACTAGAAATGATGTTGTTGTTGAAGACCAGGTAACTCAGATCATGAATGATCATCATCAGAAGGAGCTGAGGAGGAGCAGCAGACTCCAAGTGGACATCCTCAAGACTACTCAGGAGAAGGGTGAAAATATGGCTAACAAGAGGAACCTAAAAGGTAACCATGATACCTTGCCTGAGCATTTAAATTCCAATAATATCTCTGATTTGTCACATGCTGATTTTGATGGTATATCTAGTAAAATGGGTATTGATGTTAATAATAAAAGTAGTAATACTTTTGATCTGTTCAAAGAAATTGAAAAGGCTAGACTTAGTTTGTATCAAAAACAGCAGCTTAGGAAGACTAGTGTTAGGATTACTGAATGTGAGGATGTTGAGGCAAATGAAGAGGTAACAGAAGATTTTGTTGCAACTGGAATGGCTTCAAGAGGAGACCTCTGAGCCTGATGACCCTAAGAAGGTCTCTAACAAATCTAATAAAAGAACTAGGAGGAGAGCAATGAAGTTTTCCCCTAGTGCAGTTAAAAGATGCAAAAAAAGTCAGGAAAATCCTGGCTGTTCTAAGAAAAAAGGTAGGAAAAAATATAAATGAGTCTAAAAGGTTTGATCTGGAACTGTAGAGGCCTCAAAAAAAGAGGCATCTCTACTTATCTCAAGGAACTCATTTTCAAGTATAAGTTTCACTTCATTGGTCTCCAGGAAACTATGTTAGAAGAGTGTGATGATTCTCTGTTAAAAAAGTTTGATCCTAATTTAGACTATCTTTGGATATATAATCCTTCAAGGGGAGATCTGGTGGCATTTTGGTAGGAGTGAGAATTGACCTATATGAAGTAGGTGCTTTCAAGCAAGGGGAATACATGCTGCAGTTTAATCAATGGGATAGGGTTAATAAATTTAAGTGGAATTTACTTGTGGTTTATGGGGATGCACAAGAGGAAGGGAAAATCCCTTTCCTTGCTGAATTGTCTAGTTTTTGTTCCAATAACCAGGAGCCCAAGATTATTGGGGGGGACTTTAACTTGATTAGATACTCCAGTGAGAAAAATGGTGGTGGTATTCATAAACACACTAATCTGTTCAATTCCTTGATCAACTTTTATGGTTTAAGGGAAATTGAGATTTGTGGTGGGGGTTATACCTGGACAAACAATCAAGACCCTCCAACTTTAGAAAAGTTGGATAGAATTCTAGTGACTACTAGCTGGGAAGAATGTTTTCCACAAGCTGTTGTTAAAAAATTACCCAGAGAGATATCTGATCACAACCCTTTAGTTCTAACTTGTGGGGAGGTGAGGAAATGTCAAACAATCCAGTTTAGGTTTGAATTGAGTTGGTTGGACAATCCTGGTTTCTTGATTAAAGTAGGCAAAATTTGGAATAAACACTGTAATGTTGACTCTTGCTTGGGGAGGATCGAGCAGAAACTAAAACTGATTAAGAAATTTTTCAAAGGCTGGGGTTTTAGTATACAAGGAGAAATGAGGAAAAAAAGGAGGCTGATCCAAGGGGAATTAGCTGACATTGAACTAGTGGAGGAAGAACATGGGGGGCACTCTGATTTATATGTAAGAAAGATGGAACTTCTATCTGAAAATATGTCTTTGCTCCTCCAGGAAGAAACTTACTGGTATAACAGGAGTCATGAGAACTGGTTGTTAAAAGGGGATATTAACACTAGCTATTTTCATAGATGTGCAAATGGAAAAAAAGGAAGAGTACCATACACAACTTCACTGATGAAGGTGTGGTTATAGAGGGGGAACAAAATTTGTTAGATCATGCCACCAAATATTATAGAGAGCTGTTTGGTCCTGAGTTAGATCAAGATATCAATCTTGACCCAAAAATATGGGACGGCTGTTATATGTTGAATGATGAGGATAATAACATTCTTTGTCAAAACTTTTCTAAAGAAGAGATTAAGAAAGCTTTGTTTCAGATGGAAAAAAAAACCCCTGGGCCAGATAAGATCCCTATTGAATTCTTCCAACATTGTTGGGGGTGGTTAAACATGAAGTGATAGGGCTCTTTCATGAATTTCATGAAGGGAAGGCCAATATAAGCAAGTTAAACTATGGTATAATCACCCTGCTTCCTAAAATTAGTGGGGCAGAGAAGATACAACAATATAGGCCTATATGCCTTCTGAATTGCATCTATAAGTTGATTACCAAAGTGTTAACTATCAGAATTGAACCTTTTGCTAAAAAGCTAATTCATGAAAATCAGACTGCCTTTATGAAAGGCAGGCTCATTACTTCTGGGATTATGTGCTTGCATGAGATAATACATGAGACTAAAAGGAAAAAACAAGTGGGTATCCTTTTCAAGATTGATTTTGAGAAGGCATACGACAAAGTATGTTGGAAATTGCTTTTTAAGTGCCTTGAGATGAGAGGATTCTGCAAGAAATGGTGTGAGTGGATTGAGCAAGTAGTCTCTGGGGGTACAGTTAACATCAAAATAAATGATGCTTTAGGGCCTTATATTAAAAGTCATAAGGGAGTTAGACAGGGGGACCCCCTGTCCCCTATTCTATTCAACTTTGCTGCAGATTGTTTAACCAGAATGGTGTTGCAAGCTCAGAAAAATGGGCTCATCACTGGTTTAGTGGATCACATTGTGCCTAATGGGGTGGCCATTCTGCAATATGCAGATGACACCATCATTTGCCTTAAACATGTTTTAGAAAGTGCTAGGAATATGAAGATGCTCTTATACTATTTTGAGCTACTTGCTGGGTTGAAGATCAACTTTAGCAAAAGTGAGGTATTGGCACTTATTGATGAGGAAGGTTGGGCTGATCAATATGCCCGGTACTTAATGATGAGGAAGGTTGGGCTGATCAATATGCCCAAATTTTCAACTGTCAAATTGGGTGTTTCCCAGTCAAGTGTCTAGGAGTACCCATCAGTCCTAGTAGGTTGCATGTTAGGGATTGGATGCCTCTCTCTGATAAATGTCTGAAAAAATTAGATGTGTGGAAAGAGAATTCCACCTCTATGGCTGGGAGGTCAACTCTCATAACTGCTAGTTTAAATAACTCTCCCTTGTACCACATGTCAGTTTATATGTTACCCAAAACTGTGGTAAACACAATAGATAAAGCCAGGAGAACTTTTTTCTGGCAGGGGGTTGGTACTAAAAGAAAGTATCATCTGATCAAATGGGGGACAATCTGTAAGAGCAAGAAGAATGGGGTCATTGGGATTAAGGATCTCAATAGGCTGAACATCAGCTTATTAAGTAAATGGTGGTGGAAATTAGAAAATGAAGGATTATGGCAAGATCTAATCAAAGCAAAATACTTAAGCAAAGAGTCTATTCATTCAGTGACACATAAATTGAATGATTCTCCTATCTGGGCTGACCTCTTGAAAAAATCAAGGATCTGTACTTGAGGAGAAGAAAAATTAAATCTGGGAATGGGGAAAAAACCTGTTTTTGGCTTGACTGTTGGCTGTTTGACAAACCTCTATATAAGATTATTCTGAAATTTGTTCATTCTCTGTGATCAGAAAGATGTTTCTGTAGCAGAGGTTAAGAATAATGTTGTAAAACTAACTTTCAGGAGATGGCTCCATGTAGAACTAAGATGTATTTGGACTCAAATTTGGTCTCTAGTTGAGGCTTATCAGTTAAGTGATGTGACTGACAAACCTGAATAGAAACTGAATAATAGGAAAAAATTTACAGTCAAGTCGATGTACAAAGATCTTACATCAAATGATAGTGGGATCTACTTAAGACACATTTGGAAGGGGCACATCCCTCCTAAAATACAATTCTTCATGTGGTTGCTATCCAATGGGGTGGTACTCACAAAAGATAACCTGCTAAAAAGAAATTGGGAGGGTAGTTCTGAATGCTACTTCTGTTCTCATGATGAGACGATTGAGCATCTTTTCTTTCAGTGCACTGTGGCTAGAGTCGTGTGGGGGTGTATAGCCAAATGTCTTGGTGCCACAGACCTGCGTGAAAACTTAGAGCATTCCTGGTGGTGGTTTGACAACTGGTTTCCCAGTGGGAAGCAGTTCCATGTTTTCTGTGTATCTGCAGTGTGCTGGGCTGTTTGGAAAGCCCGTAATAAAGCTTGTTTTGATGGTGTTATTATCAAAAGTCCGATTGATATTGTCTGTCACGCTGGGGCCTTAATGAAATTTTGGGCAGGCTTGTTCAAGGACGTCGGCAAGGCAGAAGTGGAAGCTGGAGTTGACATGCTGTTGAAGATGGCACTGGGTATCCTGGCGTCCAAGAAGCACAAGACTACAACTGATGGCGGCAACGATGGGAAGAACTCTGATGGTGCATGAGAAGCTGTCAGGCGACGTACAGGATCGCTGAAAGGACCTAATTGGCCTAGAGGGGGGTGAATAGGCCTTTTTACAAAACCTAAAACTCACAAACTCGAAATTGCGGAAGTTAAATACCAGACCGGAAGTTCCGGGGTCTGGATTGGAAGTTTCGGCAGGGGAAATCGGAACTTCCGGTTCAGACGAATCAGAACTTCCAGCACCTAAAAATGCTACGAAATCAGAGTGAATCGAGTTGCGATTTCAGATCCAAGTGTTACCACACCATCCTTGATGTTGTTGGAGATGATGTTGAACTTCCCAAGACTTTGCACCATTCCAAATCGTAGATCGAGACGATGCACCTATGAAGTGGGGGGTCGAGAGGAAGAACAACAAATACACAAGAACAAAGGGTAGTCGAAGCTACCTCCACAGCAAGACAAAGTATTTATCCCGAGGTTCGGCAATCCCCACAAAGGAGTTCCTACGTCCCCATTGTTGAAGTGACCACGAAGGTCTGACCACTTAGGTCTCCTCCCTCAAAGCAACCACAAAGGTTAGCCTGAGATTTCCACTAAGGATCAAAGGGTGATACAAACACTTCGGGGTGCCCTCACAAATGAATCAACATGGGCAACCACGAAGAACGCCTAGCCGGCTAGGGTTCCAAGAACCCAAGAGTAACAAACACAAACCAAGCCGGCAAGACGAGGAACCAAAGTGCTCAAGTCATAGATCGAAGCTCCCGCTCTCAAATCTCACTTCCCTAGCTCAACAATCGAGGATTGGAGCTTGGAGGCTTAGGGGGAGAGAGAGTGGGCGAGTTGCAGTAGTTGGGAAAGCTTGGAGGCAAGAATGAAGTAAATGAGCTCAGGGAACGGTTAGAAACGCAGGTAAGAAGTATTTATAGTGAAGCATCGGAAGTTCCGGTGAAGACTATCGGAACTTCCGGTCCACTATGAACTAACCGTTGGCTTGTCAGAGCTTACAGGGGCCAACCGGAACTTCCGGTCAGGAGACCGGAACTTCCGGTCCGTCCCGGAACCTCCGGACGGAGGCCGGAACAATTCTCTGATGCGCGCTTGCTCTCGTTATCTGTGCAACTGGAACTTCCGGTCGGGGACCGGAACTTCGATCCAAGCGGAGCTTCGGCCGAGGGCCGAACGAGAAAGCCGATGCGCGGGCGCCCGAAATCTTGTGCAGATCGGAACTTCCGGTCAGTGACCGGAACTTCCGATCAGTGAAAAAGTCGCTTTGCGCGCTCGACTTGAATAAACATTTTAGCCGGAACTTCCGGTGCTACCACCGGAACTTCCGATCCTCCTCTCTCGGCCCTAAAACTAGGTCGACAAAAGCACTTTTGAACCCCATTTTGCTAACTAGCTTTGTGTCCCTCTTGATAGTGCGGCGTTTCCTACGACTCAAAGCAAAGATAAAAGCTTAGAATAGCCGAGAGTCGAAGCGCCTCCTTGTCCATGAAATTTAGGGTGCTTTTAATTCACCAAATATTCAACTTGATTTCATCAACGGACTAACACCTGTAGATTTCACTTGAAAGAGCATGTTAGTCCCTAATTTGATTGTCATCAATTATCCAAAACCCACATCGGGGGCTGCGAGGAGGCACAAGGGGCTGCATTGCTACTCATCATCATCATCATCAAGGTCATAGTTCACCAATGTGCTCTTGCCATGAGGATCAGAAGAGGTGGACTGCCCGAAAGTAGATGCAAACTGCGGAGGACAAGTGCCAGTAGAAGCTCTAGTGATTGCATCTGCTTCACCAAAGATGTCCCCCCACTCGCAACTGAGCTGAACGTCCTGGCGCTGAAATGCTGACTGCTGCCCCTGATACTGCTCATGAGCTGAAAAATCCTGCTGCTGCTGCTCATATGTAATACCCGATTTTAAGGACAAAACCAGATATGCACCATATGTGAGTATTAGAAGTCAAATCTCACATATAGCTACAAATAAGGGGTAGTATCAATTCATAATGCTTAAAAACGTACTTAGTAAAAAGAGATATAACCTTAGAAACAAACCGTGGAAAGACAACTCTAAACTTTGGGTATTGACTTCACTCCACTGGATCCAACTGACTGGTTGACCACAAGCCTAAACTTCTCCCGAGGTGGTAGGAATAGCAAGAGTGAGTCCATGTCGAACTCCGCAAGTATAGCGGGGGTTCATGAGGCTCAAATGGTAGACACGGTTATACCGCAATAGCTTTTAGTGTGTGTCATATTTTAGCACTTAGCATCAAGGTAGTGTTCCCATAACCACATGATCAGGTAAACATGATTAAAGAATACAATTAACATCAACATTAACAATAAGCATAAACAACAGTGGTCATCTATTCCATAAGAATCCCTTGGCCGCCCTAACCGTGGGCACGGACGACATATCGATTTAACTCTGCGCAGAGGTGTACCCTTTCCCTGTGAGTCGTGATTTACCCTTTCTCCCGAGGCCCGTCGACCTCTTAGCTCTCTTCCAAGGAAAGCCGACAGGGATCACTATAAAGCCACCCATAGGTTCGTCTAACAAGCTAGGGCCGCAGGGTCATCGGATGTAGGGAATCCCTCCTCCCAAAGTGGCACATTACCTACCCGGCTATACACACCATGGAGAAGCCGCCCTATACCCAACTCGCAGATCCTCTAACTCGCTAGAAAAGGTCCTATGAACAACTAGAGCCAGAGCCATGTAGCCCCCACAGCGGCACGTTAAGTCCCGGATGATCACTTACAGATAAGTCCTTAGGGAGAGGGAACATCAAGTGAGTGGTAAGTAGCCAAACACTTTGACCCCCTTGATTCCAAGTTGCTAAAAAGTCATCTTTTAACATTGTTGCATATATCATTAATCAAGTTACAAGATCATGGTTGTAAAGCACTAGCATCACTACCCACATGCAATAGCCCGAGTTTAACAAAGTAACAGGAAAACAAGACTAGATAATCCTATACAGGGTGACAAAGGACACATGCTTATGAATTTTAGTGTGATAGTGAATAGGACACAAGGATGGTCCTACTATACTTGCCTTAAACTTAGATCCTTCTTCAAGTACAAACCTTCGTAGATCTGCCTCTTGATCTTTACTTCTTGATTGCCAACGTAAAACTCACCGACAAGACACAGTCGTAGAACACCACTCAAACAATCTATGCAATCATACACGAAGCAAGCAATAGGACTAAATTAGAACAGTACACCGATCATAAATAAATAGAAAGGAAAGTTTATAAAGTAACTCTAATCGTTTCTACGATCACATAGACGTCAAGTTCACCGAAAACGGAGCTATAATGGCGACGATATGAATTTTCCAAGTTTTTCCTATGGACTAATAATGCATTAAATATGAGCTAGAAATCTGAAAGGTACAAACAGAACAAACAGTAGCACTAATGGGTAACTTACGAAATTACGAATCCAACGCATTTTGAATGGATCAAAACAGAGTTAAAACGAAGAAGATATAGAGGTTTGAAAACAGTGGCAAAACTGTAAATACTAAAAACGTATTCATGTATTTGCTTAATTATTTTGTTAAAGGAAAACGGCCATAATCCAACGGGTGATGTCATCATGACAGCAACAATGCGTCAGCAAAGCAAGCAAGCTAGCTTGCATGGCGCTCGGTGATGGCCATGATTGGTATTTGAACTAGGTTCTCTGGAGATCGATGGCACATAGGGGAAGGAAAACATGGAGATGTGCTCACCATCGAACAGGTAGGAACGGCAACTTTCATGATCCTGCATATATGGCTGGTCGTGATGAAGACGGAAGAACGATCGGCAGCGGCTAATTGGTGACTCGATGTCAACGGATGGATTTCGACGGGGTGGTCTTTCCGGCCTTCACGGCGAGCTTGTCTTTGATGGAGATTGGAGACTTGGAGAGACCGTCGACGGCGTCAAAAGTGGTAGGCTAGGAACTTACGCGAGGCAGATGGCGAAACTTGGCTGGAGTTTGATTCAAACCAAAGCAACGCGATCGGCTCGACATTACTGCATTAAAATCATAAAGACAAAGGAGACTGGAGAGGGCATAAGATCACGGTGAACTCACGCCATGGTTCGGGGAAGGACGATGATGGCTAGCTGCATGCATGTGAGTTGAGAACTCGACGACAAGCATAGAGGCATCCAGCAGCGGCTTGGTGAGGCGGACAACTTGGATATAGTACGGTGGAGCTCGGCAAGGAGTCGTATTCGTCGGCGATGCAACGAAACGGCTCAACGTCCCGCAAATTCGATGGCGACGTAAGAAGAACGCAGAACAAGACGAGAGAGGAGGAACAACAAGCACCGAAGCCTCTTCACCTTGATGCAGGACACGTCAATGGACTAAGGCAGGATCACAGCGCAGCAAAGGTCGTCAATAGCAGCGGCGACTTCGTATCTACTTATCGACGAGATCCAAACGGCACAGCTCACGGGCTAAGCTAGGGCAAGATGGCGGCATACATGGGAACCAGGGCACGGAGGTCGGGCTTTAGCTTTTATAGGAGCAAGGGTGTTGCACGCACGCCACAATCCGCAGAAGATACGACACGGCGGTGGATTAGGCGAGTCCATGATCTTCACGAGGTGCACGAAACAAGGTAATACGCTGTCGGCGGGATATACAAAACTCACACGAGCAGATCTTGTACGTGCTTCGTTGACAAGCTAAATATAGGAGGACACACATCTATACGTGTCGTGCAAGTTGGTTATCAAGAAGTCACTTGAGCTAATTATAGAAATCATGCAAAGTTTTTGCATGTACGTGACGTACACCTCAAGAAGATGGGTGTGCGGGGATGGACCATGCATGCATTAAGAGGAAGAAAGAATATGGCTTAAAGAAACTAAGAGGGATTTGGCAGCTTCAACAAGGAAAGAGATAACTTCGGTTTCCATCCCTAGGACGACGGAACGCTGATCAAAGAACCGGCCACCGGCCTTGGATGTGACGTCTTTGGAGCAATGAAGCAAGCTGGCTAAGCTTTTCGGTTGGAAGGCAGGAGGAGGAAAAGGAGAAAAAATATATATTTTTTTCTTTTATTTCAAAACCTTTTCAAATTCATTTGGAACCATTTTATTTTTGATCAAAATCTCTCACCCATATAAATCAAATGCAAAGGCATGTATGCTCAAACATGTTTCTATTTCCTACACTAAATTTTAATTTAAACAAAAATATTATTTTCCTATATTTCATGAGCACAAAAATTCATATAAAAAATAATTTTAACCTATTTTCAAAAAGTGCAAAATTTTAGGGTGTTGCAACTCTACCCCCTTAAGATGAATCTCATCCCGAGATTCGGAAGCTGCTGCTCGAAGAGATTGGAATATTCTGCCACTGAATTTTTCTTTGCTGCCTTGAGTAGTACCACCTTATCGACAAATGATTCCACATTGCTATGCATACCTTTTATACTCCAATTAACATGCTCACTGATTCCAAGTCTTCAATGGACACTCCAAACAAACTCGCACGTAAAACCCATCCTCAGATAATTTCCAGCTGTTAAACCATATTCCTTTCCTTAAATAAACCATTGTAGACTCAGGGTGCTAGCTTTTCTTCACACCAATGCACATTGCACTTATCATAAATATCATCTTAGGATGGTTGTGTAAACTTGACTGTATGGCAAACTCTTGTCTCTCTAACTCCAAGTTACAACACAATTACTTTTAGCATGTACCAGTATATCCCCTTTTGGCAACCTCAAAATCTTACCACTATAGTGTGACACTAGTTTACTCTTGACACAACCACTCTTCATCACTCACAAAGACCATCTTTTTGTCAATTATATGACCAGCTCTTGTCCCCATAGCTTCCATCTTAACATGTTTTGCTATTTCCTTTCCAATCCATACTTTCAACTCTCCTATTTCAACTTCTGATCTTTTGGTCAAGTTCCTCAAACATCAAACATAATTCTTAACCCATGGTGTCGTCTAAAACTCCTTAGCATAACTCTCCTTTGCTAAGAGCAATGATAATGACAATTCCTTAGTTTTTTTTCTTCTTCTTTCAACTAACCGTTGTGATTCTCCTTGTTCAAGGTTTAACTTTATTAACTAGCAACTGTATAGTACTAGCGACATCACTTGATTTCTGCACTCAACTTGATCTTGGAATCATCCGAACTTTTATAGCACCCTTTATATACTAAGAACACTGACAACAACTTTTTCCACTCCAAATGCATCCTCCAAATCGCCAAGGCATAAACCATGTTTGGGACCTGCGGGTTATGGCCCACTATAGCGCTATATCATTATCAATTATACTGTCACTAAGTCAATATCAACTTAGTAATGATCCTTTGAATTTTTTTTTATGATCAACCTTGACATTGCTCTTTACTTTCAAGTAAGAACCTCTATGCTCCATAATAGATAACTCGACATCTCATTAGTTGATTAGTCCAAATCATGCCTTCAGTAGAATATCCGAGTTACTCTTGCTTACATAAGTTGGTTCCAACTCAACATGTCTTCCCTAAATTCTTCGCCATGTAATTCCACCATTAGACATAATCAAAAGGAGAACTTCCACCACACAAATCTCACACACCAAGGTTGGTGTAAACATCGAAGCTTCCATAGATTTCAATCATAGAGAAGTCCGACATCACATTATTCCTATACCATCATCATCGACTTGTCCGGAGGCATAGGCAATCACTCTACTTTCTGGCATAAGAACACGCACCAAACCTTGTCGAGATACATCGCATCAAATCGAAAACTTCTTACTCAGATCTGGCAAAGTTGTAGTTAATCTCTTCTTTAATCCTTCAAAACTAGCTTGACATTTATCAAACCATACGAACTTGGCACTCTTCTCTAGTAGAGCTACATCAGATTCCTTTAACCAAAACTCACACTTCCTCTGTTTAGCACAACTTATATTCTCCACACTTTTGTAAGACTTCACCTTAAGTGTTTCATCGTGTTCTTCTTCAGTCTTAGAGAACACCAGGGTGTTAGCACCACAAACTTATTAAGACACTCCATGATCACCTTATCCATCAAGTGCACAGGATAGGTAGATGCACATGTGAGACCAAAGAACACAATCGTGTACTCAAGCAACCCATACCTCATAGTGAAAGCTGTCTTCAGTATATCTACATCCTGAATCTTCAACTGACGGTAACCAGAACATTGATCATTCTTAGAAAACACACAAGCACCTCTTAGCTTATTAGACAAATCATCAATCCTCAACAATGGCACTTGTTCTTGATTGAAACTTCATAAAGAGAACGATAATCAACACACATAAACTAAGTACGAGCCTTCTTGTCAACAAAGATCATATAGGAGCACACCATGGAGACGAGCTAGGGCGTATGAAACCTTTCTCTTGCAACTCCTTAACTTGCTCCTTATACATCATCCATCAAGTCACTAATACTTGCTCATGGATAGACCTCTCATCAAATAGAGATAGCCGCTTCTTCCAAGTGGAACATTAGAGTGTATGAAACCTTCATCTTGCAACTTCTTAATCTTGGCTACCACCCCTTAAGAGAAGATCAACTAGGAGGGCACCAAAGCATAGCCTGCACATTCCTCTAATAAGTAACTTAACTTATCATGAAGACCTTCCATATCCAAGAGAATCTTGTGCGTACAGGCAAGAATATGTAATCTGAAATTCCTCGCGAGTAGAAGAACAACAGTGGAGTAAAACATTCATAACTCCAATTCTGTAAATCCAATGAAGGAATACATTATATCGTTGGAAATCTTACAAAATTCTCCAAAACTTTGTTTCAGATCGTATTGCCAGATTTTGAAACTAAATATGTCCAAAATAGACAAATACAGTGGCTGCTCAGAACTTCCAGACAGCTCAGAAACCTCAGGTTGCAACGGACATAATTCCCAGCTCAGAACATAAATGAAGGTGATTGATACGGCATTGGAAAGCTACAGAAGTCTGCGTTTACCCAGAAAAATTTCATAACCATTGGACTAATAAATATTGAGATATAACAGTAAGACCGCAGACTGCTCAGACCGCAGACTGCTCTAGATTTCTTTCAGCACAGATTCTTCGTTTTGTGAAATTCATAGCTCCCAAACAAAAGTTGATATGAAGGTGATTCTGATGGCATTGGAAAGGTACAGAAGTCTATGTTCTCCCAGAAAAATTTCATCAACGTTCCACGAACGAAACTCAAGTTATAGCAGTAATAACACAGACTGGTTCAGATTTTAAACAGCGCAGATGCATCATCTTGTGATTTTCATAACTCTTCAACCATAATAGATATGAGGGTAGTTCTTGCGCTCAGAGATGGTTCTTGAAGTCTACTTTTGTCCAGAATTTTCTCTTGATTTTTGGTAATCCAAGAACAGGGGTATAATCCGAGGAACATAGATTACTCCGAAGGGACATGATGCAGAAAACAGGAGGAAACCAAAACCCAACTAACTATTCATTAATCCTTATACCTTAGGCCTATAAGCTAAATGAAATTGCGGATAAAACCACAAGATCATTGCACTCATTACAAAGATGCAAATCACCCAAAGACACAAAAACAACTCAACAAACACTCAAGTTCACTTGCACCCAAAAGACTCGACTAGACTTAGCGAAATCTAACGACTTTACATAAATGGGACTCCCGAACCTAAGAGCGACACGGTGGGGAAGATTCTCGTAATTCGGGCTTCTCCAATAGCTGCTTTAAGATCATCTAATTCCTTCTGCAGCCTCTCAAGATCCTTTCCTTATTGATACACCACATCTTCCAAACATTTCTTTGATTGCATATTGGTATGTCCAAAATCAAACGAAGCTTGGAGAACATAGAAAATGAGACAAGGTTTCCATAAAGGAGCAAAGATAAAAGTGAGAATACCTTTTAGAAAATAACAAGGTTAGAGAGATAGCAAGAAATCAACAAGGATGAGAACAAAGGCTTTTAGACAAGCATCAAGGAGGAGATGAATATCAAGGCTAGGGATATAGTGGAAAAGAAAAATATCAAGGTATGTAGAACAAGGTTGTTCTAGCAATTCCAAAACACTAAAACGACCGGTTTCTAACTAGGCTTGCGTCCTACAGTCAGCAAGGAGCTGATACCACTTGTAATACCCGATTTTAAGGACAAAACCAGATATACACCATATGTGAGTATTAGAAGTCAAATCTCACATATAGCTACAAATAAGGGGTAGTATCAATTCATAATGCTTAAAAACGTACTTAGTAAAAAGAGATATAACCTTAGAAACAAACCGTGGAAAGACAACTGTAAACTTCGGGTATTGACTTCACTCCACTGGATCCAACTGACTGGTTGACCACAAGCCTAAACTTCTCCTGAGGTGGTAGGAATAGCAAGAGTGAGTCCATGTCGAACTCCGCAAGTATAGCAGGGGGTTCATGAGGCTCAAATGGTAGACACGGTTATACTGCAATAGCTTTTAGTGTGTGTCATATTTTAGCACTTAGCATCAAGGTAGTGTTCCCATAACCACATGATCAGGTAAACATGATTAAAGAATACAATTAACATCAACATTAACAATAAGCATAAACAACAGTGGTCATCTATTCCATAAGAATCCCTTGGCCGCCCTAACCGTGGGCACGGACGACATATCGATTTAACTCTGCGCAGAGGTGTACCCTTTCCCTGTGAGTCGTGATTTACCCTTTCTCCCGAGGCCCGTCGACCTCTTAGCTCTCTTCCAAGGAAAGCCGGCAGGGATCACTATAAAGCCACCCATAGGTTCGTCTAACAAGCTAGGGCCGCAGGGTCATCGGATGTAGGGAATCCCTCCTCCCAAAGTGGCACATTACCTACCCGGCTATACACACCATGGAGAAGCCGCCCTATACCCAACTCGCAGATCCTCTAACTCGCTAGAAAAGGTCCTATGAACAACTAGAGCCGAGCCATGTAGCCCCCACGGCACGTTAAGTCCCGGATGATCACTTACAGATAAGTCCTTAGGGAGAGGGAACATCAAGTGAGTGGTAAGTAGCCAAACACTTTGACCCCCTTGATTCCAAGTTGCTAAAAAGTCATCTTTTAACATTGTTGCATATATCATTAATCAAGTTACAAGATCATGGTTGTAAAGCACTAGCATCACTACCCACATGCAATAGCCCGAGTTTAACAAAGTAACAGGAAAACAAGACTAGATAATCCTATACAGGGTGACAAAGGACACATGCATATGAATTTTAGTGTGACAGTGAATAGGACACAAGGATGGTCCTACTATACTTGCCTTAAACTTAGATCCTTCTTCAAGTACAAACCTTCGTAGATCTGCCTCTTGATCTTTACTTCTTGATTGCCAACGTAAAACTCACCGACAAGACACAGTCGTAGAACACCACTCAAACAATCTATGCAATCATACACGAAGCAAGCAATAGGACTAAATTAGAACAGTACACCGATCATAAATAAATAGAAAGGAAAGTTTATAAAGTAACTCTAATCGTTTCTACGATCACATAGACGTCAAGTTCACCGAAAACGGAGCTATAATGGCGACGATATGAATTTTCCAAGTTTTTCCTATGGACTAATAATGCATTAAATATGAGCTAGAAATCTGAAAGCTACAAACAGAACAAACAGTAGCACTAATGGGTAACTTACGAAATTACGAATCCAACGCATTTTGAATGGATCAAAACAGAGTTAAAACGAAGAAGATATAGAGGTTTGAAAACAGTGGCAAAACTGTAAATACTAAAAACGTATTCATGTATTTGCTTAATTATTTTGTTAAAGGAAAACGGCCATAATCCAACGGGTGATGTCATCATGACAGCAACAATGCGTCAGCAAAGCAAGCAAGCTAGCTTGCATGGCGCTCGGTGATGGCCATGATTGGTATTTGAACTAGGTTCTCTGGAGATCGATGGCACATAGGGGAAGGAAAACATGGAGATGTGCTCACCATCGAACAGGTAGGAACGGCAACTTTCATGATCCTGCATATATGGCTGGTCGTGATGAAGACAGAAGAACGATCGGCAGCGGCTAATTGGTGACCTGATGTCAACGGATGGATTTCGACAGGGTGGTCTTTCCGGCCTTCACGGCAGAGCTTGTCTTTGATGGAGATTGGAGACTTGGAGAGACCGTCGACGGCGTCAACAGTGGTAGGCTAGGAACTTACGCGAGGCGAGATGGCGAAACTTGGCTGGAGTTTGATTCAAACCAAAGCAACGCGATCGGCTCAGATTACGCATTAAAATCATAAAGACAAAGGAGACTGGAGAGGGCATAAGATCATGGTGAACTCACGCCATGGTTCGGGGAAGGACGATGATGGCTAGCTGCATGCATGTGAGTTGAGAACTCGACGACAAGCATAGAGGCATCCAGCAGCGGCTTGGTGAGGCGGACAACTTGGATATAGTACGGTGGAGCTCGGCAAGGAGTCGTATTCGTCGGCGATGCAACGAAACGGCTCAACGTCCCGCAAATTCGATGGCGACGTAAGAAGAACGCGAGAACAAGACAGAGAGGAGGAACAACAAGCACCGAAGCCTCTTCACCTTGATGCGGGACACGTCAATGGACTAAGGCAGGATCACAGCGCAGCAAAGGTCGTCAATAGCAGCGGCGACTTCGTATCTACTTATCGACGAGATCCAAACGGCACAGCTCACGGGCTAAGCTAGGGCAAGATGGCGGCATACATGGGAACCAGGGCACGGAGGTCGGGCTTTAGCTTTTATAGGAGCAAGGGTGTTGCACGCACGCCACAATCCGCAGAAGATACGGACACGGCGGTGGATTAGGCAGAGTCCATGATCTTCACGAGGTGCACGAAACAAGGTAATACGCTGTCCAGCAGGATATACAAAACTCACACGAGCAGATCTTGTACGTGCTTCGTTGACAAGCTAAATATAGGAGGACACACATCTATACGTGTCGTGCAAGTTGGTTATCAAGAAGTCACTTGAGCTAATTATAGAAATCATGCAAAGTTTTTGCATGTACGTGACGTACACCTCAAGAAGATGGGTTTGCGGGGATGGACCATGCATGCATTAAGAGGAAGAAAGAATATGGCTTAAAGAAACTAAGAGGGATTTGGCAGCTTCAACAAGGAAAGAGATAACTTCGGTTTCCATCCCTAGGACGACGGGAACGCTGATCAAAGAACCGGCCACCGGCCTTGGATGTGACGTCTTTGGAGCAATGAAGCAAGCTGGCTAAGCTTTTCGGTTGGAAGGCGGGGAGGAGGAAAAGGAGAAAAAATATATATTTTTTTTTCTTTTATTTCAAAACCTTTTCAAATTCATTTGGAACCATTTTATTTTTATCAAAATCTCTCACCCATATAAATCAAATGCAAAGGCATGTATGCTCAAACATGTTTCTATTTCCTACACTAAATTTTAATTTAAACAAAAATATTATTTTCCTATATTTCATGAGCACAAAAATTCATATAAAAAATAATTTTAACCTATTTTCAAAAAGTGCAAAATTTTAGGGTGTTACATCATACTGTCCCTGTCCTTGACTTCCAGCTTGCTGCTGCTCATACTCGCGCCATAGGTCATTAAAGGGGCGAAGAGGAGAGGCTGGAGGGAGCCCGGCACGCTCCTCTAAGCGCCTCATGCGCTGATCCTGCTTGGCCTGACAATAACAGAAGTAGGAGATGAACCTCTGAAAGACATTGCCCATCCCACTGCCACGGCCACGACCACGGCCATGCCCACGGCCACGACCACGACCATGGCCTCCAGAACTCTCAGTAGAAGGGTCCACAGGTGCACCTTCAGCTTCTTCATCTGCCACAGCTGCCTCCTCATGCTCTTGTCCAACATCACTGTCACCTGCCCTAGCCTTAGCCTGAATCCGCCTGATAGCCCAATCCGGATGCATGACATCATGACCAAACCGAAGACCAGACACTTGCTTAATGATGTACATAAGATATGGAGCATAGGGAAATGACTGGTTGGCGGTCAAAGATATCTCCTGAATATGACGCCACATAAGATCTGACACACTGAACCTCTTGCCAAGTGCAAAGCAAACAAGAATAGCAGGAGCATGGTTGTGAATGGAAGTGTAATCTCCAACCTTGGGATCAATGGTTTCACGAAGCAAATTGTTGAGCACATAGAAATAGGGCTTCAAACCAGGAGTCTTGCCAGTTGCCAGAGCAGGAGAGGTATAGATGCCAGCTTCAATGAAATCTGCTCTGGTGATAGGATTTGGATAATAGTCAAACAAACTGGGAAGATCACGGTCAGTATGATCAAATCCAAGAAGACGACTGAACTGAACATAATCACAGCGGTAATGCAGCCCTTCTGTCATCCAATGAAGCACCTTGCGCTCTGCATCAATGAAAATAGTTGCCCAAAACTGACAAAGTACCTCAGTATTCCAATCTTGCTTGAAGGTCATGAGTGGTAAAATGTTCCACTCCTCTAGACGGGTGATCAAGGCATCAATCTCAGGATTTTTCTTTGCTACTAAGGAAGCTAGAGTGGGTGCCTTGTGCTTGATAATAGGAGTGGTTGGACCATATGGACCTGACTTCAAGCATACTGACTCATAATAATCCTGCTGAAACTGAGACCAAAAGTGAGGATCAATACCTTCAAGTCGAGTCCAAGCAAATGGAGGATCCTGACGCATACGCGGAACATTAGAGGACTGCTTCTTGTAATCAATGCAAAGACGGCCAGTAGTGGAAGCAGGACGATGATTGCTAGGGGAGCGAGAAACAGCAGGAGGTCGCTGAAGCACACGGTTCTGAGTGGCAACTCCAATCCGAACAGGAGAGTGGCGAACAAGTGTCGGATCAATAGCATGGCCTTCCACTTCAATGACATCAGGATTCTCTGCATCGTTAACCCTTTCATGATGAAGCAGAGGCGGACGGTTAATAGTGAAATGATGAAGACAAACTAGCGGACCTTCTGGCTCTTCTGCTGCTGCTGCGGAGCACTGCTGCCGCTGACCCCGGGAGGAAGAGACAGACTGCTTATGAGAAGGACGACGGGTCCGAGGAGGACGGTCCTCCTCTCCATCCCCCAAACTCAGAGGGCGAGGACGCGAGGAGCGCGGAGGGTTGGAGCGACGCTGATCCATACTGCAAGAGAAACACGGCAAGGAGAAGCTCAGACATGACTCAAGTGAATGCGGCAATCGGATGATCAAGCGGAGACGTGATCAGGCGCTGTGCACTGCCCACCGGAAGTTCCGGGCATAGGCTGGAAGTTCCGGTCACCGGAAGTTCCGGTGCCGAGGGCCGGAAGTTCCGACCCGTGGCGGTGCATGGCGCATGACCACGTTCCGACAAATCCAACCGTGGAAATTACGCAACAAGCATTCACATAGCATGTATGGGCTAAACATAGCTAGCACGTGGAAGGAATCGAGCCCAAAACAAAGTACATTAGGAGATCGAGGCCGAAATCCCGGTACCTTGCTCTCCGAAGAGTGAGGGCCGAACCCACACGTGCCGAGCCCTCCCGGCGTCCACCAACACCACCAAGACGACCTCCAAGGCTTGGGCAAGCTCCCCCTCAAAGGGATTTGAAGATGGCCGGAGGAGGAGGGAGATCGGAGGTGGGACGGGTGGTGGCGCCGCCGCCGGCGTCGGGCAGAGAAGAGAAGAGGAAGAAAACTGATTTTTACCACGCGGTCCCTCTTTGATACCGCGGTCATTTTGGCCGATCGGAAGTTCCGGTGGGAGAACCGGAAGTTCCAATCCGGACGAGTCAGATCGGCGCACAGTTTTTGAGCAGCCGGGAGTTCCGGGCCTAAACCGGAGGTTCCGATAGAGGCCATCGGAAGTTTCGACAGGCCAAAAACCAGCGAAAAGAAGGCCTAAAAAGGGTGAACCAAGTGATATACTTAACCCAACTCATATATGTCCAGATTTCATGAAACCAGTACATTGCTATGGACATATTTGAGCTGTGAAACATAGATTTTGAAATTTCCACTCAAGTTTTCACAAGAATTTTCATCCTATGCTAAACAAACAAGTATGCACAAGATGTCAAGCCATGTTACGAGAATCAACGATATTGAGTTCACGCCTCAAAGCACAGAATCTTGACTCATCTAAAGGCTTTGTGAAGATATCGGCTAACTGGAATTCGGTGCTCACATGTTGCACATCGATATCTCCTTTGGCTTGGTGGTCTCTCAAGAAGTGACGACGGATGTCTATGTGCTTTGTTCTAGAGTGGTTTACTGGGTTGTCAGCTAGCTTGACAGCTCCCTCATTGTCACACAAGAGAGGAATCTTGCTTTGCTCACAACCAAAGTCTCTCAAGGTTTGCTTCATCCAAAGTAATTGGGCACAGCAAGCGCCGGCCGCCACGTACTCGGCTTCAGGGGTGGAAAGAGCAATGGAATTTTGCTTCTTAGAACTCCATGACACCAAAGACTTGCCAAGAAATTGACATGTCCCGGATGTACTCTTTCTCTCTACCCTGCAACCGGCATAATCCGAATCGGAGTAGCCAAGTAGAGTGAAAGTGGAGCACTTGGGATACCATAAGCCAAGATTAGGTGTGAACACAAGATACCGAAAAATTCTCTTAACAGCCATGAGATGACATTCTTTCGGATTAGCTTGAAATCTTGCACACATGCACACGCTAAACATAATATCGGGCCTAGATGCACAAAGGTAAAGCAAGGATCCAATCATGGAGCGATATACCTTTTGACCTACGGCCATGCCGTCATTATCAAGATCAAGATGTCCAGTTGTAGGCATTGGTGTCTTCATGGGCTTGGCCTCGTTCATGTCAAACTTCTTTAGCATGTCGGAGGTGTACTTGGTTTGACTTATGAACGTGCCATCTTTGTGTTGCTTGATTTGAAAACCGAGAAAGTACGTCAACTCTCCCATCATGGACATCTCAAACCTTTTGGTCATGATCCTACTAAATTGCTCACAGAGAACATCATTAGTACTACCAAATATAATGTCATCGACATATATTTGGTATATAAAAATATCATTATTGACTCTGTGAGTAAATAAAGTGGGATCGGCCTTTCCTATCTCAAACCCTTGTTTGATTAGGAAATCCTTGAGACAATCATACCAAGCTCTAGGGGCTTGCTTGAGCCCATAGAGTGCCTTTGAGAGCTTGTAGACATGGTTGGGACAATGTGGATCTTCAAAACCCGGTGGTTGCTCCACGTACACGGTTTCGGAGAGGGGGCCATTGAGGAATGCACTTTTCACATCCATTTGAAACAACTTGAAATCATGGTGAGCAGCAAAAGCAAGCAATATACGAATAGATTCAAGCCTAGCTACGGGTGCATAGGTCTCCCCAAAGTCCAAACCTTCAACTTGTGTAAAACCTTTGGCAACCAACCGTGCTTTGTTTCTTGTAACCACGTCGTACTCGTCTTCTTTGTTGCAGAAGACCCACTTGGTACCTATAACATTTTGCTTTGGTCTTTCCACCAAGGACCAGACTTCATTCCTGGTGAAGTTGTTCAATTCTTCTTGCATGGCTATTACCCAGTCCGGATCCTGCAAAGCGTCCTCCACCTTTTCTGGCAAAATGGAAGAGACAAAAGAGTAATTTTCATAGAAACCTACTAAGCATGAACGTGTTGTTACCCCTCTTTTGATGTCTCCCAAAACGCTATCAACGGGATGGTCCCGTTGAATTGATTGATGAACTCTTAGGTGAGGCACTGTTGTTCTTCTTTGGATGGGGCTGTTATCTTCATCTTCATTACCTTGATTAATTGAAAAATCAAGGTCTTGATCATCTTGATCATCTCCTTGATTGTCTTCATGATCTTGTGGGGCATCATCATTTGCTTGTTCTCTTGAGTCATGATCCCTTCTTGCAGTGGAAGCATCATCATGGGCATCGGTTGACCCATGATGCATGGTAGGACCATGAGGAATTTGCACTTGTGCATCATCATCTTCTTCTTCAACGGGTTTGACTTCACCGGTAGCTAGCTTCTTGATCACTTGATGTGATGGTTCTTCTTTACCTACAATTTTAGCATTGACTTGCTCCTTTTGAGAGCCGTCGCTTTCATCAAAAGTCACGTCTACCGTTATTTTAGTTTGACCGGTGGTCTCATTGAAAACGCGGTAGCCATGTTCGTTAGTACCATAACCAAGTAAGAACCCTTCATCAACCTTAGGTGAAAACTTAGAGTCTTTGGATTTCTTTCTAAGTATGAAACACTTGCATCCAAACACTCTAAAGTAGTCCACCTTAGGCTTTTTACCGGTTAGAAGTTCGTAGGCGGTCTTGTTCCTTATCTTGTGCAAGTACAAGTGGTTGATGGCATGACATGCCGTGTTGACCGCTTCGCCCAAAAGTCTTTTTTCGAAATCTTGTATTCATCCAACATTGCTCTTGCAGCTTCGATGAGTGTCCGGTTCTTCCTCTCCACAACACCATTTTGTTGTGGAGTGTAAGGAACCGAAAACTCATGCTTGATGCCTTCTTCATCAAGAAATGCTTCAATGTTGGTGTTCTTGAACTCCGTCCCGTTGTCACTTCTCACTTTCTTGATCTTCACTTCAAACTCATTTTGAGCTCTTCTAGCAAACTTCTTGAAGATCCCTTGGGTCTCACTTTTGTCCTTCAAAAAGAATACCCAAGTGAAGCGAGAAAAATCATCAACAATTACAAAACCATATTTGTTACCTCCAATGCTTATGTAAGCATTGGGTCCGAAGAGATCCATATGTAGTAGCTCAAGAGGTCTTGTAGGCCGTGACGATGTTTTTCGCGGGATGCTTAGCTCCAACTTGTTTGCCCGCTTGACATGCACTTGCAAATTCTATCTTTCTCAAAAGAAACATTTGTTAGTCCAAGGATGTGTCCACCTCTTTGGAGATCGGCCAAGTTCCTCATGCCAACATGAGCTAGTCGGCGATGCCATAACCAGCCCATGCTAGATTTTGCCACAAAACAAGTGTCGGACCCCACTCTACTAGATGAAAAATCAACTAGATAGAGCTTGCCCTTCAATTCACCAGTAAAGACAATAGAGGAATCCGATCTCTTAGAGACTTCCACACCCTTATCCGTAAAGAGGCAATTGTAGCCCATCACACATAGTTGTGAGACGGACAACAAATTGTATCCCAACGAATCCACAAGTAAAACATTGGAAATGGAATTATCATTTGAGATAGCAACTTTACCCAAACCAAGAACATCTCCTTTACTATTGTCCCCAAAGACAATCCTTTCACCTGATGAAGCATTTGGTTGAAAGGAGGAGAACATACTTTCCACCCCGGTCATATGGTTGGTGCATCCACTATCAAGCACCCATTTTGGTCCACCGGAAGCGTATTCCTGCAAGACAAATTTAAGCCTTTAATTTAGGTCCCGAGTTGGAACCTAGGGGGTTAGACACATAAGACTTGGGAACCCAAACACTCCTCAGGATTTGTCTCTTCTTGAGAGCAAAAACATATCTCACAACAATCTTTCCATCCTTGTCCCAACAACACATGTAATCACAAATATTGTTGTGTGAAATAGGCACTTGTTGCTTGGGCACCTCCACTTGCTGCTTCTTCTTGTTCTTCCGCTTGCACGTGGACTTGTGGGTGGAGTGGCATTGTTTACCTTATCAATAAGGTCAACAAGTGGTACACCTTTGTTGAACTTAACACATGCCACTCCATTCACCATGTTCCTTCCATTTGACTTACCATTGTACCTATTATATCCGAGGCCATCTTTGATGATAGGGTGCCTTGATGCTTTGAACACATTTGCCGGTTGCTTATCCTTGCATTTGCAACCTTTCTTGACAATTGTGTTCAATCTTCGAATCTCCTTGTTTTTCTTCGCTAGCTCATCAAGGTTAGTAGCACAAGCATTTACATCAATTTTTGAGGACTTTTCACAATTTTTACTTGTAGAAGCTTTGGCATCCTTGGAAGTAGTGGAAGTGCTAGTCCAAAGTTTCTCATAGTTTAACTCAAGCTCATGATATTTATTTGTCAAGCTTGTAAGGCTTTCTTGAGTCAAACTATGATCATTCTTTACACTAGCCAAAGAGTCGTTGAGTGAAGAATGTTCCTTAGCCAAGCGCTCATTAGTATCCTTGGCTAAAGACAATTCTACATTCAATTTCTCAACCTTCTCCTTTTCCTTGGAGAGACATGCCTCAAGTCCTTGGGTCTTCTCCCTTTCCTTTAGGAGCAATTCCCCTTGCGACTCAATACAAGACTCAAGCTTATCTTTTGCCATAATTAGCTTCAAGATTTTAGTTGCAGCAACTTTACCATATTTCTTGAACAAATTTGAGGCATAGTTCTCATCATCTTCATCATCACTATCACAATCATGAGATGGAGATGAGGAGGAATCAAGTTGTACCTTGTCTCCTAGTGCCATGAGGCAAATAGGAGCTTCATCCTCATCGTCGGAGAGGTTGGCGAAAAGTTTTGGTGTTGAAGACGTGTTGGTAAAGAGTGATGTTGAGGTAGAAGTCCCTTGAATGGCAATTGCAGCAACACTTGTCCCATTGTCCTCTTCATCATCACTATCGCTGTCCGATTGCCACTCTTGACCTATGTGTGCTTCACCCTTCTTCTTGTCCTTGTACTTTTTGTCACCTTGTTTGTGATATCTTGACTTCTTCCCTTTGTTGGGGCAATCGGCCGCAAGATGACCGGTGTCACCACATTCATAGCAAAACCTCTTCTTGTATGGCTTGTTTCCTCCATACCTTCTCATCTTGTCTTTCTTCAACCTCAAATAGTTCTTGTAGTTGCCGACTAACATAGCTTGTTCTTCATCAAGATCATCATCATCCTTATGCTTACCACAACAACCTTTGTGGTGATGGCTTGATTCACCTCCTTGGGATGCCGAAAGGGCAATGCTCTTACTTTCACTCTTTGCTTCCTTGGCTTCATCATCCAAGACCTCATGATGCATCAATTTTGCAAGCATTTCTTGGGGTGTCATGGTCATGTAGTTTTCCTTCTCCATGATGACAGAGGCAAGCACATTATTCTTTGTCCTGTAGATTCTACAAATCTTTCATGTTGTTGCATTGTCATCCCAACACGTTGAGCCAAGTGCTCTAATTTGGTTTACCATGGTCATGAATCTATCAAAGAACATCTTGGTTGTTTCTTCTTCATGAATTTTGAAATTCTCAAGCTTGTGTTGTAAGAGCTCTGTGTTGCCAACCCTTACACTCTTGTCTCCTTCAAATGAAACTCTTATGGTTTCCCAAATTTGCTTTGCATTGGTCATACCTATGACTTTGTTGTTGTCCTCCATGTTGAGGCATTGCAAGATCAAGGTTGTTGCTGTTGCGTTGAGATGGAAGTCCCTTTCATCTTCGGGTCCCCATTTACTTGGATCTTCTGGTATATCTATGCCGACACTCACAACTTCCCAACATCTTGCTGCAATAAGATGCAGCTTCATTCTATGAGACCAATCGGTGTACCTTACACCATCAAATTGAGGTGGCTTGCCGGGGTTGATCATGGGCAAGCCGGGGTTGATGCTCTTGCTCGATGAACTGTACTCAAATGGCATCTTGTTATAGCTCTTGGGAGTTTTGTCGCCGCCTTCACTTGATGATTCACTGCTTTTCTTTTCTAAGAGCTGCGACAACTTGGTGAGTTGATCTTGCATCTTCGTCATCTGCTCTTGCTGCTGCACTTGTAGTGTAGTTGAGATCTTTTCTGTGATTTGCTCAATCATTTGCTTTTGTGTGGCTCCATCCATCTTGGCCAATGTTGTTCCTCACGCGGTTAAGCGTATATCCGAGGAACCGGGCTCTGATACCAATTGAAAGGACCTAATTGGCCTAGAGGGGGGGGTGAATAGGCCTTTTTACAAAACATGAAACTCACAAACTCGAAATTGCGGAAGTTAAATACCAGACCGGAAGTTCCGGGGTCTGGATCGGAAGTTCCGGCAGGGGAAATCGGAACTTCCGGTTCAGACGAATTAGAACTTCCAGCACCTAAAAATGCTACGAAATCAGAGTGAATCGAGTTGCGATTTCAGATCCAAGTGTTACCACACCCTCCTTGATGTTGTTGGAGATGATGTTGAACTTCCCAAGACTTTGCACCGTTCCAAATCGTAGATCGAGACGATGCACCTATGAAGTGGGGGTCGAGAGGAAGAACAACAAATACACAAGAACAAAGGGTAGTCGAAGCTACCTCCACAAAGCAAGACAAAGTATTTATCCCGAGGTTCGGCAATCCCCACAAAGGAGTTCCTACGTCCCCGTTGTTGAGGTGACCACGAAGGTCTGACCACTTAGGTCTCCTCCATCAAAGCAACCACAAAGGTTAGCCCGAGATTTCCACTAAGGATCAAAGGGTGATACAAACACTTCGGGGTGCCCTCACAAATGAATCAACACGGGCAACCACGAAGAACGCCTAGCCGGCTAGGGTTCTAAGAACCCAAGAGTAACAAACACAAACCAAGCCGGCAAGACGAGGAACCAAAGTGCTCAAGTCGTAGATCAAAGCTCCCGCTCTCAAATCTCACTTCCCTAGCTCAACAATCGAGGATTGGAGCTTGGAGGCTTAGGGGGAGAGAGAGTGGGCGAGTTGCAGCAGTTGGGAAAGCTTGGAGGCAAGAATGAAGTAAATGAGCTCAGGGAACGGTTAGAAACGCAGGTAAGAAGTATTTATAGTGAAGCATCGGAAGTTCCGGTGAAGACCATCGGAACTTCCGGTCCACTACGAACTAACCGTTGGCTTGTCAGAGCTGACAGGGGCCAACCGGAACTTCCGGTCAGGAGACCGGAACTTCCAGTCCGTCCCGGAACCTCCGGACGGAGGCCGGAACAATTCTCTGATGCACGCTTGCTCTGGTTACTGTGCAAACCGGAACTTCCGGCCAGGGGACCGGAACTTCCGATCCAAGCCGGAGCTTCCGGCCGAGGGCCGGAACAGAAAGCTGATGCGCGGGCGCTCTGAGTACTGTGCAGATCGGAACTTCCGGTCAGGCGACCGGAACTTCCGATCAGGCTGAAAGTCAGCTTTGCGCGCTCGACTTCAATAAACATTTTAGCCGGAACTTCCGGTGCTACCACCGGAACTTCCGATCCTCCTCTCTCAGCCTAAAACTAGGTCGACAAGAGCACTTTTGAACCCCATTTTGCTAACTAGCTTTGTGTCCCTCTTGATAGTGCGGCGTTTCCTACGACTCAAAGCAAAGATAAAAGCTTAGAATAGCCGAGAGTCGAAGCGCCTCCTTGTCCATGAAATTTAGGGTGCTTTTAATTCACCAAATATTCAACTTGATTTCATCAACGGACTAACACCTGTAGATTTCACTTGAAAGAGCATGTTAGTCCCTAATTTGATTGTCATCAATTATCCAAAACCCACATCGGGGGCGAATGCACTTACAATCGCTCAAGATGCAGAAATTAGACTCCAGGTTCTACGCTAGGCCGTTGTGATCAAAGGATGTTGATACTGATTTGTTGCTTTCCTCTTGCGCGGGGTGGTCAAGCGCATTCTGTATCTCTGAAGTGGGCTGCCAGAAACTGGCGTTGCTGGTTCCTCGTGCGCGGTGTGGTCAAGCGCTCTTCCTAGGTTTCTTTTACCTCGTTCTTGGTAGTCCTTTTCTTCTAAAACTTTCTACAACTGCTGTATTTCCGTTTTTCAATGAGAAATGGAAATGGGGATCCCCCATTTCAAAAATCACGACTGACTATTCATCACACCTGTGCATCGAATTGTATAGCGATCGATCAGACATCGTATATTATTTTTTTGAACACACGTAGTAAATATATATTAATGTAGATCTGCAGGTAGCCAAGCAGCAGGCTATGAATCGAAGAAGCTGAGCTAGCCACATTGTGGCCACTCGTAACAGGTGTGGAGGAACTTGCCTCGAGCGTTGGTCATCCAGCGAGCATCGTTCAGCTGACATCCCTTCCATCAGGATGGTGCACCGTAACTGATCAGCAAATCAGGCAGTGCTGGAGCCTGTGTGAGGCGGAGTATGGCAGAATAGCGAATTAACAAAGGTTGTACAAAAGCGAACAGAGGCTTTGGTTGTGGCATGTGTTTTATCTGTGAGTATCAATTGCATGCACCATACATAAACTAAAATAAAAAATGAAGAGAGGTACTATTTGGGAAAGCTAGCTATAGTAAATATGCTGAGAAATTTTTTTTTCAAATCAGAGAGGGCGTACAAGTTGTGCACAATAACTACTGTCTAGATTAAAATTATACTTGAGACCCCCGCGTCGTCCGTCTGTGGCGACTCGGGGGCGACCGAGCGAGCTGCCGCCGGGAACCCATCCACGCCAGCTCTCCGGCCGCCGCCGCCGCCACCTATTTAGCGGTGGCGGCGGCCCGCCGCGGCGCCCCAGTGGGCTTCCCGCCGGCCGCTGCAGCTCCCTCTTCCTTCCTTCCTTCACTTTCTCTTCCTCCTCCGAGCCCTGACATCTAAGCTTCAAGGTTGGTCGCCGGCGGCCATGGTGTGCCGGATCCGGGCTCCCTGGACATGGATCTGGGGACCCCTGCTCCGGATCTGGCGCGTGGAGGCCGGGCGGGCGTGGTGGCCGGTGGTCCTTCCTGGTGGCCAGCGGTCGGCTTCGCGGGCCTGCTGGCGCCCGGCGGGCCTGCTGGGGCACGGATCCGGCGACCCCCCGCCCTGGTGGCGGCGCGCGGCGGCTGGCCGGCGCGCGGCGGCTGGCAGGCTCGCCGGCCATCGGGTACCGTGGCCGGTGGTGTCCACGGCCTCTGCATCGCCCACGTCGCGTCATTCTGCTCGGTCGACCGGATGGAACTGGCGCCAGGCCAGTGGACCGGGATGTGGGGGCGCATGGCCGGGCCCATGTGAGTTGTTGTGCGCCTGGCCGGAGGGCCCCAACGGACCCTAGGTCTCACGGGCACCAGGTACCGCCTCTTCACCGGCGCAGGGTGCTCCGACCACCTTGCGTCTTATTGAGGCGGCGAGTTGCGGCATTTCGTCGGCGGCGTCATGGTGGCGCGGCGGGTTGCGCTTGGTCAGGGTGGGCGCTGTTGTTTGGTTGCCTGTAGTTGCAGCTTCCTCTGGTTGGCGGTGGTGGGAGTGAGAGGTCATGGCGAAAGCTTGGACGACGGCGTCTGCAGATGTCGCTTCTTCCTTGGAGGCGTCCCATCTGTGGTTTGGACTTGCAGGTGAAAACCTTCCATCGCGGGCTTGCAATGTCAGAGCCTTCGGTGTCATGTCCTTCTTGAAGGCATCGTGAGGCTTTCCAGCTCCACTCTGCCGCCCTATTCCTTCTGCCAGGTCCTGTGCGTGCTTCCGGTGGCACCGATGGGGGAGAGTTCATTCTCCCTGGTTTTCTTTGCTTTGTTTGTATTTTACTCTTGTTAGTTGTTAGCAGTAGAGTTGCTAGTTGGGTCGTGTTTCGACCATGTTGAGTTGCAAGTAGTTGAAGTGGAGGCTCGTGTCGATGACCCAATCTGACCAAGTTAAGTTTTCGTGTCGATGTTCCAATCCGACCAGGCGAGGTGAAGGCCACGGTTTTTTATGGCATCTCTGAAGCTTCTTGTGTGGTGCTCTTGTGACAACTGAAATTTTGGCAATGGCGAGATGATGGTGAGGCTGCGGAGTGGCTCGGTTGTTCCATCTCACCCCGATGGCGGACAAAGCTCGGGACCTCGGATATCCAAAGAGTAGTTTCAGTGGTTCCACGGTCGATGTCCCAATCCGACGTGCTTGAGTGGTAGTTGTCAGTTGTCTTGAAGATCCGGGATCCGGGGTGGAGTTTCTTTTGTTGGGTGTGTTTGGTGCGGCTTGGGACGCTCTTTTGTTTCTGCCTTAGTTTGGTCGTAGCTAGGAGATCAGTGACCTAGTGTGCGTCGCTTGGAGTTGACGGAACTCTTTGGCCTTGTTGTAGTAGTTGAGTAGTTTGATAGTTGAGTTGGGTCATTTGGCCTAGTCGAGTGACACTTGCCTTTTCTTTTATTCGTCTAATAGAAATCCCGACAAAGCTTTTGCCGGCCTTTCGAAAAAAGTAAATATGCTGAGAACGAAGCACACAATTTCATTTACTATTCCATAACACCCATCGACATACACGACGAATAATTCAGCACACCCATATAGTAATATATAACACCCATCGACATACACGACTAATAATTCATCACACCCATATTCGTCTAATGTATTGAGATCGATCAGACATCGCATATTATTTCGTTGAACACATATAGTAATATATATTAATGTAGATCTGCAGCTAGCCAAATGCAATCAAGCAGCAGGCTGTGAATCGAAGAAGCTGAGCTAGCCACATTGTGGCCACTCGTAATCTGGCCTTCCCAGCACGGTCCAATTGGGGTTGTTGTAGCTGGTGTCGACCACGACATAGACGCGCTCCGGGAACTGCCCCCAATCATCGGGGAGGGGAGTGTTCGGCCCGAGGTTCACTAGACTCACGTCCGGGCGGTCGTGCAGGATCCAACGGCTCGCATCGCTCAAATCCATCCCCACAACATCCGGCCACTCTGTTATTTTCTCCTTTTCCGACATATTTCACAATTCAACTCTCTCTGTGGTGCCGGGGGAGGAAGAAGAAGCAGAAGAAGAAGAAGAAGAAGACAGCTGCACTGCTTGTGGTCTGTCGTTAGCAGCTTGTGGTGGAGCTGAGATGGAAGTGTCGGCCTATATATATAGTACGCACGGACACGCTCATTCTGTACAGAATATACCACATCGTATAGTCAGTTGTCCTCGCGCGCTCATGTACAAAAGCTTGCAGCTAATAAGTAGCAGCATATATATCTGCTGGCTTACAACAAATGACAAGACAGAAACTATATATATTAATTACGTGTGCACATCCGTGTATAGAGCTATATGCCAACAACCCCGGCTGTTAGTTTTAGTTAGTTTCTAGTTATATACACAAAAATCGCACGTCATCACTGAACTCATTAATAATAAGAGAACTATTAATTCTAGAGATACATGTCTACCGTATGGGCTACAACAATGACGAGATAGAAACTACACATATATTACGTGTGCACGTATGTATAGTCAGTTGTCCTCGCGCGCTCATGTACAAAAGCTTGCAGCTAATAAGTAGCAGCATATATATCTGCTGGCTTACAACAAATGACAAGACAGAAACTATATATATTAATTACGTGTGCACATCCGTGTATAGAGCTATATGCCAACAACCCCGGCTGTTAGTTTTAGTTAGTTTCTAGTTATATACACAAAAATCGCACGTCATCACTGAACTCATTAATAATAAGAGAACTATTAATTCTAGAGATACATGTCTACCGTATGGGCTACAACAATGACGAGATAGAAACTACACATATATTACGTGTGCACGTATGTATAGTCAGTTGTCCTCGCGCGCTCATGTACAAAAGCTTGCAGCTAATAAGTAGCAGCATATATATCTGCTGGCTTACAACAAATGACAAGACAGAAACTATATATATTAATTACGTGTGCACATCCGTGTATAGAGCTATATGCCAACAACCCCGGCTGTTAGTTTTAGTTAGTTTCTAGTTATATACACAAAAATCGCACGTCATCACTGAACTCATTAATAATAAGAGAACTATTAATTCTAGAGATACATGTCTACCGTATGGGCTACAACAATGACGAGATAGAAACTACATATATTACGTGTGCACGTATGTGTATACAGCGATACATGTCCAACAACCTCGGCTGTTATTTTTAGCTATATAGGCCCGTCACGGGCTAGCTAGCGTGTGCCATGATGCATGAATGTTTAAGTAGATATGTGTGTTTATGTTTAATCTTTGATGTATATGACGTTCCCAACAGAGCATTTGCGAGTGGCTACCATCGCGACCACCATGCATGCATGGACAAAGTATGGGATGGATGCATGGCGGTCAGATGTCACACTCGCTCGCGTTATTCGATTGCGAGCCTTGGATACATCATGGAATAAACATAGGCAGACAATGTATTGATGAGTATAGCTCCATTTGTTGTGGTTGCTTTTAGCGTCCATCAGCGAATAATTAATGTAATGATATAGTACACGGGATGAATAATGAAACGTGTCTCCATCTTGCTACAATATAATAAGTTTTACCTTAAATTATTCTCTCAATTTACAAGGTAGAGGCACAACCATATGGAAAACCGACATGCCATGTTCTGAATTAAGAAAACAAAGACTTCATAATTAATAATGGGTGCACTAACAGGATACTACAACAAGCAATAGTTTCAGATTTCCTTTTTGTTGCAATAAATAATGCATCATCGATCTTCTCCACAAAATAAAATAAAAGGGGAAAAATTCTAGATGGTAGGATTGGTGTAAAAGAAACATAAGATAGGAATGTCTTCCTCCAGATTTCAAAGGAATTCTACTAAAAGATCTAACCACATGTTTTCAATTTAGTTGGGAGTCCAAGTGCATCTTCTCTCTTTCTTATTTGGCACTAGTCTTGATTGGTCAACTAGTGTCAGCAAATATTTTCTGTCAACTATATATTTGAGGTAGCTTTTTACCACCGGTTCAAGCCACACAAACCACTACTGGACTCCGGTTCTTTGCCGAGCGCCTGGCAAAGGCTTTGCCCAGTGCCGCACACAGCAAAGGCTCTTCGGCGATTTGTTTGATGGCAAAGGGATCTTTGCCGAGTGCCTTTTATCGGGCACTCGGCAAAGGCTTTCTGCAGTGCTGGGATGGCACACGGCAAAGAAAAGCATCCGTCACGGCGCTTGTGCCATTTATGACGTCTTTCTCGAGTGCCAGCCAGCACTCGGCAAAGAAAAAAGCTTGTCTTTGTAGCTTGGTCGCATGTCCATAACCCTTTGTCCCAAGTGTGGACCAATTCATCTATCACAAGCTCCATGAATACACCCATATTACTCCCGGGGTGTCCAGGAATTATCAACGACAATAATACGTCATGTCGTTGAAAGGAGATGCCGACGGGGAGATTGAGGGGGATATTGAACATGGGCCAACATGTGTATAGGGCAGCCATCACTCCATAAGGATTGAAGCCAGCTGTTGCCAGCGTGACACTACATTATGAGCCTTAGCTTCTTTATCACAATGTTTGTCGTTAAAGTATGTCCATGCTTCAACATCGGATGGAAGTACCATCTTCTTAGGACTGTACCGTTTGCCATTTTTGTGCCATGTCATTAGTTGCGTGGATTCTTCGGTCATGAAAAGCCGTTGGATCCTCGGCAGGAATAGAAGGTGTCGTAGGACTCTCGCGGGGATCGCCAGCTAATTCTTCTGGCTATCACCAGAGTATACCTCTAGGTACCTGGAGGATTTACACTTTGGACAATACTTTGCATCCTTGTGTTCTTTCCTAAATAGGACACACCCCTTCGGATAAACATGTATCTTGTCATATGGTATCTTAAGTCCACGAAGGAGCTTCTCTACCTCGTACAAGTTCTTCGGCATATTGTGATTCACCGGTGGCATCATGCCACACATAGCCAACATATCTTATCGAAGCCTTCTGGACTCAGATTTAATTCAGACTTCAATCCCATTACACGTCCAATGGCTTTTAGCTGAGAAACCTCAGTACGCTCGTGAAGGGATTTCTATGCTGAGTCCATCATTTCGTAGAAGGCCTTTGCAATTGTCTAAATCTCCACCTTCTCATGTCCTTCACCAAACTGAGCTTGGTAAGCATAATGTAGCATGTCCGCTACCCTGGCATCATCATCAAAAGCCTCAAGACGTGGTTTGACCACCACCTTTCTCATACGATCGGCTTCACCAAGGTGGATCCATCGGTGGTAGCCCGGCGCAAATCCATTGTTCACAATATGTTTACCCATGGTGTCCTTGTTTACCAATCTCCTATTGTCACATTTGCTATAGGGACAACATACTAGATAATGTCCTTTAGCACCCTCGCCAAATGCATGCTTCAAGAAACCATCTGTCCTCTTCACCCATTCAAGTTCATAATCTTCAGGCCTCTCTGGCCCATGCACATCCACTGACCGTCCTCCATTCTTTAACATACATATCAGTGAGTAATGTGACCATTTCATCTATGTGTTGTTTCTACTGTCTAATAGGTGAGGATAGGTCCTAATCGCAACCGCGCATGCATACATGAGATTAGTTTCCATGCTCTGCTCCTATCCAGGACACAATTTCGGCAGCACCTCCCCGCTGTTCTCCTGATACATGACCTGTAAGGGAGAGTGTGTATTCGAAGAACAACATGGAGGTGATGCTAGAACTCTATCTTGGATCAAAGCAAACTGTGGAAACAAACCCATTTATGCATCCGCGGGCTGTCGAAAAAACATGGACAATCTGAAATAGATATTGTCGCAAATATGCAAAGATCGATCTACGTACCTCCAACCATATCTCTTTCGAACTGGAGACACCTAACTGGGTTACGCGATCTAGGACCATGATATGGAAATGGTGCCGGTGAAGTCAGGTTAGCGGGGCGGTGGCGAGTCAGTGTAGTGGCGAGGTGACATGGTGTAGGTAGACCCGCAATGCCGACGAAGATAATCAGGGTCCCCGAGGTACTCCGGCTCGGCTCCGACAGGTCCTTCTCCTGCATAAAAACCAAAGACAATGGACTCAATTGAAATTTTTGCAGCACCTCCCTACACGGGAAGGTTTCCGTAACCTACAAAAAACAATGTCACGAAGGCCGACAACCGCAAATACGGCACAAAGGACCACACATCCACTTCCGGCACAAAGGCCCACACAACCACAAATGACATGAAGGCTGACAACGGGGAGTTTCACCTTGGGTAGTGGTGGAGTCGGGCGTCACGGTGCGGGGGTCACTTTCTTCTCTGGCGAGGTCAAGCGGCTCTAGAGTACTCCGCTCCCCCTTTCCCCTTCTCGCTTCCCCCATTCTCCTCTTCCCTTCTTCTCATTCTTCTCCTTTCCTCCTCCTCTCCTTCCCCTCGTTCTTCTTTCCTTCTCCGCTTCTTCTCCTTCTCGTCCTCTTCATCTTCCTATTCCTCCTCCACATCTTCTCCTTCTCTTCATCTACCTCCTTCTTCTACTTCTCCTCTTCCTCCTCCCCTCCAACAACCGCTGACGACGCGGGGTGGGCTGGGGGCCGCAATAGCGCGGGGAGGGGGGGGGGGAGGTAATCTTTATTTTGGGTGTTTTTCCATCCGAGGTGGTTTAAAAATTCAAATTTTAAAATTTCAAAATTCACACGTAGTTTAGCACGGCAAGATGAACTCAAATGAAAAGTTTTCAACTACAAAGTTTCATAAGTTCTCAAGATCTAAATACTTTATTTTGGGTGTTTGATCATTTGCTCATCCGATGTGGTGGTTCTAACATAGTTCACAAATCTTATATATCTCTCTTATGTTTAATAAACTACGAGAGACATGTAAGATTTATGAACAAAATTACTTTCAATTTGCCAAATGAAGGGTGTTTGATCATTTGCTCATCCGATGTGGTGGTTTATAGTTCACAAACTTATATATCTCTCTTATGTTTAATAAACTACGAGAGACATGTAAGATTTATGAACAAAATTACTTTCAATTTGCCAAATGAAGAAATGACCAAAATAAAAGATGTAGATCTTGATGAGTTAAACAACTTTGTAGTTAAAATTCTTTTATATGAGTTAATTTACTAATTTAAAACATATTTTCAAAAATCTCTTTGCCGAGTGTAAAAAAGCACTCGGCAAAGATTTTCTTTGCTGAGTGTCAAACTTGACACTCGGTAAATAACCTCTTTGCCGAGTGTCAAGTCTGACACTCGGCAAAGAAAATCTTTGCCGAGTGTTTTTTCTTTGCCGAGTGTTGACTCGCTGGCACTCGGCAAAGAGTTGAGCACACGGCAAATCTCGTGTCTCCTGTAGTGGTGCAGGCCGATTGTAGAAGTATGAAACCCGCTTAGATCACTATTTGCAAGAAGATAGACTTGTCACTTATGGTGGTGTAGCCTGGAGTGCTTTGTGCCCCTTTGTGCCCCTATTTCCTATACAAGTCACCCTATAAACAATGCTTTTGCCAGAATGGCTTAATATCCAGCCACGCCCCGTCCACCTCCACAACCCCTGCGCGGGTGCCCTCATCCTCAATTTGCTCACGCTCGCTGGGGCCACGTGGCCAGCTGCTCGCCTTCTCCTCTAGCCACGCGGCCATTGTGCACCGTCCGTCTGCCCTTCATCCCCCTAATGCACATGCCCGATTCATTGCGTACGCTGCTGCCGCCAAACTAGCAGTTAGGAAAATTTCGTTGGTTCATATAAATATTATTTAACTCTGTTTTAATTATCATGTGGAGTTCTTCGATATATCTTTCGCAGTTTTATAAAATTTGTTTGTTTTCAGCAATTTAACACTTGATGGCAAGCACGACAAGACAGAGAAGTTATCTTGTGCAGTCTTCTGCATAGAAGCCTACCGTTGCTAGACCAGTTGGTGCCGGATCCGGTAGTGGCAGGTGCAATGTGGACTGCGTGGAAGGCCAGGAATGGGGTGGTGTTTGACAAGAAGATGATGCCTGCCCCGTCGACGATCGTGCACAAGACGCTGATGCTGCTGAAGACATGGAAGCCGTTGTTGAAGCCGAAAGTCAAACCAATGGTGAAAGAGATGCTATCCCTGCTGGCCGCTAGTGCTGAGATGTAATAGTCGGCGCTGGGGAAAGATGCAGCTTCTATCAGGACTTAGAGGAAGTTTGTGCTGGGCTAAGTTTTTTTTTTCCATCCGTTTTGAGACTCGTTGGCCGGGTAGTTAGAGATAGAGTTCCTGCCTGGTATGCGTAGAGGTCCAGCGTGAGGCTGCCGTTTTTTTTTTTTTTTTTTTTTTTTTTTTTTTTTTTTGATGTTGCGCAAAACTGTAAGTGCGGGTAACCCCAGCCAAAACCCATTTGTCACGCTATGTTACGCTTTCTATAAAGCCGGGCAAAAGCCTTTTTTCTAAAAAGAAAGAAGCTAGCTTAATTGTGATTGATTTAGGTATATTATATGGTTCTTGATCTTGTTGTGACGACAATGACGATCGTACCCAATGCAAGTGCCATCGAATATCCCATATTGTTAGGGGAAAATTAATGCAAGATCGACTCTGTGCTCCTTGACAACTTCCACACGTCCATCGTTGATGTCGCCGGCAAGCACAAAGTTCTATGTTGCAGGCAATGCAGCAAACAAGCCCTCCAAGATTTGGATGGATTAAGGGACTGTTGTACATGGATAGCCCCGCCCCAGCAGTCTATAGGAAAGCTGCGATGGAGGAACAAATGCTCGAGAGAGATTTTTCAACTGAATTATAGCATAGCACACAACTGTAGGAGTGTAGGACCAAATTCTTGTCAAAATTTCCATTATTGTGCTTAGTCTGCCTGAGAGTAAGGGTCAAATAAAGACTTGCGGTGCTTATATATATGTTGACATGAACTTTTCGTAACCATTAGTCCGAACTCTGAACTTCAGTGTCTAAACGTCATAACCTACGTGGCTACGTGTCAATGGTGACGACGGCAGTGTCTATGCATGCTTATACAAGTCGACAGCAACTCAAATGACCACTTCAACGATTGTATTTTATATATAGATTTAGGCGCCGTACCAGCAAGACATACAAGCGAAGCAAAAGCCAGTCGTGCAGGAAGCAGAGACGAGGAAGATGAGGACACTAAGGGGAGACGAGGTCGTCGGCGGCGCAATGAGAGACGCCGTGCTGTCTGACCCCAACAAGACGTCGTGGCCAGAGGTGGTGGGCTGGATGGACCTCTTCGCGGCGATCGGGATAGGCTCTGACAGGCCGGAGGTCACAGTAAACTTCCCACCGCCCGGATACAACCCCAAGCGCGTCGTCGCCTTCGTCGTCGCCAACCACTGCGTCGCCGTGACCCCGGTGCTTGGCTATTCCCTCTGCCACCCTACCACCGCCATGCATATATATTATATCTCTACCAGGCCGGCCTCACCTTCTAGCTACCTAGAGATATATACAGCCATTAAAATAATAATAATCCGTGCCGAGATACAAATATATATCGTCAACTGATGATAAAATAAATAGTCAAGTTTCTCTGTACTTGACTAGTGCTCCACTGTATGGAGTGCCATGTACTACACTTTATGTAAGCTTCAGGAAGTTATTGGCGGTGCAGTTGTGTCAGCAACCCAGCAGCGGAGCTGTCCACCCAAGACCAGGCCGCGAGCTCTATGGGCCGGCCTAGGGAGCCCAGACAGAAGAAAGCCAACACAAGGTATTTCGACGACCAGTGGCTGGCCTAAGCACTTGCAGTGCAGCCTGGGCTTCGGCCCATGTAACGAGCGTGCGTATATATACTCTAGACAGGAGCATGGGTAACGGCATCCAAGAACAACCAAACAATTTCCTAATTACTAATCATTCCTCCGAGCTCAATCCTCTTCTTCTTCCTCTCCAAGTTTCCAATTCGAGTTCGTTCTCTTCTTCCTCCGTTCAAATTGCTTCCGCCCCTCACATCTGGTATCAGAGACATCGATTCCCGGCTTCCAATCCGTCGCGTGAACTCTGGATCCCATCGATTGCTAGAATTCCACAGGCTCTGGTTCGTCTAACACCAGTTTGATCTGTGAGCTGCAGAGCGAATTGGAGATTCCGTAATTCCAAGCCCAGAATCACGTGATTTGTGGAGGAATTCTCCGTCCTAGATTCGGACCTTCCCCCTCCCCACCAACATTGCACTCGCTTCGCGGTCGCCGAGCTCGAGAAGCGGTTCGCGGCGCAGGACAAGCGGTTCAACAACTTGGAGAAGAAGGTCGATGCATCTACATCCGCTTCCACCGGCCGTCTGGAGCGCTCGAGACGACAGCCAAGGAGTTTGAGGACCTGCGTAGCGAGATCGACGACCTGCGTAGCGAAATCGGCAAGCTCTCCACCCTCAAGCTCGTGGTGGGGAAAATCACCAAGTTCATGGAGAGATCCATGGTCGACGCCCCAATTCCGGCTCCAGTAGTGTTCGCGCCTGCTCCTGGCACGCACAACCCGCCTCCGCCATCTGGATCCGCCGCGGTGCCCAATATCTTTGACCCACAGCAGTTCGGATCTACATCGGCGTGGGGTTTCGGTATGCCCAAGCCCTCGTCGGCTACGTCGTCTCCGTCCGCGTCACCACGCAACGTCAAGCCCAAGTCACCGTTTGCATCTCCGTGCAAGCCCAAGCACTCGGTCTCATTCGCGGCCGGCGGAGTTGGTGACAACTTGGCTGCCCCGCGCCCATCTGCGGGATCAGCAGCAGCACCACCCCATGGGCACGTGTCGAACAGGGTGGTTTCGGAGCGGTTACCACTCTGACGCCACCACTGACCCAGGGTATGTTCCCTTACCGTCCACCCCCTCTTCCAGGGTCCACACTGCAGCACTTGCCCATGCCGCCAGTTCGTCATCCCCCACCATCACCAAAACATCATTGGAGTTCGGGGCAACAAGGGGGGTCACGGGGCGGTCAGTTCGGCAAATTGCCAAAGTTTGATTTCCCTAGATTTGATGGCGAGCATCCTAAGTTGTGGCTTAAGCAGGCTTCTCATTATTTTAAACTCTATAAGGTTGAGTTGGAAGTGTGGATCGAAGCTGCTACTATGCATTTCGCTGGACCTACTAAGCGTTGGTTGTCATCTGTAGAGGATAAGTTAGATTCTATGCAATGGTCTGCGTTTTCTACTTTGCTACTTGAGCGTTTTGCTAGAGATGAGCAGGCACTTCTGTCTAGGCGTCTGTTATAGCTTAAGCAGGAGGGTCCAGTTAGTGAGTACATAGAAAAGTTTATCGCCTTAGCCGATCAGCTTAAAGCTTATGAGGATCACCCTGATCCCCTTACTTTCATTTAGAGGTTTAATGATGGGTTGCGTGATGAAATCAAAGCAGTTTTATATGTTCAGCGCCCAGCTACTCTCGATGTTGCTTTCGTTCTTGCTGAATTACAGGAGGAGGCGTTGGGGCTCATGAAGTGACCACCTCGGCGATATCATGGTACTCCTTCCCGGCTTCATTGGGGCAGTGCATTGCCCCTTCCAGCACCCCCACTGAAGCTGACGCTGACTGAAACCCCGAGTTCTTCCTCTGCTTAAGAGAAGTTCAGGGCTCTTCGCAACTCTCGTCGTGCTCGAGGATTGTGTATGAAATGTGGTGCCAAATGCAGTAGGGACCATAAGTGTGCTGAAGTGGTATAATTACATCTAGTGCAGGAGTTGCTTGATGTGTTTCCTACCGAGTATGAAGATGAAGACACTAACCCTTTTTCTCCGACTTCAAGTCAATGTATGATGCATTTATCTGCTGCTGCAACTATTGGTAACACTGCTCCCAAAACTTTTAGTCTTTCTGCTACTATTGAAGGCCATGTTCTATCTGTGCTTATTGATTCTAGAAGTTCTCACACCTTTCTCAGTACAGCTATGGCTAAGAAATTGACAGGGGTATAGGTGTTGGCTCAACCAATTCATGTGCAAGTTGCTAATGGAGCTATGTTGGTCTATGACTCTTTCATTCCTTCAACTCATTGGTCTGTGCAGGATTGTGATTTCATTAATGATCTCAAGCTGCTACCATTATCTGCTTATGATATTATTCTAGGTTTAGATTGACTATCTCAGTTTAGTCCAATGCAAGTGGACTGGGTGCAGCGCTGGATTTCAATTCCATATAGAGGTTCTTCGGCCGTCTTACTGGGTGATGCTCCAGAATTACCAGTTGGGTCTGTGATTTAGCTTTGTCTTGTACAAGATACAGTTTTAGAGATTCCTTCCATAGCTCAACCCCCTGAACTCCAAGCCTTGCTGTCAGAATACAAACACTTGTTCCATCCACCAGGTTTGCAACCCACAAGATCATGTGATCATTCTATACCATTGATTCCTGGGGCTCAACCAATATTTGTCAGACCCTATAGATATGCTCCTATTTTGAAAAATGAGATAGGAAAATAGGTCAAGGGTATGCTGCAGTAAGGAATTATATAGCCCAGTAATAGTGCTTTTGCTTCTCCAGTGCTGTTAGTTAAGAAGAAGGACAACAGCTAGAGGTTTTGCATTGATTACAGAAAGTTGAATGCTATTACTGTTAAAAGCAAATATCCTATGCCTATCATAGAGGAATTACTGGATGAACTTGCTGGAGCAAAATATTTTACAACTCTGGATTTGCAAGCTGGTTTCCACCAGATCAGGATGAAGGAAGGGGAGGAATTAAAAACTGCTTTCCAAACACATTTTGGGTAGTTTGAATTCATAGTGATGTCTTTTGGTCTTATAGGAGCACCAAGAACCTTTCAAGGTGCTATGAACTGTATTTTGGCACCTTGCCTTAGGAAGTTTGCTTTGGTCTTCTTTGATGACATCTTAATCTATAGCAACTCTCTAGAGGAGCATCTTGTTCACCTCAAGACTGTGTTTGACCTCTTAACTAAAGATCAATGGACTCTCAAGATGAGTAAATGCAATTTTGCTCAAACCCAAATTTCTTATTTTGGCCACACAATTAGTGCTGCTGGAGTGGGCACTGACCCAGCTAAACTAGAAGCTATAGTTGCTTGGCCTACACCTTCAAATGTAAAAGAATTAAGATCCTTCCTTAGGTTGGCTGGCTATTACAGGCGTTTTGTCAGGCATTTTGGCATCATTTCAAGGCCCCTGTCCAACCTGTTGAAGAAACACAGTTTGTTCATCTAGACATCAGAATAGGAGTCAGCCTTCCAGGCCCTTAAGCAGGCTCTGTGTCAGTCACCTGTGCTGGCCTTGCCTAATTTTACTAAGCCATTTATGATTGAGACAAATGCAACTGATCCAGGTGTTGGGACAGTTCTCATGCAGGAAGGACATTCTAGCGTTCCTTAACAAGTCATTGGGTCCTAAGTCTAGGGTGCTGTCAACCTATGAAAATGAGTTCATGGCCATCCTTCTAGCAGTTTAACAGTGGCGTGCTTATTTGCAATTCCAGGAATTTACAATTTTGACAGACCAAAGGAGCCTGACTCTTCTTGGTGATCAGCACCTACACACTTATTGGGATGCTGGGTCTGCAATATCGTATAGTCTATCACTCTGGTTCTTCCAATAGGGCTGCGGATGCAATGTCTTGCCATCCCTCTCCACCGTCCAGTTGTGCAGCAGTGTCTACTATTGCTCCCACCTGGATCGCTGCAGCATTGGCCAGTTATAGGGGTGATCATCGAGCCACTGAATTGCTAACAAAGTTGTCTGTTGACAACACATCAGTGCCCAACTTTACACTGCAATCTGGCTTAATCCGATACAAAGGTCGTATTTGGGTGGGTGCTGATTTGTCCTTACACAATCAGTTGTTGGAAGCCTTTCATTCTTCAGCATGGGGGGTCACTCTGGTGTGCCAGTTACTCATTCTCAGTTGAAACAATGCTTTGCTTGGGTGGGCATGTAAACAACAGTTAAGAACTTTGTACAGTCTTGCTTGACATGTCAGCAGTCTAAACCTGAGCGTGTCAAGTCACTAGGTCTCCTGCAACCATTGCCAATGCCGGAGTCTGCTTGGCAAGTAGTCTCCATGGACTTTATTGAGGGCTTATCAACATCCAGTGGCTACAATTGTGTGTTGGTGGTGGTGGATCTTTTCACTAAATATGGACACTTCCTGCCATTGAAGCATCCTTTTACTGCATCTAGTGTTGCTGACGCCTTATTCCACTCAGTTTACCGGTAGCATGGTCTTCCAACTTGTATTGTGTCGGATCGTGATAAAATTTTCACAAGTGCTTTCTAGACAGAGTTGTTCAAATTGGCTCATGTTACTCTCTGTCACAGTTCCGCCTATCATCCTCAATCAGATGGATAGACAAAACAGTTGAACAAGTGCCTGGAAACGTACTTAAGATGCTTCGTGCACGCTTGCCCGCTAAAATGGAGTAAGTGGCTGTCCAATGCAGAATTCTGGTATAGCACTTGCCTTCATTCAGTGATTGGGCGTTCTCCTTTTGAGGCCATGTTTGGTTCCCCCTCGCCTATTGGTAGTGGATTTGTCTGCTGGGATTCACTTTGAAGCTCGAGGTTGGTTGTTAGGTCACGACTGGATGGGTCAGTTACTTCGCAACCATCTGAACCGGGCTAAGACACGTATGAAGAAGCAGGCAGATCAAAATCGTTCAGAAAAGGGAGTTCACGGTCGATGATTTGGTATTCTTGAAACTCCAGCCGTATGTTCAGTCTTCACTGGCGCCACCGATTTTGCCTTGCACCTTGCTCCTGAGAAAGTTCTACAGACTCGTCTGGTGACTCAAGAAGGAGCGTCCATTCAGCAAGGCCTAAACAAATGGAATAATCTTCCTACGGAGTTGGCAACCTGGGAAGATTTTGAAGCCATTCGCCAAGAGTTTCCCCGTGCATCTACTTGGGGTCAAGCAATGCCTAAAAGGAGGAGGGGATGTCAGCAACCCAGCAGCGGAGCTGTCCACCCAAGACCAAGCCATGAGCTCTATGGGCCAGCCCTGGGAGCCCAGACAGAAGAAGGCCAACACAAGGTATTTCGGTGACCAGTGGCTGCCCTAAGCACTTGCAGTGCAGCCTGGGCTTCGGCCCATGTAACGAGCGCGTTTATATATACTCTAGACCGGAGCACGGGTAACGGCATCAAAGAACAAGCAAACAATTTCCTAATTACTAATCATTCCTCCGAGCTCAATCCTCTTCTTCTTCCTCTCCAAGTTTCCAATTTGAGTTCGTTCTCTTCTTCCTCTGTTCGAATTGCTTCCGCCCCTCACAAGTTGTTACTACTATATATACATACATATGATTGTCTAGAACTGCAATTATGACTGTTTGGATCCCATTCTCCAAACTTTAGAGCTCTCAATACTTTAGAGTATTTTAATTCAGTTTTGTGATCTAAAGCTCTAGTGTACTTGTGAGGTGGGTTATAGTATAGAGCTAACATTAGACCACCTGCTTGAAGACTTTAGCGGTAAAGTCTAGAGATCCAAACTTTAGAGGAGAGCACTCAACATGCAAATGTTGTTTGGTGGTAGGAGACCTTGCGCGAGGCAAGAGCTCATAGGTTTGTATGCTAGGAAATATACGCGCAATGGCCAGCACCTGTGATCTATGATGGGCAATTGTAATACTTAGGAAGCGGGCTTCTTTCATTATTAAAGTTTGTAATGATTTCTAATAACTGATTTTTTACTATCCCAAGAAATCAATTTCTAATGATATGCGTAGAGGAGTGGCAAGATCTACACAACTGTTCATCGTGCGACAGCACAGGCATGGCGGTTGATGACATATATCACTACTCTAGATCTCGTGCCATCACTGCCGAAAATTGCCAAACCGAATGTGATGAGTCTTCATTGTCGATTCTAACCTTTGATAGACATGACATGAGTCAAGGAGGGGTTGAATCAGTAGCGATGGCACACATCACTACCGGTTGGTGTCTCGACCCTACAGGGATTGCTCGGCCACGTATCACTGTCAGACCAAGCCACGAACCAACAGTGATATGGCAACATCACTGCCAGTTCTAGGCTTCAAGAGACGGTGATTGCTTGACAGCACAAAAAGGCTTACAGTCATCCTCTCCTTCCTTCTCAGTTCATTTCGAAGAACAGAGGAGCACACGCGGGCCATTTCCTCCATTTATTATTGCGGCTGCTCAAAACCGAGAAGTTAGCACTTGAATTCTGAAGAGTGGCTTGATCCTTTTTTTAAGGTTAGTAACAAACATCTATACTCCTTTGATTTTCTTGCTTAATATGCTTTTTTTATGCCTGCATTGCTTGACTCTCTTTTTAGTTCTTCCTATATCCTAGAGAGCAATTTTGAATTGGACTTTGTGCAAGGCTTCCATGCACTTTGTGGGGAATCCATCATCTCCATCATAAAAAATGCTAGGTTGGTATCTATATATCATCACCTCATTTGAAATGTTAGCAAATTTCATGGTTTAATCAAGATGATGATCATTAGTATGTGATGCTCGAATTAGTTCATGTTAGAAGTAGAGTAGATTACTTTACAATTTTGTTAGGACTTGACACATTGTTTGGAGTTACATTGGTGTTTTTGATCAAGTCTCCAATATAATTTTTTATATAAATAAATTAAGTAGAATAATGTCTCCAGTCCTAGTGGCATTGAGTAGAATAATTGTTTCATCGTTAGTGTACAACATTTTTTATATGGGACTATGAGTCGACACATTCTTTGGAGCTACATTGCTATTCGTGATCAAGTCTCCAATTTATTTTACTCATATAAGAAAATAGTGTCTCCATTTTTAGTGGCATTGGGTACAATCTTTGGTTTTTACTAGAGTACAATAATTGTTTTATGTGGGATTTTCAATTTATGTAAGGCTAGGGCTACCCATTTCAATAATAATTGTATAATATTCCTTCGTATAATAACGGGGTGACTAAAATAAATATGTGTAGAATAAATGGTGCTTTTGAGTTTTAAATATTGTTCATGAAGTCTATGCACTTGTTATTAATTTCTCTGTAACTTTTTTAGCAGAGATGGATCGAGAGTGGATCAAATTGTCTCGATCAGACAAGCGGTAAATGAATGGCATTGCCAAGTTTATCAAAGCTGATCACACATATCCCTTTCTAATATTTTCCATTTTAACTATTTATTTTAATGTTGCACAGTGTTCAAAAAAACATAGAGGTGGGACGACACAAACCCCATTCAAGGTTGTTGAAATGCAGGGCATCGCGTACCTGAAACAGTCGGCGGCCAACAATGTGTATCGGGTTCTATGTGATGTGGGCCATGCTTCGCTACATCAAATACACTACGGAAGAGGCAGATAAATTAGTGAATATAATCCTCATGTCATTTATATCTTTTAATAAATAAAAAATATTGTGTATTGATTTCATCTTTGCCTCCATCTTTTTGGAACGATAGCGCAAGCAATATAAGCACCAAAGGCTACTAGAAATGGAGATTGTCGGATGGCAAGCAGAGCTGGCAAGCTTCATCGTGGCTGAGGTACTCTGAAAAGATGGATTATTCTCCATTGCACACGCAAGAAAGTACACGGATGAGTTTGAGCCAGACAAAATCACTAGATTGTTGTAATTTATTTTCTTATTTTATTTTTTAGATTCTTGTTGAGAACATTTGAATGTAACCGTACCAGATATTTGTATTGTGTTTATATTGCTGATGAAAAATTATAATTATAATAGCCAAAATTATAATAATTATAATAAATAAAGATAATAATTAAAGCAAAAAATATAATAAAATAAAAATTAAACTATGATAATACCTACGTGACATCAGTGCCGGCTACAAAGAGCCGGCTGTGTTGGCTCTAGCTAACACTGCCGGCTAGCGGCTACAAGCCCGCGGTAACAGGATATACTGCCGGCTCATAGCTACTACTACTAACTAATACACACAAGTTGGTGTGATATATCAATGTGCATCTCAAGCATACGCCGCCACACTTTTTTGTGTAAGTCCAGTCGCGAGAGATTTGCTGGCCAAGCTAGCATTGTAATTTAGGTATAGGTTCCAAGCATTTGTTGGCCACGACGATCGTATATATCCAAGTGGATAGCCCATGGAATATCCGTTACTATTTTTTCTATATATATAATATTGTCATCAGCAAATTTATGAGACTTGGTTTCTTTGAGAATGTCAGGCACTGATTGCGTGCGTACGTCGGCGAGGCTGATATGGATGCTGAAGCTCAAGCTGGGCACACGATGGAGAGCGATCGAGGGCGAGCATCAGAGCAGGACACGAGCTTAGTTGTGGATGGGCAGCACAGGCGCCGAGTATCGTAGGGAGAGCTTCCAAACCGGCGGTAGTTCCAATTAACGTCACGACCCGCTATTATCACCGGCAGCGTTGATAGCGGTTTCCGATCGAGCTGGTAGTGACGAAATACGTGGACTAGTGCTATACAAATCCACCGACCTGCCCGTTTATATACGTCAGTGCTGACTCAAAAAGTTAACTCTATTTAAAAGATGATCTAATGAATAACACGTCAATGTTGACGACTGTCGACTGGCGAGCGGCTAACTATTTTATAAGATACGCACGATCAACCACAAGTCCACAACCACATATGTATATATTTGAATTTCACATATGTATATATAGCTACTGGCACTAGAAAGATGAGAAAGGCACAACAAAAAGGTGGTCTTTATCTGATTGCAGTAGATCAGACGAAGATGAGGACACTAACAATAGATGAGCTGCGGCCAGCTCTAGACATGGCGGCGGCGGACTATGATGTGTTGCCGCCGGACCCCGACAAGACATCGTGGCCGGAGGTGGTGGGCTGGCCGGAAACGCGAGGTTCAGGATTGCCTACGACAGGCAGGATGAGGCGTGCTACATCACCTTCCTGGATGTCGGCCAGAGCCGACCCCATGGCCACGACGCCAAGCGCATCGTCGTCGTCATCGATGCTAACCTGCTTGTTGCCTTGGTCCCATGTATCGGCTAGCTCGTCGATCGGCTATATATCTAGCGTCGCGTTGGCATCATGAGGAAGTCACAGCTTATGCATCTGTCATTCTGTTTTATCTATGGAACTAATGCGGAAGTCACAGCTGGTCGATGCAAATTAGTAGTAGCCTTTCGTTCTGATAAGTTGGTAGACAGAGATAACTATAAACCTTCTTCTAAAAAATGTTCTTTTGCAGAGGTAAACCTATAGCTTTTATAGAAAGCTAAAAACAAGTTCTCGGAGCCAACACCTTTCATTTACAGCAGCAGTCTTAAGTGTCATCGTATCTACAGATTAGTGGCGGACCTAGTATTGTACCACAGGGTATCCACCCGTAAAAAAATTTATGTATTTTGATAAACCATTTACAACTCAGAGATGTCCTCAAATACAGTATCTTGGCCTTGCTTGCATCTCATGTTGTTTGCATCTCTTCGGCTTCCCGTCAGGCGGCGGCGTTTGCCAGGCTGAAGCGCCGAGCAAGGGACGACGGTCTCTCGATGATTCGAAGTTGCGGCACCGCCGGCATAGGGTAGCCCTCGACGACGGACGCCCTCGACGACGTGCTGCTGCGGCCAGCGACACAACCGCCGGCAAAGGATCACTTGCTCTTTTCGCAAGCATGCGATGCGAGTGCTCTCTAGCTTGTCGTGGGTGAATCCATTCACGCGCATTCACGCGTACGTGCAAGTGCTTTTGACGCCTTCACAAGAGGATACTGTGAGTGTTTTTTCTTTTTCTTTTTCGAGGCAGGATGAATCTGGAGTAGTGAGTAACCCAGTTCTTCCAGACTGACATGATGGATGAGGAGGCAAGGATTGAGGTGGAGGGGCTATTGTGAACAACAAAGCGGTCAGGAAAACAACGCATTGCATTTGAACACACGTATTGAAAAAACCAAAGAAAACAATATTTATCTTTTTTTCTTGAATGACATATACGAGAAAATCTCCGTTGCTTATATAGGAGAATATCCCTTTCAGCACTATCACATAGATCTGCAATCTCACTGAAATCAAGAAACAACTGCATGCCTTGGCACGGGGGGGCTTATAACCACGAGGTTTTAGCTAAGTAGCAATTACGAGAATAACTGGGCCACAGAATTAGCAGAGAAATATATAAATCTTCATCTTAAAGAAAACATCATCATACGGAAGTGTTTGTTTCTGTGTCAAAACCATTATGATGATAAATCTACCAGTTTCATTTCTTTTATCAGCATCTGTCCAAAATCTCTAAATTTTTTTGTTCCACTAAGTTCCAGTGTTTTTGAATCGCAAAGAAAAAAATATAAGTTCCAGTGTTTTTTCGATCAGAATTTAGGAAAAAAACTCAAAGTGGATTGTGATGGTATTCAAAGTGGATAAAGTAATAATACTAACTCTTATTTAGATGGACGAATCGAGAGATGAAATTTTCATTGATCGTTTCTCCCTTTCAACATCTGCGATTCATGCCAAATTTTTATTATTATGTACACAGGCATATGGTTGGAAGTATATGAAGCATTATGGCTCTCACCAGAGGAAACCTTATCTTAAGAAGGATATGGAAATAGCCACAGAGAAAAGATCAAAATATAGGAGGCCTACACTAGCAGCAAAGCAAGCTTTACTATTGGATACGAAAATTGGATTTATTTACCTGTCACTTTGTTAGGTAAATACCGCATCACTTGGTTTAGGTCATATCCCTTTTCTACTTTTTGAATGGGGTTACTTTACCAGGGAACCATGTTAATGTTTGGGTTTCTCTACGAAGTGCAGAATGAGGCTACCTTAACAAATGTTGTCTACTCTTTTTGGAATGAACTCTTGAAGTTTACCATTTTTCTATATTAATTAAAATAGCTCATTCCTATAGGCTTATTATATCATAGTTTTGTACATGTAAACGTAAGATTTACATCGTGACTGCAATCATTGTGGCTTGCAGCATGTGAACATATATGGTAGGAGCAGGCATAAAAATAGAAAGGTAGCACACAAATGCGCACTTCTACAGTGAACTAGAAAGTAAATGTTTATTGCTATGATTTGCTTTCAGTTTTTCAATAAGCTATATGTGAATCTGTGATACATGGGTGGACGTCTTTATCAATTAAGTTTGCACTGAATTTACCATATATAACAAATTATTATACAACTGTGTAAAATAAGCACTTGCTTTGCTTGAAATATAAAAGGATGTGAAATAACAGTGAGATAAATGTAAGAAAAGTTACTAATTCGTAAAATGGAAATCAATTTAATCCCATGATCTAGCCATCAATTGCAAAACACGTACTTTCAAAAATAGAAAATTGAAACAGAGGATTCATCATCTATTATGGCAGATTCAGTGTGCACTTCATATAGAGGGATTCCAGCCATCACATAGCTTCCTAAAACCTTCAAGGTGATATATGATCATGCTGTGCTTTTTCACCACAAGTGTTACATAAATGCGAGTTCTAAATACTGTGATACATCCTACAAATTCAAAATGATATTTTCATTATTTTCAAAATGATATTTTCAATAATAATATAACATCATCTATCACAACCATAAACACGTGTGTGGCACACGTGCATTGCCACTAGTTTTGTACAATATGTTTTCTCTTCATTCAAATACAGATATAAATGTTATGAATTTATTTGTGCGACAATTATTTCCAAAATTAATTGGTAAATGGGCCATCTCTCATATGTGTGATGGTATCTAGAGGTGATTAGCTTAAACAACTTGCTCTTAGAATCGCATGTAAGAGACGACAGTTGGCTTTATAAGTCATGTTCCTCTAAAAATCAAGAGCTAGCGGACTTGGACCTAGGGCCGCGATCCAAGTGGTAGCCCGGCTAGGCAACCGACGCTCACTATGTAGTTTTGTCCCCTGGCTGAACAACAGCACATGTACTACCAACGACTATGGCACTTGCTTTGTTGATCGCGACCTGATGGTGTAACGCAGAATCTCCTGCTCGCTCTCCCTACTCAACTGGTTGGGTGAGAGGTGTTGTCGTCCGCTCAACCTCCCTGGTCCAAAGTCCTTTCTTGGAGTGGAGTTGGGTGCCTATTTCTCTTATTCATTCTACATGAGGAATCACCTACATGTCATAGTGATTAGCTTTGCATGCTTCCGTGGATCAGTATTCAAAATTGGTGATTCAATTCGAGTGACAGCAAATCGCTTAGGTACACGTGCGTAGTCCGTGACAACCGGCGAATTAACGTCACTACGTCTAAGCACTTACGTACACGCACATTACAAATTTACAATACCCAATTAGGACGTTGTACACGCACATTACAAATTTACAATACCCAATTAGGACGTTGTACGCGATGATGGACGTCTTCTGCTGCAATCACCTTATGCATGTACTGCTCCCGCGATCACGATCTCGCGCCATATCTTCACGTACGCGGACGGGAGTCGCGACGCCATCTCCAATTGCGAGACTAGACGGGATCGCGATTGAATATCTCCGATCGCCACCGATCGCGATTGGACGGGATCGCGGCTCAGGCATACCTCCGATCGCCACCGAATTGGTGGTCTGTACCTAGCAATTGGTGTACCTACGAGGAGAAGCAATTGGTGTCCAGGGTCGTACGGCAGCAGCAGCAGGTTCGTGGACTTGATGACGATCACTACGGCAGCAGCACGTACTGATCTCCGATCCACGTGTACGGCAACAACAGGTACTGATCTCCGATCACTACGGCAGCAGCAGGTACTAATCTCCGATCCACGGTCGTACGGCAGCGGAGAAAGACTGGGACGGAGGCCGCGGAGCGAAGGATTGGCGGCGGCGTGAAGAAGAACCCGCGACGAAAAGCGCGTGCACGTAGTCGGACGAAAGAAAATTTTTCGCGGCAAAATACATCTGGGTCCACACTTTTTCCAAATGCAAAGCCAAGTTTACATAACTGTTGAAGATGTCTACTTTTTCTCCTCTCCATTTAGTTTTCAGAATTGGCAAACTACAACAAATGCATAGTCAAGTTTGCATCTATGGAGACCTCTTAGGAGGTAATAGTATTTAAATTTTATTTTATAAAATAGGGTAAACAAAGAAAGTTTTAGATATACAAATCTTTTTTTTAGATTTGGTTGATGCATGCAATCCGTGACAGATATGGCAAATCCTTTTTTATCCACGGTGGCCGGCTTCTGTTGGCGACGGTTGCTGCGTATTGGATTTGATATCGATGGAAACATGGGATTGTCTCGTGAAAACTGCTTGATCGGCAACATTGCTGTCGGTGTTTCGTACCCGGGGGTATAACGCCAACGAGTAAATTTCTATGCGTGCTCCCTAATCCGGATGGTGATGCAAGATGGACACAAGCGTTTATCCTGGTTCAGGCAAGGAATGCCCTACGTCCAGCAGAGGGATGAGTTAGTATTATCTTGCACCGGGGTGCTTATACAGGGGTGAGTACAAGGTAGTCCTGAGACTTAGTGAGTGTGAGTGAAGGTGTAAAAGCGTAGTAACGTCAAAAAGGAGTCCCTGAACTAGGTCCTGGCATCCCCTTTTATAGGCCAAGAGGAGGCTCAGGAGTACAGAGTAGATAGGGCTATCGTGGGCGTGACGTCGAGGTACTGGTGCTGTCCCGTCCTTGAGTCTGTAGACGCTCCTTGTGGTCTGGCTCGAGCCTGTAGCGGCGTGGGCAATGATGGCCTGCTCGTCCTTCTCGGTCGTGGGCTGACGCAGTCGAGGTACGGCGCTGGCGTAGTCGAGCACGTGCGTCCGGGAACCCCGCCGTATGGCCATCGAGGTGGGAAAGACAGGGCACTGCGCGCCCCATGCTCAGGTCGCGTCCGTCATCATCCCTCGAGCGGTTAATGACCGCTTCGAGGGGTAGATGGCCCGAGCGACGGGACTGAGCAGCGGGTTTGGTGGTGCGCAGAGTTGACAATCGCGTCCCAAGGGGGTGTCGTACACGGCATAGTGTTCAGCGTGGTGTAATAGTGATGCCTGTCATGCTCGAATCCCGGGTATGGGCGGTGGAATAGGAGAAGTGACCGGCGTACTTCTCACTATTTTGCACACTGTAGCCATGGGGTTAGGCGGAGCAGGCGTACTTCCCACTGCTTTGCGCACTGTAGCCATGTGCGTGCCCGGGATAGGCAATTATTGGGAGCGGACTCGAGCGACTGCTCGCTCGAGCGTTCTCCGTCTCGCTCGAGCGGTAGCTTGCTCGAGCGGTTTTGTGTCACCGCTCGAGCGGTCGCACGCTCGAGCGGTTTCCGTACTTCTCTCTCGAGCGGGCGGGTGGTTGCTGCTCGAGCAAGTGGGCTTTGTTGCCTTGTGGGCCTAATTCGCACGCTGGCCCAACAGGAGTAGGATTGGGATTTCCTTGGTTAATTCTTGGGAGAGTTAGAGGTGAAATGGGCTGGATTATTCACCCCTAATCTACCTAATTTAGGACCCCCTAATCTAGGTACCCGACAGTAGCCCCCGAGCCCTTGTTTGATTGTGAAACTTCAAACAAGGGATCATGAAGTGGAGTTGAAGTACCTAGAATCGGGATGATTGTCGATGTTTCGAGGAGTCATTTCGTTCTTTCTCCGTGTGGGGCGCGCGAGCGTCCCCCGCGGGGGTAGCCCCCGAGGCCCCAGAGGAATGAGGCATTCCTCTGGGGGCTTTGAGATGAACGGGTTTAAGTAAGAGTATTATTAACTGGAGTTGTAGCAGCTCGTGATAGGAGGTTTCTGATAACTGTTCGAGCCCCCGAGTATTTCCTGCTCCTTCCGTGTCGAGGGAGGTTGTTTGTGTGACTCGAGCCCCCGAGCCTCGAATGGCTGGGCTGGAGTCGTGATCCAGTTCCTCGCCGGATCTCTTGGATCAGATCCAAGTGGTGAGAGGTCTAACACTACTCGCGACCGAGCGAGCGCCACACCTCCCTGTGAGCTGATGGCGGGTAGTCCAAGTGAGAGCTCGTCTCCTTTCGAGGGGAGACGGCTTCGTGGCCCGGGGGCGCTCCCATTAGAGCAGGGTGCTTAGTTTCCAGAGGACCGGCCCCGTTCGAGGGGACCGGCGGCTCGAGTGCCTCCCGTCGACGGGATCTCTTGGATACCTAGTGCCCTGCCTTGGACACGCCACCTGGGTTCGAGGGTTCGTTCTCGAGCGGAACCTTTTGAGGGTTCCTTCCCAGAGGCGCCCCTAACTCGGGTGCTCGAGGACGGCTGTTCGAACTCGTCCGTGGGTCAGCCTCCGCTCCCTCGAGACTTACTTGTGGGACCGGGGTCCCTGGGTTTCTTACCGTGCAAGGGACCGTCTGTCGAGACGTCCCGTCATTGCGCCTGTTCGAGGCATATTTGTCCGTTGCAAGCGGCGCGCCTTTTTAGGCGGAAACCGGCGCGACGTGGTGATCGTGGCTTGGCGACGGTTCCGCTCCGTCTCGCGACACGTGCGCCCTGTAAAGTGGAGGTAGTTGGCGGTTTGTCAGGGCATTTAATGCGGTTACCGTTTTTCGTCGAGTCCGCCGGGTGCGCGCGGCCGTTGGATGGAGTAATCTAGACCGTTGGATGCGGTTCTCGCGGATCGGCTTGGGCTCTATAAATATGGAAGGGTAGGCTCCTGCTTCTTCTTCCCCGCATTCAGCAATCCGCCGCCAGTTGCGTCCTTCTCGCTGCTCTCGCCGCCAGTTGCGCCCTGCTCCAGATTCAATCCGCCGCTGCCCTCATTCGCAACCGCCGCCGCTGCTGCCGCCCGTGACTGCTGGTGATCACGCCTGCTTTCCGCGCCTCCGTCCCGCGCCACCGTTCCTCGTGCTCCGCCGCCGCTGTTGCTCCATCGTCCCGCTCCCGTCACCGACATGACGAGGTCAGCCAGGAAGACGGGCCAGAGCTCCGGCCAGGGTGCTGGTAGCAAGGGCAAGGGCAAAGGCAGGAGTGCCGTCAAGCCTTCCCCACCGGTGGTGATGGAGGATGCGCTCCCGTGGCCTCGGTCCTCGGTGACCGAGGCAATGCTGCTCAACTTGGTGAACGGCGGACTGCTTCCGCCCAATCCGGCGGAGGGGTTACCGGCGTGGAGGGTGCCGGACGACGACCACCTCGAGCCCAATCCCCCGCCGGGCTATGTCCTGAGCTTCATCAGGTTCCACCGGCGGGGACTTGGTGCGCGGCCGAGCCGCTTCATGCGGGCGCTCCCCCACCACTTCGGGGTCGAGCTCCAGCACTTCAACCCAAACTCCATCTCGCTCGCGGCTGCTTACGCCGCTGTGTGTGAGGGGTATCTGGGAATGGCGCCGCAGTGGGACCTGTTCACCCACATCTTCAAGGCGACGCTCTTCACCAAGGCGGTGAAGAACAAGGAGGCCGCCGATGACGATGGTGACGACGATGACGAGGAGGAGGAGGAGGAGGATGAGGAGGAGGAGGAAGAGAAGGTGGTGAAACCAAAGGTCCGCCGCTACGTTCGAGCGGGTTCCTGCTCAATTGGTTTGAAGAGGAAGGAATGCTGGCTGTCCGGCGCGTGGTCGTCGAACAACGCCAACTGGGACCGGAGTGGTTCTACCTCCTCAACGAGGAGGGCCTCTTCCCGGAATATACCGGTGCCGTGCTAACCGCGCCCTGGTTTCAAGCGGACGCACGGTCGGCCCGGCGGCGCGCCAGCCCCGCATGGACTCCCTGCTCAACGCCATCACGAGCCTCCGCAACCGGAGGTCCGGCAACCTCTTTTTCAACATCGCGCATGTGGTTGCCGAGTTCCACAGCCGCCGGGTGCTCCCGCTTGCCGAGCGCCCGCTGCGGCTCGACCAGATGACGGAGGACGCCGATCCTGCGGCGCTTGCGGCCAATAGGATGTCGGACGTGCCCCTCCCGGTCGCCACAATCGTGGCTCGGGTGCGTGATGCGATCGACGATGGGAGGAATTTTGGTGAGAACCAAGTTGGCCTCTTCCGTATGCGTCCGGCCGTCAATCTACTGGGCTATGTAAGTTTTCTCGAGACCCTCTTTCATTGTTTCTGTTACTCGAGCGATCCTTATCGAGGCCTGCTCTTCTTCTTTTTAGAATATCAACGACCACGCGGAGTCGAGGCCCCCGGTGAAGGAGGACGCACCCGACCATGAGGTAAGACGCCTGAGGGGCGAACGAGCACATACTGCCGTGGTCTCGAGGAGGGAGGAAAAGGCGCAGAAAGCCCGCGCGTTAGAGGAGAAGGAGAAGCGTAAGGCTAGGCGCCGCCGGGAGCGTGAAATACGTCTGGCGGCGGACCCAACTGACTGGAGCCCTAGCCTCGAGTCGTCCGACGAGGACGAGGACAATGATGATGATGAGGATGACGAGGCGACCGACAGCGATGACGCCACCGCCGCTCGAGCCCTGACGCCTCCTCGCTCTCGCGTGCAGGAGCCAACTTTGGCGCCAGGCCTCCTGCGCGACGACTCGTTGCTGGTTCGAGCGGGTCAGCAGGAGGAGTCGTCGAGTCGCGGTGCTCGAGCGCCGTCGCCGGCCCAAGCAAGGCAACGAGGTGGGGCGTCTCAACACTCCAGCCGCCGTACTCGCTCGTCGTCGCCGGCTCAAGCAGGGCGGCGGGAGGAGTCGCCCCGTCCCTCTAGCCATGGTGTGCGGGCGCCGTCTCCGACGCGGCGGGAATCTTCCTCCCGCCACCGTCCATCTTCAACGGGCGCGCACACCCGGCAGCATGAGGCTGCAAATGTGCGCGCTTCAAGTTCTGCGCGGCCCGGCGAGCAACGCCGGGCTCCTTCCAGCGACCGCCGGGCCGAGCGGACCTCGACCCGCAGAACCCAGGATCCCGCAAGGGACTCTGTGCCCGATCCGGCCAAGGAGTCGGCCGGAACGGGGGCGGCCGCCAGGGTCTCGAAGCCCCCGAGCGGCGCAAGCAGCGGGCTCGAGGCCCCCAAGTCCTCGAGCGACTCGAGGGGGGCGACTGAGGCTCGACAGCCCCCGAGCGCTTCGAGCAGGCCGGGCGGCTCGGGCAGAGCCACCTCGATCGCGGGGTAAGTCTTCTGGCCGACCTATCCCTTGCTACACTGTTTTGTTCGAGTGTGAGTATCTTGTCACAGTAAAATTTTTTTGTTTTTCTCTTTCTTCCAGGACTAAACGTTCCCTGCAGACCTTACCATCCCTCCCCCTCCTGGTGCCTACTAAGAGGCTAAGGACCGCAGGAGGGTCGAGCGGCACCCCGTCGATGCCAGGTGGAGTGACTCTCCCTCCCTCTACTCCCATTTGGTTGGAGCGGGCCAAGGATGCACTTAGGCGTGGGAGGCCGACGGCGGCGCGCGTCTCGTGCGAGGCCGGGGCCGTGACCAAGGCCACGGGGGAGGAGGACGCCACCACCACCACCACGGCCTCACCCGCCCTCCCGCTCGAGACTCTTTCGTCGTCAGGCGCGCTGGGTGACGCGGCGGCGGGCGACCAAGGGGCGGCGACGCCTGAGCCGGCGGCCTCTATCCCGGCGACGGGGGCTGGATCGGAGCAGCAGCCCATCACGCTCGAGGACGAGAGTCCGAGCTCGGGCGCCAAGTCCTCCTGGCCAATCGGCCTGCGCCGGCTCGAGGAGGAGCGCAGGGAGGAGGAGGAGGAGGAGACGCCGGCGGCCACTGATCGGCCGGCGGGAGATGTGGGGATGCAGGAGGCG